>JAVLUX010000020.1:9405000-10005000 GCA_032164185.1 Moxostoma hubbsi | reverse complement strand
TTAAAATAATTCTACTGAACTGTGAAAGAGCTCTGAACAATAACATTTGTACAGTAGATGTCAATCCTCTCACAAAAACACATTGACTTAAAAAAAACTTTCTAACAGTCTCTAAAATATTTGATTATGATTGGGCAATCATGGCATTCTATGGTTAAATATTTTCTATTTACCACGGGTCTGTTGAATGCTTGATTCTGATTGGTTGAATTCTTCAGTAAACACACAGTTATGAAATAGTTCCAGATCTTGACTGCAAAACTATTCCATATCACTTTGCCAAATTATTTAAGTTATTTCAAAGAGCATTAAAGGCTACCACAGCAAAATAACAAATTAAAACAAAGATATTGGTTAAGAACGACAATGTGTATAGTATCTTAGATTCATTTCCATGTCTGTTGAAAAGCTTCCATGCGCTCCCTCTCTCTTTCGCTCTCATATCACTCACATACAAACTAGAGTCGCGACTAACAAATAGAGCCTTGATGTTAACACTCCACAACTTGATTAATACAACAGTTCTATATAATCCAAAAAACTTTTAATACCTGTGGAAAGCACCCTCATGTTCACACTCACACATGGACACACACAGCCTTGATGTCAACAGACCCCTGTGACTTAATAAAATAGTTGTTTTGCAACAGCAAAGCTATATACGTTGACCGTTACTTAATTATTGAAAAATAATGCCGAGGTGTAACGGCCTCTCCGCTGTGTGCTGTGTCCACATTACCACCTCGGGGTGTGCATTATTTTTCAATAATTCAACAGTCCGTCGTCAAATATTCCCTACATAATGGCCGTATTTTGACCACTGTCCCCGGCAACTAGTCAGCAGTTCATGTTCTCTGAAATCAACCCCATTCCGCCAAATTACTAGCAAACGGCAACCCTCATTAGTCATTTAAGCATCACTGGTCACCTTCCCCTGTAGTGCTATGAAGAATGATTTGAAGGTTGCATTATCACTCTAAAATTACATTACTCCACTGACGGTTAGGTTTAGGGGTGGGGTTAGGGTATAGTGTTAATGAAATATGCATTCCTGTTGAGTGTACGAAATCGACCAGAAAAAGCTTACACGTGCCCATACGTTCAACAACACTTCCAGCTTTGACCACTGGGGGCAGTAATTCAAACTTCAGTAAGCACAGGCTGATTTCAGTGACCTAGTTCACCAAATTCACAGTGAGATCTGCCTGCGTGGTTCTCTCGTAGCACTTTGCAGTTAATTTCTACTCGCATAGTAAAATAATTTAAACTCGAATCAATAATCCTTTTAACATTTATTTATTTGTTACGTAGCAATTTAATAAATTTGATATTTACAGTGCACCGTTATCTCAAAATAAACCCATTCAGGGTGATACTGAAAACCTGATTAACCTGTCAGGGTTTATTTCACAATAAAGACCCAATATCTCCCTCACACACTGGTAAAGAATATTCCATTTAATGCACAAAATACCTTAGACATTATTTGAATTTTTTGAATGTTTCAGAGTAAGAGAGGTTATTTCAGTTCAGCAGAGGAACTGCAAGTAAACACACACACACACACACATACACACATACACACACACACACACACACACACACACACACACACACACACACACACACACACACACACACACACACACACACACACAGAGAGAGAGTAGGTCATGAGGTAGCACTGTTCATTTAGCTTCCCCACCACAGCACATAGTTTTGACTCACTTCCCTCACAGGCCCCACCCCAGAGCTCCTGTACTCAGTTTTGACACAGACTCCACCGTTAGCTGTGTTAGAAAAGAAAAAGCTATTCCTGTCCCCACAATCTGGAATTCTGTTGAGCTTCTGTCCATATTCACGTACCTACCAGAGAACATCACTCCAGGTAAGAAGCTCTTGACACATGCTTTCTTCTTTCTCTGGTATGATTTTACTTCAAACATGTGTGAGGCTACAAACAATGCAACCGCTTCAGGTTCTTCAAGTCTGTTGTTGTTTTAATCCTGAAAGTCTTTGAATTCTTTCAACCCCATCAGAACTTCATTGGTTTTGCTCAGCTGACAAATTCTTGACATGCACAAAGACACAAAAATGTCACTTGTGTAATATGAAAAACAATCTAACCAAGCATATACAGTTCTATTCTCTAACACTGTAACAAAAACCTGACTTTTCTGATCTAGAATCAGGAATGTGACATGTCTAGTCTTGTCTTCTGCTGGAATAACTGGATAACTTTGCAAATCCTGCAGTCTGAGAAAGTTTTGGAAAAGTGGATTCTTCAAAAACAACCTAGATGTGTTATCAATGAAGACTTTGAACAGATATCTGGTTCCACACAATATTACATATATGTCTGTGGGAACGGCAACCTACTTTAGTATTTTATTATTATTAAAAAAATGGCACACAACTCAACTTAGCAGTTAGGTGACTTACAGCCGTCGATGTGTGTTTTATGGTTACTGAGTTCATGACTGTGGTTGATTCTGTGGGCAAGCTTTGAGACACATACCTCATATTGTGAATGTATTTTCCCCTATATGGAAATAAGACTAACACAGCATTGTGGATTCGTAGGCATCAAAAAAATTGACAAATTGTAGTATCAAGGTTCTGAGGCAGATTTCACTGCGACCATTGGCAACTGCTAAAATTGAAACAATTTAACAGTATTATCACAAGTCTGGCTACAAGTCTATGTATCAAATTCTTTATGATCTTCTGCAACAGCAACAGAAGAACAAGGAAGGGAAATTTGTAACGGAAAGGAAATGGCCATCAATAAGCTTTCATTCTAAAGAATATCATTTGCCTTTGTGACTGTGTGCCGAGTCATGCCATTTCCTCACATCCTGGATGATCTAATATGTTTGGAACCAGGTTTAGACTGGAGACAGCAGAACTATGCAGGAATGTCTCAATTACATCGAACAAGCCCTTTTATGGACAAATTCATTGAGACATTTTTGAGCAATAACAGTAGATAAGGGAAGAATGAATCATTGTAATATACAGTATATGGCAGCATGTTCCTATACTTGGTTAGTTGCTTTTGTTTTATTGTGTTGTTTTTTGTATTTCTTTTAAGATTTAAGATTTTGTGGGGTTTTTTTAGGGGTTCAAGAATGAATTGTTTTTTCAGGATTATTATTATGATTCTGCCCTAAAACTGAACCAAACCAAACCATAAGGCCTATAGACTTGAAACGTTCAGGGATGGTAGTACATCAGCTGGCTAGCCATATGCATGGAATTGGCCTAATCTGCCAATAGTTGGCGCTATAGTGAAACAAAATGTCACATTTTGGGCCATAACTCTTGAACCGTAAGGGATAGAAACAAAATATTTTTTCCAGTGATTCTTTGCATCTTGGCGAATCTTTTAAGCTCCTCTAATTTTGGCTATGCCAATCCAGTGCAGAAAGAACCAAACCAGAAACAAACCAGTGCAGAAAGATTCAGCAGTCTATTTATCTATTTTGATCTTTTGATTTATTGTCAAACGACATGCCAAAACGTGCGTAAAGAGTGTGGCCACTTTTACTAAAACGGTTATAACTTTTGAACAGATTGAGATATTATTACCAAATTTGGTGCACTTAAGTATGGGGTCATTCTGTGGACACACAGAAAACTGCACGCCTCTGCCTCTTGGTGGCACTATAATAATAAAAAAAAAAAATAGTCTCTAACAATGGAACTGTTGTCCAAGGTGCCATCAAGTTCTATGAGGACAATCGCATATCTTAAAAAGAATGGCCGCCATCGACCAATCAACTTTTAGCAGCATTTTGATAAGGTTAAAAAGTTGTATCGAAATGAAATAGGGTTACAAACTAAATTTTTCTCTTGGCCCGAGATGTCTGTGCAAAATGTTAAACAAATTGGCCACCGTGAGGCGCTATCGTGTTTTAAATGTGTGTAAATCGATGTATGTATGGCTGTTTATCACAAAGAAACACGTTATTCATATCATATGATAAACCACTTTCTGAACAACTTTGCCTCAAGAACCATTGGTGTGAATTAAATCGTTTGTTAAATATTTGAGATTATTACTTTTTCAAACTAGTCCTAGGCCGTTCGTCCGATCGGAACCAAACCAGTGCAGAAAGATTCTCTGGAGTCCCAATATTAATAATTATCAAAAAGTTAGAAGTTTTGCTGCAGCCTTGCAACTCTACGCCAAAACGTACAAAGAGGGGGTGGCCACTTTCCTTAAACTGTTAAAACTCTACCATGTCTCTGTGCTACCAAACCTGTTGTTTCAGAAAATTAAGGCACTTTATCGTTGTTTTAGTTGCAAACAGACTGTATAATTAATACTTAATATCTGTTACATATGTACTTAAATGACCTTAAAGGCTTGAACCCCATTTATCACTGCTTGGAGCTAATTTTTTTTTTTTTTTTTTTTTTTTGTCTTTTGCATTTTGTTTTATTTTGATTTGTTTTTAGCTTAGTATTATGTTTTGTTTTTTTAGCTTTGTGTTGTTATGTGTTGGTTCTATTGATTTCTCATACGGCTTTGTTTCTTCAGGGGAACACAAAAGGAGAATGTTTGGGACTGTCAGCCTCAGTCACCATTCAATTTCATTGCATCCATTTTCCATTTAATGAAAGTGAATGAGGCACCTAAACACACTACATCTTAATTTGTGTTCCGTGGAAGATGCCAAGTAGCAATGTTCTCTGAAAACAGAACAAATGTGTTTCTGATCCAATTATTGCATAAGCATACTTCAGTAATGAAAAAAACAACAACAACAAAAAACTGTTTGGGCTGTATGAATATTACACTTGTGTGTTGTCACCTATACAAACAGTTCTTTCCATTTCATTATGCTAAAGAACAGCCATACATAAATACAACATGCACACATTTGACTATATGCATGTTGTACAAACTCTTCCACATGCAAACAGTAACACACTCAATTATCTGACCTACTCAGTGTATGTATGTGTGTTTTACAGTATGCCTCTTGGAGGAGGAAATAAATGTGGCTGCTGTCAGAAAACTGTGTACTTTGCAGAGGAAGTGCAATGTGACGGGCGGAGCTTCCACAGATCCTGCTTCCTGTGCAGTAAATTTCTTTCCTGTGTTTAAATGAAATGACATGGGCAGCTGGTCCTGTTTTTCAGTATTTCAATGTTTTTTTTTAACAAACTTTAAGGAGGGAAGACACAATTTCAAATATCATATGATTTATAAAGAACATATCAAATTGTCTGTTTAGTTATATTATTGTTTATCTTTTCTACAGTGACAGGAACAGCACAGTGTGTAACTCGCACCCAGCTTAACTTAAGTCGAGTTATGACTGAACCTTTTTACATTTGTGTCTTAAAAACGGCCGAAAGTAAAAATTCAAAACTGTATAAACTTTTATTTGAAGCAATAAAATAATATTTGAAAATCAGACAAAGACAAAGGTATAAAACTGGGTACTTACCGTCTTTCACGAGGCATGAGCTACAATCCCATGAAGCATTGCGAATGACGTAATTGAATAAAAAACTTGGAAATATATATATAAAAAATGTAGGTTGTTGATTATAAGTATAGAAACAATATATTTTAAGTTTACTAAAAATATATATATATATATATATATATATATATATATATATACACACACACACACACACAAGTATATATGTAGTTTGAGCCTTTGAGTATGTAGTCGATTGCGTCATTCACAGTAGATCTTGGAAGTGGTGGTCACTGCTGGACATGTTTGGTGGGTTTTGTTGGCCATGGTTCTCTGATTGGTGGATCTCTCTCTGCTGGATCATGGGTAGTGTAGTTGTTCACCAGGGATTCCACTAGGAAACACTATTTCAAAACAATGAAGTTGAAATAACAGACTGATGTCTTCAACAAAGGAATATACCATCAATGAACAACCTCTGAGCTCACTGTTGGTTGGTCTTTCAAGGTTTATAAATTATTGTTCAAAATAAATACGTATCTGTGTTAAAAAAAAAAAAATTATATATATATATATATATATATATATATATATATATATATATATATATATATCTCGAATCTCGAAACAGAATCGTAACAAACTCTTCCTACTTTGTGCAAGGGGTTGTTGGCAACATACTGAAAAAACATGCACATATGGGCACATTTGGCTATTTTCAATATAGTCTGATTTGGGATACATTCATTTTAATTAACTATTAACTATTTCGGATGGAGCGAGTGCAACACAGAATTAAACAGCCATAGTCAGGTGTTGTTTATATTAGTCTTTTTCAGACGATTGCGGATTTGTTTTCAGGCAAAGATTATTCTCTGGCGCCTCCTGCTGTTTGTCTTTATAATCACATTAAAATACACAAACAACACAACCTGCTTTCGGCCCTTAAAGGGTCCTGAATTCCAGAAAGTCAGTCTACAGAAAAAAAATATTAAAGCCCAATATAGAGATAAGGCTAAAAGTGCTAGAGTGTAGTTTTTTAAACATCTTTTCAAACTTTGATAACAGAATATATGCTAATTATATAAATTCTATAATTTTATGTAACTATAATTTTAGTTTGGAATGTTTTAAAGTAAGACAAACTTACTAATAACACAAAACAATACCCAAAACAACAAATTTACTATATCTAACACATTTTTTGGAGTCTTGTAAAGCCCATCTGATTGTTTTCTTATATATATATATATATATATATATATATATATATATATATATACACACACACACACACACACACACACACACACACACTCACTGAACACTTTATTAGGAACACCTGTACATCAACTTATACGTGCGCATATCAAATCAGTCAATCGTGTGACTGCAGTGTAATGTATAAATCATGCCGATACTGCTCAGGAGCTTCAGTTAATGTTCATATCAACCATCAGAATGGGGAAAAAATGTGATTTCGACAGGCTGGTTTGAGTATTTCTGTAACTGCTCATCTCCACAGAACTGCCGCTCACTGGGTGTTTTTTGTTTTTGCACCATTTGGAGTAAATTCTAGAGATTGTTGTGTGTGAAAATCCCAGGAGATCAGCAGTTACAGAAATACTCAAACTAGCCCTTCTGGAACCAACAATCACGCCATGGTCAAAATCACTGAGATAATTTTTTTTTCCCATTCTGATGATTGATGTTCACATCATCATTAAGTGAAGCTCTTGACCCGTATCTGGATGATTTTATATATTGCACTGCTGCCACAAAGTTGGCTGATTAGATAAACGCATGAATATGTAGGTGTACAGGTGTTCCAAATAAAGTGTATATATTTACAAGTATATATATATTATTCTCTTATCCTCCTCGTTTCAGTGGTGTGCAGAAAAAATCTAGACAGCACTACTGTGGCTGTCCATGAGAATGAGATCTACTGCAAGGCTTGTTATGGCAAAAAATATGGGCCTAAAGGCTACGGCTACGGTGCTGGTGCAGGGACTTTGAGCATGGACAAAGGAGAATCACTGGGCATAAAAACTGATGAGTAAGAAATCACTTCTGTTCACTTTTATTCTAAAAATTGCTCCACACCTAATGCTGCATTTTGTCTCTTGATTGCAGGCCTCAAACACACCGGCCAACCAACAACCCCAACACATCCAAGTTTGCTCAAAAGTTTGGTGGCTCTGATGCTTGTCCGCGATGTAGCAAGGCCGTCTATGCGGCTGAGAAAGTCATAGGCGCAGGAAGTGTAAGTCAAAAGCATAAATGACTGGAAGAAATGAAGTGGTGGAGCTCTAAAATAAACTTAACAATATGTATGTCCTTTGTTACTGACAGTTAGCTTGGCCACATGTTTCATAGTGCTTGTATTTATGAGTGACTCTGATTTTCATTGAGCTTTTTTGTTTTTTCCTGTGCAGGCATGGCATAAGGCTTGTTTTCGATGTGCTAAGTGTGGAAAAGGGCTTGAGTCCACAACTTTGGCTGACAAGGATGGAGAAATCTACTGCAAAGGCAAAATATTTTCTCTTGTCTCTTTTTTAATGGTGCTTGCTATTTAAAACCATTCAGAACACCATAACAACTACTTACATGCTAAAAGCCATTCAGGATAACTTAGTGACTGCATTGCATCACCCTGTCAACCAACCAGAACACCCTAGGAACCACCTAGCAATATACTAAAACCCATTCAGAATACCTTAGCAACTGCATAGCACTGCCCTGGCAACCCAGAATATCCTAGAAACCACCCGGCAACATGTTAAAAGCCATGCAGAATACCTTAACAACTGCAGAGCATTGCACTTGCAACCACCAGAACATCTTCAAGCATCTTGGTGATGAATTTTTCAAAAGCAAGCACCTCTCACATTTTCTTCTAAAAATGAAAAAATATTGGGCCTCATTTATAAAACATATGTACAATCATATTTTATCATAAATTCCATGGCTTTGGTCTTACGCCAAAATGAGGAACAAATCTGGATTTATAAAGGCAGAAACTGATGCAAAAATATTATTATGCATACGCCAACTGTGACAAGCGTGCATACAAAAAACATTTCTGCTCATCCTCATGCTGACTTCAATTTTAATGATGCAAATACAAGAGGTCAGTGACTGACTTAATTTATTGAAAATGAGTGAGCACATTTCAACAAGAATATTCCAGTATGGTCAGAATGTGGTCTTATTAAGATTATGTATGTGTATTGTAAATTAATTTGGAATGTACTACGGTATGTACTATGTCAAGCACATTTTTTGAGTGAGGAGGAGCAGAGATTATCATTTACAACAACAGCTAGTACAGTATATCAATATACAGATGTGTGAAAGGATCACAAGTCTGCAACAGTCTCAAATGTAATACTCATCTACGTTTTTTCATTAATTCATCCTTCAGACTCTTGTCTGCTGTTGGACATGAGGAAAAACGAATGATTTGACTAAAATGCAGCATAATCAATAGCAAGAGTGAGCAGGGGAGAACAGTGGGATATGGACAATGGTTGAAGAATGATGTGGATTTAGAGTAAACTTGGTAAATCTATAGATTTATGATCAATTGATGATGAAAATGAATAGCATGATTGATGAACGAGTTGTTGAACAGGTCACATTATATGGGCAGAAACTGTTAGCTGCACTTCAGCATGTCAGAAAGCCTTGCCAACCTCAGAAGAACATTCCTTACGAATGAAAGAACAAATTAATAATTTGCCCATGCACCTTTATTGTTTTCTGTCTCACCATTTAGGACATTTGTTGGCATTCTGTAAGTGGTGTCCGCTTGATTTTAAGATGAATTGCGATAAATGATACGGGATGCATATAGAAAAAGTTTTCCGTGCATACAGACATTTTATGTACGTCTTTATAAATGAGGCCTTTTGTCATTGTCATTCTTTCTCTGATTGTCATCGTATTAACTCATTTTGTGCTCTGCACAGGTTGTTATGCCAAAAACTTTGGTCCAAAAGGTTTTGGATATGGTCAAGGATCTGGAGCACTGTCACACACTCAATAGACACCAAAACACAATTTACCCCACATCCCTTATTCATGAGTTTCTGCATAAGCACCTGAAAATGACCTACTCGCGTGCATGTGTGTGTACAGGGCAAGGGAGTGTGTGCCATTGTCATCAAACAGGAAACGTGTCAATCACAAGGGAAACTTGAGTCCAGATGGGTTACTTTTGAAATGTTTCCCAATACAGATCACAGAATACAAGCTGTAAATTGTAATTTGTAATGTATTCCGTTAGATTACTAAAGGTCAGTAATGTAGTCTAAATACTTTGGATTACTTCTTCAGCACTGGTAGATTTTTTCACTTGTTTTGACTATAAAAACTCTGCCAGTACAGTAAGACAAAATACACATGTTAAAAATACATTCTCTGAAAAACATAAATATCTTATGCAGTGTTGTTTATAAAACAAGATAAATCAAATTGATCTTGTTTTAATGATTTTTAGATATTTTCACAGGAAAATAATTCAAAAATTATTATCAAGAATTCGATTTTTGCCCTAATATCAAATGTCTTACTAGAAAAAAGAAATTATGATCCAACGTGAATTTCTTGATAAAAAATATGATCGTGCTGGTAACGTGCATGTAATATGGCTAGAAATAGCATTTTAGCTTAGCGTAAAGCTGACAACTTACCCAAGGTTTATTTCTATTCCTTCTACTTGAAACTCATATATATATATAGAACTGTATCGCTGACACAAAGTTAAACTGTTAGCAGGAGGTGAAGCCACAGGAAGTGTTCCAGCGGCCATCTTCTTATGCCCAAAATCTCACAGAGTATCAATGTATGAAAAACACCCCCAATTCACCATCTCCTACCTGCGAATATAACAGTTGCATTTCACCCTCTAGTGACAATCATGTTTAATTAGCATGTTATGGATAATATTCGTTATGGGAGAATACTATCCTGATGTCAGAGCATTCACCTGCCCAGGTGTTCAGCCTATCAGGACAACCCAACAGTCACCACAGGAAGCGGCAAAACTGTCCACAAGTTGTAATATAAGTATGAAAAGCTGTAATATTTGCTTGTTTTGAGGTGACAACATGTCCGTTTGCCTCAGAAGGTCCTTTATAAGTCAAACCGTGATTTTCAATTCACCTAAAATGCTCAGGATTTGCCTGTATTCATACATGGGGATATATGTCATAAATTATGTGTTCGTTTGTTTAATTTGAACCAGCTTTGTTTTGCGCGTCTCCCTCAATCTCAGCACCCGTTTTGCGCTCTTATTCAAGTGACCGCGAAAACAGGGCACTTTTTGATGAAAATATAAAACACTTCGATGATCACAATAAATGAGTCTGAAAATGTCTGTTTGTATCTTTCCTCAGTTTCAGTGAACTTGTTTACATTCAGCTGATCTGTTTGCGGATGAAGTTTGTTAGAGGTGGATAATGTTTGATAGATACACATAACTCGCTTGGGCTTTCAAGAAACAGGAATAATTCCCAACTTTATATAATTAAATACGTGTGTAGGACGTTTGCATTTTAGGGAAGTACATGAAGTTTTCAGATATAAAATCGGTGATTGAATGACTAATGTTTACTCGCCGAAATTAGATGATTTCCTGTTAAATCAATAGTGACATTGGAATGTTTGGGCATAGCAATATGGTGGCACGGTGTCTTCAATGATATGACGTCATGAGCAATCCAGTTCTATATATATATATATATCAGCGGTCTGTCTCAATCATAACGAGATGTCACATTATGCATTTCAAAATAATTGTATTGTTTTCAAACCCACAAACATCTCTTCTTAACTCCAGAACATTACTAAACACTTGGAAGAATGTCAACTATTTAAACAAAGCATGGGATTAACACTTTTGTCTACTCGCCTAAAGTAATCACACAGATTTAGTGGAACTTGAGCTATCTGGTAATGTTACTTTTCCTCTGTTTGATGTACTGTCTGTTCCGTATATTGGATCAACATACCAGAGCTTAATCACTGTAAAGAATGTTCCCTTTAGCTTCAAAGCATGCAAGATTTAAATGTCTTAGCTTAAGATGCACTAGCTAAAGTGGCCCCAGAAGTATTAAGACACTTCTGAAAGTCATCACATTAGATAACAAAACACGAAAACAAGTGGAATTTATGAGAGATAGCAAACTGTTCAAGCAAAACGTTGGGATTTAAGTAATAAAACAACAGATATACTTTTCATTTGTCTGAGGCAAGAAATTTGGTTTGATTTATTACTCTTTAAAACAAAGGCATAGTGTCTAGATACATTTTGGGGCCACTGTATATAATCACTTTTATTTCAAAGACTGTCAAATGTTTTTAATATCACACAATATCACATTTTGCATGTACTTTAATAAAAAGAAATAGCCAGTAAAAGTATCAATGTGCACAATTATGGTGTCTTGAGTCAATTATACAATTGTTTTTTTTTTTTCATCCTTAAATTGTTGGATAAAAAGTCTGAATTATAAGTATAGTTGATAAAATATATAACCTCTATTTGTTGAATGTGAAGGATCTGTTTTGAAGGAATGCATAGTTCACCCAAAAATACAATTCTCTAATTATTTACACACCCTCATGCCGTCCCAGATGTTAATAACTTTATTTTTTCTGCTGAACACAACAAAGATTTTTAGGAGAATATTTCAGCTCTGTAGGTCCTCACAATGCAAGTGAATGGTGACCAGAACTTTGAAGCTCCAAAAATCACATAAAGGCAGCATAAAAGTAATCCATATGACTCCAATGGTCTTCTGAAGTGATCTAATCGGTTTTGGGTGAGAACTCATTTTTAACTATAAATCTTGACATGAGCAGTCTCTTGGCAATCATGATTTAAAGCTCACTTGCACTTTCTATAATCATGATTGTGCCTAGAGTCTGCAGTATCAAGATGAACAGTAAAAATAAGTTACATTTTGATCTTTTCTCACCCCAAATTAATTAGATAGCGTAAGAAGACATGTATTAAACCACAGGAGTTTTATGTATTACTTGTATGGTGACTTTATGTGTTTTTGGAGCTTTAAAATTTTGGACCCCATTCACTGCAAGGACCTACAGAGCTGAAATATTCCTCTAAAAATCATCGTTCAGCTGAAGAAAGAAAGTCATACACATCTGGGATGGCATGAGGGTGAGTAAATGATGAGAGAATTAACATTTTTGGCTGAATTATTCCTTTAAGCACAAAAACCAGATGTTTTAATTAATATTTGTCTTATTAATGCAATGGCAGTGGATAGTGCCACACTTCAAAGCTTAAAAAAAGTACAAAATTATTATGAAATATTCTGTTTGAGTCATTGTCGGATGTTAACGAGAAACAACCAGGAATTCAAATAATTGTTTTTAGCAAACATTGTTTTTTGAAAGTCATATAGGTTTGGAAAAACATGAGTAGTAAATTTTAAATGAGAAATTTCCTTTTTAGGCAAACCATTGGAGTATGTGTAGAATGTAACTGCATTCCATTTAAATAATCTTGATCACATGCAAAACTTTCAACCTAACCATCATACAATGTCAAATATGCAGTTTGAGGTACATGCTCATTCAGTTTCACTGTGACTGAAAGATAAATACTCTGACTGTACCAGTCATGTCAAGTCACTCCCTTTTGGGAAGTCCCTGATAACCCTTGAATAAGTAATTCAACTTTAAGTTCCCTCCTGACCCTGTTTAAAGGTTGTCACCCTGGCTACCGCAATATTTGCAAGCTGGAGACAACGACACACCCAAAAGTATGTCATAACACAGACAAAGTTATTGACCACTTTTCTAATTGCAATGAAGACTAAAACGGCTTAAAAATCTTAGGCTGATGAAAAATGTATATGCTGCGGCAGAGTCACTGTAAATTTGGAAACAGTAGGTCAAAAGTTTTGACGCTGATATCAGTCTGTGTGTTCCGAAATTTGAACCACTGTCCCCAGTGGCCGAAGCTGGAACCGTTGTATGGTAAAATGGAAAATGTCCACAGGGTGGCGTCAAACGCGAGTTGTATTTTTAGTTGTAAATGATGCAATACAATCAACTGGAATGCATATTATAATTAACACCCTGACCCAAACCCCAACTCTAAACATAACCTTTAGTGGAGTAAGAATGTAATATCAAAGAAAAAATGCAATCTCCAAATAATGCTCATCATTGTTTGTGAGGATGCATTTACTTTGAATGCAGTTACACATGCTTGGGGTCTCTTGGACCCAAAAAGTAAAGAAGTCAATCTCAACAGAAAATAAAGGTTTGCACTAATGCAAAAAAATAAAAATAAAAATCAATTGCATGGAATGTGTGTATGTCTGGGATCTGAGCATAGGCTATGTGGGAGTCATATTATTAATCATGTAACATGCTGTGTGCATGTAATGGTTGTGGAGGAGGCCGAGGGAAGTGCAGAGGTTCCTGCCAAATCTAGCATTGACATGTAATGTACCTCCTACACACATTCTATCTGTGAAAGAAAACAACAAGAATTATAACAGTTATAAATGAATGCTCAGACATGAACACATGATTCATTCATAATGTAAAATCTCAATGAATTGTAAGTGTTAAAGTTGAGAAAATATCCATGAATGTTTAACACACCTTTGTATTTTCTGAGCATATAGGAAGAAAGGGAAAAGATAGTCCTCTAGTGGACAGAATGCACAATGAGCTCAAACAAAGTTTCAACTATGAAAGGAGTTTCTCACGACCAACATTGGCTTTCAAAAATGTTCATCATTCCATTTCAGGTGTATCAGTAAAGACAAGAATATCGGACAAGTTTAGTCCTCCTGTCAGTCTGAAAACTCAAGACTGTTCGGTGTTCCAACACAGTGTTCTGCATTTAAAGGAATCAGGCCTTTCAGTTCTTTTAGACCTGTAAACTTACTGTATTGGATTGAATGGATTTAATAGGGTTTTTTTTCATCAGTGAAAAAAATACCAAACTGAGAAACTTACTTTAGCTCACGTGGTAAATTCACATAATTTTGGAAGGCACACACCTGTCAATAAATTAGGTCTTATTGTTCACAGTGCATGCCAAAGCCAAAAACAAGCTCTCAACAGACCACAGAGATAGGATTGTGTCTACACAAACATTTGGTGAGGGTTTTAAAAAAATTGACAATGGATTATAGTTATGGGAGAATGTGACCTAATTGTAAGAGAGAGTTTGAAACCACCAAGAATGAACAACTTAAACAAAGAGTGAAGATTCACCATTACCTATTGCAGAAATAATAATAATGATAAAAATAAAATGTAAAATAATAATAATTTGATTTTGAAGTCTATTCAATATATGGTCAAATATTTCCTGCCATATATCCAGGCAAATCAATCTTTTCCTTACAGAAACACAACTTTACATTTAACCCAACAAATGATTGAGCACATTTGCCTTTAGTAAAAATAAATATTTTTTAAATCTGGTAACACTTTCCAATAAGATTCCATTTGTTAACATTAGTTGACCACTTTAGTTAAAATTAATTAACAATGAACAATACTTTTACAGCATTTATTAATCTTTAGTTAATACACATACAATTGTTTATTGTTAGTTCATAGTGTATTAACTAATGTTAGCATATGCAACTTTTGATTTTAAAAATGTATTCCTATATGTTGAAATTAACATTACCCAAGATTATAAAAATGTAAGGGTTTAGTTCATGACACCTAATGCATTAACTAATGTTAATTAATGGAATGGATCCTTATTGGAAAGTGCTGACAATAATCCTAAACAATGTGAGGCTACATGACTCTTGTTGGAAATTCTATCATTATTTGGACTTTAGAATTAATCCTAAATGTCTCCAAAGGTTATACACTCACTGAGCACTTTATTAAGAGCACTATGGTCAGAATAAAGTGCCAGATGTGGTCTTCTGCTGTTGTAGCCCATTCGCCTCAAGGTTCAACGTGTTGTGCATTCTGAGATGCTATTCTGCTCACTACAATTGTACAGAGTTGTTATCAGAGTTACACCATTCTGAGTAAACTCTAGAGACTGTTGTGTGTGAAAATCCCAGGAGATCAACAGTTACAGAAATACTCAAACCAACCCGTCTGGCACCAACAATCATGCCAGGGTCAAAATCACTGAGATCACATTTTTTCCCCATTCTGATGATTGATGTTCACAGCATCATTAAGTGAAGCTCTTGACCCGTATCTGGATGATTTTATACATTGTAATACTGCAACATGATTGGCTGATTAAATAATCACATGAATAAATAGGTGTACGTGTGTTCCAAATAAAGTGTTCCGTGAGTGTATTGTACTTGATAAACTGAAATGTTATTATTGAATTTCCATTGGATACATAACAATGTTCATCAGAAACCCAAATATATGTCTATACTGGATAATTCAAGTAATGTGTCTGTGAAGCCAGAAATGAAGAATGCTTGAGGCAAAACATGGCACCAAAAATGATCTTGTTCTTTAATTTGTTTTATATTTGTAGCATGTGCTAGGGTTCTTAATATACAATTATAGTCCTAGTTATACATATTATAAAATATACAGTCATTTAGTTCTTAGGATAAGAGGTAGGCTAATACATTCTTGAGAATTTATATTAACAAATAGATTACATTGATGTGTTTGACATCCAGCAAAAATCAGTATGGTGTAATATACCAGGGCACCAATGGACGCACACGCTAATGTTTATTAGGCATCAGCATTCCAGCGTATGTTAAAGTAGGACTAAATCCCAGTGACGTCAGAGCGGGGTGGGGGGAGAGTCCTTCAGAAACACGAGAAGAGTCCCTTTCAGAGGGGCAAGTACCAACATGCCCATATTACGGGACTTCCAAGTAGATTGTAACAATATATAAAAGTCGGAAATGGCTCTATAACCGCGGAGGTGTCTGCCGGCAATGTAGCGACGATGCGTTATAAACAGGAATCTGTTCTTTTGCGGAAATATTTTCACGTGTAACATTTAAAATGAGCTATTTACGTCATAAATGAAGTGGTCTTATTCTTCGTTAAAGCTACACGATACAGCAGTGGACGCTTTATTCTAACTGCCTGCTTATTTTTCATATACCGCGTTACACCAACGCCTGTCCAGAATGAGCATGTGTAAAGTCATGAAGGATGGCCATTTGGAGAAGAGGAGTAATGGACTTCTACAGCTCTGGAAGAAGAAGCGTTGTGTTCTCACGGAGGATGGACTCTGTCTGTACGACTGTAAAGGCAACAACAGTAAAGAGATGCGCTTCGAGGAGATGAGCACGCTGGACTGCGTGGAGTATAAGCGGGGTCTGGTGTACTTCACCATCGTAATGAACGGCGGTAAAGAGATCGACTTCAGGTGCCAGCAGGAGGGAACGGCGTGGAACGCGGAGATTGCGCTCGCGCTGGTGCGCTTCAAAAACCGCGTCGCCGTTCAGACCGGCAGGAAAAGACACATGTCACATCTGGGTAGCTGCGGGGAGGGAGATGTCGAGCTTTGACTCAACGGCTGAGGGTAAACACATATGGCATATGAACAGATTTTGATGTTGCTGTAATCGTTTTGACCTAACAATCAACTCTAGGCGTTCTCAGGAACCAATTATCCAAAATAACATATGCTTTCCCTTTGTTGGCTTAAGCTCTTTCAAAGACTGACGCATTACATTCTGGTCTATGGAAAAATCAAAGGGTTTGCATGACATAAATGCCCTAGTCAGAAATCCCAAAGGACTCCTATTGGAATTTATGTCTTAACTTAGTTAGGCTAACCAGTTCTAAAGGATAATAATAATGGGAATTTTCTCACAGGGTTCCAACACAACAAAAAGCCAAAACTAGATCTTTAGAAAACAACATTACTGAATGACTACCTAGAGTACAATTTTTTTTAATTTTTTTTTTTAATTATCTTTTAGATATCTTTCTGAATTTTACAACTCTGATAGCTCCCCAATGTGATTTACTTTTAAGTGTCCAGTATAACAAATAGTGCATGATAGAGTTTGACAAAGATTATAGAATACCCAACTGGAGTAAATAAAATTGAATCATAAAATCTAGTAGGAATTCAGCAGGATCTTATTTGACCCATTTACGGTCCTTAGTTGGTCCCAAATTATGATAGAAATTCCAATAGGCTACTACAGCTTCAATACTGTAAGAATCCTGTACACGTTCCTCTATGATATTCAGACTTGGGGACATAATTCGGAATTAATTCTAAAAGGCATTCACGCTTGAAAAGCCCCTTTTCATTCAAGTGAATAAAACATGGAACATATGCTCAAGTGCAATGAGGAAATCAGACCATATATATATATATATATATATATATACAGTATTATTATTCCCACAGCCATAACCCACTAAATACTCTTTGCTCATCAGCCTTTAAACACCACACTAATGCAGTATGACTATTGTATCCACCAGAATTCTTCAGCACAGACAAAGGATCCAAAAAAGAGAGTGAGACTGTGGACGAGAAAGGGAAGGCGTTTGGAAGCCCAGTGTTATGGAAACACCCGACGAAAGGTTTATTCCAAACTTAAAAACCACAGAGAAGTTTCAAGACTTTTTTTCACTTCCACCATTTTCTAAAGTGATAACCACATCTCTTTGTAAATGACTCATTGGATGGAATTATACGCTTTGGTGTTACGCCATCATTGGAGTTATTTTGCTTGCCCTTTTGTTGCAAAAGCCAGTGGCAATAGAGAGAGACCCCATGGATTTCTCTTCACCATAATTCAGCATGCATGCTAATTCACAACAGCAGTGTCAGAGTGTACATTTTTTAAATACATTTTTTGCTTACCTCCTTCTAATGAGAGGACTCAGTTTGGGGCTCACAGTCAGTATTAAGTACGATGCTGCTTTTGAAGTCATTAACCATAAATGAAGTATGACTCACAGCCCCTGTGGTGAACTGTTTAACATTTCATAAGTGTTTAAAAGCAGAATCTGGATTTATTCAGTTGTAAAGGCTTTTCAACAGCAGAAAACGCACGCAAGGAAGACTTGACTGCTGTTTCTTGGAATGTGTCCAACTGAGTGGAAAACAAGGTTGATGGCTGGGCAATGCTGTTATTATCTTTTTGCAATTTTTCCAAACTCTGTAGCCTACGTAACATGAACGTTGCCAAAGTTTGAAAATAATCTTCTGTATAATAGTTAAAAAAAGAACAATCTAAAGAATTGCTTTTGAATTCTGCACAAAGTTCATTATGTCATAAGTTAGACATTTGTCCAAATAAAAAAAGACTGGCTTTGTAAGGCATATTAGTGTGAATCTCTTTTAATTAGTTTGTAAAGGCCCAAGGCAACAGCAGAATATGTTATACTAATTAGAAGCTCATGACTATAGAGGCTGCAATGGTTCTGTATGTTATGTGCAGATTACAGTTGCCCTGCTTACCCGAATCTCAACCTCAAGTGCCTCTGTGGCACATGCCCGGACAATGGCCTCACTGACTAATAGTGTCCCGCCTTTCCTGCTTTCTTGAGTCATCAGTTTGAAGCCATCAAAGAAGTTGTCAAACAGGGATTTTTTCTTCAGGGTGAATATGTTTTGCCATTGTGCATTATGGAAGTTAAGTTATAGTTCTTAAAATGCACTCCTGCATTAACAAACATTGGCTTGTGAATTGAGCAGAAGTGTGTATTAGCAGGGACGTCCCATATTTTGGCCAAAATTATGACATCCCTCTTATCCTGTATTTCACAGATGTACAGTGAAGCACTGTCCCTGTCAAATGGCTGTCTCATACTTAAGCACTCAAAATGCTAAAGAAGTCCCATTTTGAAGTGGCAAAATGCTCAGAGGGGACCCCTCCCCCTGGACGGTTGATGGAACTTTGCGCGTCTCATGGCTAAACATCATAATACAAGCCAATGAGGTTGGAAATTACTGATGCGTCAACATATTATATTTTTATAGGAATTGCTCAATTATTTTGTTTGATGTGTACGGTGGCCATGAAGTGCAAAACAAAACAACATATCTGAAAACACAACGGCAAAAACAAAGTAATAGTTCAGAGACACAACAGCATATTTGGAGACCGCATACATTTTAGCACAGTTTGTGGACTTTTTACAAAACTGGTGGAAATCTAACTTAAAGGTACATTCAGTATATTTTCCTCATTAAAAAAGTTTTACTCCTAAAGAAATTAATTGTATTTTTGAAATGTATTTAAACAATCATGAGCACTTACATGAGATGAAGACTCCAGTTATATCAGTAACCTTATAAAAGATGTTTTGAGTTTCATTGAGAGGGTCCGCACATGGGGGCTGCCATTTTAAAATCACATGACCAGCCAAATACTACTCACTTAATTTCAGTAACCATCCTGTTTTTGCACACTTTCACTTATGAATTAAGTTAATTATGGCTGACTATGAATAGTGAATTTCTATAACTGCATCTGAAACTGAAAACTATTGAATTAAATGATGCTGCATCCACACCGCTATGGTACCTATGGTTCCTTTCCATGAATGAAAAATGTAATTACTGACTGTTAAAGATCTGTTAACGTCACTAATAATCTAAAAACCACAGATGGAGAAGTCAGTTTGTATGGATATCCAAATGGTGACCCAAAATGGAGCCGCAGGTCTGTTCTGATCTGTCTGCATCTAACCATATTTATACATAGTAGGATAGCAAAATAAGAAAACACTTTCTATGTCTTTTGTTGATTTCAAAGGATGTGCGGCAAATAAAACTCTACATTATTTTGGCACAAATTCTTCTGTCACTTGGTTCTGCTGCCGAAATCAGTTTGTGCTTACCAAAGTTTGAATCAGTGCCCCCAGTGGCTGAAGCAGGAATTGTTGTATAATGTACCGGTATGTGTGAGCTCCAGATTCCAGGTGAAATGTCCACAGGGTGGCACTAAAAGTGAGTTGTATTTTTAGTTATAAATGATGTAATACAGAAAGCAGGAATGCAACCCTAAACCTAACCATCAGTGGAGAAATTTACACTCTCCAGTATAGCTATGGTCCCAACTCTAGGCAGATTTAGTGCCCTGGGCTGTGCCTGTGGTGTTGCAATAATAGGGAGATTGTGTGTACTGGAAACCCCCAGAGCATGGGCTACTAAAGAGGCTCTGTTAAAAAAGGCACAACCTCGAGATGAGTCAGCAGCCTGACTTACAGAATGCTTGAACCTTTTTAGATTTTTGGAATTATGTTGCTATATTGTGTAGTTTTGGGATAAAGTGTCTCTGTGAATGTCTGGGTGTATATATAGTGTTGAACTGTAATTAGACAAAATTATACTTCTTGTTCTGTGAAAGTTGTTAAGCTTTAATTCACATTTTGGCAAGTCCTTTAGAAGTAGATAAGAGCTATAAATGAACCTGCATAGTTATTTATTTACTTCAAATATATGATGTGACAATGACAATTCTTCATAGGGCATTTACAGTGTGAGCAATATAAGGTCACCCGAAAGGTCGATATGGATCCTGTAGAATGTGCAATGTAAACAAGACTGGATTTGATTTTGTTCCTGTTTAGTATCATGTTATAGGCTACAAGAATCCCTTGCTTTTAAATCTTCTTTTGTAGATTTTCAAAATCCTTTTGACTGGAAATCTAAACCTCTCTTACAGGAAAATGTTTTTAAGGTCAAAGCACATTCCTGTGAAACCAAATACGAAACTTTTTGTGATTTTTAAAGCAGTGATATAATAGTTTGATTGATATCTTGGATCTAATTACAGTATTTTGAATGTGAGACTGGACTTCCTAAATTAGTATTAACAATGCATCTTTTTTGATCATCCTTAAGCACAATCATGATTAAAAAAAACACAGAGTGGGGTATTATGCTGGTGGGATATTTCTGAGGGACTGGGAGACAATCAAGGAAAACAGAGCGAATTGTAAAGTAATCCTTGAAGATAACCCATTCAAAAGGGCATATAACCTTTTGAAAACAGTTATAAGGCTGAAAATGAACCTTTCGGCATGACAATGACCCAAAGAACACAAGATGTCACTCTCTTTCTATCTCTGACTCTGAATGAGAACTCTGAATAGCCTTAAAAGACAGACATGAAGACTACAGTTCACATCTCTTAATCCAAGTCTTTCCATGTTGTAATGGGTGTGTTGATCTATGAAAAATAAAGTAATTGCATCTGGAATTATATAACACAAACACACTTGTAAAGGAGTCTACGATCTTTTTCAACTTTCTGAAAGCATTGTAAATGGAATTGCCCACTGAGAAAGAGAAACTGTTGACTAAAAAAACACATACAGTATGTCTCTAATGATGAAGTTGAAGTCTTTCCAGAAGCATCTGATGTCTCAAAATGTCTCGATGTACAATGAGAACCAAACAATCCTTGCCATGGAGTTGTGAAACTGAAAAAAATATTGTCTGTCAATACAACTGAAGTAGCAGTAAGGCATTTGGCATGATCAACTGGTTCACAGTCTGTATTAATGAGACAATCCTGAACTTATAAATATAAGAATTATATCATATTAAAATTGTCCTTCCTTATTGTGTCCAATGAAAACAATGCTAAAGATATTTAGCTAAAGAGAAAAAGCAGCTTGACCCTTTGACTGACCCTGTGGACTGCAGATCAGACACATACAGTGGTAGTAAGAACTTACTATGTAACAGGTGCAAAACACAATCAATTACAGCATACACTATTGTTTTGCGATCCATGTCTGTTCTGATTGGGTTGCAGACAACATAATAATAGAATTTGAGCAGCCATATATTTTTGTATAGTTACAGTAGGGTAGCAAAATAAATAGGCTTATTAATTTTAAAAAGGGAGATGAAAACAATTCCCGTATCTGTTATTAATTTTAAAGGCCATTTGACATATCCAGCAGTGTGGTATTTTGGTGCATTTGCATTGGTCAAATTATAAAGGTGCCAACATAGTCAAGTTGCGTAACAGCTTCCGTTTGCAAGAAACCTGCAGTTAATAAAACCCTTACTGACAATAAAATTGCAATTATAACTTGGGTTCCCTATCTGTCACTCACTCGACGTTGTGTCAGTGAGTTGACATTAGGGGATCACTCTTGGGAGCCCAGACGTCTAGTGAGAATTGGCGTGTGGTATTTGCATACCATTCGACCAGACATACGGATATAAAAGGAGTGCCGCTTGCAATCACATACTCAGATTTTATCTTCGGAGCCGAGTGGACGCATTCACTGAGCTGAATCCCTCCTGCCGTTCCATTCATCTCTCTCTCTCTAAAGCTGTTGGATCTACGGCGCATTACAGCGGTTCTCCCCTTCACACACTACGGTTCTGTTGAGTAACACCCCTGGGCACATCGACACCAGAGCAGAGCTTCCAATATATATACATGTGTATATATATAAATTCACAAAAGAGTATCTATTTTTCTCTAAAAGTGTGGCGCAAATGAAAGCGGCTTTTTCAAGATGCATTTCGTTCATGTATTTTCCAGGTTGAGGCCGATATCTCTCCGCTTCTGATGGCCACTATCGCTGCCTTATGTCTACTCCACGTGGAGTCAGCATTTGTGGATGGTTCATGTCCTCATTGCAAGGAGATGTCCATGGCTACGCTGCAGTTGCAGCTCGCCTTCGTAAGAGGGCAAGCCACCCTAGTGGACCACCGACCACCGACCTGCCTACAGGTATGATGCAGGGTCGGTTAACACTGGGGGCTATATGGGGACATCAGTGGGAGCTTCTCCGCCGGGTATTCCCCCACGGACCTCCCATTCCCTGCCACGCTCGTATGCTCCGAGCGAGCTCTGGAGCAAATTTGCCAGGTCCGGTGGGTCCATGATCTAGTTTGGAGTTTGCGACGACGACTGCGGCATTGGAGAGCGGGCTCGTCATGTCTGACGCTGAGGACTCGGCTGGACTCCCACCCTCGTGTGCGGCAGCTCAGTCGCAGGCTGACACGGAGCTGACGGCCATGCTTGCCCGGGCAGCAATTATTGTCATTTGCTTAATTTACTGTTTAGACTATTCAGCGATCCAAAGTACATTTGAACAGCGGTGAACCACTTGCTTTAGATTCATACAAGTTTATACTATTGTGAGTGAAACAGTGGATATGATGTCATTGAGGAACTTTCCCTTGGGAGCTTAATAGAGGAGCTACATCACGTTTCTACAGCTTAACAAGAAAACAGTTAGAAACGTTTTGACGGATGAAACATAAATCCAATATATACACGATTACATGCATTGTCAATGTTTTTTATGCGGTTAGGGTATTTTTGCAAGAAATGCAAACCAATGTAGCCTTTAACATAGTATAGAAAGCTACAACCAATATATCTATGACAAAAATGCACGTTGGAGCATAACTTTTTTTTAAGTAATACCTTTGATATTAGAGCAAAGATGTACTGCAAAAATCTTATCTTATGATTTTGAGTCATGTTGTGACATTTTTTACCAAAGATGTGGTGCAACGGTTTATGTTACATACATTGTAATGAGAGATGTGACCTACAGTTAATCTGTCTATAATAAAGCAGTGTATGCCCATGTGAAATGGGTTCAACAGCTGCATGTTGACAATAATCACTGCTTAAAGGATGTTTATGAATACACAGATTAATTCATCCACATATCAAGGAGAAATTAGGAATATGGTTAAATTACCATATTTCAGTCATGACAACTCTCATAAAGAATTAAGCAAAAAGAATCTATCACCATTCAAAGTTTCATGCCTGAACTTAGTCATTTCAGCCATTATAACTCTCCGAAAGGTTTAAGCATGTTAATGTGAGTATGACATATTTAAAGAGCTCTAGTTGGATTTCATATCTATGCTGCTGCTGCTGCTGCAGAGCAAGTACAGAGAATTACTAATGCTAAAACATACACAGACAAACTAAATTAAGCATGTGGACATGATGCTGCTGCTGCACAATTTGACAAACACAAGACATGATGTAGGACATGCTAGACAACATACAATTCCCCTTCAAAGCAGGGAATAATACAAAACTCAATCCTCCAGCCTAGCATATCTATCACCAAGATTTGTGTACTGCTGCTGCTCCGAAGAGCCATGTAAACTGAGTGTTTGCTAGGTAAGTTTACCTTGGCCTGCTGTCATAATGGCATATGATGGCATAATTCTAATGAACTAAAAATGGCTTAAATGGCTAGTACCTGGACCTGGAAAACCCAGAGCTTATTTAGTGACTTAGTCGAGCTACGTGTGGATTTATTTAAATGAATGACCTACGATAGAGATGTGTGCCAGTGCCTAGTTTTTTAGGGCTTACCTTGATAAAGACACACTTCTGTGGGTCATGGACAACAGAACACCTCACTGTGCAAGCTAATAGAAGAACAAGCCCCAGTAATCACCTGAACAAATAGCATTTTCTTAGAAAACTCTTGCAGCGTGCCACGGGCTTACTTGCAAACTCATCATATTTTTGGCAAAGAGACTGTACGCAATCTGGTCTTACTCATATGCTACACTGGATTTTCCAACTTTCTACTAGGAAAGTGCAATGGAACGCCACTTGAAGTCAGAATTTTTGATTCCGAGTCCACCGAGATGAAGGTGCATGACATCACAGAAACATGTCAGCAGTCAGGGAAATACGCAAAGCAAATGATAAACATTTACAAAACAAAACATTGAAAAAATGCAGTGAAATTTCGGCAAAATTCCTGTGAATTTACAAAGACATTATTGCTACAGTATTTATGAAACATTAAAGCAGAAATTAATTTATTTGATTGTTTTAAAGAAAACCAAACGATTATGTGATATTTGTGTTTGTTTGCCTGTGGTGGGGTTGGCCTGTCTGTCTACTCATATTCCAGAAAGTTCTGTGCGTCACTGACAGAGACATGCGAGGAGCAGAGAGACTATGTGTGTAAACTGTGTTAAAATAGCAGACGAATGTGAGAGCCTGATGAATTCAGTGCAGCTCTTTCACTCTTGTGTTTACTGATATAAACAGAAAACAGATACTCCCCTGAAGAGCTGTGTAAATAATGGACAAATATGATCCTTCAGAGAACTACAACTGCTCTTGAGTTTTTAACAGCTGTCACACATTAATCTGTTACTGTACTGTAATTAAATAATGTTCAAATCAATTATTAAGATTGTGAACTTATTTAAAGTTTTGATGGTATATGGATTAATACAAATGTTTGATCTAATCACTGTATAGATTTATAGGTTACAGTATTTTTTTTCTCAAAGAAAATACCAGCCAAATGTAATATATTTTAATATACAGTCATATAACATGTATATATTAATAATATATTTAATAAATAATAATATTGTTCAAGGTTATAAATAAACATCAGTTATTTAATGCATTTTACGATGGCTTCAATCCACAGTTATGATTGTCTAGTTGCTTTGTCTATACAGTATGTAAAGTATACAGTATGTATTTTGTTTGGATGACATTGCATGAAGATTTCCAGCAGGGGGCAGACTCAACCATCATTATTATAAAGAACTGCTGCATCTATAATATAATATAATATAATATAATATAATATAGGGCGGCACGGTGGTGAAGCGGTTAGCACTGTCGCCTCACAGCAAGAAGGTCGTGGGTTCAAACGTGGGTCCTGGCCTTTCTGTGTGGAGTTTGCATGTTCTCCCCGTGTCTGCGTGGGTTCTCTCCGGGTGCTCTGGCTTCCTCCCACCATCCAAAGACATGCAGGCTAGGTTAATCGATGTCTCCAAAAAAAAATTGCCCTAGGTGTGAATGTGAGTGTGAATGGTTGTTTGTTTATGTGTGGCCCTGTGATGGACTGGCGACCTGTCCAGGGTGTACCCCGCCTTTCACCCAATGTTAGCTGGGATAGGCTCCAGCCCCCCTGCGACCCTGTACACAGGATAAGCGGTTGTCGATGGATGGATAATATAATATAATAGTTATAATAAAACTTTGCGTTGCATTTACATTTATACACAATCATTTCAGTTTACTATAATGGTATGACAGTTTTAATCATATTTCAGCAAAATGGTAAAGTGAAGTGAAAATATGTATTGGCTAGATCCTTTAAAGAACCATCTTTTGATGTGAGCCAGACAGAAAAGCTTTCCCACATGTTTTATGGCATTTATTTTGCCGTGTTGAGTGGAACTGCATACATAAACCATGTTTTGATTATCTGGCAGAGTGTGGTGACTGCTGTAAGAAGCCAGTCTAGCATTAGCCTGAAAATATTGTAATTTCAATGAGCCCATATGATGATGCTGTAATCTAAGGTGTCTGTCTACTAGTGAGGATTCATTCATAGATTACACAACTTTAACCACATCTGATGGAAAAATAAAATAAAATAAATTTACTTTCTTAAAATAATAGTAAGGCCATTTCAGAGCAATAAAAGCTAGAAACACCAGGCATAAATAAACAACAAAAATGAATTAGGACAATATGAGGATTTGCCCCTAGGTATAATACATTTATTCATTCAGTAACTTGTCCTTACACAGGACCAGGCACAGGACTGCTGTGATTCCCTATGACCCTGGGCCTGCAGCCGATTCACAGCAGTGCTGATTTAGGGCCATATCGGTTGCGAGAGTTATATTGCTTATATTCAACAGTTCAATGAACAAGTGCATTTTAAAAAATTTGGAAAAACTGAGTACGGTCATAAAGACGATTTGTGCATGGAACTTTCTTATGTGTCGAATCAGAATCTGCCGTTGCTGGTTCAAAACAAATGATGCATCTCAAAAGCATCACTTCAGAACTACTAGTATCACAGGTTGGGCTGTTTCTTACATGTTATTAGAGAAACAAGGATGTGTGTGTGTGTGTGTGTGTGTGTGTGTGTGTGTGTGTGTGTGTGTGTGTGTGTGTGGGCATGTTTATGTAGTTTACAAGGACAAGTTTTTAGGTTACAAACTGGTAATTTCAAGGGTATTATGCTATAAATGTGGTTTATGGGGACATTTCTAGTGTCCCCATAATTTAAATAGCTTTAAAAACATATTAAACAATATTTGATTGAAAATATAAAAATTGATTTATATATATTTGTAAGAGAAAAATTCCATCAAATTGTGTAATTTAAAAAAAAAAATATTAATATAACATGTTTTATTAATATACATATTTAGTTTATTTTTTTAATTGTTACATTTTTTAAAGATTAAGTATTTTCCATGACTGTAAATTCCAGAAACAGATTTGGGCCCCTTAATTCAGTAATAGTCATAGCAAGTATTGCAGTATTAGTTTGATGTTCAAAGGCCAGCATGAGGGAAACGGGGCTTGGATGAGACTGCAGGGGGATCAATAGGAAGAGGAGAGCATGTAGCCCTGCTGCTTGATTGGACAGCTGCTGGATTTGTCAGATCACACCAAAACACTACACAAATATCCACACCCAGAAACAATGTATCAAACTGAACGTGTATATGGACAGCACAGAGTGTTGGCTGCTGCACTCTGTAATCTTCACATGAAGCGCATTTAGTGGAGATTGATGGCATTACAGGCAGACACAAAACCTAATGATCCTTATGAAAAAGGCCAGCAAATCTTGTTACAAGTACAGTATATGCTGTCTTTTACATGCTGGTCTACTCTCTTGCATTGTTTGCTGGTGTCCCTACTTTAAGCTGAAATGGATAGTTCACCCAAAAATGAAATTGATATCATCATTTACTCACCATTGTGATGTTCCACATATGTTTGACTTCCGTTAATCAGTGGAACACAAAAGATGTTTGGAAAAATGTCAGTCACCATTTACTTTCATTGTATCTTTTTTCCATACAATGAACGTGAATGGTGATTGAGGCTGTCACCTAGTGAAATAGTTTTTTCACATAGCAGTTCAGGGCTTCTGTAATTTGTTTATATAGTAATTTAATTATAAAGTAATTTTTTGTCACTTTGAATCTTATGAAAACAAAATTATTTTAATGGAAAAAACAGTTTTTCTCGATTGCTTAAACACTATAACCAGGATTTTGAACTAAAATTGCATAACCATAATGCCATTTATCAAAAAGCACTCCCATTTCCCTAAACTATAAACACTATTTCCCTGTTTTGACACATGAGTCTGATTTGTTGAACTTTCACTGTAAAACTCTACACACAAATCCCTTAATTTCTCATTGCTTACACCATGTGGTCATTTAGAAAGCACTAGCATGCAATATTGTTCACTCAATTAAGCACAGCTTGAGCTCAATTAGCACACAATTACACAGGTGGAAACATTGATCACACACCAGTCAGAACCTTCAATAGGGCCTAAGTCAGTTACTGTAATTCAGTTTTGAAACAATGG
Source organism: Moxostoma hubbsi (assembly GCA_032164185.1). Lineage (NCBI taxonomy): Eukaryota > Metazoa > Chordata > Actinopteri > Cypriniformes > Catostomidae > Moxostoma > Moxostoma hubbsi. The sequence goes on along the minus strand of JAVLUX010000020.1, from coordinate 9,976,225 downwards.
ATCCAGAGAGACATGAAGGAAGAGGTCGAGGAAACAGGAGAGGAGGAGGATGAAGAGCAGTATAGGCTGGATGAAGAGGTGAAGTAAGAGTATGAGGTGGAGGAGGAGTAGGAGTCGGGAGAGGATGAGGTGTAGAAGGAGTAGGGAGATGAGGAGGAGGAGGTGTAGGGAGAGGAGCAGGTGGAAGAGTAGTAGTGAGAGGAGGAGGAGGTGGAGGAGGATAAGGGAAAGGAGGAGGAGTAGGGGGAGGAGGAGGAGGAGGTGTAGGAGGAGTAGGGAGAGGAGGAGTAGGGAAAGGAAAAGGAGGAGTAGGGAGAGGAGGTGGAGGAGGAGGAGTAGGGAGAGGAGGAGGAGAAGTAGGGAGAGGAGGAAGAGGAGGAGGTGGAGAAGGAGGAGTAGGGAGAGGAGGAGGAGAAGTAGGGAGAGGAGGAGGAGGAGGAGGTGGAGAAGGAGGAGTAGGGAGAGGAGGAGGTGGAGAAGGAGGAGTAGGGAAAGGAGGAGTAGGGGGAGGAGGAGGAGTAGGGAAAGGAGGAGGAGGAGAGAGAAGGAGGAAGAGGAGGAGGTGGAGAAGGAGGAGTAGGGAGAGGAGGAAGAGGAGGAGGGTAAGGAGGAGGGAAAGGAGGAGGAAGAGGAGGAGGTGGAGAAGGAGGAGTAGGGAGAGGAGGAGGTGGAGAAGGAGGAGTAGGGAAAGGAGGATGAGGAGTAGGGAGAGGAGGATGAGGAGGAGAGAGGAGGAGGAAGAGGAGAAGGGTAAGGAGGAGGAGGAGTAGGGAGAGGAAGAGGAGGTAGAGGAGGAGTAGGGAAAGGAGGACGAGAAGTAGGGAGAGGAGGGAAAGGAGTAGGTGGAGTAGGGAGAGGAGGAGGATGAGGAGGAGGTGGAGGAGGAGTAGGGAGAGGAGGAGGAGGAGTAGGGAGAGGAGGGAAAGGAGTAGGAGTAGGGAGAGGAGGAGGTGGAGGAGGAGTAGGGAGAGGAGGAAGAAGAGGAAGGGGAAGGGCTAGGGCAAGGAGAAAAGCAGTCTCGGATGAAATTCATGCCACTCTAGTTGACCATGTCCTTGTCCATGGTATGAGTATGAGGGATGCTGGGACAGAATAATGTTTTTGTTGTTGTTTGGTGTATTGTACTGTACATTAAGAAATAAAAAATTTGCAAATGTCTACATTTGTTGTGTCTTTTGTGTTCTTCATTTGAAAAGTTTTTTTGAGGGGGAGAACCACAAGCAACATAACGTATTACCACTTTTTGCTAATTAGCGAACTACACCCATCTTTACTCTGCTTGGACACCTGTGTGAACTTAAGGAGAACTGACTTCATACATCAACTAAAAATCACCAGTTGGTTAAAAGTAAGTGTATAAAATGTTACATTTTAAAAAGTTATTTTTAAGTAAAGATGTAGCATCATTTGTGAATGCAATGACATTCAGATATTTTAAAGAGTGGCATAAAAGTTTCAGTCAGTTCTTGGCTTGAGTAAATAAACGAGACCAAAAGAGTGAGTTATTTAGTGCATTCTAATTATATACTAATAATAACAAGTCTGAGGACAGCACAATACATCACCACACTGTGAGGTCAGAAGCTTCTACTGATGAAGAAATAATCACAAATAATCACTGAAACTAAATATATTCCATGATAAAATGTATTCTTCAAGTTATTCATTCTGAAGTACTGTTGTTGTATTTTCATTGCCATATTAACAGTAAGATACTCTTTTTAAGCATATGCCTCTGACCCTCTGAGTTTTTTCTTCCCTGATGGTTTAAATGAATATTCCGGATTCAACACAGGTTATTCTCAATTGACAGCAAAATAATTTAGACTCTCCCTCATTTATAACAAAAAAACAGTAAGACACTAACATTTGAAGATAAAGGCACCAGTCTCTACATGCTAAAATACTTATTGTTTCAGAAGCATAGCCACGAGATAAAAACATTATACGTGTTACCATGATTTTAATGTGATAAAATCTCTGCTGTACATGATTTTGTTTGTGTAATAAGACTTATCGCCAGGGTTTAACAGTGTTACAGGCTCATGGCAACAAAGTTGTAATATTGGCTATAACTTCACACAGATAAGGTTATTAAACATTTGTATCACATTAAAATCATGCTAATATGCATATTGTTTATGTCTTGAGGCTATACTTTTGAAACTGTCTTTATTAATGTTAATGGACTGGCTCCATTCATTTCCATTTTAAGTGTCTTACTGTAACAGATGTTTTTAATTATTATTTTAATTTTTTCAATAAACGAGATTAGTCCAAATGATATTTTGTGGAAATCAACGTTATTCCACTCATGCTGTCTATTGAGCTTAACTTAGTAAACCTGAAAACATTCCTTTAGCTCTTTTATAACCCATTACAGCTACTATAAATGCATATTTATTCTGAGTTTTGTAAATGAATAAAGAGATCTTTTGCAGCATCATGCATTCATTTTTCCAAAAGAGAACAATCATACCTCACTAAATGCTTTAACCATTTAGATTACTTGCTATTTGCAGAGCCAAACCGGTCCAAATTCTTGCCTTTGCGTTAATCCAGATAAGAAAGCAGGGGATCAGACTTTGTGTTTAGGTGGCATTTAATTCACTGATCAGAGATGAGCAGAAAAATGTGTGGGGGTGAGAAGAGGACAGGATTCATTCAATGGGAATTCAGTGGGAGAACAATGTTACATTTTATTTAAAGTGTCAAATGAATCTACAATATGTTGAATAGAATTATTATGCTTTCTTTTTCTCTCTTTTAGAGTTTTAGTGCTCAGCTGCCAAGATGCCTGAACAAGGGTGAGTATAAATCCATTAAATATCACAGACAACTATTTGATTTGTATTTGTTTGATTTTGATTTGTTTTAAATAAGTCATCAGTATATAATAATGTGTAGTTTTCTTTGTGTGTGTGTGTGTGTGTGTGTGTGTGTGTGTGTGTGTGTGTGTGTGTGTGGTCTTTTTCAGAAAAGAGGTAAGACATTCATTGTTTTTAATATAATGAATGACTAAAATGTTGATTACGGTGGAAATCATGTATTACCTGTATTGTGTTCCATAACTGTCACATTTCTGGTACAGAGAAAGTCCAAGATCTCAGCCTCAAGAAAGCTTACGTTAAACGTTAGTCTGCAACACATTATATCTGCCTGACAAATATCAGGGTTACAGTTAAAAACATACAATGGAAGTGAATGGGGCCAATCTGTAGGCATTAAAATACTCAGAGTTTCAAAAGTATAGCCACACGACATAAACAATATGTGAGTTAACATGATTTTAGTGTGATGACGAAGAGTTAATGTAAGCGCTTTTATACAATTATAAGCTTCACATTTCTGTCTTTTAACCATCAAAAAATTGCATCAATGTTACCTTGTTTTTTAAGTAAATGAGGGACGAGTCAAAATATGTTTTGTGGTAATCAACATTATGCCACAAAAGCTGTTGATTGAGCTAAACTTGTTTTGAACTCAGAATATTCATTTGATAAATACACTAATCCATATTTATATGTATCAACAAAAATGCCTTAATGAATTATTTATGCCACAATGCAGTAAAATAGACTATTATAGTGAGATTAAAAGGAGGGATTATGCATATTCATTACAGTGATGACACTCTTGACTTTTCCTAGACTTTCCTTTCCTAGTCATGTTGATATGTCAAAAGAATGGTGCTTTTCCGAAAGCTGTCCATATATATAGTACTAGTTACCTAAAATCTTCTAGAAAAATACTTATCAGGTTTTCATGCTCATTCACAGCATATATCATACAATAAAGTCTGATGATCACACTAAACTTTACTGCATGTACATAGGTTTCTAATGTTGGCCACTCCTTAGTACATTCTTAATGCATTTTCATTGTTTACTAATGTTGAATAATTGATATTAAACATTTATAATATGTGGAGTAACATTTTTGCAGGCATTGTATAAAAGCATGAAAGTCACCCTTTGTGCATACTGAACCACATAGGCCTATATATGATTTACAATGCATTTGTAATTGAAGTAATAGTCATTAATGAAGCCCTTTATAAACCCTTAATATAGTTTTACCACAAAGGTAATAGTGAAGCTTGCCTTCCCTAACACTTATATAAAATAATTAGCAAAGACACCCCACTAGATGGCAGACATGTGTTTAAACCAAATAATTGTCGACATTTACTTTGGTCAACATTAAAGTATGAATCATGTCTGCGTGTATATAGTGTTTGATGGTGGTCAAAGCTAAAGAGGAGCTGGACCAGGAGGTGTTGTATAGGATGAGAAACACAGACGTTTTTTGGAGAACGCTCGTCCTCTGCAGACACAGGGCATGTCCTTAGCTGAGCTGCTGGTAACCTCATATCTCATTCCTGTGTTTAAATGAAGTGTTCCGAACTTCCTATAGCTCAATAGAGCATGATGCTAGCAATGCTAATGTTGTGGTTCGATTCCCAGGGAGCCCATGTACTGATAAATTAGAGTGCACTGTGTGTTGCTTTGAATATATTAAAAGCATCTACCAAATACATAAATGTACAGTATATCTATAAACATTTGTCTCATTTGAAAAACTTGAAATCTAATGGTAAAATAATTGCTGCTCACCCCACACCACCCCAACCTCTTATTTTGCATTTTACCTTTCATAGTTTAGATGCAAATGTCTTGACCAATGTCTATCTTAATTTGACTAATTGCTGTGTAAATAGCCATCCATGTCAGCAACTGAGGTCATAATTGTGTGCTGTATTCTAATTAAAACGATAAGTAGGAAAATTAGGCAAGTGGTGTTTGTTTCTCATGTTACCAGTCCTTTTGGTTAAGCATTTAATGTTGTTAGTCAGCTTCATTGTGTAATATTGTTTACCAATGAATGTAATCTCATTTTAATAAAAGCATCCACATCAAATAGGATTAACACAATTTAAATAACATTTCTGGCTTCTCTTTTAGGAACTGTGTCCAGATCTGTATGCAAAGATTGATGTGGTGGATGAGGAGCACTATGATATCTAAGCTTAAGTTTTTCTGCATAAGCGTGAGGTATGAAAATCCACATAATCCATAGTTTAACAACCAGTTTGACATTGACAAACTGACAGTATTTATCTGCTCTATTTGTAGTCTCCTAATTTTAGTCTGATGGTCTGAGCATTTGTAATTGTGTTTTCATGAAATAAAGACAATTAGATTTTTGTTACATGTCTATTAATATTTAAACACTAATACGTTTTAATTTGAAAACGCATTGATTTCATTACATTTATGCCTCTCATCCACACTAGGACTCCGGTTAACTCAGAATTAAATGGAGTGGTTTGAAAATGCTCTCCATTCCCCACATACTTTTGAAAATTAGGATATAAGGGAATTGAAAATGTTTTTAGTGTCTGTTTGGGATTTCAAATGAAAAAAGATCAGTGTGGATGTGGCTTAAGAAGAATGGGCTCTTTTCCGATATCTAATGAGATGTCTTGATGTCTACTGCCTACATAGGCAGTATCCTAACTGAAATGGAACCTTGCAAGTGACCAGTTTTGAACACCTCTCTCAACACAACTCTGTTACTTCATAAAAATGTATGTAACATAAATGACACTCTGCCTGCACAGAGTGACACAGAGACTCGACTGAGTTTCAGGTTGGCACATTGTGCAATTATAATTAGATTAAGTAGTTTTTACCGCTACTTTGTTATATGTTTGGTAGCTTGGCATGTTGCTAAGCTAATAACTTGGTATTCTAATAAGCATAAAAATACATAGCTCACTCAAGTATTGAGTAAAATAGAGCAATTTTAATTACATTTAACTATTTTTACCACTACTTTGTGGAATGTTTGGTAGCTTAGCATATGTCTGTGATTATTTGCTCACTCTAACCTTTTCTTTTTTTTTTAAAGTAGCTTTTTCTTTGCAATTCTTCCCATAAGGCCTGCACCCTTGAGTCTTCTCTTTACTATTGTACATGAAACTAGTGTTGAGCATGTTGAAATATCCAGACTATTATTATGTAGTCTGGATAGTATTTTCTTTTACTTTGTGTAGCTTTGTTAATGGTTTTTGAGGATCAAGCCATGTTACCCATGTTGCTTCTACCAAGTGACAGAAATTTACACGAAAATACTGAACGCACAACAACAAAATATATTCCAATTTACTAGGCTAACTGTGCATGATTGCAATTAGTTGGACTTTTTTATTTGCATCTAGCATTGTTTTTTTTCCCTGCTGCCTGCTACAACCCGTACCTGCAACCCATTCTGGGGTTGCGACCCACCATTGTCTATTTTAACCAATTCAAGCAATGTATACCTAGGCATATGGAAATGTCAATATTAATGCCTACAGATGAAACCATATAAAGCAAAACCACACAAGTAGAACTTACACAAGTCCGTTTTTTTACAGTCCATTGCAATGTGTGGTCTTGAATTCTGCCAGATAAAATAATTTTTCAAGTAGAACGAAAGTGATCACAGAACAGCTTTTGGTGGCTGAACAACAGCTAAATGCCTTAGCTGGATCAAATTGCTTGGAAATCTACCCAATGCAAGTCATTATCCCAAGTGTTCATGGCCCACTTACAAACATATCCAAGATGATGAAAGAAAACTGTTAATCCCACATGGTTACACTAGTGACAGTTTTCCAAACATTCCCTTATAACTGTACTCCCAAAACAATAAATGTTTGAACTTTGCCAACTGCGGATAAAGTTGTAGGAAATGCTCACTGTGTAGATATGAAAGGAGACAATGTTCAATGACTCTTCTGAGCTTAACAGAGCTCAGAAAGACTGAAATCATCACCAACAGCTGTTTGAAGAGCAGAGGCTCATGAGATCTGAAATGGGGGAGTTAAAGGCCACATTTCTAAAGACCAAACAGTGACAGTAACAATTCTGTTCAATGATTGTCTTGAATAGAATACAGTTTGGGTGTTGTACAAGAGACTCAGGAGTTGACAACAAAGGTTTGGTGCATTAGAAGAACTGCTTTTGTTTGGGGGGGGGGGGGGGGGGGGGGGCATATCACACATTATGCAGACTAAGAAAACATAAAACAATAAGAAATAAAAAAAAAAAAAAGATTCATGTGTGCTCCCTGAATGATAATAAGACAGTGAATACGCTCTTATTGAGTAGTTTGTACAGGTAAAAAAGTTTTTGTCTTACCTTATTTGTAAGTACTTTTTACTTATTTTAAACATAACCCCCCCCCCCCCCCCCCCCCAAACGTTACACATTTTAGCATGAAATCAGTATGACAGAATCACTTTCTAACCATGTGTGTGCAAGTTTATATCCAGTATTTTAACTCAAAAAAGGAAACCGGGTTACTGGGTTTGTTTAGTATTCATGCAAGGATGGCAAAATGAACATGAAAGGAAGTGACATAACTCTTGATAAAAAAAAAACAAACAAAAAAAAAACCAATGGATTAATTGGAGCCGATTAATGCAAACCCAATGATAATAGTATTAGTAATGCATGTCCAGAAGTTCCTCCACCTAGATTGGAATGGGAACAAAGCTATTTAATATCTAAAAAAGATTACACACATTACAATTAAGTTTACAATAACCCTGAGTAAAATGACCCACATCCCTTTAAAGTCCAAACATTTTCTTTCTATCTGCAGAAGAGGCCAGTTGAGCATAGTGACTGGAGGAAGAACGTGGAGGCCATGTCTGGTATGGAGGGAAGAAGATGTTTGATGTGGCAAAGGGTCCCATCCAGTGAACCATTATCTAATTTAAGAGTTAAGGTCTTGCAACTTTTTAGTTTGACAAATTGATCTAAAATGGGTTAGGTTTGGAGTTCAATACTAAATATACTAATCTAATACCAGATACAGTGGTTTGAGTTTTCAGGTGATTGCATAACCTTCAAGTTGCAGATAAGTGAATATTAGCAACAAAAAAAGGAAAAGCCAACAAAAGGTATTCTGATGTATTACAAGAATAAACAAAGTGAAATATGAGTTGATGTACCAGTCTCAGTACACAGATTTAGTTTCACTATATTGCTAATATGATAGGTTTGACAGTTTGTCTGTGATTCTGTGTGTGTAGAATGTCTTAGTTAAGATTTTACCATTAATCTTTACAAACTGTTGTTCATATAAGTCATAATCTTGATGTGCATTGTAAAAAATCTGCACATAGATACAGGCGATTTAAGAGAATTAAAATAAAGGCTCATTCTCAAATTTCATGCAGATATGTGTATAAATATACTGTTATCTCCAAAATAATTGCAGACCAACACAGCTATTGAAACAATTTACATTTAAAGTGTGATGACATGCCATGCTGGTAAAATGCCTGAAGGACTAAGCGGCTGTACTGTTTCTTTGTTTAGTCTAATCTGATGCAAATGTTCTTTAAATTGCTGCTGAATGGAGGCCATAGGATTGTGAAGAGATGATGAGATAAAGAGGATCTGCCATCTGAAGACTGTGGACTCCAACCCTTTATTTGCATAGTGGATATCTCTTGTCTTCCCTGTGGTGGCATTGGGTGGGGCGTTCAGGCCACTTATGCTGCTTCCTTTAGTTATTTATGTTTAACAGTGAAGTTAATTATGCCATTCTTTATGTGGGATGTTTGTTTCCTTTACTTGCATAACTGAACAGACTAAACAATAAAAAAACGTAACAATATCGCGGAAACGTGTCACCAGGTTTGTCATTCCAGTAGAGTTGGGCTATTATTTTCTTTTCGACCAAACCCATGTATGCTGAATAGTCTGCAGTGGCTTTTCAGGTGTCTGTTTGATGTTTCATATTGGCTTGGGCAAAGTACATCAGGTCTACCTGTCTCTTAAAGGTGTGGCAAACAAACACCTCCAGCCGATATGTTTCAATGGATTCTGAACTGTCAACCAAATGCCACTGTGAATAGCTGGCTTAAAATTATGTCCTTTGCTTGACTGCGTTAAAACGGTTTTGTTGTGCAGTCTGTTGAATTAAAATATATAACACCCTTTTGAAAAGAAGCACAACATTTCAGATGATTTACAGTCAACACATTGCAGCAAAACCAGTTTTGTCTCAAATATAAGTTACTTGACATTGTTTACTAATTTGTTGAACTGAAATATTTTGTTTGCCTAAGGGGTGCACAACAGAAATAAGACACAACACAACAAAATTAAGCCACAACAAAATGGAAAAACCACAACACAAGGAAATAAGACACAACACAAGGAAATAAGACACAACATAACTAAATTATGCCTCAACACAATGGAAATAAGCAACAACACAACAGAAAACCAATACACAATGGAAAAAAGACAACACAATTAAATTAAGCCACAGCATAGCAAAATATCCACAACAAAATGGAAATAAGACAAAACATAGCTAAATTAAGACACAACAAAAAGGAAAAACCACAACAGAAATAAGACAATCACAGACAAATTAAGCCATAACACAACAAACAAACACAACACAATGGAAATACTACACAACACGGCAAGATTAAGCCACAACAAAACAGAAAAACCACAACACAAGGAAATAAGACACAACACAGCGAGATTAAGCCGCAAAAAAAGGAAAAACCACAACAGAAATAAGACAAAACACAACTAAATTATTGCCCAACACAACAGATAAAACACAACACAATGGTTATAAGACACAACAGAACAAAATTAAGCCACAACAAAACAGAAAACCACAACACAAGGAAATGAGACACAACACAGTGAGATTAAGCCACAACACAACAGATAAAACACAACACAATTGAAATAAGCCATAACACAATTAAATGAAGCCACAACAATGGAAAAACCACAACATAATGAAAACACAACGAAATTAAGCCACAACACAATAAGATATAACACAAAAAATTATCTGAAAATAAATAGTTGTAAAACTGTACTTATTAGTCTTTAAAGGAATAGTTCACCCAAAAATGAAAATGTGCGGATAATTTACTCACCCTCAGGCCATCCTAGATGTATATGACCTTCTTTCTTCATCAGAACAGGATTTCTGATTTTTAGGAAAGTATCCCATGTTTTTAGCTTCATCCAATGCAAGTGAATGGACTAAAATTTTTGACGGTACAAAAAGCACACTTAGTCAGCATCAAAGTAATCCACACGACTACCACCCCTGGAGTTGTAGTCGTACCCCGCTAGGGAGGGTAGAGTCACATGGTGTAACCTATTCGTGGTTGCTATGTCATTCACTTTCGGTGGGGCATGTGGTGAGTTGTGCGTGGATGCCGTGGAGAATAGCGTGAAGCCTCCACACACGCTATGTCTCCGCGGTAACACGCTCAACAAGCCATGCGATAAGATGTACAGGTTGACAGTCTCAGATGCAGAGGCAACTGAAATTTGTCCACCGCCACCCAGATTGAAGTGAAAAGCTACGCCACCACGAGGACTGAACGGTTCCCCGGTCAACGCTCTCTTGTGATGCTTTGGCAGGGAAACTCTTGAAGTGATTTGCTGAGAGACGAGCAGCTCTCTGCCTCTTCTGAGCAGCCTGTCCCAAGTCAGAAGTTCACTGTGCTTTGTCTTAAATTTGTTGTGTTGTGTCTTATTTCATTTGTGTTTTCAGCTTTTTTAAGAAGTTCTGAATATTTTTTTCAAATTGTAATTCTACGTTATTAATGCCCTGACTATACATTGTGATCAGTTGAATGCCACTTTGGTGAATAAAAGAACCAATTTCATTCCATAAGAGCAAAATCTGTACATTATTCCAAACTTTTTAGCCGCCAGTGTGTTATATATATATTATACATATATCAGCAAGAATATTGTTTTTTTTTTGGGGGGGGGGGGGGGGGGATACCATTACTACATACATATTATTATAACAGTCATTTTAATTATTTGTAAAAACATCTTTAGCATTTCATAAATGTTCTAAACTAAAACAATATGTGTTCATAAATGGTCTGAGGTTTCATTCTGAAGTAACTGTATATGTGTATGTTACCTCCAGTGTTGAGTAGTAATGGACTACATGTTATCTGTATTATGCAATCAGATTACAAAAATCAAGCACTTGTAACCAGATTATATTACAATTTTAAATGTGCATAATCAGATTACAGTAATTTTTTCATGGATTACATGATTATGTATCAATTACATTACCCATCAGGCTTGACTTTAAAAGAATCAGTGACTGACATATTGTTGTTAGATTTCATGTTTACTAATGTTCAATGAAAGGAGTGTAAAGGAGTGAAAATTGGATTTTAAGACACTTAAAATTAGATTTCCATCAAAACATAAATAGTAGGCCTAGTCAATAATTTATCAAATTAGATTGTGTATAAAATGCAATCTAAAAGATAACATTATTTAGATTTGTCATGCAAATTTGTCCGGCTTCCTCCCACCATCCAAAGACATGCAGGCTAGGTTAATTGATGTCTCCCAAAAAAAAACTGCCCTAGGTGTGAATGTGAGTGTGAATGGTTGTCTTTATATGTGTGGCCCTGCAATGGACTGGCGACCTCTCCAGGGTGTACCCCGCCTTTCACCCAATGTTAGCTGGGATAGGCTCCAGCCCCCCATGACCCTGTAAAGGATAAGCGGTTGACGATGGATGGATGGATGGATGGATGGATGGATGGATGGATATACCCAACACTGTTACCTCATATTTCATATGTCAGCAAATAAGTCAAATAAACCAACCCCCTCTTCATTTGTCAAACCCTATAGAATCCACTTATAAAAATAATGAGTTTTTTCTAGTCCCTATGTACATTTACATTTACATTTACGCATTTGAGTAGACGCTTTTAACCAAAGCGACTTATAGTGCACTTATTACAGGGACAACTGGAGTTAGTGCCTTGCTCAAGGACACAATGGTGGTGGCTGTGGGGATCGAACCAGAGACCTTCTGATTATGAAAATGTACATTTTAATGTATTGATATTAATGCACTTTCTTGCTCCTGAAGTACATTTTGTAATAGGATATATTTTGACATTTTAATGTTTAAACAAAATATATCCTATCCTATATAGGCTAAATATTTAAATATATAGTCTAATTTTCATTAGGAAAATATATTTATTTATTGTTTCAACCTTGCTGTTTACAACATATTTTCAAGATTTGCTAATATATTTTGGCCACAAAAAAAATTAAAATAATACAAATTAATAAAAATGTAAATGTTGCGTTGCTAACGTGCTGTGTAGGCGACCTACAAATATTCGTCGACAAGTGAGTCGCGTCGCGTCGCGTTACTCGCTTGCAGTGTAAATCATCCAGCCAGATATGCTGAAGTTGTTCATGTGCTTAAACACTAGGTCTGAGTTGCTAAAAGATAGAAGCCCTTTTGTAACCGCATATTAACGCTGAACTTTTGCGATCTGCACTCTCTGTGTTGATGGCTGTGGTCATGTGACGTGTCTCTTGTCAAGGTGCGGGGTAAAGGTACACACAGAGACACAGCGAAGAGCGCGGACCAAATACACCTCAACAACCTTTTCTCCGGACGTCACATAAGAGAAACAGGGATAATGTCCATTAGCCGGAAAAACTGGTCTGCTCTGTCGACGTAAGTAGATTTAAATATACATTTAAAGTTAATCTGTTTGGTCTGGTTAATGATGTTGCGGTTACTAACAGGTTGCAGAACAAATGCTGATGATGTTACATGCAAACCTATAGAGCTACTTACCATTACAACTATTAGAACTATTATAGTACTTGCATATTATAGTACTTGCTTGCATAGCAATTAGATGTACGTTTTTTTCTTCTCAATTCTGAATGTACTAGATAAATAATGTAATTAATAAAATATTTTACATTATTTTAAATGAAGAAACGTTGGAGTAAAAAAAAAAGGTACATGAGTTGTCTTGTTCATAAAGCATAGCATCTTCCTGTAATATGATATTTATTAATTGAGTTATGTTGAAGTCCTGTGTATTTTGAAAAACATCTTCATGATTAAAAGAAAAAGTGAAAGTAATTTGGCTGAAAGTAACTGGAAAGTCTCTAGGGCGAGCTGCAGTGGTCAGTTTGACAGTTAGTGTAATGCACTTACAGTACTGATGGAATGGAATGTCACGCTTACAAACTCAAGGCACTGAGTATCCTTTAACCAAAACAGAGCTCGAAAAACCAGTTATTGCACAATGAAACACTGTTTTCAACCTTTGAAATACAATAGTCCACCTCTGGGATGTATCATTGAGACCTTTGATCGTAATTCATATTCTCATACTTTGAAAAAAGGTTGACAGAGTGGCTTTCAGTCTAGTTATTGAGCTCAGAATGACCTTGTCTATTCTATACAACCTTTGCCTCTCTGTTCATAGAGTTTTAAATCTCATTGTAATGAATACTTTTTTATGCATAAAATAAGTCAAATGCTGTTTTAGATCTATCTATCTATCTATCTATCTATCTATCTATCTATCTATCTATCTATCTATCTATCTATCTATCTATCTATCTATCTATCTATCTATCTATCCATCCATCCATCCATCCATCCATCCATCCATCTTGTCTGTCTGTCTGTCCATCAGTCTGTCTGTCTGTCTGTCTGTCTATCATCTTTCTGTCTGTCTGTCTGTCTATCTATATACCTGTCTGTCCGTCCGTCCGCCTGTCTGTCTGTCTATCTATCTATCTATCTATCAATCTATAATTAATTAATTATTAGTAATGTATTATATCTGTCTATCTGTCTGCCTATCTATCTATATATCTGTCTCACTCTCTGTCTGTCTGTCTGTCTGTCTATCTGTCTGTCTGCCTGCCTGTCCGTCCGTCCGTCTGTCTATCTATCCATCTATCAATCTATAATTAATTAATTATTAGTAGTGTATTATACCCAACACTGGCTTTATGTGGTAACAGCTAAAGTTGTATTATTTAAAGGTGTCATGCAATGCATTTTTTATTTTATTTTATAATGTTCACTGAGATTGACTTAAAAATATATGATTAAAAATAATCATAATTTAGAAATAACTGTCCATTTTCTATTCTGTTTTTGGCCCTCTGATTAAAAAGCACAAACTTCAGTGTAAACGCCCACTGCTATGATTGGGTAACATCTTTGCATATGAAATAAGTGTCAATGATTGTGTAAAATATATATTTAAAGGAGTTTTAAATATTTATATTCACATTACACACATATTATTATTCAATAAATCGCGAGCCATCACGTTATAATCTAGCTGCATTAAGCGTGTGCACTTGAGGGACGAGTATCCCCATGACATCAGCCGTATTCAGTTTCAGTCTCTCCCCCTTAGACCGGGACACTTCACTCAACTCATAGAAGAGGCTCTGACCGCACAGAAAAATGCCAGTTTTGGAGTTTGTAGTTATTTACATGATCTGCTTCTGTATTATTTGAACTTTAATAAAGCTTTAACTCATTAAATAGAACTATTTAAGATGTAACGCCGGGGTGTTTCCTTTAAAGATGTTCAACGTGCAAGTTTTGCTTCAGCTGAGTGGCAGCACAACGAGAGTGCTTCTGTATTGACTTATTTTGAATTATAAAATGAATATTAGTTATAATATAATTGCATTATAATTCCCTCATACTTTGCGATCTACATCACATGAAGCTGTGAATGTTTAGAGTGCATCTGACTGTGAGCTGTGTAATTGTTCCTCTCCTCAGTCAGATGTGAACTGCAGTGCTGCTCTCACGCATCATTATTTAATGTGATCTCATGTTATGTTAAATGACATCAAACGACTATTCGGCAACGGAAATGTTTGACAATTTTTTATTGTTGACGTTGTCATTATAAATAAATGTCAGCCACTCTTTCCTAATGTTAGGATCATTAGGAATCAAATGCAAAGAGTCTGTTTTTCCACAACTTTGCACTGCACAACGTTTTGTAAACTTTGCAGGCATCTCAAACCTCTTGTTGCTCCGATAATCCCTGTGTTTCTTCCTGCCGTTCCGACTCTTCGCAACACTCTAAATGCAAACCTGTGGGCGGGCCAAAGTGGCGATGATGAAAAAGTAGGCATTGACTTGTTTATGCATTGTGCTGATGTACGAGAAAATAGAAAATGAGTCGTTTAGGAATATTGATTTCAATAAAGCCTTTTTGGACTAACAAATACATTTTGAGTTCTGAAACTTTGAAAACAGTGTGTTTTTATAATACTGTGACATCTTATATGTCAAAAGATCAAGGAAAATTCGATTTCTCATGGCACCTTCAATTCAAAACGTTATTTAACCCAAAATAAACCTTGCAAATTAGGTTAGACAAACCAAAGTTATTGTTATTGGGTAAATCAAGCAGA
This sequence comes from Moxostoma hubbsi, assembly GCA_032164185.1. Lineage (NCBI taxonomy): Eukaryota > Metazoa > Chordata > Actinopteri > Cypriniformes > Catostomidae > Moxostoma > Moxostoma hubbsi. Next base: position 9,960,911 of record JAVLUX010000020.1, on the reverse strand, counting down.
AATAGATCCTTTAGGTATCAATTGCAGGTTACCACTTTTTTCAGTAGTAATAGTGTATAGGTGTTTATATGTATTTCTATATGTACTGTATATTTTGCTGCTGTATGCTTTACATTGGTTTGTGTGTGTGTTTGATCTTAAAGGCTGACTCGACAGTGGACTGTGGAGGATGAGGAAGAGGTGGAGAGAGAGAAGAGGAGGAAGACAAGGGGCTCGAGTACCACTGCAGACACAGATGAAATTCCCACTGAAGAGACCAATCTGCAGATCAGTAGGTGCGAGATCAACTGGCCAACAACAATAAGAACTATCCAAAGAATAATAATAATAATAATAATAATAATAAAAACATTTTTTAGATGCCACAGAAACCTTTAAACACAAAATTATATGCAGAAACCAAAGCAATGCTAATCGTGTATTATGCTTTCCTTTCTCAGTTCAAAGGCTCAAGAGCTGTACATGACTTTAAAATGATAATCTCAGAGATATATTGAACTAAATGCAAATTTTATGATAACTATTTGCATGAAGCAGTTGAACTTGAACACAAGGATGGTGCTTTAGAGAGCTTTAGATAAGAGTTTATGATACCATAAAGGAGAATATGAATAGTTCCTAGCTTAATAATGCTGTAGTTTGGTCACATACATGTTTTGTTAAAGGATTGCATGTGAAATAATAACACACTGCCCATGTTTACGAAGAAAAACAGCTTGACCTCAAATGAGAGTCTTGTCTGATAAATAAGTTTAGAAGTGTAAATGAATCCGAGTTAGCCAAACTTCTCCTAGTGGCATAAATTGCCGATGAATCTTTGAAAACATACAGTGAAAACACGACTGAGATATGACCCCTACGGAGAAGAAACAGAAAAGAGTGAAACGTTAACATTCCATTACTTTAAGCACACTCTAATCTAATGTCTCCAGTGTTAGCGGACCTGTTGAAGCTGGTGACTCCAGTGGCGACTCTGGTGGCGGTCTGGCCCAGCTACAGATGGACTTTGTGGAGATGCTGCGAGTCCGTGATGAGCGGCGGAGGATGAGGCACGTGGAGACTCTGATGAAGCACAAGGAAGGAGAGGAGGAGGACATAGAGGACAACTTGGACGGGGAGCCTCATGTTGAGCTGCTGGGGGAGAAGCGGGACGATGAGCTCAGTGATAATGTTCAGCGCTGCAAGGAGGCCCTCGTGCCATCAGAGCCCTCAGACACGCATGAGAAGGTAGGAGGACAGTTAGTGTTCCTCTTTAGAGGTGCGAAGATGTAGAAGGAGCTTTGAGATGTTCAAGTATGTATGGTGCAGTCAGTTTGTTATTATTAGATATTATTATCAGCCTATATGTATTTTCAAAATTTTTCATATCCGATAGGTTACTAATCAAAAAGAGGAGAAAGACAATAACCCACCTTTTTGTTTTCTCCAATGTGCATGGTGAAGTTTGTAATTTTTCAGGCCACTTGTCTTTTTATTTCCACAATGAATATTTGCTTGTGGAAGCTCATTATTACTATAGGGTACCTCCTGCACTCACGTTCATTCTCCACATCTGTAATTTTCTGGATTTGTGATCAAGCTAGTATAGGCCTATTTGACAAAATCCATGCATTATAACATAATATCGCACAGTGTGCCATGGTGATATCAATGCATTCACATCGTACAGTCTGACAAACAACAATCATGAAGGACTATTATAAATCGTACAGTGTGCACCTGCATTTAGGCAATTAGTCAGTTATCTTCTGATAGACTAATTGGCTAACTAGAGTCAATTGGAGGTGTACCTGTGGATGTATTTTAAGGCCTACCTTCAAACTCTGTGCCTCATTGCTTGACATCATGGGAAAATCAAAAGAAATCAGCTAAGACCTCAGAAATCTTGTGGACCTCCACAAGTCTGGTTCATCCTTTGGAGCAACTTCCAAAAGCCTGAAGGTACCACGTTCATCTGTATGAACAACAGTACGCAAGTATAAACACCATGGGACCACACAGTCATCATACTGCTCAGGAAGGAGAAGCATTCTGTCTCCTAGGGATGAATGTAATTTGGTGTGAAGAGTGCAAATCAATCCCAGAACAACAACAAAAGACCTTGTGAAGATGCTGGAGGAAACAGGAAGACAAGTATGTATATCCACAGTAAAACGAATACTGTATGACATAACCTGAAAGGCTGCTCAGCAAGGAAGAAGTCACTGCTCCAGAACTGCCATAGAGATGCCAGACTACAGTTTGCAAGTGTATAGGGGGGACAAAGATCTTACTTTTTGGAGAAATGTCCTCTGGTCTGATGAAACAAAAATTGAACTGTTTGGCCATAATGAATGATCATTTTGTACGGAGGAAATAGGGTAAGGCTTGCAATCCAATTGTCACCATCCCAACCATAAAGCATGGGGCTGGCAGCATCATGTTTTGGGGGTGTTTTGCTGCAGGAGGGACTGGTGCACTTCACAAACTAGATGGCATCATGAGGAAGGAAAATTATGTGGATATATTGAAGCAACATCTCAAGACATCAGCCAGGAAGTTAAAGCTCGGTCAGAAATGGGTCTTCTAAATGGACAATGACTCCAAATATACCTCCAAATTGTGGCAAAATGGCTTGAGGACAACAAAGTCAAGGTATTGGAGTGGCCATCACAAAGCCCAATCCTCAATCTGAAATTTGTGGGCAGAAATAAAAATGCGTGTGCGAGCAAGAAGGCCTACAAACCTGACTCAGTTACACCAGTTCTGTATTGAGGAATGGGCCAAAATTCCAGCAACTTATTGTGTGAAGATTTTGGAAGGCTACTTAAAACATTTGACCCAAGTTAAACTATTTATAGGCAATGCTACCAAATACTAACAAAGTGTATGTACACTTCTGACACACTGGGAATGTGATGAAAGAAATAAAAGCTGAAATAAATAATTCTCTCTACTATTATTCTGACATTTCACATTCTTACAATAAAGTAGTGATCCTAACTGACCTGACAGGGAAAGTTTTCCATGATTAAATGTCTGGAATTGTGAAAAACTGATTTTAAATGACTTCAACTGTAAATAAACTCAAGTTATCTAAATAGTTGCATGTTTTGGCACGGCATATTCATTGCAGAAATATTGACCTTCCGTCAGATCTTTCTTGTGATACGGTTATGCATGAATTCTCAGCCAGGATTAATTTATGTTTTCCTCAAACCTTTGTCATATAGTGTCATATAGTCATATAGTAACCTCGCTTCATGTTGTATTAGTAAACACTGTTGAAGCATGTCTCATTGCATTTGTCAGTCACGGACCTGAACCATGAGTTCCAATGAATTGCATTGTTGCCAGCTTTAAATGCTTTTTTTTTTGCCGTCACTTCCTCAGTGTAAATCTGACAGATTTATCATTTGACCAGGGATCAGAGGTCATCTGTTTTCTGTGAAGTTCCTCGTTTCCATCCAAATAGTGTGTAATTAATCATCTACAGAATTAGCAGAATGAGCTGCGGGAGGCACAGTTTACCTTACACACACCTACAGGGCCAAGTCATGAGAGAAAATGAGGTCATTTGACCCATTTTTGAAGCGTTTCGTCACTTCTGTGAAAGCTTTCAAAACAAACGCGAATTTGAAGCCAATGCAACCTGTAATAAATACACAGTGTGAAGAATGTCTAGTGAAGGGCAAATTACCATAAAAAGTAAATGAGCTTTAAAAAAAGTTTGTTCGATTTTATCTTTTAAGATAAATTCGTCATACCTCAAAGTTATATAGTTCACTTAAAAATGAAAATTGAAATATAAAAACTGCTCAATACATTTTTTTTTTCAAGGAACACAAAGGGAAATGTTTTGTTGACTGTGCAAGCTGCTATTTTTCCATACAATTAAAGTTGAGAGTGACCAGTGCAAAGACATGAAACTATAACAATGTGTTCATTTATTTCTATGATGGCCCTAACCCATAGAGTATGTTTCCAAACACCAACCAAATTCCTGGGTTGCAGTAGACTGTGAATAATCCACCTCCATTTCATTTTCGTTTTTCTCATGTCTTGAATAAGTGAAGTAAATTAAATATGTGTTAATTGACATTTGTTCTTTTTTTATAGCGAAATGGAAGCACAAACCAAGATTCAACATCACTTACTCCCACGAAATCCTCTCGAAAATTTGTGAGGTATTTAGCTACTACATTTATAACTATTAAATATGTTGGGCTGATTTTAGCATAAACCCATCTTTTTAATATTGATATCTTTGATAACATTGATCTGTCTGTATGCTCTTTGATTATTGTGATAATGCAAGTATAATTTCGCCCTGCTCATATTAGATCATATCATTATTCTCTTTGATCAGCTCTGTCTCCATCTCCTTCGATAAGAGTCCCACATCACCACCAGCAACCAGCAGAGTGTTTTCTCCTCTGAGCCTCAGGTTTCCACCCACTCAGGATTCTGAGGTGGAGCCACCACACAGCCCCGCCCACTCAGGCTCTATGAGCCCCACATCAAATGGAGACACGCTGGTGAGACGTGAAGATGTTATGTATATATTAGTGCTGTCTATTAAAAAAAGTTTTAATCATGATTAATCACATAATTTTTTTGTAGTTAATTGCGATTAATCGCAGATTTGGAAAGTACTGAACTTTGACACTTTATATACTTCTTTTCCTGTCAAAATGCATTGATTTCCTCTTAGGAAATAAATGAAAACAAAATTAAACAATATAATGTTTTATTAAAATGTTTCCAAAAAAGCCTTCCACAGTAAAAAGATAGAAATGCACTAAAATAGCAACAATTCAAGTAAGCAAATGTTTCCCAAGGTCTAACTGAAAGTTTAACTAATTGAAAGAACTAGTCCCCACATAGGTTGCATATTCATTGCAATGGACATTAAATCTCTTAAACTCTCATCCTGCACAATATTAATCTGCCAGTAGACTGTGGATATCCACTTTCCTACAGCAATCGCGAAGCTCGTTCATGATTCACGTCAGGGCATCAACAACAGTGCCGCTTTGACCTTCACATGAAGACAAAATTCTGCATTTTGGTGAGAGTTAATACTTGAATTATTTCTGTGGAATTTAAAATGCACCTCGCATAGGCTGAAAAATAATTTATTTATATCAAAGTTCCCTTTTGGGCTTGTTATTTTTTGTATTTTATTTTTTACATAAAATAGCATTAAGTAACTTTAACTTTCTCCATCATTTTATCATGAAAGTGCTGTTGCGTGTGTGTGTGTGTGTGTGTGTGTGTGTGTGTGTGCGTGTGCATAGATGCTTTTATTTCATGAGATAACGACCTCCGTGGCTCGATCATAGTAGAGAGCTACCAAGGTACATTTCCCAAAGTCTAATTTGGAGGTTGACTTATTAAAGATCTAGACCCACATACAGTTGATTGCATATTCATTGCAATGGGCATAAAATCCTATAAACTCTCATCCTCCACAGACTGTGGCTCTCTGCTTTGCTACAACAATCCTGCAGCTGCATTCATGATTCACATTAGGGTGTCAATGGCAGGGTCAAGCGCCGCTTAGAACTACACATGAAGATCGCTTGCATACTACGTCTCATTCTGCATTTTCGTGATAGTTAAGACTTGTCATGCTTCTGGCTAAATTAAATTGTTCACGTAAATGTGTTAAAAGCGATTCAGGAAAATGAAAGTGTTAAAACATTTTAAATTAATCACATGCGTTCATGCGTTAACTTTGACAGATCTAATATATACTGTATGTATATATATATATATATATATACACATGCACGTATCATAGATTTATTTTATACACTCACGGCCACTCTATTAGGTACACCTAACAGAAACCTGAAGATGCAGTGGGCACAGGCTCACCAAAACTAGACAGTTAAAGACTGAAAGAGTATCGCCTGGTCTGGTGAATCTGAATTTCTACTGAGGTACACAGATCGTAGTTTCATTCCAGCCTTAGCTTTCTGTTCTTGGCTGGCAGAGGTGCAAACCGACGTGGTCTGCTGCTGTTGTAGCCCATCCACCTCAAGTTTCAACATGTTGTGCATTCTGAGATGCTTTTCTGCTCACTACAATTGCACAGAGCGGTTATCTGAGTTACAGTAGACATTGTCAGTTCCAACCTGACTGGCCATTCTCCGTTGACCTCTCTCATCAACAAGCCCTTTCCGACCATCAGCTCATGTTGCCACACATTCAGCTGATTAGATAACCACATGAATAAGTAGATGTACAGTACAGGTGTTCCTAATAGAGTGGCCGGTGAGTGTATATATCATTATTATTTTATTATAATTATATTATATCTAATATTATGTATTACATTTTTGTGTACAAAAGCTAAATATGTAATGGAAATAAAAATAACAATTTAATCATCAATCAAGGAAAAATAAGCCAAACGGGACAGCATAAAAAATCATTATGGTTGAGCCCTGTCATAGTACTAAATAATTACCCTACTCATATACAATGGTATTTCTATGTAACTCGAGGATAATGGGACCACCGTGGTCTAAAAAAACATGAAAGTACTATGTCTAAAAACCATGATAATACCATGGTACATTTTATTACTTTTTTGCTAGTGTTTGCAGGTTGAGATTTTGATATGTAAGTTGATATCATATTATCACCAGGTTATTGATCCACCATCAAATATACAATTGCTTCCTCTTGAACAATTTCAGTTGAACTGTGAAGCTTTTACACCTGATACAAAATCTGTTTGAGATGTGTGCACATATTTACTTAGCCTGCATTTGCACCGTTTTGCACCTGTATTTTTTTTACACCTGACTAATTGCTTATTGACTGCAATGCCCATGGTGCCTTTGTGGTAACACTAGTGCACATCAATTTTTCCAATGAACACACTTGACTTTTACAGGGAATGTGGCTTTCCAGTAATGTATGTTTATTTTTAGCCCTGCTCTTGATCCATTTGCAAATCCATTGAGGCATTTTTTCCATGCACATTATTACCTGAGTAGAATTATGTTAGGGCTCCCTCTAGAGGAACATTAAAACTATGACCTTTATGATTGCAATAAGCTTTACGGTAACAAAGGTCCCATTTTACTTTCCTGTGGCCAACAGAAGCAGGAAATCTTGACAGATATGATTAATAGTCACATCGGTTTCAAGAGAAAGAAGTTACATAAGGTCCTGCCCACTCGCTTAAGCAAAGTACTATACAAAAGGGATACAAACAGCATGAGAGAGAAAGAGAGAGAGAGAGAGAGAGAGAGAGAGAGACTTGTGTTTTGTGTTTGTTTGCCTAATCATCTTTCTCTCAATTGATTGAGGGTATTTTGATGTGAATAATAAGGTTTAGAGTAATATTTGTGTAATATGTCACATGCTAAGGCAAGCATCACTATTGCTTATAATTATGGTTAGGAATTTGAACAAAAAAGATTCATGCTTGTGTTTTTTGAGACTAAAAAGATAGTTGTCCTTTCAATTTCTCAATTTCTTATTTTGTTTGCATATATGCAAAGACACATGAAAATGGGTCACCTAGCAATTTTGAGCCAGCCCCAAAACCTGCATTCACACGGCAGAGCTCCAGAACAGCGTCTTTCAGGGTAACAAAGCTCTCATTTCACTATATTTATTCTTTGTAATCTGAGCTATTCAAGCATGATGGCATATTAGCTGTTGTCTTGCTGACTCATCAAGAGTCAACACATTACTTAATAAAGTATCAAAGTTTGCATATCATATGTACAGTAAAACAAGCCACAATACTGTCAAATTTGCCTGTGTCAATAAAATGTTCAAGTACTACGTCATAGACATATATATATAAAACCAGCACAGTCATAGGGATGCTTTTAATTATTTATTCCCTATGCTGTGAGGACTGTTGTCGCACATTTGTTAAATATTTGACTTAAGTCAACACACTAAGTATTGCTCTGAGCCTCACTCGCATGATCTGTTTCAGATGATGAGGAAGAAGGAGGAAGAAAGGATGCCGATACAGAGAAGGTACTGATCAATAAACACGCACACATACACACAAACACTAAGGCTGTCAATCGATGAAAATATCTAAATGCGATGAATCTCATAACTTTTTGGAGTAAACATGCTATCGCATTCAGTTATATTCATAAATAATATGTGAATTATTTAACATAAATAAAAATAGTAAATGCCACTGATGTATATGTATATATAACATTTGATGTTTACTGTATATATAATATCTTTAAAACATTTGTGACAATGTTGTTTTTGCTACTGGCCTTTTACTACAGTTGTCTGATTGATGTTGGTGCAAATGATGAAATTTCATACTTAGTGGGCTTAGATGTTAGTTAAATTCAACTATACAAAGACATAAATTGTAATGAACAGTTTTAGACATATTTAATCAAACGTATGAACATGTTAACTTTGACAGCCCTAAGAAAGATTGAAAGTGCAATGTGCATGTGTCAAATCATTTTAGTTAAAATTGCTGTACAATGAACCCAATTTTTAAACAGGCGTATTGGCTCACAAAATTGCATTCTTTAATACCACAATGTGGCCAAAACGTACAGTGCCGTGTGTGCTCACTACAGTATATCTTTAATTAATTTTCTATTGTAGTTTTCCGTTTTACTAACAAGTATCGACAATAAGACAATAAGGTCATTTTCAAAATACATTATAACAGGCTTACTGATTAATTGAAAGTATGCATCATTATGTTTTTGGTAACGTTTTACAATAAGGTTGTATTTGTTAAAGTTATTTAATGCATTAGGTATCACAAACTATCAATGAATATTTTTTGTATTCATTTTAGTTAATGTTAATTTCTAAATATACAATTCTTCATTAATTCGTGTTAGTTCATAATGCATTAACTAATGTTAACGTATATAGCTAAAATGTATTAGTATATTTAAAATTTTAAAATGAATCAAGATTAAGCCAAGATTTTAAGTGCTGTAAAAGTTAGTGGATGTTAACTGCAGTATACTTAACTACTCTTAACAAATACAACTTATTGTAAAGCGTTACTATATATATATATATATATATATATATATATATATATATATATATATATATATATATTTTTTTTTTATATAATTTTGCACAAATATTAATATTTGTTTTAAATCAAGAACATAAATGACTTTGCTTACTTCATGATATATGTAATTAGGCTCTTAAAGGGGTCATGACATGCCTTGTTTTATTATTTAAATATGTTCCTTAATAAGGTTCACTTATAATATTGTTAAACTTTTTTGTACAAGTATATTTGTAAAACGTTCTGTTTACTTTCGTAACCTCCATTCCCTGATGAAAGGAACAAGACTTGTGTCGATGTAGTGACACTGGGGGTTGCCCTTGGGAGCCCCAAACTCCTCTGATCTTTGAAAAAAGTCCAATGGAATTTGGCGAGTGGAATTCGCATGCCACTCCCCTGGACATTAGGGTATAAAAGGAGCTGGCTCACAACCACTCATTCAGGTTTTGTGCTGAGGAGCCGAGACAGGGTCCCAGCCATTACAGCATATAGTTCAGTGTTGTGGCAGGAGGGACACAATGTCTCGTTCTCTCCATCAGGGAACAGAGGTTATGAAAGTAAACAGGGGCTCCCTATCTGTCACTCACTCGAAGTTGTGTCGATGTAATGACACTAGAGGTCACTATACGAAACGCCACAACTAGCTGAACTGTGTTACCTGGACTGGCAGTGCGAGACGGGCAAACCATTGTACCATAGCCAGCGTACCTAGCATTCATGTAACCTCCCCCAACGCTCCTACGGGCATCGTACGGTCCCCCGCACCTCGGGGACAAGTTGACTGCAAAAAATGTGGACAGACCACCCCAGCCATGGCCTCTTCTTTTTTTTCTCCCCCAAAAAGAATGTAAATAGTTCAGCTGGGGGTCATAAGTGTCCGTGTCGGGGGGGGGGAATGTGTCCATTCCCAAGTGGAAGACACCACAGAGATTACAGCCTGCCCGAAGGGGAGGCAATTATGTGGAAATATGTTGCATGATCTTGCTGAGTCAGCAGTATCGCAAGTTGAGAATTTCCCGTGGTAGGTCCTACCCAGAGGGGATGGAGCTTTACAAACACGGCGACCAGTGGCAGAGGGTGACACTGCCCAAGGAAGATGTACTGGGCCAGCATCGGATTTCTCCATGAATCCACCTACCACAGGGCTAAGGAGGAAGGACTTCAAGCGCCCACGGTCTTGTGAACAGTATTAGGGGGTAAAAAGCACACATCTCTCCCTCCATGAGGGGAAAGGCGCTATACGCAAGTGATAAACCTGGCCAGATGTCCCGCAAACTTACCTGTTCGCACCTGACAACACACGGGAGGAACCGACCCAACCCGGAGATTGTGGAACCTCGCGAAGGCTGTCCAGCTCGCTGTTCTACCAATGTCTGCTAAAGAGGCACCATTGGTCGGGGCCCAGGAGGCTGGTTGAGTGTGCCCGAAGCCCCAAGGGGGGCAGGATGTCCTGGGCATGGTATGCCAAAGCATCAATGAACCAGTGGGAGATCCTCTGTTTGGAGAAATCGCTCTCATTGCGCTGTCCTCAGAAGCAGACAAAGAGCTGCTCAGAGCATCTTAAGTTCTGAGTGCAATCCAAGTAGATGCGCAAAGCACGGACCGGCGACGTGAGCGCAAGCCACCTTGGCAGATAATGTACACTACCGTCACCTTGTTGTCAGTCCGGACCAACACGTACTTTCCCTGTACCAGGAAGAGCTTGATCTTTTCCCAGTTGACCCGAAGCCCCAATCCTGCTGAGGTGCCTGCGCACCAGGTCCCTGTGCACACACAACAAGTCTCGAGAGAGAGAGATAGAGCCAGCCAGTCATCAAGACAGTTGAGGATGTGGATGCCCACTTCCCTTATCTGCATCAGCATCTTGAATGGGAGTCTGTGCAAGGCCCAGTTCAGAACTCGCAGGTCCAGGACTGGCCGCAACCTATTGCTTTTCCTTGGTACTATGAAGGTGTGGCTGTAGAAACCCTTCTTCATCTCGGCTGGTGGGACAGGCTATACCACATCCTTCCACAGAAAGGTTACGTTCAACACACGCAGGGTAGCTGAGCTCTCGCCCTGCACTTAGGGTAAAACGGACGCCGCTGAACCCGGGTGGGTGCCTGGTGAACTGAATCGCATTGCCAAATTGGGCGGTCCTGTTCAGCCATTGGGGAGCGCAAACCAGGCCCCCAAACTCTGGACGAGGGGGACCAAGGAGACAATCGCGTCGTACCGGTGGGTAGGGCCTTGCGGCAGTTTGGAGCTGGAGGTGCCACATTAAGGGGACTCGGACCCCGAACTCGTGGCCGTGCTGTGACTGGGGACATCAAAGCACTTACCAGGCTCCGGGTATCCACCATAGGACCGGTCAGCGACAGGGGAGGAAGGAACTCTCCTCGTAATCCATCACAGCTGCCTGGGCGTTGGTGTGTTGTGCCGCAGCTGGGCGCGCAGGGGCGGGAGGCCCACCTCTGCAGCGTTGTGCTTGCCATAAATGTTTGGTATCCAGCGATTGCAATAACAATGGCCATAAACACCGGGTGTGTGACCCAGGAAATGAGGAAACCACTCCTTTTCTGAAAATGTGGTTACCGTAGACTTTCAGCATGCGGCGAATCAAAGAAAAGGCAACAAAGGATTCTCCTCCCGGCGTGAGGAGTACATTTTGAGTTCTGAAAATGACAATTTGATTTTATAGTACAATTACCACTTATATGTCAAAAGATCAAGGAAAATTGGATTCCTCATGACCTCTTTAATGTCAGCATTAGGGATGGGCATTGATTACTCTAGTACTCAGGTACTTGGACATGGCAGAAGTGATTGATCATGAAAACGATGATCGATAGTGATCTCTCATGATGTGACTTTTCACTTAATTCGAAATCCAGTGACAATTTCCTGACAACTAAACACACAAACAAAGAGCTTATTTTTAATTTTGAGATTGATTACGTTGTGGTATGATGGGAGTTGAAGATTTCCAAGTTTCCAAGTTAGATGTCCAATATAAAGGGTCATTCTGTTGCACTTTCCCCAGTTGAAAGGTGAAAACTCAGACTCTCTGAGTTAAATGTAGCGTTTCATGAATCACAGCAATAACAATACAGAGCATTGCGTCTTTTTTGTAGACACACACACACACCAGGCGCGTGTGGCAGTGGACTCAATGCTCTGAAGCAACGCATATACAGCATGCAAGCATTTCAAACAGCTAGACAGAGCACAGCTAAATGGTACACAATGTTGCGTCTTCAAACTGAACTTGAATTTAACACGCATATTAAAACGCAATGGTTATGGCGTCTCCTGTTATTTGAAAATAGACGGTTCAGACAGTCACTAAAAAAAACTGGTGCGTGCTTACTAAGATTACTACGGTAACCTGCAGGAAGAACAGACAGACGTGCGTTGGGCACATTCTTTCAGCGTTGGACACCGAATCTACACATAATGATAAAATATGATATTAATAAAATAAGATATTATTTTATAAAAGCCTATAATAATGAAAAGACGAAACACTGGAACAACAAGACACAATGCAGCAGTCATAGACGTTTGTCAGACATGTTATTATATACTTATACAGTTATGAACATGTAATCGCCCCTTGAGTTCTCGACAAGTACTCAAGTTATTAGTCCGAGTACTCGAGTAGACAAAATGACCAAAATGCCCCTCCCTAGTCAGCAGCAAAAAGCTGTAAAATCTGTATTTACTACATAATCTGTATATATTAATTAATAGACCTATTACCCTCTGATTTCATCAACAGTGCAAGTGTGCGAACTTCAGCGAAGACTTTTGAATCTAATAAGGTAAAGCCATTAAAGACCGATTCACTACAAACTTACTGTATGCTGTCACACAAATACTCAATATAAAAGTTGATTCTTGATATAATACTCAATATAGCTTGCTCTGTTAAACACACAGAGCCCCGAACAAGACGATGAAGAGCCGTCCCCATTTCAGAGAAAGTGAGTCCATCCGTATTACCACATTTATACTCAGTCTCAGTCTCTGATTGTAATTGCAGTAATATGAGGATGTGTTAAATTGAATGCTGTCTGTACTATTCAACCAGCTCTGGACAAAGAATATCATCTAGATCCATTCAGGAGAAAATGGAAAGACTGTCTCAAGCATCACAGGTTTGCATCTCTTTAAAGCTCTTTCAGTATATTATTTCATATGAGACTGCATTACAAAAATATCGTCCAATATGACAGATAGAAATCATGCTTAAGGGATGGGTTTCATTGCACTTTTAAACTTGCAGAAATGGCAGATTGCCAAATCACCGATAGTTCATAAGACGGTGTGTTTACCGGACGAAGTGTCAAGGAAGAGGGAGCTCTTTGAGAAAGAACAGGAGGCATCTGAGAAAATGAAATTGTTCTCCAAACAGGTAATGCCAATGTTCAGTGGCAGAATCATACTACCTTTATGATATGTGTTATGAAATTATTGTATGTGTCTTAATGAAATTATTTAAATATCTTTCATAAATGTCTTTATGAAATCATTCATTTATTGAAGAGTACATTTATTGCAATGAGTTTGCAATGTAAGCATGATAATTAAGTATGTATGTATGTAATATGGTACTATGCTTAAAAAGGATCGTTTTTTCTGTTTGATTTAACTCATAAAAATACATTTGTTAGTGTAACCTAATTTATAAGGTAAATTTAGTCAGATTAAAAAAATAAAAATAATTGAATAAAACCAGTTCATTTAGATGTTAACACATGAAGCACAATTTTTAGGTTACTTAAAATCTAAATTAGCAGTTTTTTTTAAAGTCAAAACATTTCTATAATACCATACAATACTACAATAAACCTGAATACATTAGGCAACAAGTAATTTTAAGGGAAAGGGGAAATAGTTTTTTAAAGAAATAGTTCCCCAAAAATGAATTCTCTCATCATTGACACCCTCATGCCATCCCAGATGTGAATGACTTTCGTTCTTCTGCAGAACACAGATAAATGTTTTAGAAGAATATTTCAGCTCTGTAGGTCCATACAATGCAAGTGAATGGTGACCATGCATTTCAAGCTCCAAAAATTACATAAAGGCCACAGAAAAGTATTCCATATCCAGCGGATAAATCCATATTTTCAGAAGCGACATGATACGTGTGGGTGAGAAACACATCAATATTTAAGTATTCTTTTAATATAAATCTCCACTTTCACTTTCACATTTTGAAAGTGAAAGTAAAATTGGAGATTTATAGTTAAACATTGATCTGTTTCTCACCCACAGTAATTGCATCGCTTAAGAAACATATATTAAACCACTGTAATCATATGGACTTCTTAATGCCGTTTTTGGAGCTTGAAAGATCTGGTCACCATTCACATCCATTGTGTGGACGTACAGAGCTGAAATATTCTTCTAAAAATCTTAATTTGTGTTCAGCAGAAGAAAGAAAGTCATACACATCTGGGATGGTATTAAAGTGAGTAAATGATGAGATTATTTTCATTTATAGGTGTACTATCCCTTTAAGGTAAGAATTGCAGGTTACTACTTTCAGGCTTAAAATGCAACACTCGATGTTGTAACAGGGTGCCTACTTAGTCTCTCTATCCTCCAAGGGGCCCTTGGTCTGAATAAGGTTGAATGGCCCTGCCTTATATCCACTGGCATAGAATTGGGGGAGACGGGGGCCAAATGTCCCAATACTGTGAAGGGGTGATAGATTTAAATGTGGATGAATGGATGATTCGGTTTTCAGAGCATTTTTGTCTGAAACATTAACCCTAATGCTTTTTCTGAATGTTTATATGATACAGTGTTTAAATATTTAAGAGTATTCATTGAATTTGACGGGATTATACAGTTTCACTATTAATCGTGATTAAAAATATCACAGTATCACACCAGAATAATTTAGAATCCACAGTTAAAAAACGTGAAATGCTTTATTTACACTTGCCAAAAATATTATACAGTATATAATGTATAAATATATAATATATATATATATATATATATATATATATATATATATATATATATATATGTTTTTCGTCCCTCTCAATGTTCCACCCAAATCCCATTGTTTAGATCAATCAATTCATTGTTGTGTCCATTTACTTTGTTTTAGGACTTTCGCAGTTTTTCTTCTGGAATTTCTGATCGAGTCAATCGTTGGGTTCAGAGGAAAACATTTACTGTGCCACCATCTCATAGTCCTTCGGTAAGTACTGCCCTTTACTACGTTCTAGCTGAGCAGCATCACAGAAGATATTTTGCTCACTAGAACTGATTGACAAGATCTCAACTACACTAGCTGGATCACTCAGCACTGTACCTTCACCAGGGATTGGCTTGGTGGCAGTGTTACACCTTGTACTGAGCTCATTTTTGGTCTTGTTAGTCATCAGACAAATATGTTGTATGTCTCTTGTGAATTTGGAATAATTTCCGCCCACAAAGTGATTCCTCAGAAATGAGTCATCATTCAGTCAAGATAAAGGCAGAGGGTTTCTGAATATCCTCAAACAACTTCTTTCTTTGCCTCAAGGTCTAAGCAAAAATATCAGAGGACTAGATTTACAATCTAATACAATCTACAGTTTTTTAAAAAAAAAAAACACTGTGTCAAACTGGTACTTTTAGTATTTCAGCAAGAAAAACCAGGTCATATTTAACCCAAAAACATAAAAGAAGGTAATAAATTGCATTTTGTCTTTTTTTAGGACCATTCAGATTTTTGAAATCTAAAATTGCATTTTGCCCAAAATTCTCATTCTTATTAACTCACATTTAATAATGACCAAAAAAAAATGAGTGTAGATATTTTTTCTTTTGAGACTGTTAAGGCCCATTTAACTTTGCACCCAAAAACTGGTAGAGCATAGTTATTCATCTGAATTATAATACAGTAATGTATTACTGTATTGTTAAAACTAGTTTTTATTCAAATAAGCCTAAAGGTCAGACAAAAATACTTTCATTTAAATAACATATCTTTCATTATCATAATATTTTCACATTGCAGTAGTGAGAATATGGGGGGTAAGTCTGCCTAATTGTTATGAAAATAATATCACTAAATTGCTAAATATCTTAACCCTTCTATTGTCTTATAAAACTGCACCCTTCTACTGTCCTTCAGGTCATTTTTACCTGTATTGAAAACCATTTAAAATGCATAATAGAATTGCTTACAAATAATTGGAATTTTGTAATATCTCAACAGTATTACAACAATTTCTGATTCATTCTGTTTGTAGAAAATAAACAGTGTACATTTTACAGTCACAATTTCAGTACATGCCTATTTTATAAATTAATCTCAATGACCTTTTCCAGCAGTCGAACTGGGCCCAATTGCAGCAAATCCATTCCCTCCCACAAATGTCAAACATTTACCCCATGTGTTACAGGGGTTTAGGAAGTTGCTGTATTGGCTCTTTCTGCAATCTAATGTTTTAGGGGGAAGGAATATCCAATAGGTATTTTACCATTGGGGAGCCATTAGCCCCATTGCACCCTAAACTTATTTAATAATATGTTACCTGTTCAAAACTGTAAAAAAAAAACACACAAAAAAACACTGTGTGTTTGTGTATGTAGACTCATAAAGTAATTTGCATGCAGAAAGATGCAGTACCCAATGGAGCAGGTGAGGGGGCTAGAGAACGGTATGGGGCACTCAGTATCTTTTGTCTTTGTGTTGTCTTGGACTTACACTGACACCTAGTGTTTTGGATGCTGCATGATTTAAAATCAATACTTTTCAGTTTCAGATATCTTTGTAGAAATGTATATTCATAGTCAGCCATGATTAATTTATTCAATGAGTAAAAGTGTCCAATAACAGGACGATTACTGAGATTATGCAAAAGTATTTGGTTGGTCATGTGATTCTAACATGGCCGCCCCAATGTGCGGACCCTCTCCATGTAGAATAAAACAGCTTTTATAAAGTTACTGATATGACTGAAGTCTTTATTTTACTGTGAGTGCTCATGATTTTATACATATGTTGCAAAATTCCAGTTTAAGTTCAACTTTTTAATTAGGAATAAATTGCTGAGTGCACCTTTAAGAGAATGTTAAATATTTGTATGTCAAATTTGATTAATAGATTTACAAAAAACTAAAGAATGTCCAAAAGTGAAAGGACTCAACTGGTTCTTCCCAAACAAGTCAAAATGAAAAGAAAATGGAAGGAACAATTTATTACAATTAATTACAAAAAAAATAATTAATTTTTATTTTGTTTGTTTTGATGGTCTTGACAAAGTCACAACGCTTGGTTCCAGTACCAAAACCGATGCAGTATTTATAACATATTCAATACATGTCCCGGGTCAAAATGATTGTTTTGCTACATTTCAACTCAACTGAGCTAAAAGCTTAGAATATGTAATACTGATGGCTACCGTTTCTCTTTCATGGTTAACTACTGACACATCCTGAATTGCTTTTTTTCCTTTTCAGGATCTAAGACATGTGGACATCTCCAGTAAGAAAAGTTTGTTTGAAAGAGGACAAGAACAGGACCACAAATGACATTCTCATTGCTAAAGTAAAGGTGAGTAATTATTTTTGTTATTTATTTTTTTGTCTCTGTAATACATGTAATTTATTAATTATGGATAAGGGAAAGTTATGATTTTATTTTTCACATTGTGACACTATTTTCTTGACAATTAAGCACATTTCCCTCAACATTCGAATTACCATAATGCATAAAAAGAGATGTTTATACGTTGTGGTTAGTATTTGCTGCACTGGATTTCATTTATGCTGATTTACTGTATAACAGTGTTATAAAGGACAGCTTTTTTGTATTAAAATCATGACTAAATGAAGGAAAAATGTGCACAATGGTCATGTTCTTGACATGTTATTCACCCAGAAATGTATGATGAAAAATAGATAATAAATCAACGTCATTTTTCTCTGCAGATTCTGGAGATCTTGAAAGAAGCATGATTGCCAAACTCTTTCAGACAGTCAGTGCCAAGGATTGTCTCTAAACTCCTTACTTTTGCTTCTTTACTTTGGCTAATCGTTCCTCTGCACTTTTCATGACATCGTGCTGATTTACTTTCTTTGATAAATTAAAGGCTTGTGTTTTTATTTGTAGCATTTCGAATGTTTCAATGATTGTTTTTGGAATGCAACTGTAACTTAATTATGATGTCTTTGTAAACAAAATAAGAATTGAGTTTTTCAAATGCTCTGCCTCTCGTCTCAAAATCTTAACATCACAGGGATTATTTCACTTGCTCAGGATCACAACCATACTACCATTATGTGACAAACTGCGATCTTGTTTCTCGATATGCTCTGTCATGTGAGTTATAAGGGGACGAGGTGTAGTCAGTACAACTGTAATGTCCTGAATTGTTTAACCTTCTCGAAATAAACGTTAAAGTTTGAAGTGCTGAAACTGACCTATGCATTCTGTTTGCTGTTGTTTCAGCTTGCCAGAGTCTCGAGTCACAATATGAAAATGTAATTTGATGAAGAAATGTCAAAAATGGATGTGCCCTTAAACCCCTTTGCTTACTAACTCAGGAAAAGTTGCAATCCAACAAGAGCCTACATTTCTTTCTTTCTCTTTCTTTCTTTCTTTCTTTCTTTCTTTCTTTCTTTCTTTCTTTCTTTCTTTCTTTCGTTCTTTCTTTCTTTCTTTCTTTCTTTCTTTCTCTCTTTAAGCAAACCTTAATGTCTTGACATGTAATTATGGTTTCTGCCTAGAAGGGTCATCTTGTAGATGAATAAAATGTTTTATACAAGTGGTATATGTTGTGTCATGTTCTGACTAATGATATGCTATATGTCATCCATTTGATATCAAACAGGATATGCAAGTCCTTTTCTGTGAAGTCTCAAACTTATAAATTTTTTATTTTTTTTTATTTAATAATAATACAATTTTGGTAGCACTTTCTATGAAGCCCATATTTATAATACATTGTAAAGGCATTCAACATGCACTATACTGCATCTATAATGTCTCATAATACACAAAGTCTACATCAACGTCCTAGCAACCAACCATCAACCTTAGCAACCACCTAGCAAGTCCTACATCCTTTCAAATGTACAATCTCTGAAATATCCCTTTTTAATCTATATACAGTAAGGCCAATATAACCTTCAGATTGAAAAATAACTTTCAAATTGTTTGATACTTTCAGACCAGGCCAGCATTCAAAGTTTCTCTCGGAAAAGGTTTATTTTCTACTATACAACTTTCTTTCCTACTTGTTTGTATGATATAGTGTGAAGTTTATTACGTGTTCTGATTGGACTGGTTTGTACAGTCATAGCTCATGCTGTTGGCATTAGCATTAGATATGGAATGGTTAGCATGGTACCATAGTGGAGTTAATGAGTCAGACAGGACAGAAACTATAAGCAGACCTTCATGTTATCAGTGAACACCTCTTAGAGAGCAGTGTGGATATGGACATTCACTATCTTCATTCTCTCTGTCATAGCAATGGCTGTGGCCTTTTAGGGAATGGTTGCAAGGCTGTTTGCCACTTATCTCTGGGAATAAAAATAAACACAATGAGTGAGAAGTACTTTTTGTATGACCCCCATCAAAGACTCCCCGGCTTGAATGATATAAGTAACAAGAGGTGGTGTGCCGCTAGCCTCTCTGACATCTAGACTTTCTTTTTCGGTTTGTCTCGTTGCTGTATATCAGGTAAGAGAACTGTGTGCTGTCTTACTGTTTATGCATAATGTATAGAATATTTTTAAAATATATCTATATATATTTTTATTTTTTTTTTTTTAAGTTTTACATTGAAGATTATAGCAAAAATAGAACTACATTTTTTGTATTTAGAAAAAACAAATTAATTGTTTATTATAATTATAATTATTTAATTTAAGTTTGATATTAAATTAAAAGGCCATTTTGATGTTCTCCCAAAACACTAAATAGCAACAACTACTATATTATATTCCTGAAAACCGGTTTGTTTCAGTGCAATGCAAAATGTCTATGATCCATGAGGTCACGGTGTGCATTTGTCAGTTATTTGATGTATTTTAATATATCAGATTTGATTGTTAAATGCTTTAAGAAGATGTATGTAGTTAATGATAATCCCTCAAATTATTTTTTTTACTGTTGATCTGTTTTTTTTTTCTAATATATATTAAATAAAAATATATAATACAATTTATAATATAAAATATGCAAATTATAATACATTCATAAAATAAATGTATATTATATTATATTTATTATTTTATATTATATACCAGTAACATAATTCTTTTTTTTTTCTTAGAGTAAAAATGTCAGACATTGAAGAGGTAGAAGAATATGAGTAAGTATACCAGTTCGGTCCGGAAAGTTCACCTTTCAAATGTCCCTAACACTTATTTCAGTGACAATACAGAGTCTGCACAAGAATGCTGCGTACAACAACTGCTTCCTATAGTCACAAGTGTTCTAGTTTATTTTAATACCATTCATTTGAACAAATATATACGACTCATCTGATAAGTATGTAGTCTGTTCAGTATTAATTAAGTTCAAGCAGCTGTTGTTGGGAAGATACTTCAGCGATGTGAACAATGGAAATAACAGCACTATTCTCTTCTGTTCTCCAGGGAGCAGGAGGGTAAGTCTTGTCTTTTTGTAATCTCCTTTTTATACTTTCTAACTAGACAATACTGTTTAGGTTTGAGAGCAGGCCAATAACATTTCCCTTGTAGCTACAGTGTGTCAGAGCTGTGATCCAACGGGTCATTAGGGAGAATAGGGAGGTTTACGTAAAGACTACTGTACTGTATATGGTTGCATGTTTTCAACAAGGTTGTTAAATAATTGTCATTACCTGGAAACTATAACAGGAAATATTTTAAACAGTACTCAAGGAGTTCATAAGACACCAATAACACTTTCACAATGCAGCTTTGTGTTTGTGAAAGCTGAGCTAGTCCTGTCAGTTACTTAAGATCTATTGACTTAGCTTGTCAGCTTTTCTACAAATCACACCTAAAAATGACACTTCTAGAAGAAGTTTTTGGGTAGAAACATCATCAATAATCCATTATTCTGTTTCATGTTTAAGTGTCAGTTATGAATAGGTCCTCTTTTAGCTTTTAGCTTCTATTTGCACATGAATCCTCTTAACCGAGGCTGTTTGTTGGCTTTTTAACTAACATAATCTGCATGGTTTGGCTCAGAGGTGCAGGAGGAGGAGCAGGAGGAGGAGCAGGAGGAGGAGGTTCAGCATGAGAAAGGTTTTTACCAAATACCAAGGCGGTACCATGTTTGAATGTTTGTTTTTTGTTTGTTTTTTACATTTTCCATGGCAATAGCATGTTTTTGTTGATATGTACCATGGTGCACTTTGAAATATCTTGGAGAACCATCTAAACACCATGGTACTATGGTAATAATTTAATATTATTACCATACCTTACTGCGGCCCAAAAAGTATTTGGACATGTGACTTAAAAATGTATGCATATCATTGCATTAAATAACAAAATTCAAAGCGATTTGATTTTCTTTTGAAGAAATGCAGCAGAAGAACATTTTTGTTTAAGCAAAACATTTACGAAAAAGAAGGGTGGTATCATTTTTAAGGTTAAAAACTAGATATAGCATTCAAAATGAAGACACAAAGGTTGTTTGGACACTTTCTGGTTGTCAAATGTTCGTAGAACACGTCTATACTTAATGTGATGAACTACACTAGTGGTTACTCTGCTAGAACACCTGTGTGAACTTAAAGAGTAACTGACCTCATGCATCCATTAAACTTACCCTAAGACCAGTTGTTTGAAAATAATAGCAAAAAAGGCTCAGAAAATGTCAAGCATCATTTATTTGCATAATAGTTTTAATAGTTTTTATGTTATGTAATTAAATGCATACATTTTAAATGTGTCCAATAGATTTGCTGTACATAGATATCCATCACCGGCGTACCATTGTGTTGCCACAACACTTTTTTTGTTTTGTAAGACATTTGATATCACATTTGGATCATTGATAACAGTTGTTGTCCAGCTTGGTAGAGATGTGTGTATAATCATCTGTGAGATGTGAGGTATGCTTTAATCATGAGGGTCCTCCATCAGTACACATCATGTCCAGGCTGGTACAGTATATCTTATTTTCCCTTGAGAAGTAACTTATATCTTCCACTGAAGTTAATCTCAAGTTAATCTCACTGTCTCTCTCTCTCTCTCTCTCTCTCTCTCTCTCTCTCTCACACACACACACACACACACACACACACACACGTTGGTCTACCTATCATTATGAGGACTTTCCATAGACATAATGACTTTTATACTGTACAAACTATAGATTCTATCCTCTAACCATACCACTACACCTAACCCTCACAGAAAACTGTCTGCATTTTTACAATTTCAATAAAACATTGTTTAGTATGATTTTTAAATTATGGGGACACTAGAAATGTCCTCATAAATCACATTTATAGCATAATAGCATTGTAATTACCAGTTTGTAACTAAAATTGTCCTCGTAAATCACATAAACACACACACACACACACACACACACACACACACACACACACACACATAGCTAACAGTAAATTCTGAAACTGAAGCTGTAACTGCATCCGTCCTGCATCTTTTTCGATTTTTAGATGCTCCAGAGGAGGAAGAGGAGGCAGAGGCAGAGGAGGAGACCACTCAGGAACAGGGTAAGTGCTGTTCCACATGCCTGTATCAGACTTTCTTAGTTTGACCTCACACTCGTCCATGCTTCCACTGACTCACCTGCTACCTTCTGTGGAAATCTGAAATATACAGCATGTTTTACTGTTACAATCCTAAACAGGTTCAACAACATTAAAGGAATGTTCTGGATTTAATCCAAGTTAAGCTTAATCAACAGCCTTTGTGGCATTATGTTGATTACCACAAAAATGTATTTCAACTCGTTCCTCCTTTAAAAAAACAAAAAAGCAAAATCAAGTAGGCTATACAGTGAGGCACTTACAATAGAAGGGAATGTGGCCAATTGTTGGAGGGCTTAAACAGAAATATAAAGCTTAACATTTTCTAAAAGCATGAACATTTATTATCCTGTGAAAAATGTGAGTATTGTGAGTGCAGCGCACAGTGTGAGCTTATCACTAATTCACCTGAGTTGATCCGTGCATAAAGTGCAAATCCACTGTGATCCTTTTTCCCACGCAATATACAGTGCAAGCTGATAGCAAGGACCCCAGGGCCCTACACCACATAAAGTGTGAGCGGGCCACTTGGACCCCAAGGCCCCCTCAAACTGTCCACAAAATTTCTCATTGAAAAAGAAGAAATGGCGTCACTCATCCGGCCGTGCCCTGGCCCCATCTCGAACGGCTCTTCTTGCCGGGCCCTCGTGGGCCGGCTGTTTCTGGCCAATCAGAGTCACGCGGCGCTGCGGTATCCTTACGTTTAGGGGTTCATTTTGACTTAGAGGTGTTCAGTCATAATCACACAGATGGGAGCTTCGCACCAGTGGCTCCTCAGCCAAGCACACGCACCAAATGTCTGAACCTGCGGTTCCTCTCGTACTGAGCAGGATTACTATTGCAACAACACATCATCAGTAGGGTAAAACTAACCTGTCTAATGATGGTCAAAAGTTCCACTTTACACACCTGGATATTAAAAATCAAATATGTTCTGATTGTGTTGCATCATGCTAAATGTTTTGCTTTCAATGTGAACAGACAACTTACTTGTCATTGGAGGCTTGCCAAATTGTACTTGGTTTGGACACATTGTCACAAATTGTGGTCGATTCTTAAAATAAGCGGAACTCATTTTGCATCTCAGATATTCAGTCACTTCCATTTTTTAAACATATGTGTATGTGTAACCCTGAACTGATCCATCAATTGACATTCCTCAAATGATAGTGCTGGGTAGTAACAGATTACATGTAACATAGGATACACAGTCAGATTACAATAATCAATATTTGTTATTAGATTATATTCCATTTTATAATAATTGTAATTACATTACAGTTCATTTTTATGGATTAAATGATTGCATATTAATCAGTCAATGGCAGTGAATTGTTCATAATGTGGTTCGCCTAATTGTTCTTTTTATAAATCTTTCCAATTTGTCTGTATCTCACGTACAAATAATCATTCGTTACTTAAGACCATGCCTTCTCATGATGAGTCATTATGCAAGTTACTAAACACTGCTGATGTATAGATGTGAAATACTATTATCCTACTCAAATGAATGAGATAATTCAAATAAACAAGAGATAATCCTAAAATCCTAAAAGAAAACAAAAACAATCAGATTAGATTACCTGAAAAATATAATCCATTGGCGGATCGAATCCCGGCCCACACGACTCCACATGCCGAAGTGTCCTTGGGCAAGACACTGAACCCAAGTTGCTCCCAATGGCAGGTTAGCGCCTTGCATGGCAGCTCTGCCGCCATTGGTGTATGAATGTGTGTGTGAATGTGTGTATGAATGGGTGAACGTGTCACAATGTAAAGCGCTTTGGTAACCTCTAAGTTTAAAAAATGTGCTATATAAGTGCAGACCATTTACCATTTACCATTTACCATTCAAGACATTATGTTGCTGATTATGTCATTTGTCATGTCATTTGTGATCAGCATGGGATTGCAATCATAAAGAAATCTACCCAGCACTGCACATAATGTAGACAATCATTCACAATATAGACACACACACACAGAATGAATAAAAAAAAAAAAAAATTGTGCTACATGTTTGGTTGAATTGATGAGTGCAAGTTAATTTCTCCATCATTATCTAGTTTTCTATTTCAGTCTCACTCTCCGCTGCACAAACAGTGCTGTTGATTACCCTTGATTACACTCCTCTGATTGTCTTTCTTTCTTTCTTTTAGGAGGAGAAGAAGAGACAGAAGATGGTGGAGGTATTTTAGTTTATTGTGTTGACTACACAAGAAATGTATGATTGACTTGATCTCTCCAGGAATCCTTTGCAGCATGTAGAATCCTGTTCAACGGCACACACCCTTCTGTTTTAGGTCATCCTAAAACAATAGAAAATCTCATTAAAATAGTGTTATTTACCGAATGAAACAAGGCATGATATTTTTGTTATTTTGGTTAATATCTGGATGTATTAGTTATTATTTGGGTATTATTTATTTATTTGTATTATTATTATTATTATTATTATTATTTACTGATTTGTTGATTCGCCAACATTTGTAAAAGTCTGTCATTATGTCATAATTGGCCCGAGAACACAAACAACAAATTTATGCAAATGAGGCTCCAAGTATTCACGATGACTTGAGAGCTTTTACTTGAGACCTGTTGCAATTGTACCATTTAAAAATCCTCATGCAAAACAGTCATGTGTTGCCATGGATATGAAATGGACTTCTGATTGTTTGTTTCATCCTTCAGAGGA
Organism: Moxostoma hubbsi; assembly: GCA_032164185.1. Lineage (NCBI taxonomy): Eukaryota > Metazoa > Chordata > Actinopteri > Cypriniformes > Catostomidae > Moxostoma > Moxostoma hubbsi. The sequence goes on along the minus strand of JAVLUX010000020.1, from coordinate 9,935,461 downwards.
GGCCAAGCCTAAATTCCTAAAGTAAGTTTAGATCAACGGTTATCTTGGATTTGATTTGTTTCTAAACATCAGTACCCATCAAGTATTCATTTTTTTCATATAGTTTCATATAGTGCAATATTGTATTTTTCAGACCTTTTATGTTGCCAAATCTGGTGCCCCCAAAGATTCCAGATGGAGAAAGAGTTGATTTTGATGTGAGTAAATGTGGCAAATTCACAGGACTTTTACTGACACCTCCAGGCACTATGAATGTTAAAATACCTTGGGAATGTTAGTTTGCATCTGGAACAGAACTTTTATGAATCACTCCCTTCAGTTTTGACAAATTCAAAATATTTGTCAACATAATTGAGGCTCAACCAATTACTGCATATGAATAGGAATTGGATCTAAAAAAGAAAAAAAAAGAATAAATCTAAATACAACATAAAATCCAAAAACCAATCAGTTAAAAAGTAAATTGCAAATTACTGATACTGAACGTTTCCTTATAAGACTTATAAAGCCATTCATTGTATGAATGCATCAGAAAATATGACTGTACACTGACTTTACATTTTTAGATGCTAATTGTAAACCAGTCAGATCCTGACGCAATTTTTATTGCACATCTTATGTGGAAAAATGTCACAGATACAATCTCAATGGTCATACGCTGTGTTTCCTTCAGGATATCCATCGGAAGCGCATGGAGAAGGACCTGAATGAGCTGCAGACACTGATTGAAGCTCATTTTGAAAACCGGAAGAAAGAGGAGGAGGAACTTATCAGCCTTACAGACAGGATTGTGAGTGAACAATGGTGTCCCAGTTCACCGAAGCCACTCACATGGCTGGCCTTGTTAAGTAACTGAACTATTTTCCAAAACAAAATCAGCAAAATCTTGAGCAAAATGACCGGTCTACTGTATGACCATGAGGTTAAATATGCAACATAAAGTAAAAACATTCCAATTGGTCATGACTGGGTTCATTAATGACTCAAGAGACAACTTTCAAATCAACCAATATTGTCATTCTGCAGAATAAAAACCCACCTTCGGCTCTTGTTGAGTGATTTCTCTGTGCAAATATTCTCAAAGTTTTACTCATGTAACTAATTCCACAGGAGAAACGACGTTCCGAGCGAGCCGAGCAACAAAGGATCCGTAGCGAACGCGAGAAGGAACGACAGAAGCGTGTGGAGGTGAAACCTGTAGCACATGCTACTTTAGACAGAGGGAAACAAACCGGAATTAGTTGGCTTAACACAACTTTTCCTGTTTTGAAATGTTCAGGATGAAAGAGCTCGGAAAGAAGAAGAGGAAGCCAAAAAAAGGGCAGAGGATGATGCCAAGAAGAAAAAAACTCTCACCAGTTTGCACTTTGGCGGTTACATGCAGAAGGTGAGAGCTGCGATCATCTCAGGTAAAACACTGTTGGGCAAAATCACAACAAATGGCACACTTTTGGCATTTAAAAGAGCCGACTGAAGCGTCTGGATGGATCACAGTGGCAGTCCCAAGTGTGCCGGTTCATGGTAGTTTACTGCATCGTCCACAACAGAGCACTCAGAACCGGCCTGTAGGGAATTACGCCATGCAAATTGTGTTAAGCAGTGTTTTTTTGGGCATGTTTATGCCATTATCAAATTTGCAGGATTCCTTTAGTAAATCAGGCTCTAAAACAACAGGCAGTGCATGCAAACAGATTCATTCTTAGTGAACCCCCCCCCCCCACCATGGCTACAGTAATTCCAAGACATTTAGTGACACTCTAAGGAGACAATCTGGAATGCCAACTTCATTCCAAGGAAAGCCCTGTACTTTTAATCATCAAGGACCATGAGCTTTGAAAGGTGGCACTCTTATTGTGGAAAAAATGGATGTTGAATTATTTTAAACTGTCCTACAAAATCCTCACTTTCAGAAGCTTTCAAAATCTGTTTCTCTGCAGACGGAGAGACGGGGTGGAAAGAAGCAAACTGAGAGAGAGAAGAAAAAGAAGATTCTGAGTGATCGCCGCAAACCTCTGGACATCGACAACGCCAACGACTCAGGTCTCAGGTTAGTGGAGTCACACCACAATATCCTACAAGAGCAAATTTAGGCAGTAGCTATTAAGAGTTGAAACAATTTGACATTTGTGGCACATTGGCCAAATACACACTGCAATGAAATAATGTTGTCACTCCTCTTCTGATGACTTCATTTGAAACCGCACACCCAGTTCAGTTATGTACAGGTGCGACAATTCATTCAAAAATGAACTCTCAAAAAATTTCGTTAGACAACAAATTTTTCATTACTTCCAAGCATTGGTCAATGACAAATAAAGGGCCGGTCACACTCGGTTGTAAATCGAGTGCTTCTGGTTTAATACATAATAATTCCCCCCCAAAAATAATATACAGAATGTTAGAAAACACAGTCTACTCTACTCACAACACAGATGTGTATGACTTTCTTTCTTCTGCTGAACACAAACAACAATTTTTATAGGAACATCTCAGCTCTAGGTCCATACAATGAAAGTGAATGGTGACCAAAATTTTGAAGATCAAAAAGCACATAAATGCAGCATAAAAGAAATTCAGAACACCTTGTCCACACCAGGCACGATGCTACACAGCAATACTAATACACTAAAATGTGGATAACTGACAATTACATTTAGAAAACCCAGCAATCACAGGCTAAATAATTTCCAAATAAAAAAAAAAATTCACTGAAGCTCCATATGTGCCTACGCTTTCTGCGGCAAACCCCGAGGGGATAAAGACACAACCACACACACACACACACACACACACACACACACTGCAAAGTTCATTTATGAATCGCATACTCATTCAGTCTTTTACCATTGTTTGTGTTCATGCAGCACTGCTGTAGTTAATTTCAGGTGTGGAAAGAGTACTGAAAAATAATACTCAAGTAAAAGTACAGTTACTTCTTAAAAGATGTAGTTTGAGCAGAGTAAATATACACGTCCTAAAAACTACTCAAGTAAGAGTAAAAGAGTAGCTCATTTAAAAGTACTCATGAGTAGTGAGTATTGAGTTCTGAGTTGCAAAATCTTTGTCCTTTTATAATAAAACCTTGATGCTGCAATCTAAAAATGTTGCACACATGCAGTAATTTACATTCCCTTTCATGGCTGTTTGCCAGAAAGAATAAAAATGATAGGTGTATTTTATAGGTGTTTGTGATTTTAAAATACATCACTTATCTATGAAACTTTAAACACTACATGAATCAGATTTAAAAAAAAATTAAAAATAAAAGGGTGACATGATTACAGAAGTGAAAAGATGAAAAAGTTATTTACAACATCATAATGTATGAAACAATTACATTAAAATCATTTTACGTGCAGGGTCTAAATTTCCCTTTATGCCAACTGAGAGAGTTATTGTTGCGCATAAAACATGTGCAAAACAATGCAAGGAATGCAAAAAAAAAACAAACAATTGGGTTACTTGGCACAAAAGAGGCAGTAGAGCAGATGTTTGGTACAGGGGCCACATCGGCTTTAAAGGAATAATTCACACAAAAATAAAAATTCTCTCATAATTTAGTAACAATTTACGCCATCAGGATGTGTATGACTTACTTTCTTTAATGACTTTTCATAAATCAAGATTTTTAGAAGAATATCTCTGCTCTTTTGGTTCATATAATGCAAGTGAATGGGCTCCAAAAATGACATAAAACAGCATAAAAGTAGCCTAATCCATGTGACTCCAGTGGTTAAATCAATGTCTTCAGAAGTGATATGATAGGTTGGGTGAGAAACAGATCAATATTTAAATCAATTTTGACTAGAAATTGTCCTCCCTGCTCAGTCAATCTCCACTTTAACTTTCACTTTCTTCTTCTTGTGTTTTTGGTGATATACATTCTTCATGCATATCGCCATCCACTGGGCAGGGAGAAAAATTTCTAGCAAAAACTTAAATATTGAACTTTTCCTCACCCACACCTATCATATAATTTCTGAAGTCATGGATTTAACTACTGGAGTCATATGGATTGCTTTTATGCTGCCTTTGTATGCTTTTTGGAGCGCCAACATTTTTGGCATCCATTCGCTTGTATTGTATGGACCTACAGAGCTGAGATATTCTTCTGAAAATCTTAATATATTTTCTGAAGAGAAAAACATCATACACATCTGGGATGGCATGAGGGTGAGTAAATAATGACAGAATTACAATTTTTGTGTGAACTATTCCTTTAAGTAGCACATGGGGGCACATTGTTGATATACAATGTTCCACAATGATTTAGTTCTTGTATCTTTTAAGTCAATAAATATTTGTGTTCTCATTCTAATGCATGATGCACAATTTTCTGAAGTTTGTGACTGGTGGAATATTCTGCTGAAATATACAAGTTTTTACGTGTGATTTGATTTGACGGGTTGATAGAAAAAAACTAAATCAGGACAGGGAAGTAGCGAACACAGAGTAAAAATAAAAGTATACAATTTGAAAAGCACTTAAAGTAAAATTCCTGGTAAAAACTACTTAATTACTGTAACGTGAATATTTGTAATTCGTTACTTTACACCCCTGGTTATTTCACCAATCTCCACGTGACAGGGAAGCGAAGAAAATGTAAGAATGTTTAGAAACATTTAGGCTGGCCTGCCTAAGATCCATCCTGGGTTTAACCAGGCTGGATTGTGTGAGGAGCTCACAAATCTTTGAAAGATGAGGACAAAGTCCCATCGGTGAGCTCCTCCGGCAGGCAAGGTTGCGTTGGCTGGGTCATGTAGCCCGCATGCCCGGCCACTGCATTCCTAAACAGCTTTTGTTCGGCCGGATAGAGTGGGCTAAGCGGGCGCGGCATGAGCTGGTGAAGAGATGGAGAGATGTGGTACAAGAGGATGTGGAGCTGAGTTGACTTGCCGATGACTGGTACCAGCGGTGTCAAGATCGGCCTCTTTGGAGAAGGCTTGTGAAGGACGCTACTGACCAGTTGGAGGCAGTTGCCTTCCAACAACAATGGAGGGCAGAGGAGCGATGCTCACAACAACGGGCAGAGCACCGGGTGGCTAAAGCACAGCAAGTTGGCACGGTAGGAGGCACAGGTGGTGCATCAGCCAGTCATCTCAGTCAGTCAACCCGTATCACCTGTTGGATCTCTCCAATGACCTCCTGCCAGCAGGCATTCGACAATTCACGTGGCCTAAACGTGCACATAGCCTGGCACAAGCGTCGTGGTGATGTCACCGCCACTTAGTAGCGAATGGCAGTTGTTGTTGTGACAGAGCTCCGGCTGAAGAGATAGAAACCTCAAACACAACAATAAAGGTTAAAAATTAAAAACTTTTACACATGCACCCAGCTCATTTCTGTAAATGCTCACCAAGGGTTATCTCTCTATTTCAGGCTCAAAAAGTTCAAAGTGGTTCTCCTCCCAGAAATAAATTTGCATATTACAATCTTTGTGTTAGTCATTCAACTTTTCTTGGCAGATAGAGCATAATTTCCTATGTTAGGGTGGAGATCCTGGTAAACATATGTCTGTACACTGCAAAAATCAAGTTGTTTGAACTGGCTGGTGAGATGCAGAAAAAAAAGATGTAACTATTATCTGTTTCTCACCCACACCTATCATATCACTTCTAAAGACATGGACCTCTGGTGTCTTCTGGCAGTTTGCATTGAAAGTCTATAAAACCTTTATTTTTGTTCAGCAGAAGAAAGAAAGTCATACACATCTGAGATAGCATGAGGGTGAATAGATGATGAGAGAATTTACATTTTTAGATGAACTATCCCTTTAAGATTGTCTGAGATTATGAAGAAGTAAGGATAAGAATGAATGGTATAAAGGGGGAAAAATAATATATATATATATAAAAGAATAGGGATTTATTGAGGAAAAAAGCAACAGAGAAACAAACCAAGATAGAAAAAGAAGAAAGATAAAGATGAAAAAAATAAAGCAATTCATCAAATGGTGAAAGTTATTTTTTGTATTGCCATTTGAATGTATTCTTCAATAACGTAACACAAAATACACTTATGTTCTCCACAACAATAATGAAGGGGATTCACCACTGCAATTGCAGTGTGTCTGTAGCTTTGTGCCATTGTTTATTAAATGAATGCAAATTGACAATCTCTTCAGGACTTTTACAAGTATTGTAGAATAAAATCACACAGAATCCATGAATAATTCTCTCGTCTGTACTGCCCCTCTTTCTTCCAAGGGAAAAAGCCAAGGAACTGTTGAGCTGTGTGCGTCAACTAGAGGCTGAGAAGTTTGAGTTACAGTACCAGTATACCAGACAGAAATATGAAGTAAGAGGCATACAAGATCGCTTGATCAGTTCTGATAAACAGAGAAGTAATGGCATGCTTCACAGGAAAAAACATAAAAAACAGCTCTTATATAATGTCTTCCTGGTGAAATGCCAAGTGAAAGCATTCATCTGTGTATTTTAGCCAAATGTACAAACTACTCAATCATCAGGATTCTATTATCCATGTTTAGTGTTTTAAATGTGTGCATACAGTCTGAAAATGATTATGGATATGTTCTACAGATCAATGTCCTGAGAAACAGAGTCAGCGACCACCTGAAAACGTGAGTGATTCTGTCTATCTATCCTTCTAAACTGTAAAAGTGGTGAAGTGGTTTATCCATCTGTATTATACGCATTTGAACAGTCCTGCTGTCCAGGCATTATGACATATTCGTTATCAAATGTGCATGAAGAGCTGTGAATTAGACATTTCTATGATTGGAAGGTTTCCAGCTGTTGTTTTATAAACTGGTTCTGAATTAAGTTTCATTGGATTATATTGCACACCTGTACTGTTCTCTCAGGGTTATTTGGTATTGGTATTGGCTCTTTTAAAACTCCCTGAGGGATTTTCCTTCAAACCAAACTGACTCATTGGCTGCTGCCTCAGGCATGGAACAAGCCTTTGTAAATGCATGTCAGAGTGATCGGGCTGCCAGGGACACATTCCTGTCTACTGGCAGAGCTGCTTATTTGGCAGAAAACAAATGTGGGAGTCAGAACTGAATGACTTGTGGTCAAGGAGGGTTTAGGTTGCAATCTGAAAAGTCAGCATTTCCCCATGTGTGACTAGCTCTTAACAAAAAAATCCCATAGATTTATATTGAAGCACGGACTTAAGCTTTAAGCTATCTTGGTACCAAAATATCATTGAGACTTGGGAGCAGACTCTTTTGGCTTTTCCTTAGAAAATATAAAAGTTATTATTATTATTATTATTATTATTATTACTATTGAAACCTATCTTGTTTCTTCAATAGGTCAAAGAGAACCAAGAGAGGCCTCAGGAAGTGAATGCTAGACTCCTTACAACCCATAATGAACTTGTGAAATGAGATGTTCAGGAAACCTGTGTGTACTATACAGATATACATTTGTGTTTAGTTGGATGTTCTCACTGATTAAAAACAGTTGGTTTGATTTGGACCACAAGTGCACATAAAGATAGGAATAAATAAAGAAATGTGAAAATGAAGCAGCACTAGCTTTTGTTGTCTATCTATTCATTGTTTGCATTTTAATAATACAACACTTTTGATCTCTAGGTCTGAAAGTTTCCACATTATTGCTTTTAATTTAATTATCGATTTGTTAAAATTCACAACTGCTGTGCAATTAAAGCCAGTTCAGATCTGCAGTCTTAATCAGACGGAAGAAAAAATATCAAGTTGCTGAAGGCAAAATAGCACCAAGACAGAACAACAGGTGTTGCTGTGAGATGTAAATATTTGACATTTACATATGCTATTTCTGTTATGGAGACAGAAAAAGAGAGAGCAGTGCTGGGTGTGGGTTTGTAGGGCCTTAGGCAGCATCATGGTAATGGGCACATCCTTAGAAAAAATGTTGCATCATAAAACATCCATCCTTTTTTATATGTGACAAAGTTTATGTTACATTAATGTGTTGATCAAGTGCAAACCCAATTTGAGGATGGGCTACAATCTCTCATATCTTTACCTCACTCTGTGTGACTTTAACATTAATGGTGCAAAGAACGAATGCATGTTGCACACAAACAACAGTGGTGAGTGGATTACTTCTCAATTGTAATCTGGTACTGGATACAAATTACATAACACAAATGTAATTGGTAATGTAATCTCTTAGGTTTCACATTTTATGTAATATGATTACTTTTGGATTACATCTAAATGTACTCTTTTTATTTGATGTCACATGCCTTTGAGTAGAAATCCTTAAGCTTAAACTTATAAATGTCCCCCAAGGGCTATCTCTCTATTTCAGAGTCAAAAAGGTCAAGTGGTTCTTCACCCAGAAATATATTTGCATATTACAGTAGTTGTGCTAGTCATCAAAGTCTTCATGGCTGATAGCATTATTTCCCTTGTTAGGTAGGAGATCCTGGCGAGCTTGAAACAAGCATCAAACCGACTGTAAAAAAATAATAATAAATGTTTGAGAAAAGTCGTTTTTATGTTGTCTGTACACTGTAAACAAAATATTTCGTAACTTTAGAAAGGTTCAACTTATTTTATTATGTTTATCCAGTTGATCGCCGATATAGTTATTGACAAGTATTGACATAAATTGACATAAATGAGTTGGCTCAATGTATAATTATTTATACGGAATGTACAGATTTGGCTGTTTCGGAAGGATATTGGTACTATAATTCACCAAAGTGGCATTTCAATTGATAAAGTATAGTCAGGACATTACTGATGTAAAAACATTTGAATTAAGTAATTTTTGATCAAATCTAGACAGGCCCCATTTCCAGCAGCCATCACTCCAACACTTTAAATACCACAAATGGCAAAAAAGAAACAGCTTTCTCTAGAAACTCGTCAGTCAATCATTGTTTTGAGGAATGAAGGCTATACAATGCTTTCATTCAAAGGTGTACACTACATTCTTCAAAGAGAAAGGACAACTGGCTGTAACAAGGACAGAAAGAGATGTGGAAGATCAGATGTACAACTAAACAAGAGGATAAGTACATCAGAGTCTCTAGTTTGAGAAATAGACGCCTCACATGTCCTCAGCTGACAGCTTCATTGAATTTTACCCGTTCAACACCAGTTTCATGTACAACAGTAAAGAGAAGACTCAGGGGTGCAGGACTTATGGGAAAAATTGCAAAGAAAAAGACACTTTTGAAAGAGAAAAAGAAATGGTTTGAGTGGGCAAAGAAACACACATTAAACAACAGATAATTGTAAAAGAGTGTTATGGATCTAAACCCCATTGAGCTTTTGTGGGATCAGATAGACTGTAAGGTGCATGAGAACTGCCCGACAAGACAACCACATCTATGGCAAGTGTTACAGGAAGTGTGGGGTGAAAGGTCACCTGAGTATCTGGACAAACTGACAGTTAGAATGTCAAGAATCTGCAAAGCTGTCATTGCTGCACATGGAGGATTTTTTTGATGAGAACTCTTTGTAGTAGTTTAAGAAGTTATTTTTTTCAAACTGTAAGAGCAATTTTTCACGTTATTAATGTCCTGACTATATACTATGATCAGTTGAATGCCATTTTGTGGAATAAAAGTACCAATTTCTTTCCATAAGTGCAAAATCTTTGATTGAGAAAATGTTGGAAATTTGATGCCATTGATATTTTGGCTCGTACTCATACTGTATTTAAAATAACAAAAAATTAAACAAACTTGTAAACAAAAACAATTTATTTGTGATTAAATTTTATCACAGGAGGTAAAAGTTGGATGAAAGGTTTTTATTTTTTGTTTTCTATATAATATAAACAACTTTCATTGATTTGAACACTCATTCATGAAACATTCATATTTTAACAAGATATTTAATACAATATTGTATGTACTTATTTCTATTAACTGTAAACAATTATACTGTTAAAGTGAAAAAATATGGTGTTATAGTGGGCGATACAAGTTATGGCAAAAAATTATGTTTTTTTAAAAATTTGAAGAAAACGTCAAAATGTTCAGTTTCGTGTATTTGTTATTACTGTATTATTAACTAATAATTAACATAGTGGATATCAATTGTCTACACACCCCTATTAAAACAGCAGGATTTTGTGATGTAAAAAATTAAACAAAGATAAAACATGTCAGACTTTAATGTACAAATTACAACCTATGCAATGCCACTCAAAACTGAAGTGACACATTTCAGAGAAAAAAAAAACAAAAAAAAAACTGTATAATTTAACTGCATAAGTGTGCACACCCTTTTGTAATTGGGAATGTGGCTGTGTTCAGAATCAACCAATCATCAAGCTCGTGTGAAACAGTACACACCTGTCTTCACCTAAAGTGACTCAGATTAACTCCAAATAAATCTCAGCTGTTCTTGTAGGATTTCTCTGACATCTTCTTGGTTGCATGCCACTACAAGAGCCACAAAGAGCTTGCAAAGCATCAACAGGTTCTCACTGTTGAAAGATATCTCTCAGATGAGGGCTACAAAGAAATTAAAATTTTTATTAGACATTCCATGGAACACAGTGAAGACAGTCATCATTAAGTAGAGAAAGTATGCACAACAGTGACATTATCAAGAACAGGATGTCCCTCCAATATTTATGAGAAGACAAAGAGAAAACTGGTCAGGGAGGCTGTCAAGAGGCCTACAGCAACATTAAATGAGCTGCAGCTCTTTCTGGCAAGTACTGGTTTCTCCCTACATGTGACAACTATCTCCCGTATTCTTCATCTGTCTGGGCTCTGGGGCAGGGTGGCAAGACCAAGCCTTTTCTCACAAAAAACATCCAAGCCCATCAAAAACCTATATCCAGTCTCTGTATGGTCTGATGTGACCAAGATTGAACGTTTTGCCCAAAATTGTAAAAGATATGTTTGGTGCAAAAACAACACAGCACATCAGCAAAAGAACACCATACCCACGGTGAAGCGTGATGGTGGCAGTATCATGCTTTGGGGCTGTTTTTCTTCAGCTGGAACTGGGGCTTTAGTGAAGGTGGAGGGAATCATGAATAGCAGCAAGTGCCAGTCAATTTTGACACAGAACCTTCTGGCGTCTTCTAGAAAGCTGAAAACGAAGAGATCTTTCACATTTCAGCATGACAACGATACAAAGCACACATCAAAATCAACAAAACATTCATGTTTTGGAATGGCCCAGCCAGAGCTCAGACCTGAATCCTATAGAAAATCTGTGGGGGGACCTGAAGAGGGCCGTACACAGGAAATGCCCTCACAATCTGACAGATCTGGAACGATTTTGCAAAGAAGAGTGGGGAAATACACCCAAGTCAAGATGTGCCAAGCTAATAGACTCTTATCCAAACAGACTGAGTGCTGTAATAAAATCAAAGTGTGCCTCAAATAATTTAGTTCAGGGATGTGCACACATATGCAGTTAGGATATTCTACATTTGATTTTTTTTCTCTGAAATGTGTCACTTAAGTTTTCAGTGGCATTGCATAGGTTGTATTTTTTACATTAAAGGTGCAAAAAGTCTGACATGTTTTATCTTTGTTTAATTTTTTACATCACAAAAACCTGCTGTTTTAACAGGGGTGTGTAGACTTTTTATATCCACTGTATCTGTTTGATAATACAATTGCATCTTTTCTTAAGCTCTTAAAAATACAAAGTTTGCTTCTACTGTTAAAAAAAAAAAAAAAAAAAAAAAAAAAAAAAAATAGAAAATAAGATAAAACGTTAAAATTAGGATGTTTGCAAACATTTGGTCATCAGCAAATTATCTTTATGATTATGAAAAATATAATTAACTTTCAGATTTTAATATAAAATATTTAATTTGCAGGTAAATTTAAATTTTTTTGTCTTTTTGTTGCTTTTCAACAATAGTGTAATGGGGAATTAAATGATTTACACATTTTATTTTTGCACCGAAATGTATTATAAACATGTTAAAGCCAAACCAAATATGTAGAATTTCATCACTATATCTCTAATAAAAAATGGTTACATTCAAATTAAAACTTAATTACCCCATATCAAACAATATATTCACAAAATATAGTGCATTCATTATATGAGCAAATAGGAAACAGAAAAGGCACAATCTTTGGTTCAATAAAAAGTTTATAAATGGATTCTGGTTTCAATTACAGTTACGGTGAATGATCCCTTTATTTTGGTCAAAGATTCCCTTAATAATTATTTTAGTACTTTTAATGACAAATGTCTTAATGCGGTTAACTCTACAAAAATGTACCAAAATCAAAAAGTCACTGCAAAGATGGCACATAAGATGCAACCTAAGCACCATATATACAATGCACACACCTTAAAATGATACATACAGTTACCAAATGTACATAAAGTAAACATGTCTCATTGCATCAAGATTAAAAAGCTTAAATCACCTTAAAATATTGCAATATTGGTAAAATACCAGAGGTGGACTAGAAGTAAGAAGAAGAGAGGAATTATTACTCTGCAGGACCAGAAGTGCAAGTTTGGAAAGCTTAAGCGTATGTTTCTCATGGCTCTAATCCACTGATGCCAATAAATGATTTTACCATGAGATTGGTAACTTGTCCATGAATCACAATAATGTGCACTGTTTAGACATACATATTCCTATTTGCTAATTTAAAGGGACAGTTCAAACAAAAATTATTGTTTATCTTGTATGGAACACAAAAGGAGATAATAGTCTCAGTTGCCATTCACTTTTAAATGGTGACAGAATTTTCATTCTTGGGTGAAATATCCTTTTCAGCAACTTTCTGCAGGTTTTTCCTGGAAATGTTGTGGTCTGCAATATACATAGACAGGAGAGTATCCTAAAATCCAGAACGCAGCTCTAGGAGAAAAATATCAGCAAATAATATATTGTTTTTTTTTTAAATAAGAGGGAATATTAAAGGTATATCAAAATTAAAGCAAAAACAAAATCAGTTTATACTCACTTGCATGTCAATCAGTGTCCATTCATGTCTGATTTATATTTGTCAGCGGTAGCAGTGACTGTATTTATAAATGTGTCCTTGTTTAGCCCTTGCTGCAAAAAAAAAAAAAAAAAAGAAAATGAAATAAAAAATTAAATAAATAAATAAATAAATACATACATACATACATATACATACATATATATATATGAAAAAGCATACAAATAAAGTCCAGCAAATGAAAATAAATGAAAGCATGTCATTTAAAATGCATCAAAATGAACACACCACAAAACTTTTGGGAATCAAATGCATGAGATGATTTTTCTCTGAATCACTACTTCATCATCACATGTTCACATGCCTGTCGGAGCTCCTGAGGTGAATTGCGATTATGCAGAAGTCAGGCATGATGGAATTGTAAAGGTTGGTCTGACTAGCATAGAAGAGTGAGATGGTTGATTTCTATCAGGAATCATGAACACATCTTTCATATAAATATCTAATGTGAACTTTCCCCCTTTAGAAATCCTTGATTTACTGTGTATTATCACATTGAGAATCAATAGGTTCATCCAAAAGCTGAAAAAGCTTGCTTTCAGAGGCTTTATATGGAGTAAGGATGAAAATAAGGTGCATTTCTGTTAAGTCATTATTATATTTATTTTTATTAAAACAATTTAATGAGCAAACTTCAATTCTTTTGGAAAAGGCTTCACTTACTGAAATAAGTTAATATCAATCTTACCTTTTTCAATGCATTCTGAATTTCTTTTTGCCCCCACATATTGTAGAGAAGAATTCCAGCAGCTTTTCTGGCAGTGTCTAATGACCTACAAGCAAAAAAGACATTTATATCTAAAAGAACCACGTCCCATTTCACCCCAAATTCAAAAGAAACAAATAAGAAATCTAAGAAATGAGAAAACTTATTTTTAGGACCATTAAGACTTTTTTTTAATTGTTATATTATCATTATCATAATGCAACAAAAAAATCATCCTCTGTCCCATTTTATTTTAGGTGTTTTTAACCATGTAATAACTTTAAAATACATAAATAAAATGTACTTATTGTGTAACTACATGTTGTTCTGCATAATTCTCACAAGATTCACATTTTCTGCTGTACAGATTAGGTTTAGGAGTTGCGGTAGGGTTAGGGTTTAAGGTAAGGATAACAGAGTAACTACAGATGTACTGTAATTAAATGCAGGCACTTTAAAAGTACGTACAATGCAACAACACACATTTACATAATAAGTACACTGTATCAAATGCTTCGGTACATAGTAGTTAAAGACACCTTATATAAAGTGGGTCTCTCTTTTCATTATATAATTTTTTTTTTATATATTTTATACAGGAGTATATATACTTTTTTCTGATAAAATTGTTTTTATGTAATTGTTGTTGTTTTTATATTGTATTACAGAAAGTACAGGAAATAAATGTAACTACAAGGGGAAATGTACTTAATTGCAAAAAAAATTTAAATAATAATAATAAAATAAAATAAATTATGAATTGCATTGATCATCGATACTTCGAACGCACATTTCGGCCCTGACGTGCAAATAGTATATCGAATTTATAGAGTATATAAACTGGTGAGCCAAAACATTATGACCACTCACAGGTGAAGCCAATAATATGATCATCTCCTAACAAGGCCACATGTCAAGGTCTGGGTAGATTAAATGTTAAGCGAACAATCAGTTCCCATAGTCAACGTGCTGAATGCAGGAGAAATGGGCAGGAGTAAAGACCTGAGCTACTGTGGAAGTGATGGCACCAGGATGCACTGTGGGAAGACAACAAGCCGTTGGAGGAAGTGTGATGCTCTGGGCAATGTTCTGCTGGGAAACCCTGGGTCAGGCCATTCTTGTGGACGTCAATTTGACACGTGCCACTTACCTAAACATCATTGCAGACCAGGTACACCCCTTCATGGCAATGTATTGACTGATGGCAGTGGCCTTTTTCAGCAGGATAACGCACCCCTCCCCACTGCACATATTGTTCGTGAATGGTTTGAGGAACATGACAAAGAGTTCAAGGTGTTCCCCTGGCCTCCAAATTCCCCAGATCTCAATCCGATTGAGCATCTGTGGGATGTGCTGGACCAACAAGTCTGATGCATGGGGGCTCTCCCCTCGCAGCTAACAGGACTTGAAGGGTCTGCTGCTAATGTCTTGGTGCCACAGGACACATTCAGGGGTCTAGTAGAGTCCATGCCTCAGTGGGTCAGCGCTGTTTTGGCAGCTTTTTTTTTGTCTCGAATGAAGTGACACAAGGGGTCTTCCTCGGACACCAAACTTACCTCTGAACCTGAAAAAAGGCCAATGTCAAGTTGGCAGACAGAATTTGCATGTCCCGCCCTGGACATATGCGTATAAAGGGAAGCGGGGCAGCGAGTGCCAGTCAGAATTTTTGTTCGGAGTCGATCGGATCGGTTGTGCAACAGCAAGCTGAAGTTCATCACTGTTTCACTCACAAGCATTGCTGTTGGATCTATGGTGCATTTCCAGCTGGTGTTCTCTCTCTCTGCAAGCTGTGCAGTCTACGCCCCTGGGTGCTTCGACAGCACTTTTCACTGTTAAAAGTGTGTTCTCCTCCTAAAAGAGTTTCGATTTCTCTAAAAGAGTTTGAGTTTTCCACTCACAAAAGAGCAATACACAGCGCCGTTGAATGTCCTTTTCAGGACACGTCTTTTTCAAGATGCCTTTCCGCCCATGTTGTTCCTGGATGCGGTCGATTTCTCTCGAAGACCGATCCCCACAAATCCCCACAAACCACCCACCCCCCGACACACTCGCTCGCTTCCGTCCGAGTTCGGGATGAGTGCGGCTCGCCTCACAGCCAGCCGACATTCTCCATTGAGCCCCTGGACTTGGATGATGACATCGCCACTGCATCGGAGAGTGTCCAGGCGTCTTGATGCAGGGTGGATGCATATGAGACCGCTTCAGCACTGGCTACAGACGAGTCCCGAGATGGGCATGGCGCCACAGCACATACCGTGTGACAATCACCCTATCTTGCCGTCAGACTTTCAACTCTAGGACAGACCTCTGCTTTCGTAGGACCGGAGTCCCCTTGCAGCAGGTGTCCAGACGTGTCGTGGTGACAACAGATGCATCTCAACAGGGATGGGGCGCCATGTGCAACGGGCACACTGCTGCTGGCCTCTGGACAGGACCCCAGCAGCGTTGTCACATCAACTGCCTAGAGTTGAATCTGGGGCAAGCACGTCTTGATCCGTTCAGACAGCACCGCGACAGCAGCGTACATAAATCGCCATGGCGGCGTGCGCTCTCATCATATGTCACAACTCGCCCGCCATCTCCTCCTTTGGAGTCAGCCGTGACTCAGGTTGCTGCGCGCCACTCACATCCCTGGCAACCGCAACATGACGGCGGACGCACTGACAGAACAGAAGACAGAAGACGCACTGACAGAAGCTCCTCTCGGGACAGACGCGCTGGCACACAGCTGGCCCCGGGGGCTGCGCAAGTACACATTTACCCCAGTGAGCCTTCTTGCACCGGTGCTGTGCAAGATCAGGGAGGACGAGGAACAGGTCATCTTGGTGACCCTTACTGGCCCACCCGGGCTTGGTTCTCGGATCTTACGCTTCTCGCAACAGCACTTCCCTGGAAAATTCCCCTGAGGAAGGACCTTCTTTCTCAGGGATGGAGCACCCTCTGGCACCCGTGACCAGACCTCTGGAACATCCACGTCTGGCCCTGGATGGGATGCGGAAGATCTAGTGGATCTACCACCTGCAGTTGTAGACACGATCAACCAAGCCTGAGCTCCCTCCACCAGGCAACTTTACACCCTAAAGTGGCACTTGTTCGCAAATTGTTGTTCTTCCCGAGCCGAAGACAAGCAGAGGTGCACAGTTCGGTCAGTCCTTTCATTCCTGCAGGAGAGGCAGGATGGGAGGCTGTCCCCCTCCACTTTGAAAGTGTATATAGCTGCTATCGCAGCCCACCACGACGCAGTAGATGGCAAGTTCCTAGGTAAGCACGACTTGATTATCAGGATCCTGAAAGGCACCCCGAGACTGAACCCTCCCTGGCCTAGACTATTCCCCTCCTGGGATCTCTCAGTGGTACTCTCGGGTCTTAAGAGACCCTCTTTCGAGAAGCTTGATTCAGTTGAGCTCAAGGCCCTCTCCCTGAAGACGGCCCTCCTGATCGCAGCCTCCATCAAGAGGGTTGGGGACCTGCAAGCGTTCTCTGTCAGCGACACCTGCCTGGAGTTCGGTCCGGCACATTCTCACGTTATCCTGAGGCCACGACTGGGCTACGTGCCCAAGGTTGTAACCTCCGTTCCCCAAGGGAAGAAGGAACGAGACGTCATGCCACAGCACTAGACCTACCATTGTAAATGGCCGTACCTTATTTTTTTCTCATCAGTGCAAAATCCTGACTGGCATTCTCTACCCCGCTTCACTTTATACCCGTATGTCTGGGGCGGGGCATGCAACTTCTGTCTGCCAACTTGACATTGGCCTTTTCTCAGGTTCAGAGGTACATTTGGCATACCAGGAAGACCCCTTGTGTCACTTCATTCGACACAACGTCTCGTTCCTTCCCTCGGGGAACGGAAGTTACAACAGTACCCATGACGCACGTATATATATATATATATATATATATATATATATATATATATATATATATATATATATATATATATATATATATATATATATACACACACACACACACACACACACACACTGGTTGCCAAAAGTTTGGAATACTGTACAGATTTTGAAAGGAAATTGGTATTTTAATTCACCAAAGTGGTATTCAACTAATCACAAAGTATAGTCAGGGAATTACTGATGTAAAAAACAGCACCATCACAAAAAACATCATAAAAATGTAATTTGTGATCTAACCTAGACAGGCCTTATTTCCAGCAGCCTTCACTCCTAAACCTTATCCTTAAGTAATCAAGCTAAATTGCTAATTTGGTACTAGAAAATCACTTGCCATTATACCAAACACAGTTGAAAGCTATTTGGTTCATTAAATGAAACCTAACATTGTCTTTGTGATTGTTTTTGAGTTGCCATAGTATGCAATAGACTGGCATGTCTTTACGGACAACATCAAGTCAAAAATGGCAAAAAAGAAACAGCTTTAGAAACTCGTCACTTAATCATTGTTCTGAGGAATGAAGGCTATACAATGCTTAAAATTGCCAACAACAAAAAAAAAAAAAACTGAAGATTTCCTACTACAGTCTTTAAAGACAAAGGACAACTGGCTCTAACAAGGACAGAAAGAGATGTGGAAGGCAAGTGTGACAGAGTGGAGGGTGAGGCCGGGTTGTGATGCTGCACACCCGGCCCCTAATCAGGCTAATCAAACCTCAAGAGGGATAAAGTCTGACTGGAAGCTGCAGTGCGAGAGAGAGAGAGAGAGAGAGAGAGAGAGAGAGAGAGAGAGAGAGAGAGAGAGAGAGAGAGAGAGAGAGAGAGATTTACAGACAGCAGTCTGACACCTTTGTGTGTTTGTCTTTTTGTTTAAGTTGCTTCATTAACTATTATTTACATTTTCAAGCCGGTTCGCGCCTCCTCCTATCCATTAATCCCTTTATACTGGTGCCGAAATCCAGGAAGGAGGAGGGATGCGCCATAGAGTCCTCTCCACTACCATCCACCCCAACAGAGCAGCCGTGGCCATCTGCCGGGGGACATGGAGCCCGGCCGCCTGAGAGCAGAGGTACGGACGCCGATTGCGAAGGGGCTCCTGGCCGCCTGGAGCGAGAGAACCGCTGCCAGGGGCAGTGGAAACCCATTCTGTTTCCCGAGAATGCGGCAGGGCGTTCCGTCTGCCAGGGGCCGGAAGACTGCCTCCAATCTGCCGGGCATCACGACCCGGCCCCACCCTGTGCCCTGTCACAGCCAGCTGTACAACTAAACAGTAAACTAGTTTGAGAAATAGATGCCTCACATGTACTCAGCTGATAGCTTCATTGAATTCTACCCACTCAACACCAGTTTCATGTACAACAGTAAAGAGAAGACTCAGGGGTGCAGGACTTAAAGGAAGAATTACAAAGAAAAAGCCACTTTTGAAACAGAAAAACTAAAATAAAAGAAACACAAAGAAACACAGACATTGGACAACAGATCATTGGAAAAGAGTGTTATGGATCTAAACCCCATTGAGCTTTTGTGGGATCAGATAGACTGTAAGGTGCGTGAGAAGTGCCTGACAAGACAGTCACATTTATGGCAAATGCTACAGGAAGTGTGGGGTGAAATGTCACCTGAGTATCGGGACAAACTGACAGCTAGAATGCCAAGGATCTGCAAAGCTGTCATTGCTGGACGTGGAGAATGTTTTGATGAGAAAACTTTGAAATAGTTCTGAATAAAATTGTAATAGTCATTTTTTATGTTATTAATGTCCTGACTATACATTGTGATCACTTGAATACCACTTTGGTGAATAAAAGAACCAATTTCTTTCAATAAGAAAAAAATCTGTACATTATTCCAAACTTTTGGCCGCCAGTGTGTGTATATCTACACACTATATGTAAGGAATAATTGACGCCGACCACTGAATTGTTTAAAAAATAATGCACAACCGAGATGGTAATGCAGTCACAATGCGCAGCATTACAGAAATACTCAAACCATTCCATCTGACACCAACAATCATCTATGCAATTATCTAATCAGCCAATCATATGGCAGCAGTGCAGTGCATAAAATCATGCGGTCAGTAGATTCAGTTAATGTTCACATCAAACATCATAATGGGGAAAAATATGATCTCAGTGATTTGGACCGTGGAATGATTGTTGGTGCCAGATGGGCTGGTTTATGTATTTCTCCTGGAATTTTCACACACAACAGTCTCTAGAATTTACTCAGAATGGTGCCAAAAACAGAAAACATCCAATGAGTGGCAGTTCTGTGGTTAGAAACACCTTGTTGATGAGAGAGGTCAATGGAGAATGACCAGACTGGTCCGACCTGACAATGTCTACGATAACTCAGATAACCGCTCTGTACAATTGTAGTGAGAAGAATATCATCTCAGAATACTATTCTTACATACGGTTTGACGTTGTTTTGGTGGTACAAGGGGGACCTACACAATATTAGTTTAGATAATTTTTTTATGTTTTATTTATTTTTTTTTATTTTGGGGTAAAATGTGACCTGGAATTATTTTATATGTTGTTGTTTATTTAAGTAAGATTTTAGTTTTTTTTTTACCATAAACTACAAGCAGTAGACAGTCAGTAAATGAAAGAGAGGAAGGAGAGCTGAGCAGCTATTTTGAAAGAATGTAAGCACTAATGGTATGTTTCACTTTCACATATGCAATGTCTTTAGGACTACTTACATATTTTCACTCAGAGTGGTCAGCGAGTTGATGAGTTTTGTGTTCAACACTTTCTTGGCACTCTCAGGCTCAGCCAACAGGAGTGTATGCATCACTCTGCATGCTGTGGTGATGGTGCTTTCATTGTTAACCATGCTTGGGGTCACATCTGTGAGAACAGTGGCGATGTCGGGGAGAACTTCCTTGGCTGTTGACAAAAACATTAGTGTGTTTTGGGACCAAATAAATGCAACACTTTTCTATTGCAGTAAAATAAGAATGATGATTTGATGATAACAACATCAAATATAAGACACTTTGAATAAGTTATAGTTCATCATAATGCTAAATATAAATGCTCAATTGTATCAATCTTTTAGATATGCAGTGGTGTCCATAAATCTGAAACCACTAATGGTAGCTTTTTTCCTCAAAGATACATATATATTTACATAACATATTGAGTGAGAATTTAACATGAAAGAAAAATGACATGAATTTGAATTTGAGAATATCTTAGTATTTGGTATGTCCCCCTTTGTTTTAATGACAACACTTACTTGTGCTGGAATAGACTTCACAAGTTTGTGTAAAACCTGACGACCCAGGTTATCTAGCATGATTTGAGAATGTTTCAAAGAGCATCTTGTGTGTTACAGTGCAAGCAAGAAAATTTGACCTTTTGTACATAAGACTTAACATGGTCAATGGCACACATATGCTTACATTGTATTTGTGACCTAGAAATGGTGCATTATTTTAAATACGTTTTATATATTATTTTTTAACGTTTCTTTGTTTGAAATATTTCAAAATACTAAAACTTTATTTCCAGGTTTAAATTAGATTATGAACCCCAGAGGCGCCTAGTGGTTCCAATACAAAGGGGCACAAAATCACTTTTCCACACTCTCACATTTCAAGTTACGTCTGTTCTACAATTATAAAGCTCTCTTTTAGCTCAAACTTTAGACATTTTAGAACTGTACAGTGCAGCACCTCTCATGTTATTTCTTCCTTAGAATAAAAGGGGTATGTTGTAGAATTCGAACATGGAAGCAGTTTCCAAAATCCATTATCAACATACAGAGACAACAGAGAACATTCTTTTTTCCTTACATAGAATTTTTTTTTCTAAAAAGTAACTATACATTTAAAGCAATCTGGCACACAAAAGTAATAACAAAGTATAATATTTTTAGTTATTTGGAATTTTCTGAATCACTGTTTCTTGGGATTGACCCTGTAAAATAATATAATAAATAATGTATCAATTGTCACGCATTATACATACATTTCTGCATATATACAATGAAATTTTTTTTTTCTTCACATATCCCAGCCTTAGTGTTAGCAGCCCAAATACTAAACTAGGAACCCACAAACCCCAAGGCTATTATTTAATTATTATTCAAAATTGAGAAAGCTTCTCTGAGTGATTCTCACAAAACCTGCCAAGAAAATGTCCTGGTCATATTTAAATACAAAAGAAAAGAAAACAAATTGCATATCAAATATTAAGCCAATTTTT
The DNA here is from genome assembly GCA_032164185.1 of Moxostoma hubbsi. NCBI lineage: Eukaryota > Metazoa > Chordata > Actinopteri > Cypriniformes > Catostomidae > Moxostoma > Moxostoma hubbsi. The sequence continues at coordinate 9,913,706 of JAVLUX010000020.1, read as the reverse complement.
TTTAGCCATTTACATTATTTTCATGACAATTATGCTTATTTACACTCCCCAAATTCCCATTACAGCAATGCAAAACCAGATGGTCATAATAATAATCAAATTATCACAATGTGAAAAAACTATATATTTCATGTTGATATAAATGATCATGTTAATAGTTTAAACTAGTGCTGTCAGAGTTAATGGGTCAACTTATACGATTCATTAATAAACTTTAACACGTACATTTTTCTTAATCATGATTAACACATTTACAGTTAATACAGCATTAAACAATAGAAGTTAGATGTATTTTTAAACTAGTTTGCGTGTTTTGGGGCAAAGATTTACTATGGATGTCACGTAATGGACTATTGCAGTCAGAACAGATGGCTGTCATCATTGCTGGATCAAAATCTACACTGCTGTAACAAAAACAATGCACGGACTTCCTGTTTGTTGCCATGTTGTCTATTGTGCACGCTTTACACATAATACGAAATCATCGGCTGAAAGTCATTTAGATTGATACAGAGCTTTCATTGGAAGGAATCTGCAGCCTTAGATCTTTTAAATCAGGGGCAGGGAACCTTTTATCCATTAAGGGCCTTTTACGAAATTATTAGCGGGCCATACAATTTCTGTTTGTGGTTTGAAATGAATGTAAGCATTCTGTTACATGCTCACACACCAAAAACACTGTCTATTATACAATATTTTGTGTTGTTAAGTGGCGGGCCGTGCATATGTCGATATTACTTAATAAAGTGAATGTTTATCACTTTGTATATCTCTATGAGTGTCCACATGTTTGTGTGACATCATGCACCTGCATTTCGGTGAAATCCGAGTTGAGCATTTCAGCACGAGACAATATGTTGTAATTCTGACTTCAAGATGCATTCCATTGCACTTTTCCTTGTAGGAAGTTGTAAAAAGAAACTTTCCGAGTTGAATGGAACGCAGCACTACCTTTTAAAACTTGATCCGACACTGAATGCTCCAGCAGCCTAATTTACACTTAGAAACCTCCTGATGTTGCTATAACAGTACAAAAAGTGCTTAACAATATACTTGAAGTGAAAATCAGTTCTCCTTTCCAGATTAATAAATTAAGCAATCACACGGTCATGCAGAACATCTCGTATTTTTAAATCCATAAGGATCTCTTTCTCAATGGCAATAACAGCAGTGATGGCAATCTCGCGCTCTTCGCTTTCAAATTACGTACATCACTTAAAGCGTGATTGCGTCACTCAACGCAGACTAAAAGGTCTTGACTGGGACATATCCTAAAGACCACACCCACCAAGAACACATAGATCAATCTGATTGGCTGATGAAATTGCCCATTCTTTTGCAATGTTGAGGTATTCTGCGGAAATTCTGAAGGCCTGAGGGGGCGGAGCTGAAACTCACGCGCCGCTTCAGGCATGTGATTTGTGAAACAGTTGCCACACTTGTCATGAAATACATTCTGACTGGATAAACTTTTCGTTTTTCTATATTTGTTTGTAGATTAATTAAGAGTGGAACGCAATTAAAAATACATAGTCAAAAAGGTAATTGAGATTGAAAGGATGAAAATATTTATTTATTTGGCATGTTAGGCCAGTAGAGAAGGCTTTGTTGGCCCTGAGAATTTGCCACTGGTGTTTACAGTTTAAAATTATTTTTAAACATTATATGAAATTCATATTTTTTTTCAGGTTAATTCAATCAAGGCCATTTTTTGCTTTTCCAATTATTTCTCAAATGACCTCACGGGCTGGGTAAAATGGTCTCGCAGGCCTTATACGGCCCTGAGGCCTGACGTTCCCCACCCCAGTTTTAAACGGTGTATTGGTTGAACACATTACTTAATAGTAGACGGAGACGGAGATGGCCTTCCTAGGACAAACAGAAACAGAGAGAAACATGGTTGCTATGATACGTTTGAGGCATTACTGTGTTTAATTTATTTTGTAGAACAAAATGTCCACGGATCGTCAAGTAATGTTTACCACAGACCTTATTTTACACATAAGTTCAAAATCCCCATTATAAAAACCCAAAGGAAAATCCAGAGGGAACCCATAGAGAATTAGACTTCAGGGTATGCAGAAATATGCAGTTTCTTAGGAAGTAAAGTTAGAATAGCCTATTAAACATGTTGCAATTGGCAAAAACAATATTCCCAGAGTAATATTAAAGAACAACAACCAATATAAGCATCAACAACTCTACCAGAAAACATTCAATCATTATAGCAAGTAAACCAATTTGCCAAACAGTTTACAATTAAAAATACATCCAGACTGCTGTACTGTCGCTGCTACTTCTTTTGCAGTATAATACAGCAATAAAAAATGACCTTTACTGTAATGAGAATCATCATTGAAAACAATTGGAATAGTAAAAGTTAAATGTGTTACTGTGATGAGAATTTGATCATCATCAAAAATGATAATTCTCTCCTAATTTACTAATCCTCATGCGGTCTCAAGCGCGTATGACTATCTTTCTCTGCATAACACAAATAAAGATTTATTTAATTTTATTTTCCATACAATGCAAGTCAAATGGAGTCCAAAATCCAAAAAATGGACATTAAGGCAGCATAAAGGTAATCCATTCAACTCATGTGTTTTAATCCATGTCTTCTGAAGTGAAACCATCAGTTTTGGGTAAGAAACAGCCTAAAAATTAACAACTTTTTGACTATAAACCTTTACATCTGTTCTCTCCTTGCCACAAAACATGAGAAAATATAACTTAATTTGTGTGTGTGTGTGTGTGTGTGTGTGTGTGTGTGTGTGTGTGTGTGTGCGCGCGCATGTGTGCATGTGTTGATTTGGGGTTAAATATGACACATAAATTACATTGGTTATAACATAAATTATATAACATAAGTTATATTGGCTCAGCAGAGGTTGTGCTTCCTTTCAGCTGAGGAAGTTCAACCTGCCAAAGGATCTGCTGACACAGTTCTACTCGGCTGTCATTGAGTCTGTCCTGTGTACATCTATGACACTCTGGTTTGATTCAGCCAAATATGAAGGAAACTACAACGGACAGTCAGGACTGCTGAGAGGATTATTGGTGCCCTCCCTGTCCACCCTCCAAGACCTGTACTTCTTCCAAGTGAGGAAACATCCAGCTCACTCCCTCTTTGAACTGTTGCCCTCTGGCCGGTGCTACAGAGCACTGAGCACCAGGACATCCAGACACAAGAAGAGCTTTTACCCACAGGCCATTTTCTACACGAAAAATTAAACTGCCTTCAGGACTCCCATAGTGCAATTATGTAAATAAATCTCTCATGTACATATGCAAATTCACTCATTTTTAAATCAATAACTACATACCCTTACCTTGCACATACGCTATTCTGTTATATGTCCTATTATTTGTATCTATTTATTCTCTTACCTTGTTTTATATTCTGTGTCTCACTGTAAAGTTCTGTGTGCACTTGTTTCTCCTATCACCAAACAAAATTAATTGTGTACATGTGAACACTTGGCAATAAAGCTCATTATGATTCTGATTAATTCTAAACAGGACACTTTCTTGACAGATGAGAATCGCTACTCTAAATTCAGTGATTCGTGAGGAAAACCCAGCTGATTTAAGCAGTGTTTGTGATAAAGACCATGAAACACATTGTCACTAACAAATTGCTGCGACAATGCAACAGGCATTTATAGTAGGCGTTAAGAAAGACGCTTACCCAAAGAATTCCGCAGAAATGACACCCTGGACATGTTCCCCACCAAGGACATGGCGGTCATCTGTAAGCCAGAGTTTCTCGATTTAAGCAGAGGGGAAATGACAGGCAGGCCATTGATCTCCTCAATGATGGTCTGACTTATCACAGTGGACATCTGCACAGAGGTCAAGTGTATCAACAAGTGTATTAACTTGAACACAACTGATGAAAATGTGTTTAATTTTAGATTCACTTCACTCCAAAAAGAAAATTTAATTCCAGGAGAATGTCTGGCTATGTGAGGATCGCCTGGAAGAAGCCCACAAGAGGAAGAGGAACACGTATAAATATTATAGCAAGTAAAACTTGCCTGGAAAGCATGCCTATTGATTGTTTGTTTGTTTGTTTTTCAGGGCAATACCTCTTTAAGACCCTCAGCACATTTGGCATCACTATTAATCAAAATAAAATTGAAATCACAATATGGCAAAGTGTGGTTTCTAAATTGCATAAGACTGCAATTTACTTGGTTTATAAATCCACAGTGCAGTTCGCAGCAAAGTTCATTCCGAATGCAAAGTACTCCAGGTTAACTTCATTTTCACATGCATTTATACAAATCTAATGACACAACATCAACATTGCACCAGATTAGGAATGAGGTATATGTGAACAACTAAGAACAATTACAAACTGAAACACATAATTCTTCAGTTTTCCTGAACCAACTCTTATGAGAGATTGATATTAAATAAAATATGATAAATGGATATGATATGATTTAGAAAACAATATATTGATTTATAAAGCCATGTTTTGTATTTTCTAATTTCTAATAAGTGTTTTACTCATCTGCTACAATAATGTCAAGAATTTAAATGATCTGAATTGTTTATATTCATGTATTTTATATTTAGGCCTGTAATTATTTTAATTATTAAATGTTAAATCATCTTTATTTGTTGGCCTTTCTCTGCAAATATTGATATTTATTTATTTGCAATGAATTCGATTAATTAATCGGCACATCATGTAATTAATTTGATTTAAGCGTTTGAAAGCCCTAAATATAATATAATTGTAACGATCCACACCGTCTTTGGTTTGTGTACCTTTTATTTTAAGTTTTTGGCACCTTTTATGTTCCATATTTTTCTTTTGTTTATGCACTCTTATTTTTAAGTTCTGGCACCTTTTACTTTCCATACTGTCGTGTTCATGCACTCTTATTTTGAAAGTCTTGTTATGTCCTGTTTTCCCTCCTTGTCTATGTGTCTGGTTTTCATTGGTTTATTGTTTGATTACTTTATTATCAGTTCTAGTTTTGTTATTGGTTTTAGTTAATTGCCTCATTATCTTGTTTTGAGTTCTGTTTGCCCATTGGCTTTAGTTTCCCTTTGGTTTTGTATTTAGGCCCTCATGTTCACCTTGTCCTTTGTCGGTCGTTGTTTGGTGTTCAGTCCATGTTGTTTGATGGCCTGCCTTAGTCCGTGTTCCTGCCTATGCCCTCCTTGGAAGACTCCCCGTGTCATTATCTTGTGTTCATGTCTTTTCCCCTCGTGGATGTTTCATTTGTTCCTGTGTTTCTACTTCCCTTTACTTTGTGACTTTTAAATAAAGCTGCACCTGGATCCTTACTCCCTCGTCTGCCCACTTTGTTACAATAATTAGGGCTATCAATCGATAAAAATTTGTAATCAAATTAATTACATGGAATGGCGATAAATAATATTATATATATTATAAAAAAAGAATAACACAGGTAATTAAAATGCATTACGTTATTGTGACACATGAGTAAAGCATTTAAAAAGACAGTAACACTTTACATTAAGGTTCTATTTGTCAGTATTAGTTAACAAGAACAAACAATGAACAATACTTTTACAGAATTTATTAATCTTAGTTCATGTTAATTTCAACATATACTAATAGATTTTTAAAATCAGTAGTTGTTTGTTAACATTAGTTAATGCAACATGAACTAACAATGAACAATTACATTTTTATTAACTTACATTAACAAAGATTAATAAATGCTGTAAACAACATTTTGCTAATTGTTTGTTCATTATAACTAATGCATTAAATAATGTTAATAAATAGAACCTTACTGTAAAGTGTTACCAAAAAGACAATACAAAAAGTGGCTTTAGAATGCATTTTCCATATTCCTGAACATAAGACATAAGCCAAATAAGCCTGATTACATGCACACCAATATGCTGATTACTCCCTAAAATCAGCTTATTTAAAACATTTCACAAGGCAAGAAATCCGGTTTTACATGACATTTGAAATAATCACGTTATTCTCTATTTTTGACACCAAACCATGAAGGGTCATGTGCTCGACATGTGCGCACATTGAATGAGCCAGTAAGAACACCAGGTAAGGTGTTTACATGGCACGCGAAATCAGCATAATGGACAAAACCTGTGTTGATCGGGTTATTCATAAGCCATTTATGGCCTTTATGCTGATAAAGGAACACATTTTATTGCGTTTACATACCACATGAGTAACCGGCTTATTAAGCATAATCGGTGTAAGAACGTGCTCACTGACCTACAGTTCACAGCAATCTATTTTACAATCCATCCAAGATTTATTATAAGGGCTCGTTTAATGACGCGTCAATGTACATCAGATGTACATGCATCAGATGGATGCTTTTTGAGGGTCTTGATTGTGTTTAACGCATTATTTTTTATATAATTAATTGCACTGAATAAACACATTAAATCTACAGCCCTAAGTATAATATCATATCATATCATATATCATATCATATACTTAGTGTTGTCAGTTAACTAAAAATTTTAATTGGGATAATATTTTTTATTTTTTTTGTAGTTAATTGCAGATTACAAAGTGTTGAAATTTAACACTATAAACAGTATAATTCTTTTTGTCAGAATGCATTTATTTCCATCTTAGGAAAGGAAAGAAAACAATATGTAACAATACAATGTTTTATTAACATTTTACAATCAAAGCCTTCCACAGTATATAGATAGAAATGCTCTAAAATAGCACCAATTTGAGTAATATTAAATATTTCATTAAGTGGGAGTTTGACTAATTTAAAGAACAAGTATCCCCATTGGTTGCATTTTAACTCTCATCCTCCACAATATTAATCTGCCAGAAGACTGTGGCTATCTGTTTTCCTACAGCAATCGTGAAGCTGCGTTTATGATTTGAATCTTGAAACGCAAGCTGAGACCCTAACTAAAGTGGACCTAAAATGTATTTAAGTTCAGGTAAATTATAAATACAAGGAGAACAGGGTTCTTCTTCATTCTTGTTACTTTTAGGTTAACTTTAAAGATGTATGCGAATACTTTTTTGTGAATAGCACATCCCAAAGACTTTAAATGGAGTTAAGGTCAGGACTCTGTTGTGGCCAATTCATGTGTGAAAATGATTCCTCATGCTCCCTGAACCACTCTTTCAAAATTTGAGGCCAATGAATCTTGGCATTGTTGTCCTGGAATATGCCTGTGCCGTCAGGGAAGAAAAGATCCACTGACAGGATAACCTGGTCATTCAGTACATTCATGTAGTCAGCTGGCTTCATTTAATTGCTGCATAACATTGCTGAGCCAAGACCTGACCAACTGAAGCAACCCCAGATCATAAGACTATCTCCAGAGGCTTGTACAGTGGGCACAACCTATGCATGATGGGTGCATTGATTCATGTGCTTCCCTTCTTACCCTGATGCACCCATCACTTTGGAATAGAGTAAATCTGGACTCATCAGAACACATGACCTATTTCCATTGATCCACAGTCCAATCTTTATGCTTTCTAGTAAATTTAATACATGTTTTTTTCAGATAAGCCTCACTAACAAGTGGCTTTCTTGTGGCCACACAGCTGTTTAGTCCCAATCCTATAAGTTCTCGTCGCATTGCAATCATCTTATTTTTACTATTAAAAACAGCCGTTAGTTCTAATGTTGATATTTTACGATGTGACTTCAAGCTTTCTAGATTTTTTTCCGACCACATTTCTTCAGAGAAGCTGGTGGTTCACCACTATCCTTCCAGGTTTTAATAATGCATTGGACAGTTCTTCACCCAATACCAGTGATTTCAGCAAGCTCCTTAGTTGTTTTCTTTGCTTGATGCTGGCCAATAATTGGCCCCTTCTGAAACACAGTAACATCTTTTCCACGACCACGGGATACATCTTCTGACACGGTCGGTTAAGAAATAATAAGCTACACACTGCATCAGTTAGAGTTAAAAGAATTGTTGCCAGCTGAAACATATTAATAACTGCAATAATGTTCCAACTATAGGCTCTTAAGTATCTGCTTATTTAAATCCAAATGGTGACTTTTTTATGGCCAGGCAGTGTAATTGCTATATGATTTAAATTTTGTGCAGACAGAGGCAGCTGCAATGGCTTCTAGATGGCTTTGCATATAGAGAAGACTGCCAAGGGTAACTCCATGCCACTTAACCACAAGATGTGGCCTGATTAACCACGACTGGGTCATCTGGATGATGGTATATGATTTTGCAAGACCCAAAACACCAGATGATCGCTGAAAAAAGACTGAGCATGTATTCAAGTTTGATATGTGTGTACATACCTGGCTTTTTGAAGCAGTAAGGTTTTGTAGAGCTCCACAGCATGCCTCCAGAGTGGCTTCTTTGTGACTAGAGCTCAGCAGAGACAGGTATAACTGCAGGGACTTTTTTTTGTAAAGCCAACTTATTCCTTCAGGCTTACCCTCCATTATTTCTTGGAAGCTAAACTTCTGATCACATAAAAGGATGGTGAATGTATTAAAGACATCTTTGCTGCTATCCAAAAACACAAACTGCTATCCAAACTAGTATGTGGTTAATGATAAGCTTGTACCTTATGTGTCTTGGTGCTCTTGGGGCTGAAGATGCTCTTATTGCTTGTTTTCTCATGCAGGACCTCATCAGCGAACTGACTGAAGTGGCTAGAGGCCTCCCTCTCCAACTGATAGCTCAAGTTATGGAGTATACAGGCACAGTTTTCCACTGACTGCTCATAAAGAAAGACACAAAAACAAGAGCAAGAGTCTAAAGTTACTTCTCCGCTTACTTATAGCCTGTTGCACTATATATTTTCAGATAATAATAAAAAAAGTCCAATAAAGGTAAAACATACAATGTAAAACGTGAAAGGTTTATAAAGATATATGTGCTTGCAAATAACTAGAGTAAAAAGGACAGCATGGTAACCTTTTCATCGGACTGGTCACTTTCCACCACAGACTGAATGTGTGTCATAAGCGAGTCAATCAGTCCTGGGTAACTGCGCATAGATATCCTCTGCTCCTCATTAGCAGAGCTGAGGTTTCTGTGAGTGTAACCATAGTTAAGCATTAATACATTTAATGGCAGCCCCTTTTTTCCAACAGATCCTTCACTAAACTTAGTTCACCCAAAATCTCCTTTGTGTTTCATGGAAGATATAAAGTCATACAGGTTTTGAACAACATGAGGGTGAATAAATTATTATCAAATTAAAATTTCCCTTCAATGGTGTAAATTGGCAGACTGCATTCTAGCCCACATAAGAATAATATCCAGTGAATTTTACCACTTCAAGAGCATATTTAATCATACTGTTCATGGTAATCTACAATTCATGGGATGTTCTGCAAAGCCCGTTAGATGGAGGGTCAATTATTCTCAGAATTATTCTCATGATTTGCATCTGATAACAAACAGAACTGGTATACAATGCTACCTTTACAGCATATCACATAGATTAATAATAGGAAAATCACACAAACTTAACCAACACTGCCAGAGTATCAATGTGCTCAACTCAAGTCTGAAGAGTCAATGCTGAAGTCTTTTTAATGTCATTGTTTTCACTATTGCAGCATGTTCATGTTTATTTTAAATAAAATACAGTTGTAGACACCGTTACATTTTCATCTGGTTTTTATCTTTACATTGCATTTGGTCGCCAGCAAATGCTTCCCCAGTCATCACACTCAAACCGTGAGGACATATCTTGATATATCTTGATTCATTGGGTGTTTTAAGTTAGTTTAGCAGGCTTTAAATAGGTTAAAATAGGTCAGAGAATTTGTAAGAACACAATGGTTGCTAGATTTGCCAAACTCTGTGATGTTCATGGTGTCATATAGTGACTTAATAAAAACAGTGTGCAGAAAATGCAAATGTCCCTACTCATGTCTTAAAATTCCTCAAGCACATTTGTATATATTACTTATTGTTTTCAGGGTTACATATCTTTTTTTTCTTTTCTCCCCTTTTCTCCCCAATTTGGAATGGCCAATACCCAATGTGCTCTAAGTCCTAGTGGTGGCGTAGTGACACGCCTTAATCCGGGTGGTGGAGGACGAATCTCATCTCTGAGTCACCCAGCCCCCCTGGGTCTGGACACGATTTCGCATACATGGCCCAGAATGTGCCTGTATGCGTTTCCTCCGGTTTCTTTGCTCCCGGGAGACTTGGCCAGAGTTCGCCAGCAAGGGTCCTGCCCCTAACTAATGCGCCACGTTGGCCAAACAGGGTATGGTTCTCGGAGATAATGTCTCTCCTCAACGGCTCACCTTGGCGATTCCGGACAGGAGGGACCTTCTGTCTAAGGCGCAGGGGACAATATTACATCCCCGGCCCGAGTTGTGGAACCTTCATGTTTGGCCCCTGAAGGGTATCAACTGAGGGACACTGGGCTTTCACCTGAAGTTATCGAGACGATTCCAAGTGCTAGGGCTCTCCCTCTACTAGAAGTTATGCCAATAATGGGGTGTCTTTGAAAGACGGTGCAGTGCACATAATGCAGATCCAATTAACTGCCAGTTTGCTTCAATTCTGGACTTTCTGCAAGAAAAATTATATGCAGGCACATGCCCCACCACTCTCAGGGTTTATGTGTTCACTGTCGGCTTGCTACGCCTTGATTGACGGGATGCCATTGGGGAAACATCCTCTGCTCGCTCGCTTCGTTCATGGAGCCATGCGATTAAGACCTCCTGCTAGGACCAGGATCCCTTCATGGAACTTAGCAATAGTCCTTGAGGTTCTGGTTGAGACCCCCTTTGAACCTCTAGAGTCAGTATCTGATAAACTTCTGACTCTCAAGAAGTTTTTTCTTATGGTGATTACTTCTCTAAAAAGAATTGGGGATTTGCAGGCTCTGTCTGTCTTGCCATCCTGCTTAGATTTTGACTGAGGAATGGCTAAAGCAATACTGCACCCTCATCCTGACTACCTACCTAAGGTTCCTTTCTCGGCCGTACATCCGGTAACTCTTGAAGCCTTCTGTTCCCCGTTTACAACGGCGGATCAGGAAAGACTTTACGGATTGTGTTCAGTCCGTGCCCTTCAGGCGTACGTCCACCGCACTAGCCAGTGACGTAAGTCTGGGCAACTATTTGTTTGTCATGGGGGCCGTAACAAGGGGGCGGCCGCCACCAAGCAGACAATGTCGCATTGGGTGAGGGATGCTATTGCCCTGGCCTACGAGGCACGCGGTCAAGCTTAGCCAGTAGGGATCTGAGCTCACTCTACCAGAGGGGTCGCCTCCTCTAAAGCCTTGGCTTGAGGTGTCCCTCTGCAGCATGTTTGTAATGCGGCAGGCTGGTACTCTCCGCACATATTCATAAGATTTTAGAGTTTGGATGTTCATGCCACTCTGGGCTCTTATGTCCTTGAGTCAACATCACAAGCTCTTGTCTGAGACCTCTCGCGCTCTTGTGAGCACAACTACACAACCGTAAGGGGTCCAGACATCCGCAGTGCGGCAGCGTGGGTATTTTCATTGATGTGTTGCACACATATTCACAGCTGGTCACTCCTAAAAACGTTCCCAAATCACTAAATCAGCGCAGCATCAAAGTGTAGCTTTTGATAGGGAACGTCTTGGGTTACTTAACTTTAACCCCTGTTCCCTGAAAAAGCGGAACGAGATGCTGCCCTTCATTGCCACACCGAGGATGCCCCAGGACTGCTCTTCAGACAAAATACCTGACCCTGTCTATTTATAGCCCCTGTACCGGCGCATCCTGATGATGTCACTGGCAGAGGCTATAAATTCTAGTCAATTTCATTGACGTGTTGCACACATATTCACAGCTGGTCACTCCTAAAGACGTTCCCAAAGCGCTAAATCACCACAGAATCTCCTTCCTCTTTTTTAGGGAACAGGGGTTACAGTTAAGTAACCCGAGAAGTTCTATGTGTTTAGAATGACAGAAAGGTGATTAAATGATGACAGAATTCTTATTTTTGGGTGAACTATTCCTTTAATGGGCTCAACAATGGGTCTAGGACAATAACTCTTACCGTAAACAGCCGGTAGTGTTGTAGAAGACCTCTGCGTCAATGTGTTTGCTGGTGTTGCAGTCTGTCCAGCAGGTGTATGGCACCAAAATGTTATCTGTAAGCAGGGGCAGGGCACACCTGATGAGCTCTACCTTCACAGAGTCAACCGAGGACAGATTCCACAACAGACCTGTAGTATAGTACACACATCAAAAGGATCATACTATACACATTATCAATATGAGGTAAAGTGTATATGTTCTGTGTGGAAATTGGAACAGCAAAAAAGAATTGCAACGATTCCAAGCAGATTTCCCAAACACCCGATTTACCCATCTTGCCAACCCCCGTCTTCCATTGTTTGGTCCAACTTGAAAATCCTGCACTGAATAGCTTATTACAGGTAGTCCCATCCAAAGCAAACAGATAATTTTTTGAAAGTACCACATAAACACAGTAGCCATGTCCAAAATGACAATGCGCTTACTAGTATATACTTATACTATGTATTCAGCCATGTAGTGTATGAATTTTCAGTGTAGTATCACCCAAAAGTATGCTTACGGAAGTGATGTTTAAAACGCATGCCATGTGTTACCATTAGCTTTAGCGCATCAGTCAACCTCTGTTTAACACTTGCATCTCAAACAACATAGATATTCACACAATCTGGGGGGATAGTAAAGCATTCATCTAATGTGTGTATTGTGCTGTCTTCACTGAAGTTTTTCTAGCTACTATATTCTCCATTATTTCCAACTGTAACACAGCTGGTAACTCCACCCCTTCGGCTACGTACGGCAAGCCGTGAGCACTGAGTCCAACCTTCCACACCATTTTGATGGCTGAAAAATTACATTGTCTGGGTACTCATGGTACATTTCTTTTTGTTGCATTTTCAGTGTTAACATACTTCTCTGCACTATTTACACTTAAAAAAAATGACGTAGAATAGTGCAGAAGTGGGATGCACCTAGTGTTTACACATTTCAGTAAAATCAACCCATGAATAGCTAATTTATAGTTGTCTCTGCATATTAGGCTGTGAGAAATCATTTTAAGTAGAGAGAAGTTACACACTTCAGCTTTAAAATTTTGATGAGCGCGCCAGGTCTTACCAGTGAGTTGTTTCTGGGTTTCTGTGATGTTGGTGTCTTTGAGTAAGTTCAAAATGGGTTCTAGTCCTCCACAACTTTCCACCTGAAGCTTGTTATTGGAATCCTTATAAACAACGTTGCGCAGTGCAGCAGATGCTGTTTGTTGCAGCTGTGAATTTTCAACCTTCAGCAAGCAAATAAGAGCAGGAATCCCTCCCAACCGCAAAACCTTCCAGGAATACCAAACATATATTATTGTATAAACAGTCATATAAAGTTAATAACAGAACATAACACCATTTATAGCACTTATACAGTCAACATAATCACACAGGAAGTCGGCATGTTGTTTCCGAATGCTCCAGTACACTAGGAGTGGCCACATTTTGCAGATTCACCAATAAACGGCATCTTTTATCATACATTTATGCATCGGCTCCAGAACATTTACCTTAACTTGTTTTAACCTCCAGAGCAACACAAGAGTGCATGTAATGCATGTACAATGGGACCATGCATTGGCCAAGTGCTCGTGTCTGTGTTTGCATTAAGTACATTTCGGCCTTTAGAAGGTACAGTTTATTAACCTTGTGCAACCTTGCGTACACATGTGTGGACATTGTATTTTTGCTTCGCTATATGCAGCACATAATTTAAATTCATATAAACTGAATTATCTCATTTCAGGAGACTCTGTGCTGTCAGTAAAGGGTTAAACTTTCGACACATGGAGTCATGTGACAAAACAACATGGGGCTGATCACAGCGGAGTTTGTCTATGAGAGAACCACCAATGAAACTACATCTGGTACGAAACCTAATTATGTTTTTACATTGAAACCTGTTTCAGTCAAAGATTAGGGTCTCTAGTTTCATCTGATAAAAATGAAATACACGCTGCTAAACAATGTACAATAATGTGTACTTTAGCACATTTAACTTGTTCATTATCACCTTGAGAATCCATAGGTTCATCCGAAAGTTTAAAAATGTTGCTTTCAGCAACTTTATATGGAGTTAGGATGAAAATTAAGTGTATTTTGAATGGTTCTGTGACCATGCAGACAGACAGCACACTGGAGGTTAATCATTCACTAAATAGGGAGCAAGGGAGCATCCTATATCTATATGTGCATTCAATTGTCAAAAGTTCAGTTTCAGGCTGCAGATGATGTTTCGACCAGTAAACATGTTTGGCAGACATGGTGTAATGTTAATCAGTACATAGATTCAGAATTTATAATGTATAATTTTATTTTAACATGGTCGGCAGTGATTGGATGATGATGGCCATTACTTTGAATCAGAATTATTTATGCTAATGTCTGAAACGTCTGTAACAAACACTCCTGGAAACATAAACAACAATTTGATAAAAAAGAAAAAAGAAAACTTACTTTCTATATGTTGCCATACATTTTTAGGAAAACTATTTTCTCTATTTATTTATTTAAATTTTTTCATGTTTATTAGGTGCTACTAGTTACAAATCAAAAAGGCAAATGGAAAATGCACACAGCAGTCACGCTCGGCTCTCAGGAGGTTAAATAGGTTAAAACTGTTTTACACGCTTTTGACATAGAGAGATGTAATTGAATAAATCTTCCTGTAGGCTAAAAATGCAATTCTCTAACCTCCTCCTTGGCTTTGTCTTCTGTGAAGGTGTGATGTTGTATAAAGTAAGCTCCTATCTGCTGATAGCTCAAGTCCGTGCATGTCAGGTACTCGACTGCATCCTGCAGAGTGATGTTAGGCAAAGATCCTGTGGTTCCAACAGTGCTGGTTGGAGAAAATTTCGGAAAATGTTTTGAAAAAAGAAACAGATACACAATTAGTCATATATAACAAGACTAGCGGTTCCCCGCCATTTTGAATGTGATCATCATAAATGTGGATCATTCATTAAAGTACAAGAAGTCATTTAGTTGCTTTTATTGTTAAGGAATAGTTCACCCAAAAATGATCTAAATTACTGTACACACCCTCATGCCATCCCAGAAATGGATGACTTTTTTTCATCTGCTGAACACAAACAAAGATTTTTAGAAGAACATTTAAGCTCTGTAGGTCCATACAATGCAAGTGAATGGTGATCAGGCCTTTGAAGCTCCAAAAAGGAGATGAAGTCAGCATAAACGTAATCCATATTACTCCAGTAGTTAAATCCATGTCTTCAGAAGCAATTGATTTTGGTTGAAAACAGACCAAAACGTAACACCTATTTCACTGTACATGTTGCCATTTGCGGTATTTAGGCACAAATTTTAGAATTTTCATTTTTGGGTGAACTATCCCTTTAAATTGATAACGTACTGTCAAAATAAGTTTTGCATAATATCAATACATATAAAAACCTATATATTATTATTAATGTTACTGATTTCTTTATTCAAAGTCTATTCCAAGTTGCACATGTTCAATAGAACAGAACGCTGTATCCGTCCAGTCTGCTGCTGTTGCTTAAAGGGGTGATGACATGCCTTTTTATTGTTTAATATGTTCCTTGATGTTCACTTTTTTTTGTGAATGTCATTTATTTGTTAAACAAGATAATTTGCCCCCTCGTTCTGACCCTCTGTCAGAAACACTTTGGTTTTGCTGCTGCTTCTCCTTTAAGACTTGAAGTAAACGCCCACTGTTATGATTGGCTAGACAGACCTGTTCTCTACTTGCCATCTCACTGCTCACAGTTGCTGGGTGGACTACGGAAGTAATTAAAGGTAAAGTAGGCGTTGATGCGTTGTTGTGGAGGCAGTCAGATGCAAATATCTACCACAGTGTGAAATCAAAATATAGAGGAAGTAGAGAACGAGTCATTTTAGCAGCTTGGTTTCAATAAATGCTCTTTTTGCATTGAGGAGGAGGTTTTGAAAAGTTTGCTTAATTTTGTGAGTTTCAAGCCCTATTTTGTACACATCGTAATGTGTTTTAATTTCACCACATGGACTTTACCATCACCAGCGAAGTACGTACTTTAGTGCATAGTATAAATATGCTAATTTGTATGCATCCAATATATTTTTTGCAAAGAGGCATTTTCTGCACACTCACCCTGTCGGATCTGATGAGCTTCTGGTCATGGTGACTTTCCGCCTCATCTGTGACTGGCCATTACTCTCCTGCCCCACACTTCTGTGGTTAACTTGCATTGTGGCAGACCTCTGCATGGCTTCCTTGTTTAACTGGGTGCCTGATCTATCCACAACAAATCCATTGTCGCTGGCCTTCACGCCATTGTACACGGACTTTGAACCCCAGTTCATTGGAGAGTCATACTTTTTGGTGCTCTGGGTCGATCTTCTCACGGTGTCCTGCATTGATACACTACGAACAGTCTGGGGGGAAAACGCAAGAAAGAATAAACTGCTAATGGACCAAGATAAATCACTGGGGGTTTTATAGGAATATTCCGTGATAATCACATCTTCAGCTGATCCCTCCCAGTAAAGCTCTTGCAATGGAAGGGTATTGAGTAAATATACCAGAGAGGTTATAAAAGCAGAAATGTGAAGCTCATATTTTCGTTAAAGCGCTTCTATGATTTTTTTTTTATCATTCACAGGTAACTTTGAGTGGAAAAATAAAAAGATAAAAGAATTATTTTTAGATGTTTGAATTGCGTACTGTAACAATGTTCACAGTTAGGGAAAAGGAGCAAGCGGGAGATGGCGAATCCAACTCAAACGGTATGTTTTATTTCTTTGAAACTCAATTTTATGCTTTAAAAAGTATGCTTTTCAGCAGACATAATTTCACACAGTCTTTCTCCAGCTAGTGTCTCGTAACTCTCTCTCGTGACATCGCATCTGGCTCGCTCTTAAAACCCATCTTCACTCTCACTGCAATGACAAACAGCTGTTAGAGACAATCAATGCCAGGTGATGATCCTTACCGTTCCAAACCTGCATTTAACCATGCCCCCCATCGCATAACGTAGATTTTACTTAATATGTTCTAACTTTATTCTATTTTCTGTTTCTTCGTGTAAATGTATTTAAAAAGCTATTTTACTCTTGCATTAATTAAAATAAATAAATAAAAACAAATGACACTGATGCAATGGTGTTTCAAATATAGCTGCCAAAGAAGTGACAGTACATTTGGCATCTCTCTTCTGACTGTGGTAATCCAGCACTCTCTGTTTGTTTTTGTTTTTGTTTTGGAAAGTCATGGAAACATAAAAGTGCATTTTTTCTTTTGCTGTTGGAGCAAATGGGAATGCAAAAATATCATATATTCAGAATGATCTCCCATTCACCCCTATAGACATTTACACCTCTACGGTATATTGTAATCTGCATTCCAAACCCACAAGTACAAAAAGGAGCCTTAATGTAAGACAATAAATCAAAGACATGACATGGGATGTAAACTGGGTGAAACTAGCCCTTTAATTCAGAAACTCAGTTATACTTTAAAATAACTTAATAACATTCTACAGCCAGTTGCGAAAGTTAAGAAAACTTACACTTACGATTATAACTAAGGGTTTAAGGGCCCTGGTTCTTTAAAGGTTGAAAATCCCTTTTCTTGACTATTAGAAAGGACGCTAAATGGCTTTCTAGCTTGTAAGACTAAAAAAAGATTCAGAAGACAAATCTTAAAGGAATAGTTCACCAAAAATGAAAAATATAGAATTATTTACTCACCCTCATGCCATCCCAGATGTGTATGACTTTCATTCTTCTGCTGGTAGCTCAGCGAGTATTGATGCTGACTATCACCGATTGCTAGGGAGGGTAGAGTCACATGGGGTAACCTCCTCGTGGTCTCTATAATGTGGTTCTCGCTCTCGGTGGGGTGCATGGATACCGCAGAGAATTGCGTGGACCTCCACACATGCTATGTCTCTGCGGTGATGCACTCTATATGCCACGTGATAAGATGCGTGGATTGACGGTTTCAGACGTGGAGGCAACGGAGGTCACTACGCCACCACAAGGACTTAGAGAGCATTGGGAATTAGGCATTCCAAATTGGGGAGAAAAAAAAACAACTATATATATCATTCAATGCAAGAGAATGGTGACCAAAACTTTGAAGCCCAAAAAGCACTTAAAGGCAGCATAAAACTAATCCATATGACTCCAGTGGTAAAATCTATATATTTAGATGCAATATGATAGGTGTGGGTGATAAAGGTAAAGATCAATATTTAAATATTCAAAATTTGCATTCTTTGTGCATATCGCCACCTACTGGGCAGGGAGAATTTATTGTAAAAAAAGAAAAAAAAGAACAAGGACTTAAATATACAGTGAGGAAAATAAGTATTTGAACACCCTGCTATTTTGCAAGTTCTCCCACTTAGAAATCATGGAGAACTATCTCATGGAGATACATTGTGATTTCTGGATTTTTTTTTTTAGATTATGTCTCTCACAGTGGACATGCACCTACGATGACAATTTCAGACCCCTCCATGATTTCCAAGTGGGAGAACTTGCAAAATAGCAGGGTGTTCAAATACTTATTTTCCTCACTGTATATATACCTATCATATCAAATCTGAAAATATTGATTAAAGTGTCATAGTGTCATAATGATTACTTGTATGCTGCCTTTATGTGCTTTTTGGAGCTTCAAAGATCTGGTCACCATTCGCTTGCATTGTGTGGACCTACAGAGCTGAGATAGTCTTGTAAAAATCTTTGTCTGTGTTCAGCAGAAGAAAGTAAGTCATACACATCTGGAATGACATGAGGGTGAGTAAATGATGAGAGAATTTTCATCTCTGGGTGAACTATCCCTTTAAGGATTTGTGGCCATAAGGACACTCAAGCTTATTATTGCTTGAGATTATTGTGCATGCTCAATACTCTTTCCTTGTGGTCACACAAAAGGCTCTTGTTTTTAGTGACATAATAAATCATTTATATTTGTTTTCATTTTACAACATTGATATGACCATACGCACAATGTATCATTTCCCAGGCATTTTGTGAACGGTGTTGTAACAGGTTCAATAGAAAGGAGCAGGTGGGAACTGGACAAAGCATCAAAGTAATGTTTTAATAATCAAAAGCAAACAAACAAAAATGCATACAGGGCAGCGGCCTATAGCTCTGTCTCTCATCTTGCCGCTAGCATGGCCCCTTATATACCGCTCTCCCCAAGCTCACTGCAGTGGTGTTAATCATTATCTGGGGGAACGTTGTCTTGTGTAACTGTGTACTGTACTAACTGTATATGGTTGAATTACAATAAGAAACAATTGACTTGACTTGACTATCTGGTTCAGGTATATGCACCCTCACCGCTTTCTCTCTCTCCGGATGGATGCTCAAACACGTCCCCACTGCCACAGGTGTGTTTCTCTGGCAACAGGCCATTAACACCCCTCAGTTAATGTGACATGTGGCAACGCCTTGAAATGCTCCTTCCTTGTAAATAATTAACGCAAACATAAATCTACTGATGTATGAATAGTTGGTTAACCTTACCACTGCAAATGATAAGTGCCACGTTACACTGGAACTGTGAAGTAGTTGGTGTCAAAATGCAAGAACAGGACTACCGAAGTGCTCCCATAGGACCACAAAACACAGGGCATGAGTTGCTTTACAATAAAGACAATGACCTTGTTTGCATGCACAATATTTTCCGATTAAGGTCAATATTCTGGTTAAGTCATTTATTAAGAATAAACTAAGCCATGCATGTTCTTTTCCCACTATTCCCAAGTAGCAACCAGAAACGAGCAAGTCAAGTCAAGTCGAGCAGATATTGCATTAATGAATATTTAACAGCAGTAGATTTTCAGATTAAGATGTTAACATGACAAATAATTCCAATGAATACAGGTACAAGGCTAGTTTTCGTATTTGCATTTTTGGTGTCAGAATATTTGCTTAGTCGGGCTATGGTAATCAGATTAACACATTTACATGATGCATCTCAAAATATACGACATATGACACAATATACGACATATCACAGAATATTCTTGTGCATGTTTGGCTGTATATCGATGTTTAGAGTTAACAACACATTTATAATAAATGTAATGTCTTTGAAAGCCATTACACAATACAACAAATTGAAAATTAAACCAATTAGCACTATTTACCCTGCAATTTTATAATTATTTTTATTTTTTCTGCAGCTTAAGGGCAAAACTTCCCTGGATACAAACTCTTTTTTTTTTATTTTATTTTTTTTATACCATCATACCTATAACCCCTTTTTATGCTTACTGTACAAATAAATGCAGGATATATGTACAGTTGCTGTACATGTGTAGATATCGTAATCTTATAAACCAGACACCATTCACACGTTCTTATCTGGGAATAAAAAGCAAGTCTAATCAGTTAAACTATGAAATCAAAAACATCAAGTAAGTGTCTTACAATCAGAAACATGCACTATACTCATCATTATTTACAGTGTTTCCATAGAAACAGCATACACTGATAGCTGGGTTCAAACTACACGCTGTTCTTTAGAAGTTGTCATTAAGGATTGACCAATGTTGCATAATAATACAGCCCTGGAACAATAACAGAACAAATGCCAAGCCCAGAGTGAGTTTTATCTGATCAAATTCCATTAAGCTGCAATGTTTCTACATAAAAAATATAATCTAGATGTATTGTAGAGACACAGGAAACAAAGCTAAACTTTCACTGCCAAGATCAGGCTGAGCTACGTTATCGTATTTCATGCTAAAATAATAATATAAAAAGAAACATTTTATTTATTATTTTCAGTGGTGAGTCTCGTTAGATTCATTTGTAATGTAGTAATGAGACTTGTTGACTTACCTCGATGTACTGTATAAATACTATACATTTTAAATGCAATTTCTTTTATTTATAATTTTTTTGTTGCACTATAATAATTAGAATGAGATTTTTATCAATTAATGAGAGTTTGGCAGGTGAAAAGTTCTTTACTGCCATCAAAATAATGTCACAATATTAAATATGTAATGGTGCAAAATTATACTTTATTCGTTATTCCTTATGCAATATATACTGTGTGCATGTATATATATATATATATATATATATATATATATATATATATATATATATATATATATATATAATGTATAATACGTATAATATGTAACATTTTATTTCACTCAGTAATAACTACAAGCAGTATGCGCATATACATCTCTGAATGTAACCAAAATATAAAATAACTTGCATTTTTGTCATTTAAATTAATTAATAATGTCTTGGTTACTGTTGTAACCCTTGTTTCCTGATGGAGGGAACGAGATGTTATGTCAACGTAGTCTGCAGAAGGACCGCGATTTCCACACAGAGAAGATATCCAGACAGCGGCATTCTCGCCCTTCAATGATGTGAAGTGGACACCGCGGAACCGGTGTCCACCGGATGGTCCTGGCCAACCAGCGCAATGGGTTGGAAAGCGCTACCGTGTGTCCAAACTCCGGGCGAGGGGCACTAAACGAACGATCACATCTGATGAACTTGGTGATGGGGCCTCGCGGTGGGGGGAGCAGGAAATGCCACGTCGAGGAGCGACGCTCCGACTCAGGGTGGCTGCACTGAGGTGAGCCTCGAAGCACATACCTTGCTCGGCGTACCTGGCGTAGGGCGAGTTGGCGACTGAGGAGCAGGGCCTTTTAGGCCATCGTGCAGCCTGGTGCGTGAAGGTTGGGGAACTGCATTCGTGGGGCCCTGGCCGCGAGTGCTCAGTGTCCGGTCGCCGTGGTGACGCTGGCCATGGGCACCGGCTGTGTGACCCAAGGAGAGAGGAAACTGCTCTTTTTTTGACAATTTGGGTACCGCAGCCCGTCTGGGGTGTGGCAAACATAAAACAAAAGGGAACAAAAGATTCTCCTTCCAGCCCTCCACCGGGGGAGGGAGTGGTCTGGTTACCATCTCCTGAGTTTGAGCAGACATATTCCTCCTTGTGTCGTCTGTCTCAGGGGTGCTTAGGAGCCTTCTTGGGGATCTTAGCGGCAGGCCTTAAGGGAGGGGTGTCAGCTTCCTGTAGGGGGCTCTAAGCCGGGGCCGAGGACTGGGCTCGGGCTGGGGTGGAGCCGCCTTGGCTTGCTCCGGCGCAGGGGGACGCCCTCGGCGAGCGGACGGGGTACACACTCTTGTGCCACACCAGCGAAAGATGTGCTGTATTGCCTATGTCTGTTTTTTCACTGGCAACTGCTGGGTGAAGTCCTCGACAGTGTCGCCAAAAAGGCCGACCTGGGAGATGGGTGCATTCAAGAAACGTGCCTTGTCCACGTCCCTCATCTTGACCAGGTTCAGCTATAGGTGGCGTTCCTGGACCACGAGAGTGGACATTGTCTGCCCAAGTGCCCGCTCCATGACTTTCATTGCCCAGAGGGCGAGGTTGGTCGCTGAGCCCAGTTCCTGCAACACATTGGGATCACAACTACCCTTGTGCAGTTCTTTCAGTGCCTTGGCTTGGTGGACCTGCAGGGTGGAGGTGGCCTTCCAGCGGCGCTGTAGGCTTTAGCTGCCAGAGACGACGCAGTCCTTCAGCCGAAGGGAGTGCCAGGCGACTCCACCAGGTGGCTGCAATTTGCGGGCACAAGTTCACCGCAACCACCTTATCCACCTGAGAAACTGAGGCATAATCCTTGGCCACCCTTCGTCGAGGGTAGTGAGAGCGGACGAGCTGAGAGATCGGGTACAGACAGAGAAAGGTGTCCCCCACGACCTTGTCAGCTCGTCGTGCACCTCCGGAAAGAAAGGGACCTGGGGGGGTTTATGGCCATGAGCGGCGCCCCGACCCCAGGAACCAATCGTCAAGCCAGGAGTGCTCAGGGGTGGGTGGAGGGTTTCACTCCAGCTTGTCACTCGCGGCAGCCCAGGCAAGCATGGCGGTCAGCTCCACGTCAGACTCAGACTGAGCTGGCACACCCAAAGGCACTAGCCCAGTCGAGTCCTCAGTGTCCGACATTGCCAAGACACACCAATGCAGCGATCGAAATCTCATCCAACTTGCAAGCTCCGAAAAAGACATTAGGCTGGCACTGGGGCAAGCTGCATGTCTCATCCCAGAACTGGATGGGAACAAAAGAGCATACTGGGGAATGAGCAGCCCATGGAGGATTACCCGGCGGATCCGAACCCATTGGAGCCCCAAAATCGCCTCCAGAGTCAACCGGGTCGGCCTCGTACCTGTAGGTAGAACAACCCGTGCAGGGGAAGTGGCTTTCCCCCGAAGGAAGGAAAGCCGTGACCGCAATGTTGCCATGGTCATGTTCTCGCAATGAGAACATGACCCTTCTGTGAATGCTTCCTCAAAGCGATTAAGGCCCAGGCACGTAAGGCAGCGGTCGTGGCCGTCAGAGGTGGAGAGGTAACGACCGCACACAGAAACTACACAGAGACGGAAGGGGATCTTTAAAAAGACATTCATGTCAATGTGTTTGCTCAAACAGAGGAAAATATACTCTTGCTCAGTGCTGTCGAAGCGCTGCCGTGCAGATGGAGAGAAAGCCGCTGGAATGTGCCGTATATCCAACAGCATACACTTCTTGAGAGGTGAATGGACCGGCAGTAGTATTCAGCTCGCTGACACACAACTGCTCGACTCCAAAGAAAAACTTTTATACCCATATGTCTGGGAGGAGTGGCATTCAAATTCCACTTGTCAATTCTCATTGGCCTTTTCTCAAAGATCTGACGTGTTTTGGAGCTCCCAAGAGCGACCCCTAGTGTCACTACATCGACACAACGTCAAGTGAGTGACAGAGGGGGAATCTGCAACATTGGATGACAGCTTTTTTTCTAAAAGTACTCAAGTGAAACATACATATTGAAGCAAAGTCATTCACACTGCTTCAAATAACCAAAAATTGCCAAAGCAGCAATTCTTCATAACAAAACGTTTGTCTGTCTAAACAGAAATACAACTCTTCAGACTAATTTGAATACTATTCTAATACTAATATGAAAAGGTTTAGTATTCCCCATTAAAATAATTTTTGGTGTTGCAGCTTGAAACGCACATTTTATGCACCTTTATAAACATCTATTATTTAATAAATCATGGAATATTTTAGTGCAATACATACCATTCTGCTCTGTCTCCTGCTCTTGTTAGAGCTGCCCCAATTTAAAAGGGTGTCGTTCAGTTTTGTCGGTGAGAACTGGAATTTAGGCTCACTGTATTCTGTCGATGACACTGGACCTGAAGAAGGTGCAAACAAATTTACAGTTTACTAACTGCAAAGATTGTGTTTCATGCACACTGTAAATAGTGTTTTGACAGGTAGCCTAGATATGAGTTTCAAGCAAAAAAAATACAATAAATAATAATGTACATTACACTAATAAAAGTCATATTTATAAGTCGGGTCAGAAAAGGTCAGGTCAGTTAGAAATAGCTACTTAAGATAACAACTGCAGATTTCCCTTTTTACAGTGCAAGATGGCATGAGTTTGGCTCACCTGCTGATTTAAAACTTACATAAGCAAAAGTTTAGGTAACTTGCACGGTATCCAATTCACCTTTCGACTATATATATAAAATGGTAATATATTTTGAGACAACTTATTTAATTTGTACATTTTCTCAAAATACATAAATAGAAAAAAGAACTGTTTAACTGTCATTAATAACATTTAGAAACACTATTATGTCAGTGTCCTGCAGTCTGACATGCATTTCTAACAGTGCAGGACTATAACATACAACAGGTTAAAAGGTGATAAAATGGTGAAAGGCTTTTAAAAACATGCATCTAAAGCATATATATGTTAAACTCCATTTTATTTGTAAACTATCTACATTCAATCATTTTGATTCACATACTTTAATATTCATGTCTGAGTGCTTGAGTATTTGCTTGCTAATAATTAATATTACAAAGATTTTCCAAAAATGCAAACAGTCTGATTTTCAGTTGAATGACACACACAATTCTTGTATTTAAATGAATTATGGCTGTGTCACAAAACCTAGTGAGACTACATTTTGAGCACGATAGGCCTGTGCATTAGGGCTGAGCCTGGACAGTACCTGGATGGGAGACCTCCTGGGGAAAACCAAGGTTGCTGCTGGAGGAGGTATTAGGGAGGCCAGCAGGGGTGCTCACCCTGAGGTCTGTGTGGGTCCTGATGCCCAAATATAGTGATGGGGACACTATTCTGTAAAAAGGCACTGTCTTTCGGATGAGACGTTAAACTGATGTCCTGCCTCTCTGTGGTCATTAAAAATCCCAGGAGACTTCTCATAAATGAGTAGGGGTGTTACCCCGGTGTCCTGGCCAGAATTCCCCCCATTGGCCCTTCTCAACCATAGCTTCCTAATAATCCCCATCCATTATTTGACTCTCTAAAGATAGCCGGATTGTGGTGGCACACTATGCTGCACACTGGCGGTGGTTGAGGAGATTCTCCATATACTATATAAAGCGCTATATAAATGTAAAGAATTATTATTTTGGGCATGATGGGGCACATCCAGCATATATAATTGTCAAGACAGGCAGAAATTGAGACAGAAGTGTTTGGGAGACTGTAAGAAATATCTGTAAGTAGATTTATGTTGGTGGTATTAATTAAAACAATTTGTTTAAAAAGTGAAACATGTAATCTCTCATGCCTGAATCAACCTTAACACCAACAAACAACTACTTTTAAGGGTTCTTCACTTTACTCATTGTTTAATTATTGCACTTATGCCATGCGTTAACCTGTCATGAATGCATTGCCTCATTTACTATTAATTTGTTTTCTTCTTAATATTAAATATACACACATATTGTTATATTTAATGCAGTTTTGCATAGAAACAGCATTCTTACTTGTTGGCGACGTAACGGAGGTAGTCTTGACCGTCTTGCCTCTCCTTATGGATTTCACTTGCTCCCGGACCCGCTGCTGTCCAGTGCACTGTTTTTTGTCAGACGGCAGCACCAGAGAGGTGTCCTCCATCGAGTTGGGGGCTGGGGCCGAGGTCGACCGAAGCGGGTCAGCCATCATTGCTGCTCTCTTTCAATGTTCTGCTCGCGTCTATTCGACCAAATCCGCCGAGACCGCCTAATGTAACCAGTATGCGTGCAGATGTACTGATAATTGACGCACTTTCTGTGTAGACACACATAGACCACGCCCAATTGAGTTGTTGCGCAGCTGACCAATCACACTGTTACATTCACTTTTTAAACTTGTCAATTACCTGGAGCTTTATAGCAACCGTGCTTAAAAGCGCAACTGTAGTTCACTACAGAAAACGTCTAGTTTTTATAATTTTCTTTTTTCTTTTTTCTTTTCATCTCTGTGGGAAATTGTGGTCAACAACTATTGAAATCTATTCTTGGTTCTTAAATTTGTGTGTTGTGTAATTTATTTTATTTTATCTTGTGAAATATATGTGAAAATGTGTTGTGCCATATAGCTCCACAGGGCAGTAAAAAGTTTTTTATATTTTTATAATATCTTTGCAGATTCTGCAAAGGGGATGTACACTTTATGAGCATAACCCATTCAGAAATCTGATCTATGGATATATATGAACATGAACTGTATATGCATTTATAGTTTATATATTTAAACATATATGTACATATTCATATTCCACTACTTGTATTTGGGATATATATATATATATATATATATATATATATATATATATATATATATATATATATGTGTGTGTGTGTGTGTGTGTGTGTGTGTGTGTGTTGCATTGACGAAACACACATATATTAATATTAGATTTCTGAATGGTCTGTTTATAAAGGAAGCATTTTTGTTATGTTATTATCATAAGAGTGATGTGGTTATTGGATTGCATGTTGCGCGTTACTAATAATAATTTGTATAAACTCCAATGTGGATGTTGTGACATCTCAAATCAGGGTCTGGTATCACACCTTTTTAGCATTTTATCTTTTTCCTCCAAACATAACTATGGTCATTACGGTCAAAAAGTTCCATTTTTGTTTCATCAGGCCAGAGGATATTTCTCCAAAATGTAAGACCTTTGTCCCCATGAGCTCTTGCAAACTGTAGTTTTTAACTTTCTTTTACTATTGTTTTTTCAAGAAAATTATTTACATGAAAAAAAAAACCAAACAAATAGATAAATGAAATAAACAGTGGAACCAGGGGTATACATTCTGTTTTTGAGGTATGTACAGGTTAACAGATTCACAGACATTAATTATTGTTTACATTAGAGTACTCAATCCATTTCTCCCAACTTGTTAGAAATAGATCCTTTCTCAAAACAAGTCTCAGTTCTTCCATATTGTAAAGTTCCAAACAATTTCTTCCCATTCTCCAATCAATGGGATGTTCTGCTT
Source organism: Moxostoma hubbsi (assembly GCA_032164185.1). Classification (NCBI taxonomy): domain Eukaryota; kingdom Metazoa; phylum Chordata; class Actinopteri; order Cypriniformes; family Catostomidae; genus Moxostoma; species Moxostoma hubbsi. The sequence continues at coordinate 9,886,382 of JAVLUX010000020.1, read as the reverse complement.
AGACCAATGTCTAGTGCTACTCTTTTTGCATGCTAAACCTAATATATTAACAAGAAATATATTTCTATCGGGAAGACACGCAGGCTTGAGTGAGGTTTAAGATGCCATTTATTTGATGAATGTAGAACAGAAAAGTAATGTCTCTCTTTGGCGTAGGCCCCGTCTGGCGGTCCGAGGGAGTTGTACTCGGAACGTCATATCCTGCCGGAGATAGGAGGCAGGGGCGAGGAGCCTACCCCCGTGCGGGACGGGACTCAACATGTGGTGGTGGGGTGGTGGAGGTTGCCGTGTTTGCACACTGAAACAGCAATGTGATAGATTGTGAGCAGACTTATAAAGCAATGGCTTACCTGCGATTGGCTAGGAATTACCCAGCTAATGGTGTGATGATGTACAGCTGCTAGTCTTCCCGCTAGAACTACGCTGCGCTTACATATCCCCTCAGCACAGTGTGTGTAGTGTTTCGAAACCCTTGATATTGCATAACCTAAAATCTTTAAATCTCTGACAGAACCATGTTTCAGAAAGGTAATATCTGTGGACAGCTCCAGAATATATGAAATTGGTCAACATCCACATGCCCACACATCCTCCAGCATGGTTTTGGTGTGGATTTTTCCATGCAAACTCTTTCCATTTCCGTGAATGGGTAATTGTATGTTGTGTTTTGCAAGCAGAGTACCATTCTTTGTTTGGAATTTCTTCCCTTAATTATCTTTCCCATTATCTGTAAATATCAATAAAAATAATTGTTTTCCAAATTATAATTTTCTTTTAATTCTGCCAAAGTTCTAAATGTCCCTTGCTCAACAAATGTACTCAATGCAGTTAAACCTTTAGTTACCCTTCTCTTAAATCCTAAATCAATGCACCCTGGTTTAAACTTATTGTCAAATGTCACCCATCTCAACAACTTAATCAAATTTTTTAGGTTATACTGCTTGACTAATTTAAACCATATCTCAAATGTAATAAATATTTCTTGAAGTCAATGACTTTTTTATCACCTTGAAGACTCTGTGTAGGTAAACCCTGATTTATGAGTTCTATGTCTTTCCATTTAGATGTACGTTTATTTGGGGTTATATCGGTATACGCAATGTCTAAAATGTGTAGCGTGGAAGTATTCCAGTAGATTTGGTAAGGCTAATCCTCATTTGTCCTTTACCAGCTGTAATGTTGTATATCTTATTCATGTTTTTTTCCCCTGCCAAATAAATCTCGAAATCATCTTGTCCCAAGCCCTGAATTGAACCTTAGGAATCATTATTGGCAAAGCTTTGAAAAGCTTTATCACAACCTCTATTCTAGAGCTGAATTTCATGGTTAGAGTTGACCATCTCTCATTGTCTCTTTGGATGTCCTTATTAATGATATTATAATTGCTACAGTAGAGTTCTGAATATTCTTTTGTCAGAATTACCCCAGGTAATTGATATGCTTAGCGTTCCATTTTAGATGATATGTTTGTCTAATTAGTTGCAATGGGAAGAAATTAAATGAAAGAACCTGAGTTTTCGAAATCATTTAATTTATATCCAGATAGTTTTCCTACAGTCCTCCAGTAGAATTATAAATAGTGGAAGAGTAGTTACCAGTTCCTTGAGATATACAATAACATCGTCAGCAAATAACCCAATTAAATGTTCTACTTTTCCAGTTCTTATCCCACTCAAGCCCTCATGTTGCCCAACTGCTTGGGCCAAATGGTCAATATAAAGAGCAAAAAGGGTAGGGCTCAAACAGCAGCAATGTGAATGATGAGAGATCTTTAAACGGCTGTTTGCCAAGTGTCTGGCATCACACCAACAGATCTGGCAGATTATTAAAATCCAGATTAAAATGCAGTATATGAGCATTCACTGTCTGCAAACACAATCTGCAAAGTGGCAACCTGGAATTTTAAACTTAAGTTACTTCTACCCGATCTAACCCTCAAAATGAGTTTTGATGGTGTAATCTAATGTATTCAGATTGATTCAGTCATGTTAAAACCAGTTCATTTAAATGTTACCATATGAAGCATATATTTTAGGATGAAGTTTTTTTAATGCATGCATTTTTTATTTTATTATTTTTTTTTTAATAGTTTAAATAGATAGTTGAGGTTAGAAATGTGCTAGTCCATATATAGTATGTATTCTTTAGTAGTTACAGTCAAATAGCAAAGCACTGACAGGAAGATTACTTGTGTTTAAAAAAGTGTTTCAACTTTAGATTCATTCCTTGAACACAAAGAGTTTTTAAAGTAGTGTAACTCTACTAAACCCGAGCAGGTTGTTTGTATAAAGTTTATATTTGAGCACCCATTATCCATGTGCTCATGAGTTTTGTTGTAGGTGTTAGTTTTCAATCAACCATTTAATGTTGGTTGATGATTAAGAAAGGTGCATCTTACTGCCTAAATGTATTGTACACCTTACTTTTTTCTTACTGACGTGTGCTTCTTTTCTCGTAGTGTTGTTATGTTACAAAATTCCAGTCTTCATTGTAATCGGGCAGACAGCTTTGTTTTGAATCACATATCGATTTGCTTCTTTGCACAAATGTAATTTAAAAAAAAAAAACAATAGCTGAATAGATTCTTTTAGTTAAGCATTTATCATAGGTCATAATTTTGTATCGCAGAAATACATAGGTGAATTTAGCATGCAGCTTTTACACTGTTGTTCCTTTAAGGACCTTTTTTTTTGTCACACAAACAAACCAACCAATTAATAAATATTGTAATTTCTAGAACTTTTGTACCTTTAACATGTCTTTTTAGGTTAAAATGTGTTCCATAAATTGAAAAATGTGATGCACTTGGTTTTCCATTCAATAAAGTAAGGATCTCATCTATGTTTGGAACCCTCTGTCCAGCTTCTGGGATGACTGAGAAATCCTGTGGTTTTTATGACTAATGTCTATTCAGCTTTTCAGCATGTGTTAAAAAAAACATGTGTTCATTATCATTTGATAAAGCAACAGCACATCCTAGTGGACTGGGAGGGAACAATTCTAGGGAATATTTCATGATAAACCCAATTTAGCCTAATTGTTTTTACCCATAGACTTCCATTGAAAGCATGCAACACATTAATTATTTTTATTTATTTATTTATTTACAGTGAGATGGGTGGAAATAACTGTCTATAGTAATCGCCAGCATGCAACAGATGCCATCAATAGAGCTTAAACCCGCAATGTTCCTTTTTAACATTTATAGACACAGCGACCACAAATTTACATTTTCCTGTAATACTTTATAACATTCATTAAAAAATTTAACAAAGATCATTTATTTCTATAATGCAAAACAGATCATCAGTGTTCTAGAAATACATTTTGTAATATATAGATCATGTACTGTATATTTTCTAAAGAAAATCATATACGTTCCATGCTGATTATTTCTCCACAGACACCTGGTGGAAAATCATGGCTTTTAAGATCCTTGTGTCACTTTGAAAATTAGGTTATAAATATCCCAACCAAATTATTTTACAATTGATTTTGTGTTGATTTATTTATGATTAAATGATTGAACAGATTTAAAATGCTTAAAACATGTTGCTAAAGGCTATTAATACTTTTGCAACAAGCTGATAAAAATGTATTGAAGTCTCTTTCGAGTTACATTAAAACATCAGTAAGCACACTTTTCAGACAGAATGTGTCTTCGAGGGCTCGGGAAACAATTATACGATCATAGAATTCAATAATCACCCTCACAAAAACATTTGCATTTAAGTTTCAGTTCATCAGAAACGGAGCACCAGTTCCATTATTAATGCCTTCACTCATCGTGTTGAGGTATGTATAGACTCAGAGCACTGATCATAAGTCAGCTTTTCAAGTTATATCCTAATAGCTATTATGTAACACTGAGGTACAGTAACCTGATCCCAGACCAGAACTTTGGAGTCAACCTCCATCTGAACAAACTCACTCCTCCCATTTAAAGGCCTGGTGCTCTGGAGAACCATCAGAGGATGAAGACCCTGACACCCTACGCCCTGACAGTTTAGTCTGGAGATCATTTGAGGTCAGTTTCATCTGGTCCTCAGTCTCTTTCAGGACTTTGATGTGTGTGGTGAAGAGAATGTAGAGTAGAGCTCCGGATAGCAGGACAATCATGCACACAGCTCCCAGAAAGCCCATGGTGCTGAAGGAGAACGGGTCTCCAGAGCATAAGCAGGGCAGGAAGAACATAGCCAGGGGCAGCAGCAGTAGCAGCAGACCACCAACCATCAGACGCATGGCTTTAACACGAAGGACCTCTGTTTGACACAGGCCTTCCTTTACCACCGCACGAGCCTCTGAGACCAAGTCCACCTGCTCTGATATTGGGACTGCTGTCAGAAGACATGACAATATTAGAGCAAATCTCAACCTGGTCTTATAGAATCACATTCCTTTACCTATATTATTGCAGAATTATTGTTACATGGCTCATTTTACATATTGCGGCAGTTTTCAGGTTAAATAAACACTACAAAAACAATGACTTTGATTCACTTTCACATAAATCACCTTTAAAACGGCAGATTTTCAGTTCATAAACACTTACTTTATACACTGGTCTACTCACAATGCTATCTTATGACTTCTAAAAAAGTTTACTACAGCGTATCTTCATTTACAAGCTTGTTTGAGTGCGATTACATTCGAGGTAGCTCAACATGAAAGAGCATTGCACTTGCAATGAGTCCTAAAGTCGACATTAGGGATGTCATTGAGTACTCACTCTGCACCAGCAAATCGACTATTAAAAACACTACTCAAATTTTCCTTCCTGCCGTGGGCAATGCTGAATAATACTGTACTTTTCCTCTGAATTTCTCACCAAATCTAAGAGTGACTTTTGAGTCCACTCGGGGCACTATGGATATGTGTCTTTGAGGTGTTGGATGAGAGAAGAAATTACGATGGCATCTTTGGTTTGTGCTTTCAACAAGTGTAATAATACTTGTAATATTTTGATTCTTATTGAATTTTACTCTGTTGGTGTCCAGTTCTTGTTGGAATCATGCATACCAACAGAGAAGTATCTGCTTTTATGTTATAAAGAAACTGCGAAGCGGTACGAGAAACTCTGAAGCTAATCAGACCATTATATGTGTACATATGTACGTGAAATATCTGGACTTGGGCAGAGTGCATTTTATAACAGAAGCCAACTTTCATCACTTGTTTTTCTGAATAATAGCATGAATTTAGTATTTCAGAAATGTTTACTTGTTTTACAATGAATAGAATATAATAGAACACAGACGCTACTATTTTGTATTAACATGCTAAGCTAAAGGACCCTTGCACCTTTCATTTGAATTTTTTACAGACAGATTTTTAACACTGTCATAACTGTTTAAACTTAACATGTCTTTTTCACTTAACCTAGTATATGGCATTTATGTATGTTTTGTTCTCGACTGGTAATAGTGTTTAAACCTACATAAGCAAATAATATATGAGGTATTTTTGATATATGATGAGCTTAGTCAATTTAGATGTACGCACTGTACACTTAACACAATCATTGAGATTGCATTAGGTCTATATGAGTCTAGTCTTGGATTTAAACCTCTTCTGGTCTCGGTCTTGACTCTGACTCAACCCTCTCTGGTCTCGGTTTGGACTCATATTTGGATGTGCTAGTCTTGACTACAACACTGACAGGCACCAAACCACTCTTACCGACAGCAAAAGATGAGGACGTATACTTGCGTTCAATCACAGCAGGACGGAGCACAGCTCAGAATGTGAAAACCCTGTTTATGACAACGCAACCAAGTGAGACGCTCCAAGAGCTTCCGTCTGACGCATGTGTACATAGAAATGTCCTTAGAAAAGCCCTTATTATAAGTCTACCTTGGACAGATTGATCGATTTAATTGCAACAATGGATTGCTGTGGACTGTAGGCCAATCATAGTCTTACATTCAATAAAATAAACTATATATATTGCCTTATAAAGCCACTTTTTGTATTGTTTAATGAATGCTTTAGTTGTCTGCCACAATAATGTAATGTAATTTCACTGAATTGTCTGAAATTCTATATATAATATTTCAAATTATTTAAATGTACCTATTTATGAGGACCCACCTTATATTAGGTGGTCTTAACTACCATGTACTTAACCATTTGATACAATGTAGTTATTATGTACATACATGTTGTTGCACTGTAATTACATTTAAAGTACTTGCATTTCATTACATTTGTAGTTACACTGTTAATTTAACCCCTAACCTAACCCAACCCATACCCCAAAACCTAACCCAAAAACCTAATCCTAACCCTAACCATACTCTTACTCCTAAACCTACCCATACCTCAACCTCAGTAGCAGCAAAGAAGAATATGGTATCAGAATGATATTCTGGGATGTGGGTTGGTGCTGTTTTGGTGGCACAAGTGATCGGTATAGATATGTGTGACTAATTTTAATAATTGGCATTTGATTCGGTAAATCGGCATATCATGTAATTGATTTGATAAAAATACATTTTTAATCGATTGACAGCCCTAATTTTTCATTATATTTGCTAGGTCTTTATTAACATTTTTATTTTATATGGGTTGGTATCAAACATATTTGAAAGAGAAATGGCATGGGTTATTAATATAGTTTCACAATAAAAATGTGTACATTGAAATTGGGTGATACTACCAGAATTTACAAAGCTATCTATTCAAATATCACGTGTATGAATTTCAGCTTACTGTGACAGGGTTGAAGTAATGTAGTGCATAGCGTTTGTAACAGCAAATAGCTATAGTTATTTGCAAGACTGTAACTGCATATTTCGGATTGGGGGTAACAGTTTAACAATCAGCCATTGAAAACCCCTATTTGTTGACCACCAATCTGAATTAAGAATATTGGAGATACACCTAATATGATGGTCCCCCAATGTCTATGTTGTTCAGGTCCTGGTTTTTTGAGCTGGATATACATAAATTCCTTCCCCAAAGCAGTGAAAACGACATAACGTGACTCATCACAATCACATATCAGGTATTCTTTGAGTAGTTCAGAAATCCAGTATTCCTTCATTCCTTTTTCTACAACTGAAGCAAAGTACCTTCATGTACTTTATATGCACCAAATTTCTCTATTGTGCTGTTCTCTGAAAGTTTTGCAGACATACCAGTATCTGAGTACTCTGTGTTCCTCACTCCATGCTCTCTGTTGTCCTCTGACTGCATCAAGACAAAATCAGCAATCAGGGCCTCATGATCCGAATATGGAAAGGGTTTATCAGCCACTGAACCCTTAGTGGTGGACAGAGACTCACATTTCATGTTCACTCTCTTAGAGCCCTTCAGTAGAAAAAGCACAAATAATAATAATAAAAATTGTGTAGCGAAATAAATAATTAGTTTAACACAGTACGTATATACAATACATACTGTATACACACACACACACACACACACACACACACACACACACACATATATATATATACACACACACGTTTAATTAACAAAGTGGCATTCAACTGATCACAATGTATAGTCAGGAGGACATTAATAACATGACAAATTACTATTACAATTAGAAAAAAAAAGAACTTCTTAAAATACTTTAAAGAGTTCTCATCAAAATCCTCCATGTGCAGCAATGACAGATTTGCAGACCCTTGACATTCTAGCGGTCAGTTTGTCAAGATACTCAGGTGACCTTTCACCCCACACTTCCTGTAACACTTGCCATAGATGTGTCTGTCTTGTCAGGAACTTCTCACGCGCCTTACAGTCTAGCTGATCCCACAAAAGCTCAATGGTGTTAAGATCCGTAACACTCTTTTACAATGATCTGTTGTGCAATGTGTGTTTCATTGCCCACTCGAACCATTCTTTTGTTTTATGTTTCAAAAGTGGATTTTTCTTTGAAATTTTTCCCATAAGTCCTGCACCCATGAGTCTTCTCTTTACTGTTGTACATGAAACTGGTGTTTAGCATGTAGAATTCAATGAAGCTGTCAGCTGAGGACATGTGAGGCGTCTATTTCTCAAACTAGAGACTCTGATGCACTTATCCTCTTGTTTAGTTGTACATCTGGCCTTCCACATCTCTTTCTGGCCTGTTGTAAGGCAGGCCCTTACCAGACATCACCGGCAACAATTTAACCTATGGGCACAAACCCATCTTCGCTGGAACAGACAGGACTGGCAAAAAGTGCTCTTCACTGATGAGTCACAGTTTTGTCTCACCAGGGGTGATGGTCGGACTCGCTTTTATCGTCGAAGGAATGAGCGTTACACCGAGGCCTGTACTCTGAAGCGGGATCGATTTGGAGGTGGTATGGTCTGGGCCAGTGTGTCACAGCATCAACGCTGAGACAATCTCAATGCTGTGCGTTACAGGGAAGACATCCTCCTCCTCATGTGGTACCCTACTGCAGGCTCATCCTGACACGATCCTCCAGCATGACAATGCCACAAGCCATACTGCTTGTTCTCTGCATGATTTCCTGCTAGACAGGAATGTCAGTGTTCTGTCAACAGTGTTCTGCCATGGCCAGCAAAGAACCTGGATATGTGTCACCATATTCATTTATTTCATTACAAAACAAAAATTTTATTTAAAAAAAAACGTTTTTGAAATTGATGACTTACGTCACGAAAGTTGTGAGGCACGGTGCGAGTGCAAAATGAAAGTGTGAGTGCGAGGCGATCGTCTGTGTTCAGCGACTGCTACAGGGTCCCTGAATAACGTATACCTTGCCAGTAGACACAGCCGGTGGAGTTTCTGGTGTCCCCCTAGGGAGTTAGAGGCGGTACTGATTACCGGCTAACAGAAACCCTGCTGCTGTCTCCAAGGTCATTGTGTCTCTTTTTGAAGTTGGAGACATTGCTGTAACCCTGTGGGTAATCTACACTGTCATTAATCCCACCGGTTACGATTGTGACTGTGGTCTAAATGGAGTTTTTGATGTATTTTGCACAGAGTTGTCAATTGTAAATGACAGGGCAGACTTTTTTTGCGTGAGTGGTGCAAATAGTCACAAGACACATTAATGCCACTGTGCTCCTGGAAAGATGATGTCAGTCAAAACTCCACGAAAAGAAGCTAATAAATCCTGTCATAATACACTTACAACTTATTTTTTTGTACATAATTTGAATTGAGTTGTGTTGTGTTAATTTTCTGTTGTTCAACTCAGTTGATGGGGTAGGTTTTATGTGGTTGACCCAAAATTACATCTGGATGAAGCATATTTTGTCCTCTTGTCCATGTTTATAAAAATATCTTGATCACGATTACCTACAAAACATTAATTGATTACTCATGATTAAATATTATTAGTTTGACAGCTAGCTATATATATATATATATATATATATATATATATATATATATATATATATATATATATATATATATATATATATATATATATATATATATTGTATAGATTGAATACATTGTGTAGATTGTGTTGAATATTCTCCATTCTAGTTGATTTATTAGTCAACATGAACCAGCTTTTATGACCCATTTTACTTCCTAAAAGCAACATATTTCCACGGAAAACAAAAATGTAGGGTGAGACTTCATTGGTAATTGATTGAATTGTGAAAAGTGGCCATAAAAATGGAGCAAGACCTTAATTTTGCATGACTACTCACCTCCTTAAACAATGTCAGCACACAATGTTGAGGAGGTTTTTTGATGGGGATGTGGAGACTGAAGTTCAAGTTAACCCTCAAGAGCATCTCAGTGTAATCAGATGGGAACACTTCTTTTCCAAATCTATTGTTATTTGCTATATTTGCACTAAACTTTATTACATTAAAATGATTAATTAATCAGTTTAGGGATGTGCACAAGTAATCGACTAATTGAGTAATTGTTCTGGACAAACTATTTGACTATTTAAAAAACACTCACTACTTGAATATTGCAATTTACTTTTACTTTGCACATTTGCCTGCTGTAGGATATGCTGAATTATACTGTACTTTCTCTCTGAATCTCTCACCAAATCTCTCAGTTACAATTGAGTCCACTGGGGCTGCTGTGTAATTGTGTCATCAAGGAGTTGGTTGAGAGATGACGGCGTGCTGCTGCTTTCAGGCAAAGCCAAGTGTGGCAATACTCTATTGGTATTCAGTTCTTGTTATAGAGTCATGCATACCAACAGGTAAGGATCCGTATTTATGATGGAAATAAAATGTGAAGCGGTACAAGAAACTCGGTAGCTTATCAGACCAGTATGTGTGTGCACGAAATGTCTGAACGCTGGCAGAGCACATTTGATAAAAAAGTATTTCACCACTTGTTTTTCTGAATAAGAATATGTGAAATTATAAAAATGTGATAGCCTTTATGTAGACTCATAGAGTTTACATATGAGCATTACCGATGCTGTCAGTATTGGTTTCTATGTAAGCTCTGGGTGAGTGTAATTTGTTTTGTTTTTGTTATTAAAAAATTTTCATTAAAAAGTTTTAATTTATATTAATGCATATTGTTAATTTATTAATTAATGCATTTTTTCAAAATTAAATGAAATAGTTTGTTAAAATTGCTTATTTTGAAACCATTCCTGGTAAGGTTTGTAAATAAAACTAAATCTAAATTTCACATACATGTTATACTTGTTATTTTTAACTTACATATACATCCCTAATTACATTTTTGCATTAACATGGCAATCTTTTATAAAAGGCTGAATTACCTACAACAGTAGCCTATAACAATGTTTATTTAGTTATTTTGCAATTGGCTAACATTAACCAATGGAAAGTTTTTGAAAATTTTTTTAGAGGTGATATTAAAAAAATCTTAGGAATAACATGCAATGACGAATCGTGGAAAATACGACCAGGAATATGTATTAAGATATGAAATAGGGTCAAATTTGATGCTGGCTTTAACATCCGTTTTACTGTCAAACATCACTAATACATTCAAAAACAGGCATAACACTAACTTCAATTCTGAAGTAATAGCTTTATATAAGGTGTCCTTATGGTTATTTACCTTCATGAGAATGTAGTCAATCCTGATGCCTTTCTCAAAGGGAACAAGATCTTGCTTCTTTGTGAAGCGATTGTCTGCTATAAGAGTGTGGCCATCTTCACACCCCTGCTGAGAGCAAAAGAATGTGAGGATTATAATTTATCTTTGTGCACAAACAGAATCTACATTGAAGTGAATGACAAGGAAGTGAACTAACATCAAATTTGTCTGTTTCAGTGAAGCAGTCTCTGAGTCCAGTGTGAGCTCTGAGGAGACGGTTCCCAAGGTCCTGAGGGTGCAAATTTAAATCCCCTCCCAGAATCACCATGTCTGCTTCACAGGATGAGTGGCTAAAGAGGGCATATAGTATGGAGGTATATAGTCAGTAGGTGAACTCTAATTTGTTTCTCATTTAAAAAGTTGAACTCCTAAAGAAATGAATTACCACTATCATGAAAACTTCAGTCTTATCTGTAACATTATAAAAGCTTATTTATGTTACATGGAGAGGGTCCCCTCATGGGGGCTGCCATGTTAGAATCACATGATCAGACGAACACTACTTGCTTAATCTCATTAACCGCCCAGCTATTGGACACTTTTACTCATTGATTAATCATGGCATTCCTACAGTGGCATCTTGAAACTTAAAACTATTGATTTTGAATGATGCTGCACCCAAGCAACAAGCTGTCAGTGTAAGTTCAAGACGACACAAACAAAGTAAGTTACTGAGTGCACCTTTAAATCAGTAAATCAATACATAAAATTATGACTTGTCAGCATAAGTCATGAAATACATAATGAAAAAAATTTAAAAACTGAATATAAATAAATACATCTTGAAATAATTAAATACACCATTAAATGTTACAATTAATAAATAAAAAAAACAATGAACTGTGATCGCAAACATCAGTCATGAATCTAAATATAGTTATTAATGCATATAAATTAATATTTAAATAATTGTAACATTCCATCTAGACGGATCCTTAGAAAATCCATTATAATAAGTCTACCTTGGAAAGACTGATAAAATAAATTGCAAAATGAACAGAAATGTAGGCCAATAATAGACTTATGTTCCATAATATGGAAATAAACAATATATTGTATTCACTGCCTTCTAAAACCACTTTTTGTATTGTCTAATAAATGCTTTACTTGTCTGCCACAATAATGTAATATATTTTAATTATCTAAATTATTATATATTATACATTTTATAATTTTTTAAAACATTAAATAAATATATATTTTTTTCCACAGCATATTTTGAATTGTATTAAAATATAATATAATACATAAATTAATAAATATTATTATTTGTACAAGTTAAATAAATATTTAATAATTATATATATATATATATATATATATATATATATATATATATATATATATATATATATATATATACACATACATACATACAGGTGCTGGTCATATAATTAGAATATCAACAAAAAGTTGATTTATTTCAGTAATTCCATTCAAAAAGTGAAACTTGTATAATGTATACATTCATTCCACACAGACTGATATATTTCAAGTGTTCATTCCTTTTCATTTTGATGATTATAACTGACAACTAATGAAAACCCCAAAATCAGTATCTCAGAAAATTAGAATATTGTGAAAAGGTTCAATATTGAAGACACCTGGTGCCACACTCTAATCAGCTAATTAACTCAAAACACCTGCAAAGGCCTTTAAATGGTCTCTCAGTCTAGTTCTGTAGGCTACACAATCATGGGGAAGACTGCTGACTTGACAGCTGTTCAAAAGATGACCATTGACATCTTGCACAAGGAGGGCAAGACACAAAAGGTCATTGCTAAAGAGGCTGGCTGTTCACAGAGCTCTGTGTCCAAGCACATTAATAGAGAGGTGAAGGGAAGAAAAAGATGTGGTAGAAAAAAGTGTACAAGCAATAGGGATAACCGCACCCTGGAGAGGATTGTGAAACAAAACCCATTCAAAAATGTGGGGGAGATTCACAAAGAGTGGACTGCAGCTGGAGTCAGTGCTTCAAGAACCACCACGCACAGACGTATGCAAGACATGGGTTTCAGCTGTCGCATTCCTTGTGTCAAGCCACTCTTGAACAAGACACAGCGTCAGAAGCGTCTCGCCTGGGCTAAAGACAAAAAGGACTGGACTGCTGCTGAGTGGTCCAAAGTTATGTTCTCTGATGAAAGTAAATTTTGCATTTCCTTTGGAAATCAAGGTCCCAGAGTCTGGAGGAAGAGAGGAGAGGCACAGAATCCACGTTGCTTGAAGTCCAGTGTAAAGTTTCCACAGTCAGTGATGGTTTGGGGTGCCATGTCATCTGCTGGTGTTGGTCCAATGTGTTTTCTGAGGTCCAAGGTCAACACAGCCATCTACCAGGAAGTTTTAGAGCACTTCATGCTTCCTGCTGCTGACCAATTTTATGGAGATGCAGATTTCATTTTCCAACAGGACTTGGCACCTGCACACAGTGCCAAAGCTACCAGTACCTGGTTTAAGGACCATGGTATCCCTGTTCTTAATTGACCAGCAAACTTGCCTGACCTTAACCCTATAGAAAATCTATGGGGTATTGTGAAGAGGAAGATGTGATATGCCAGACCCAACAATGCAGAAGAGCTGAAGGCCACTATCAGAGCAACCTGGGCTCTCATAACACCTGAGCAGTGCCACAGACTGATCGACTCCATGCCACGCCGCACTGCTGCAGTAATTCAGGCAAAAGGAGCCCCAACTAAGTATTGAGTGCTGTACATGCTCATACTTTTCATGTTCATACTTTTCAGTTGGCCAACATTTCTAAAAATCCTTTTTTTGTATTGGTCTTAAGTAATATTCTAATTTTCGGAGATACTGAATTTGGGGTTTTCATTAGTTGTCAGTTTTAATCATCACAATTAAATGAAATAAACATTTGAAATATATCAGTCTGTGTGTAATGAATTAATATAATATCCAAGTTTCACTTTTTGAATGGAATTACTGAAATAAATCAACTTTTTGATGATATTCTAATTATATGACCAGCACCTGTATATATATATATATATATATATATATATATATATATATATATATATATATATATATATATATTATTTTTACCTGGGGTCCTTTTCCAGCAAATACTGATAGTTGAAATTAATTTTTTTAATTAATCAGCATATCATCAGTTAATTTGATTCAAATTTGTATTCAATTGAAAGCTCTAATATATTTCTTTAAGGCTGTCAGTCGATTAAAATGTTTTGTCGCGATTAATCGCATAATTTTTTTTGTAGTTAATCGTGATGAATACAGATTTAGAAAGTTCTGAAATTTAACACTTTATATATACTTCTTTTCTTGTCAAAATGTATTTCCATCTTAGAAAAGAAATGTTTCGGGTTACTTAACTGTAACCCCTATTCCCTGATAAAAGCGGAATGAGATGCTGCGCTGAGTTAGCACTTTGGGAACATCTTTAGGTGTGACCAGCTGTGAATATGTGTGCAACACGTCAATGAAAATTGACCAGAATTTATAGCCTCTGCTGGTGACATCATTGGATGCACCTGTAGCAGGGCTATAAATAGATGCGTCACAGGTGCATCATCAGGTATTTTGTCTGAAGAGCAGTCCTGGGGCATCCCAGTGCGGCAATGAAGCACAGCATCTCGTTCCGCTTTCGTCAGGGAACAGGGGTTACAGTTAAGTAACCCGAGACATTCCCTGTCAAAAAGCTACACTTATGATGCTGCGCTGAGTTAGCGCTTTGGGAACGAGAATACCCACGCCGCTGCACTGTGGATGTCCGGACCCCTTACGGTTGTGTAGTGTGCTCACAAGAGCGAAAGAGGTCTCAGACATGAGCTTGTGATGTTGACTCAAGGACATAAGAGCCTGGAGTGGCATGAACATCCAAACTATAAAATCTTATGAATGTGTGCAGAGAGGACCAGCCTGCCGTATCACAAACATGCTGCAGAGGGACACCTCAAGCCAAGGCTTTAGAGGTGGCGACCCATCTGGTAGAGTGAGCCCTGATACCTAATGGCGAAGCTTGACCACGCGCCTCGTTGGCCAGGGCAACAGCCTCCCTCACCCAATGCGACAGTCTGTTTGGTGGCAGCCGCCCCCCTGTTCCGGCCTCCATGACAAACGAATAGTTGCCCTGACTTATGCCACTGGCTAGAGCGGTGGACATAAGTCTGAAGGGCACAGACTGGACAAAGTCTGTGAAGTCTTTCCTGCTCCGGCATTGTAAACGGCGGGGAGCAGAAGGCTCGAGATTGACCGGATGTAAAGTCGAGAAAGGAACCTTAGGTAGGTAGTCAGGGTGAGGGTGCAAAATTGCTTTAGCCATTCCTGGGGCAAAATCTAAGCAGGCTGGCAAGACAGACAGAGCCTGTAGATCCCCGATTCTTTTTAGAGAGGTGATTGCCATAAGAAAAAACATCTTGAGAGTCAGAAGTTTATCAGACGCTAACTTTAGAGGTTCGAAGGGGGTCTCAACCAGACCCTCAAAGACTATTGCTAAGTCCCATGAAGGGGTCCTGGTCCTAGCAGGAGGCCTCAGTTGCATAGCTCCATGAATGAAGCGAGCGAGTAGAGGATGTCTCCCCAACGACACCCTGTCAATCAAGGCGTGGCAAGCCGAAATGGCAGCCACATAGACCCTGAGAGTGGCGGGGCATGTTCCTGCTGACAATTTTTCCTGCAGAAAGTCTGAAGCAATCTGGCAGTTAACTGGATCTGCATTATGTGCACTGCACCAGCTTTCAAAGACACCCCATTTATTGGCGTAACTTCTTCTAGTAAAGGGAAACGCATACAGGCGCATTCTGGGCCATGTATGCGCCATCATGTCCAGACCCAGGGGGGGCTGGGTGACTCAGAGAGAAGTAGAGGGGACATTGCGCTGTCTGTTGGAAGGCGAAGAGGTCCACTTCTGCTCTTGTAAAATCTCAACCAGATTTGTTCCACTACCTCGGGGTGGAGTTTCCACTTCCCCGTCGATATTTTCTGTCTGGACAGTAAATGCGGATGCCCCGGAGTCGCAAAGGAGCCAGTGTTGTATCCATGCATTCCATGATTGTGCGGGGTGATAAGGCTAGACTGAACGGAAGAACCCGATATTGGAAAGCTTCAACCCCGAAAGCGAACCTCAGGAACTTCCTGTGTTGTAGCAGACTTTCTACATGAAAGTACGCATCCATGAGATTGAATCGCGATGTTGGATTTGAGACACTACCGTATGGTTGGTTAGCATCTTGAACTTGAACACCCTCAGAGCGATTCAAGCCTCAAAGGTCTAAAATCGGACACAACCCCCCATCCTTCTTGGGAACCAGGAAGTATCTGCTGTAGTAACCTGACTCTCTCTCTGGAAGGGGAACATGTTCTATGACCCCTTTGACAAAGAGATTTGCAGTTCTTTCCACAGTAAACATGCTTGCTCTGGTTTCACGGTAGTGGGAACCACGCCGTTGAAAAATGGAGGATACGAATGAACTCAATTCTGTAGCCTTTTTCTGCTGTTCTTAGGACCCACATAGAAACACCTGGCAGTAGTTTCCACTCTGCCAGGTTCTCTGAGATGGGTATCGATTCTGACACTTCCTATTGAGGGGGATGTCGAGTGTCCTGTGTCCTGGACTACGACAGGAAGCAATGGAACACCCAACATTTAGCTGGAAACCGCTAACTCCCGAAACACCAGAGGCGGCGGGAATGGAGCGGTTTCGTGGGGGTATCGGGAGGGTACAGGTGGATGTTTCACGTGACCCGTCCCAAGGGGGGGCTACCCCCACAAGGCTGGGTGCAAAATCGTCAGGGTTTTTTCAATTTTAGAATAACGGCCCTGATGTCTTGCTTTGGAGGCTGCTGAGGGACCCCAGTCTTTACGAGGGGGAGCACGATTCGCCACGATTCCACGCTTTGTTTTTGAGCCTCCCATCTAGAAGGATCGGGGTTGGGACTGGGTGGCTGACAGCCCCTCCCCCTGAGTGCGGCGAGGAAGGAATTACCCGAAGGCTTCCTCGTGGCTTTTTGCCTCCTGGTGATAACTACATTCATAGCATCACCAAATAAGCCAGAAGGTGAAACCGGGGCATCGAGAAGGAAATCTTTGTCCTTATCTCTGATGCATTAAATCTCATTAATGAATTAAACTCTCATCTGTCACAATATTAATTTGCCGGTAGACTGGGGCTTTCCGCTTTATTACAGCAATCGTGAAGTTGCATTCATGATTCGCATCAGAGCGTCAATGCCAAAACCATAAAAGCGCATGCGTTTTGTGATTTGGTCAGTGTGCTTCTGTTGTAATTAAATGTGCCTCACACCTATCGCACAGCGGATGAGAGGCACCACACCACATCGTGGCAAGGACATGCCACGTTTCAAACACAGGCATGTTGATATGGTTCAGGTGGCAGACAGTACACACAAAAGTTAACAAGGTTTTCTTCAAGAATGAGCAAGGGTAGTAAATAATATAAGTCCATCGATGATGATTTGGGTCGATGATATGGGTTGCGCTACGGGGCGCGGCAGAAATTTAAATAGCCTTTTAAGAGTCATAGGTGGGCGCCGCCAACAGACGGCAAGCGGTGGTGTGCATACACTCATATAAAACAAGATGCGTCCGGTTTGCGATCCCCTTTACATGGGCTGAAAAATACATGATTTCTATCAGAAGTCTGGGCTTGTGTTGTACATCAAATAGCACTTAAGAGCTTCTTTCTCCATCATTTTATCACTGACAGTGCTGTTAGAGATTATTTTATTTATAGAGATAACAACCTCCATGGCTCTATCAAAGGAGATAGTGTAACAGTCAACTTGTGGGTTGTGATAGTACCGCCCAGAGAATGTCTGTGTTATGCTGTTTTAGGCTAAGCTTGTAGGCTCTCTTGGTAGAAGGGCTGGTGCTGTTGTTGTGTCTGTTTGTGGCGTGTACGTCAGTGTAATCACTCCGGGAGGACACATTACAAAGGTTCCGCCCTTCACACCAGTGTTTATGTTGTATTAAATGCAAATACGTTAATCACGATTAAGACAAATTAATGCGTTAATCTTTTGAATTAATTGCATGTATTAATTGCATTCATTCTTTCAGCCCTAATTTCATTTATTTCATTTTTTCCACTATACGCCATCATAACATGGTAGGATCTTACAAATTGAATTTGACTATAAAAATCTGTAACCTTAGTATACATGTCTCTCTTTGTGACTTTTACCTGTCAACCTATAATAATGCTGTCTCTTACCGCACAAATTGCAGTAGTTCCCACGACTGCACTATTCTGTGGGGGAGGTATTCATCTTGAGCCCTGGAGTACTCAGCATGTAACTGTGAGGAAAAGAGTATCATTACTAAAAGAGCATCATCTCCAGTTACACACACACATAAACCTAACTGAACTTGAAGAACACATCCTGAGACTTATTAAAGCCAGCATGGATTTAGGAGAAAGTGGACTGACACATGATACGGCACTATGTGTACAAGTAAATGTATTCACAACCACATTTTTCTTTTCTGAAGAAAATGCGAGTAGCGCTTCACCCAAGAAAAAGCCCTAAAGAGCAAAATTAATAGTTATGCTTGGTTTAGCAATAACCGTTAGGTTATTTTTTATGAAACAATATACTATCTGTAATTGGTAGACCCAAAAAAGGAAGCACCAGCAACAGTGATGTAAGCAGTTTCAAATTCTTTTTTCATTCCAGTGTGGAATTTTTCTTTGAGAAAATGTAATTTGGCTGCATTTAATTTATGTTATGTTCCAGCTAACTTTGACTTACATGAGTAACATAGATGTGTGCCTTCAACCCAAATATGTTTACAATGACCAATCCCACTGCTTTCCCTCCAAACCAGTCGCCATGGCACAGCTGAGATGAAAACACACACATGAAGATAGATTTAGAAAACCTCTCACGTTGTTATATAAGGCAGGTTGTTATATAAATCATTGTACCATCACTGTTAAGGACCAAAACAAGTATCAGATTCCTCTATCTGATGTAGTCACATTAAGTCTCATTTTACATGGAATTTGACATACTAAAGCTTTAAATAGAGTCATAATGACAAGTATGTCATATTCCAACACTAAATTCTGATGTACTGTTTGGCCAAGCCTTTTCTTAAAACAGCTACTGGAGATGTACAAAGGCTATCCATATCCTGTACTGTTCTCACACACATGACAGTAAGTATGGGATACTGACAAGTCAGTCATTATCACTCAATAAACAGTGCCAGGGTGAAAAATACCCCAATGCTAAAACATTTTCGCTGATGATCAGGTGACTGCTTTATCCCATTTGTTACATGGTTACTTACAAAATAAATGAATATGAAATATTACATCATGTGAGAAGAAAGAGCCAGCAGAGTGATGCAGGAGACATAAAACTAGCACAGCTTTGTACATAGAAAACCAGTTGCCTGGGACAATGTTCAGTTTTACAGTTTAGTGGTCATTATGCAAATATATGACTAGAGAATGCAGTGACTGACCAATCAGAACCAAGTATTTAAAGTAACTCACCATATATGGGTAGCCATTGAGAGAATACTGGTAAAGCAGTGCATCTTGGATTGTGTGTTTGGAGAACACAGCGAGCCCACTGCCAATAACTCCACTGTTAAAACACCAGTATCAGATAGAAGAATGCAAGAAAAAACTCATATTTCCTTTTAGGTGTCTCATGCTGTGTTTCTCTCAAACATGAACACACATATATTGCTGCACATACGGCAACAATCATATATTAGCAGGAAGACTTGAGCACAAAAGCCGTTTGTGTGACACTCGTCTACAGATTTGAGATTTTAAGATTAGTGTAACAGGATGGGCCAACTATCTAAACTTGATGATGTTTGGTTCCATTTTGAAGATTTGTGTGTATATATATATATATATATATATATATATATATATATATAAATTAAAAAATAAAAAGAGTATTCTGGGACATCAATTAGCCTAATACGCGACTGGGCGTGCGTAATCACGCCCCGGTCCCGCCCTCCACCGTGCCACAGTGACATAATTGTAAAATGTGCCAAATCAGTTCTATTGATTCTATTGGCATGCCTTAAATGGATAGCTCACCCAAAAATGAATATTCCCTTATCATTTACTCACCATCATCTCATCCCAGATGTGTATGACTTTCTTTCCTCTGCAGAACACAAATTAAGATTTATAGAACAATATTTCAGCTCTGCGGCTTCTCATAATGCAAGTTAATGGATACCAACATTTTGGAGGTCCAAAAAGCATATAAAGGCAGAGTAAAAGTAATCCATACGACTCTAGTTGTTAAATCCATGTCTTCAGAAGTGATATGATAGATGTGAGTGAGAAACACATCAACATGTCTTTTACATGGAGATTTATTGTAAAAAAATGTTTTACTTTATTTAACTACTGGAGTTGTATGGATTACTTTTATGCTGCCTTTATGTGATTTTTGGAGCTTGAAAGGTCTGGTCACCATTAATTTGCATTGTATAGAACGCCATTTGTGTTCTGCAGAAGAAAGAAAGTCATACACATCTGGGATGGCATGAGGGTGAGTAAATGATGAGGGAATTGTCATGTTTGGGTGAACTATCTCTTTAAGACATGTCAATAGACCCGACTTGGCACATTTTACAATTATGTTACTTATCAAGGATGCCGTGATGCGCACCTGAGTCAACTGCAAATACTTTGTAAATGACTAAATAATCAATGGGGTGTTCTCTCATATAAAGACTTTTCAGAAGATTCTTAAAATATTTTTCTCAAATCACAGAAAAATGGAAATGTTGTCATCATTCACTCAACCCCATGTCATTCAAGACACAAAAGGAGATGTATTGAAGAATGTTCACACTGCTGTTTTCCATACAACAAAAGAATACAACATTTCATCAATTTTCCAGTTGTTCATGATTACTGAATAAGGATGTATATTATTACTATTATTTGGAGATTACACCCATAAATATAGTTTCAATCCAATTAAATATGTTTATGCTTTTCGGTGTTTGACAGTCCCTAGTCACAGTTTCCTTTACTGTATGGAGAAAAAAAACAGCATGAACATTGCTCAAATTGTCTACTTTTGCATTTCACAGGAAACAGAACATCATACAAGTTTGAAATTATATGAGGGTGAGCAAATGATGCTAGAATTGGAATTTTTGGGAGAACAATTCCTTTATCTGGGGATTTTATTTCACGGCAGTTTTGACCTTAAATCCTCTCTCTAGATACAATCTGCAGGACTCTGGGATGTGTGAGAGTGTCTAGCCACATGATCACGTATCAGGAGGTTTCAAAGTCTGTGTTTCAAAATCCCAGTCGCTTTGTAGTACAAAGCAACATTCAAAGTCCCTTCATGTCATGGTGAGAACTGACCTCTTGAAATAGTGAGTATGAGGATGGGAGGAGGAAAGTTTTCTCTTCAGGAAAAGGAAATCTCTCTCACTCCATACCTAGAAAAGTGTACAAGATGTGTACAGTGTTCAGAAACAGTGGTACTGTGTTCAGCAGGAGTGAGAAATGCATACATATCTGGGGTGACATGAGGGTGTCAATGATGTGAGAGTTTTCATTTTTGGGAAAACTATCCCTTTAAAATTATATTTATTTCCATGACTTTCCAGGCTTGGAAATCACAATTGAAAAATAATTAAAGCCCAAAAATATCCACAAATTTCTGATTGGTTGTGATTGTGTCACATTATGTTGATTGTGCCACACGGCACCTGGATAAGACAAGGTATTGTGCATACATACAGGGCAATTATGTCAAAATAGACCCTAAAACCACAAGAACATAGAACCCTGAAGCCATTCAGAAGATAAGTGTTTAAAACATTTTAAACTGTGCTACCTACTTCTTGTAACAGGACGACGTCATGCCGCTCTCTGTCCAGCAATTCGGCGATCATCTCATACCGCTCTGCACAATGTTGACTCAGGAATCGAATTCCCCTTAAAAAACACATCCACCAGAAAATGAGAAACACACTCGCAAAACCAGTCACTTCTGTCTTGTGACCTTCTAACCAGCATCACATCACAATGAGGTTTACACACATATGGTCATTATCCTGCACATACTTTACAAACACAGCTGACCTTTGACCCCATTAGATTCACAGCTTCGTGTGACATCACATGCATGATTTTAATCAAACGCTGACTTGTTGAAAAAAGTGGAAGTTTTGAAAACCACATTTTTCAGACTCAGCTGTACAATCGCAGGCTGCGCAAGCGCATCTCTGCTGAATTTTTGACTGTTCTTCTGGAACATGGTGCTGACAGTGCTGGCATCAGCAGAGCGACTGAACGTCATGTGACTGCTGCCGCTGCAGCCCTGTCAGCTCATGTGCTTTCACCTTTATGCTTACAGAGACTTCTACAAAACAGATAGAATTAATCAGAAAAGATTGACCATCACACACTTACACACACTATATATATATATATATATATGTGTGTGTGTGTGTGTGATGGTCAATCTTTTCTAACACACACACACTTACACACTATTGATATATGTGTGTGTGTGCGTGTGTGTGTGTGTGTATAATGGAGAAATAAGTAAAACACTATTGTGCAATAACTCACATATTGGATGACAGAACTTTAACGTGCAACATAACATTCAACTCATAATGCATTCATAAATAAATACTTGCATTATAAATTAAATCATGCAAGCTACTTTTTCTAACACTATGTAATTTTCTACTTAAAAGAGCTAGACATCATCTAAAAATGATTAAACATAAAAAATGTAATTATGCAAATATATATGAAACCTGCTTGAATGAGAACAAATAACGTTATATTAAACCTTATTTTAGTACAGCACTTTAAATGAACGTGAAAACCCCAATTAATAAAGAAAGTAGGCTACTAAATTATGCAATTTATGTAATTCACACGACGTGTGCCACAAACTCATTAAACTTTTAAAAATGCATACGTACATAATTAATTGAATAAAAAATAATTACAGTAAGCTACGTTTTTAGTCCCGTAAATTGAGTAAATATTATAAAAGAGCTATGAAATCATCCCCCGACCTCGGTGTAATAATAAATCAGCTTTTCCTGCGTCATTGTGGCGCAAAAAGCATCATTTGAGCTCACCAGCAGTTGAGAGAGAACACGCGCAGTTTGGTGGGCCGCTCCGTTGCCATGGTGCCGCACAGCTCAGGCTTCAGTCAGCTGCGACAGCGAGTCTTTTGAGAGTGCTTTAAACCTGCTGTACTGCAGACACACAGAGACACACACACGTGCGCGCGCGTCTGGGGGAGGAGCTTAAAACTAATCCACAACGCAGCCAAAGTCAGTAACATTTGAAACCATACTTGCTTCTTTATTATTATTATTATTATTAATAATATTATATGTATAAACAGTGGAATGGAGATTTATAGTTTGTATTTATTAGAATCATCTAATAGATTCATACATACGTAGGATTCGCTTCAAACATAATATTCCTCTTTAACATAAATACCTGCATGACGGTGCCACTCAAATCGAAGCTCCGCGCGCTCGATAAGTGCTTCGTTCCTGAGAGCGTGACTTTATTGTTTCAATGTCCATCATCGTCCCGTCAAGTGACCTCCACTGTTTCATCTATCAGCCACTTTATCCTCTGTATCATCTAACATTGCGCAGCATGACACAGTGCGCATGTATGACACACTGTATGTAAACACCCGCGTGCATTGTGGGGAATGTAGTCAAGTGTTTTCTAATGGGGGAAATCTAAAGAACTACGAATTACAACTCTTAAAGGGATACACCCCCCCCCCCCCCCCCCCCACAGACACACATTTATTTTTAATTCTCTCATCATTTACTCACCCTCATGCCATCCCAGATGTTAATAACTTTCTTTCTTCTACAAAACACAAACTAAGAGTTTTAGAAGAATATTTCAGCTCTGTAGGTCCTCACAATACAAGTGAACGGTGACCAGAACTTTGAATGTCTAAAAAGCACATAAAGGCAGCATAAAAGTAATCCATAAGACTCCAGTAGTTAAATCCATGTCTTCAGAAGTGATATGATAGATGTGGGTGAGAAACAGATCCATGTTTAAGTCCTTTTTTTACTATTAATTCTCCTCCCTGTCATATGCACGAAGAATGCAAATCACCAAAACAAAAGAAGAAAAATGTAGAAGTGAAACAGGAAGTGGAGATTTAGAGGTTTACATTTTGGGGGTGAACTAAAATGCATTTATCTGGGATCTTAAAATGAAAGCCTCAAGAATTCACTTCTTTTCAAGGCACAATTGTCCAGGATATTTTATGTGCCGAACGGGTATAATATTTATACAAAAATACACAAAAGGTCTTGGTGTACATTGTGGTTTTTGGATAATTCTTTTTTTTTTTTTTTTTTTCAGAATTTCATATTCAGAATAAATTTTAATATCAAAATGCTGTCAAGGCAAATTAAATCATTAAAACGTTAATCAAATGAAAATATAACTATTTTATTTTTTAACATAACTTAGCATTATTTTTTTCTATCAAATGAAGCGCTTTTATACAAAATCCTCACAGCACAATCAAAACAATGAAATACTGCACAACAGACCATCACAAAAGTGAGAAATTGCTTTAATACATTATTAGGATCACTATTTACTTACAGTAAATATTACATTACTAAACAAAGGTATATATTATTTGGCATTTCTGTGTGCTTTTGACATTAGTTTCCCACCTCCGGATGAACAGTTCGCTACATGGCCAAGTGTAATTATTAAAAACAAAAAGCTGATTTGATTAAATACATAAATATATAGTCTGTATGTGCTGTGCACTTCAGAGTGCTCTGCTTTACACATTCATTTTGAAGCACGCAGAACATGCAAATTGTATTGTTTTTCAACTGAATCACAGCCTTTTGTGGTTTAATAATCACACTAGGACATATCAAAAATGCAATTGGATTATTTGTGCATTCAAACATTAATTTTCACCCCAATATGACTGGACCATCCGTGCTCCAATCTTCGAATGATTGAATATAAAGTATAATCCTGTTAGCACTGACTAAGTTACAAACTAACAAGTCCCTAACTAAGCCCTTAGTTTAAACTTTATGTCCCAATTTAAGCGAGAGTAATCCTACCCAGATGAGCAGGGAATGTACCTTCATGACAGTCAACTGTTGATGATGTTTCACAATGTGCATCTGGTATCTGACACCTATCCTGAGACCCAATCACTACCATGTGTTTGTAAAAGTAACAAAAAGATTCATTATACTACAATTTATTCCAGGACAAATAATAATTTTCCAGGACATTTTGGTATTTTTCCAAATGTTTCACGGGTGTGCGGTTTCCTTTTTGTTTCTAGTGAAGATGGTAAAAATACAAATAACAACTTTGAAATTTTGGCTTCCATGGCTCCAATATCACTTTATTAGCAGATCAATGAAACACTGTATAGATGTTACAACCCTTTTTTTTTTTATTAATAACCAGAGCAAAGAATGATTTTTGAACAAACAAAGCAAATAATAAAGATGAAAAAAGAAAAGAGATAAAAACTTTTCCTGTTAACATTCTTAAAATGTACACAAAACGTTTTGTAGCATGTCAAAATCATGTTTTTCTCTCTCTCACAAATACACAGATATACACACCCAATTACACACACACACACACACACACACACACACACACACACACACTCACGCAGAGGGATGATTTTGCTTGTAGATGTCAAACATGACCTGAACCACACAATCAGGCAAGATAGGGTTTTGTGGTGGATGCTGTTCACATTCAATTGGATGTCATTCTGTATAAAGACCTTAAAGACCTCTTTGGTATTAGGGACTAGTCCTTTCCAAAAAGTACATCTACTCCACATATATTCACGGTTGCATCCGGAGTTCCAAAAGAAAAATATCCCACAAATATATAGGCATCAGTTAGCCTTTTTGCAATAGCAAATGTGGTTTTCATAATGCAATGCACAAATGCATATAAATGTACTGATACATATGATACAAACAGATGATTGAATGTCACTCAGTAATTATGTTTAATACACTGCCAAGGCGCTGATCTTTCAAAACCGTATGGATTAACCTCTGAATGTGCCAGTGGCAAAACAAAACAAATAAAAAGATATAAACTCCGATTAAGGTGGGCGCTTTTAGCTGAAGCATAACAAATATTGAGTAGTTATGTACTATCAATCTAAACATAGAGTGTTTTATATTACTGAAAGAACCTGAGAACCAGTGGATCCGAATAGTCCAGATCTTTGCACATTTCGATATGGAATTAAAGGATAACTTTTCAAATTTACATTTTCAAATTCTCTGTTGATAAACGGCTTGCCACTCAAATCAATCGTTCAGGGACAGTCTTTTCTTGCTATTAAATGTTAGGAAAAATACTCAAAAAAACCCAGTTTTAAATAAGCACCCAGTTTCATTTGTAACAAAGCTAAGTTAAGTGAAATTGCTTGGCGATTATATAATTAATATGTTCTTAGATAAAACTCTAAAATACTGTGAATTTAAACCCAAGTCTTACCTGCTGAGATATGTTTTGTCCTATACGTACAGCTAACATTTTTACAGGCTAACTCTGATTTAAGGCTACACCACATCAGAGTTGCCCTCGAAAAATGTTTCCTCATCTACAGAATTATGCTGCCTACTTGCCAGTACGGGTAGGCCCCAAGTGTGATAAGGCACTTCAAATGAGGGCAAGTAATCAAGTAAAACCAGCATATGTACCGTTTATTTACAATAACCACTATGGCATTGGCAAATGGTTTTAAATGACAGTTGTATACTCTGCTTTCAAGATGCTCCAGAAGCATGTAAATACGTGTAACACCAGGAGGTAGAAATAGCTCACACATATGCACTTTAAAAAATAGAAAATCAAGCCATACACAGAGCAAGTGTGTTACATCTAAACCAAACTGATGTTGCACTCTTGCAACTTACATTTACCCTCAAAACAAACATTCAAGATTTCTTTCCTACACGTAACAGGTTTTTTTAATCACAATCAAGTCTTGCTCATCCTTCTGAGCACAATCTAAACCCCCTGCGTGTCAAAGGTCAGAGGTAGTGCGCTGGTGTGTCAAGCGAACGATTCAGAACAAGCGTGTCATGTCACAACGTTCCTGATTAGAGAACTTGTATTGATTAGCATTCATTTTCTATTTGCTTACAATCACTTTTAAAAAAGACCTTTGTGCCTTCGGCGTCTAAGTACCATGTTATCCCACCACAGACTCTCACAAAACAATAAGTACAAAGGAAGAAATATAATTATCCCTGAAAGTACATTTCCTTTCCTTTTAAGGAATATAATTAAATATTCAATACAACCTAGTGCACAGTTTCCTGGTTTGTGTTTTTGAACTTTAGCTTTGTCTAATTTTGTTTGTACACATGTGAACAGCATCTGGAGGTCTCTTGAGCACAGTGATCAATCAGTCCTTGACGAGTCTGTAAACATGATACTGTGCACCATGGTCACTTGTGGACACCTCAAACACGAATGCAATGCATAGCAAAGTCTCTTGTGTGTCTCTGTTTGTTACAACCTGGTGAAAAGAATAACACAGGTTAGAATAACATACTAAATGTTAGTGATAGTATATGGCAGTGTAGAGTAGATTAGTGAAGTACAGTATAGTACACTGTGGTGTGCTATGGTATGGTATGGTATTGCACAGGTATTACTGTGCGTAATAATAACACATATTAGGGAAAGTATAACAGAACACTATACTATGCAGTTTTATGCTGAAGCTGATGTAACTAATGTAGTAGTGTAGTATGGTACGGAATAGTTTTATTAATAGTATATACAGTATAGTAGAGTATAACATATATAGTATAGTATAGTGATGCATAGTATGGTATTGTCTAGTATAGTACGTATATTACAGCATAGTATAGTGTAGCAGATTATAGTACAGTATAGTATAGCATTGTACAGCATAGTGTATAGTATGGTATAGTACTTAATTAGCAGAGCATAGTCTAGTTAGTATAACAGTGTAGTATAGCAGAGTATAGTATGGTATAGCATGGCATAGTACAGCATAATAGAGCATAGTATACTATAGTTTTGCATATTATTGTGTGGTATAGTATAGTACAGCATGATATAGTATAGTATAGCATTGTACAGCATATAATAGTATGGTATAGTACTTAATTAGCAGAGCATAGTAAACTATAGTACAGTATAGTCTATTTAGTATAACAGTGTAGTATAGCAGAGTATAGTATGGTATAGCATGGTAAAGTATAGTACAGCATAATAGAGCATAGTATATTATAGTTTTGCATATTATTGTGTGGTATAGTAAAGTACAGCATGATATAGTATAGTATTGCATAGTTATGCATAATATACTATAGTATTGTATAGTACAGCATAGTATAATATAGCATAGTATAGTACAGTGTAGACTAGTATTGTACAGTATACTGTAGTATAGTACAATATAATAAAGTATTGCATAGTGTAGCATAGTATACTGTAGTATGATGATATAGTACAGTATAGTGTATCAAAGTTCAACTACAATCTGTTTTGCATTTTCAGTATATTAATAGTAGTATAGTATAGAATATTACAGTATTGTATTTTATAGTATAGCATAGTAAAATATAGCATTGTATAGTATTGTATAGAAAGTACATAGCAGCATAGTATTGCATAGCAACAGTGTGATATAGTGTTGCATACTGTAATGTAGTATAGTATAGGATAGAAAAGTACAGTATAGTATAGCATAATTTTGTATAGCATAGTGTAGTATTGTACAATATAGTATAGTATCGCATAGTATAATATAGCATAGTACAGTACAGCATATTATAGTATTGTATAGCAATAGTGTAATATAGTGTGGCATAGTTTAGTATAGTATAGCATGGTGAAGTATAGTAGAGTATAGTATTTTATAGTATAGTATATTAAAAAAAATATTATTTAGTATAGTACAGCATAGTAAAGTGTAGTGCAGTATAGTATTGTATAGTACAGCCTTAGTACATACTTGTTTAGTATATTATACAGTGAGGGAAATAAGTATTTGATCCCCTGCTGATTTTGTACGTTTGCCCAGTGACAAACAAATGATCAGTCTATAATTTTAATGGTAGATTCATTTGAACAGTGAGAGACAGAATAACAACAAAACAATCCAGAAAAATGCATGTCAAAAATCTTATCGATTTAATGGCATTTTAATGAGGGAAATAAGTATTCAACCCCTCTGCCAAACATGACTTAGTACTTGGTGGCAAAACCCTTGTTGGCAATCACAGAGGTCAGACGTTTCTTGTAGTTGGCCACCAGGTTTCCACACATCTCAGGAGGGATTTTGTCCTCATTGCAGATCTTCTCCAAGTCATTAAGGTTTTGAGGCTGACGTTTGGCAACTCGAAGCTTCAGCTCCCTCCACAGATTTTCTATAGGATTAAAGTCTGCAGACTGGCTAGGCCACTCCAGGACCTTAATGTGCTTCTTCTTGAGCCACTCCTTTGTTGCCTTGGCCGTGTGTTTTGGGTCATTGTCATGCTGGAATACCCATCCACGACCCATTTTCAATGCCCTGGCTGAGGGAAGGAGGTTCTCACCCAAGATTTGACAGTACATGTCCCCGTCCATCGTCCCTTTGATGTGGTGAAGTTGTCCTGTCCCCTTAGCAGAAAAGCACCCCCAAAGGATGGTGTTCTTGGGGTCATAGGCAGCACTCCTCCTCCTCCAAACAAGGCGAGTTGAGTTGATACCAAAGAGCTCTATTTTGGTCTCATCTGACCACAACACTTTCATCCAGTTCTCCTCTGAATCATTCAGATGTTCATTGGTAAACTTCAGACGGGCCTGTACATGTGCTTTCTTGAGCAGGGGGACCTTGAGGGCGCTGCGGGATTTCAGTCCTTCACTTTTTGAAGTCCTTCAGTGATTGACAGTTCATTTGTGTTTCTTCCATTTGCGAATAATCGCACCAAATGTTGTCACCTTCTCACCAAGCTGCTTGGCGATGGACTTGTAGCCCATTCTAGCCTTGTGTAGATCTACAATCTTGTCCCTGACATCCTTGGACAGCTCTTTTGGTCTTGGCCATGGTGGAGAGTTTGGAATCTAATTGATTGATTGCTTCTGTGAACAGGTGTCTTTTATACAGGTAACAAACTGAGATTAGGAGTACTACCTTTAAGAGTGTGCTCCTAATCTCAGCTCGTTACCTGTATAAAAGACACCTGGGAGCCTGAAATCTCTGATCGAGAGGGGGTCGAATACTTATTTCCCTCATTAAAATGCAATTAGATTTATAAAATTTTTTATATGCGTTTTTCTGGATTTTTTGTTGTTATTATGTCTCTCACTATTCAAATTATCCTACCATTAAAATTATAGACTGATCATTTATTTGTCATTGGGCAAACATACAAAATCAGCAGGGGATCAAATACTTTTTTCTCTCACTGTATATATATATATATATATTAGTACAGCATATTAAAGTAAATTATAGCATAGCATATATTAAAGTATAGTACAGTATAATATAGTATAGTACAACTACAATCAGTTGTGTTGCATTTTCATCAGTATTGTACACGCACCCACACATACTCTTACCTGTAGAATAGTGAAGTTCTCCAGGACACTGTTCATCATATATTTCTCTGGTAGGTGCTTGAGTTTGTGGATGAAGTTGATCATGTATTCGCACATGGGGGAGCGATGGATCCGGTAAACATACCTCCCACCCTCCACGCGGGCATACTCTGTCTGAGGGTTAAAAAAACAAACCTTCAGTTATAGAGAGCACTTTGCTTCCATGAAACTCCTATGTTAAGTATTGCAAAATATGTGGCAAAAAGCAAAGTTATCTAGTTCTGAATGTGACATTCCTAATGAATAAATGTTAACTCACCTCAACTTTCTCTACCACCTGCTTCCCGAAAGAGCAGACTTTAGTGGACACGGTGATCGTCATGTTTTCAGAACTGCTGTACTGACTGCTGACCCCATAGAAAGAGCCTGCACCATCCTGAACGTTGCTATTGTTCAGATCAGCCTGCAAGATTTAACAAATAAAGAATGAAATCAGTGATCTTTCAAAATAGGTAGTTTAATTATTTATCCAATAGACCCAAGGAACATAGTTCTGCTCCTGGAGAGCCAACTATCTGCAAAGTTTCATTTCAACCCTGCTCCACCACACCCGCCTGTCATCTAAAAGTGAACCGAAGATCTTGATTAGCTGTCTTAGCTTTGTTTGATTGTAGTTGGAATTAAATCTCCATGGACTGACATGGTCTTATTGATCTAGGAGTTATCATCTTGGAGCCAGTCTCATGGCTGTCTTGGTTGCTTCCACAGTGAAGTGCAAGTTTGTGTTCTATCAAAACGTTGTCATTATCAAGTAATCATTATTGATCATGACTCCTGACCCAATCACAAAATGAGGTTTGGTGTTATTGACGAGTCGCCATATTGTTTTTAGGCTCCATTAAACCATTGAGTTGATCAATGATTTGATTTGACAGTGAATAACGACCTAAATTTCAGTCTGTTTATCAACAAAGTGATTGTATGCCTTCAGAAGACTTGGAATATGACTCACGAGTTGCATGGACTACTATATGACACTTTTGGATGCTATTTTAAGCTATAAAGTAAGTCACTATCGACTGAATCTATCAATAGGATTGGGAGATTCTTTAAAAAAAAGTAATATGGCTTAGGTACAACATATGGGTGAGTAATTAATTACATAATTTAAATTTTTGGGTGAACTTTTTCTTTAACGCATGTGTAAATAGACCAATAATTAAAGCATAGTGCAGACAGAACACATCCTGTGTGAACGACCCCTGAAGCAATCATGTCAATACTACAGTAAAAGTGCATTTTGAGGGACTGACCCAGAACTTGACCAGGAAGAAGGCGTTCTGAGAGCCTTTCTCAAAAAGTTCCTTTAGTCCACCCTTCTTCTCTGGAAACTTGTCATAGATCTGACGAATATCCACTGCCTCCAGGAGAGGGTCCGTGTATGAGGGGTTTGTCTGGCCAATGTGAACAAACAGATGCTTGCTGTACTGTGGAGCAACAGGTGAAGAAGTAGCATTTATTTCACTTTCGCACAGACACACTTGTCATAATACATACAGTAATCTTAGACCTTGACGGTATGCCCACAGACAACCCATCTGATATGTATTGCACACACACTATAAAAAAGGGAAAGCAGCTCAATTGAAATACTAAACCAGCACACTTGAAATCAACTTAACACATTTACAGCATGTTTGAGATTAGAACAGGGTTCCTCAATAGGCGGCCCGCGAGAGAATTCTTTTTGGCCCAGTGTTGTCATGGTAATGTCCGTGTAGCACGTCGCTGGCTCGAAAATTCAAACGCAGCATCATTGACCGCTTAGTCTGACAGCGTAAACATGGCGAGTGTGAAAAGAAAAGTGGACACGGAAAATAGACGATTCAAATGTGAATGGACTGAACAATTTTGCTTTATTTTGCCTGACCATCACAACGCAAAGCCAACGTGTTTGTTATGAACGCAGACCGAGTGTCTGTCCAATCTTTTATCCGACATAAAGAAAGAAGTCGTGTCACTTGCAATAGACTCGTCTTGCGACCGAACCGACATTGAACAGCTGTCAGTGTTCGTCAGATTTTTTGATGGGAAGGTTTTCCGTTAAGAGCTGCTTGTGTTTGCTGTCAATACAATCATTTTTAATGAGCTGATGCAGTTTTTTGAAAAGAATAGGTTGGATTTAAGCAAAGTTATGTCAGTTGTCACTGACGGGGCTCCGTCAATGGTTGGACATCATTGAGGCCTGATAAGCAGGCTAGCTGCTGTTAACCCAACACTCATAGGATTTCACTGCATAATTCATAAATCTGTGTTGTGCGCTAAACTGTCTGGAAAAATGAAAGAGACAATGGATACGGTGATGAGGCTGGTAAACTTTATTCGTGTGAGTTCTGGTCTGCAACATCGCCTTTTCCGAGCCTTGCTGGAAGAAATGTCAGCAGAACGGCTGAGCAAGGGCCGTGTGCTGGAGAGAGTGTGTGAACTTCAAAATTAACTTTGTTCATTTTTAAGCAGCCTTCAAAGCCATAAGGCAGAGACATTTCTGAAGTTTTTGAACGACAGCTCAGAGATGGCATACTTTCATTTTTTGAGCGATATCATGTCTCACTTAAATCAGCTTAATATGCAATTGCAAGGCAAGAACCACACCATTGCAGACATGTACGAAGCTGTTGAAGCTTTTCGTTTAAAGCTGACAGTTTTTGAGCGGGATCTTCAAGGGAGAAAGCTACACTTTCCGCATTTGCAACAGCAAGAAACACCAGACGCGAGACCCGCTAATGCGTGACTTCGTGACGAGACTGGCAGATAATTTCAAGGAGCGATTTGAGAGCTTTAACCTGTCAAGTGAACTACTTCTCTTCCTAAGACATCCATTTTCAGTCCCAGCAGATGGGCAATGGACTGCTGAGGCCAAACGCCTGGTTTCAACCTTAGATGAAGCATCTTTGCAGCTGGAGATTTTTGGAAATGTCAAAGTCTGATTTTCTCAGAGAGCAACACAAGGAGGCTAGTGTGAGCGACATTTGGACAAAAGTGGTTTCTCAAGCTAAATTCAAGAACAGCAGAATCATAGCAATGTTCCTACTTTCAATGTTCCCCACCACTTGCATCTGTGAGTCATCATTTTCAATAATGAACATCATCAAGATGATTAACTCAATGAATTCAGGTTTTTGCAGTAGAGGTAGAGCCTACATTTTAATGTCATATCAAAGAAACTAATTTTCAATGTGTGAAACCAATGTCCACAATTGAATTAGGTTAAAACAATGTTTTTTTTTCCAGTGCTGTAAAGTCAAGAGCTTTCTCAAAATGGCAAAACTGCTACACAGTTTCCAGGGGGTGGGATGCACAGGTTTGTATCTGGATTACAGAAGTAATTGTGATATCATCGAGGACAATTGTACATTTAACACGGAGTGGAGGTGGCGTAGTGGGCTAAAGCAAATAACTGTTAATCAGAAGGTTGCTGGTTCGATCCCCACGGCCACCACCATTGTGTCCATTGTGTCAAGGCACTTAACTCCAGGTTGCTCTGGGGGGATTGTCCCTGTAATAAGGGCACTGTAAGTCACTTTGGATAAAAGTGTCTGCCAAATGCATAAATGTAAATGTAACTGTGTTATCAAAGTAATGTCAGTGAAGTACTAGGCTTTTACATACGTTTGGACATTCTCAAAGTCTACATAATTTATTCTGTCTTTGTCTAGAAAAGCATTCACAGAGAATGCTTCGTCATTATTTGAACTTGATTGTTGGAGGTCTATTATTGTGGTTTCATTGATTTCAGGTTTACCTGCCTGTGGGCAGTTCTTCAGCAGAATATGCTGCAAAGTGGACCAGATGTCAAAAATCTGGCTCTGTGATAGTATCACTATACTGTAAAGTCTCTTGAGCTTATAGTTTCTTAACCCTCCTGTTATGTTCAGGCCATTTTTTTTTTACATGTTTATTGACCCAAACAGAAAATTTGTAAGGACTTTTCTCTCAAAACAGAAAGGATTAAAAAAAATATTCAAATATTCTCTGCAAAACAAATGACACTCACAGTATCAGGGTCCCTCTGGACCTCCATGAAGGCAGAGTACTCCAGCATGCGGAGTTTAGCAGAGGCAATGGTCCGATCCTGCCAAACAGGCACTGCAGTGGCGGTGGGGGGGAATGGGGTGGGTAAGGGCTCATAACCTGTTGAGGAAACATCTTTATATATATATATATATATATATATATATATATATATACACGGTATATAAACATACATGCAGTACTATGAAAAAGTTGTAGGTATCTGTGAAAACTGTTTTATAGTGAGGATGTTTTTAAAAAATAATGCCATGAATAATTTGAATATATCAATTAACTTCATACAAAATGCAATTAACATAAACAATTAAATCAGTATTTGGTGTGACCACCCTTTGCCTTAAAAACAGCACTAATTCTAGTTACACTTGCACACAGTTTTGCAAGGTTGCTGGCAGGTGGGTTTTTCCAAGCATCTTGGAGACCACTTGCCAAAGTTCTATGCATTTAAGCTGTCTCAACTGCTTCTGTCTCTTCATGTAATCCCAGACTGACTCAATGATGCTGAGATCCAGACTCTGTGGGGGTCATACCATCTGTTGCAGGACTCCTGGTTCTACTTCTATTCTATTCTATTTGCAAAAGGAATGTTTGGAAATCTGAATTTGAAATTTAAAATGACAAGAAACATCTCATGTGACTTAAGACATTTGCACAGTACTGTATATATAAATCCATAAACCTTTTTTTAATGAAGATGGCACAAGCATACTTTTAAAGCAAAACATTTCACAGAAGAAATTATAAAACTATAAATGTATTGGTCAAAATAAAGAGAAAAAGTATTTGGACACTTTGTGGCTGTCTGTGAAACATGTCCATAGTTAATGTGATGAACTACACCTGCTGTTGCTTGGACACTTGACTGACTTGATGCATCCTCTAATCTCATTTGAGTGTGACTTATGTGTCCAAATGCTTTTTGGAATTGTTGTGTGTGTGTATGTATGCATATATATATATATATATATATATATATATATATATATATATATATATATATATATATATATATAAAACAAACATAATTGTTCTTACTTGATAAGGGTGTAGGAAGTGGGGGTTGTAGGGTGGAGTATGGACTCTGTGCAAAGGGTTTAATGCTATAAAAACACAAAGACAGGTCAGCAGGCTTTCAAACGGATATTGTGCTCAGATCAGATGTTTTTCATATAGAAGTACTTACTCCTGAGAAGGTCCAGGCTGTCCTGGGATAGAGCCAGGCCAAAACTACACAACAAAAAGAGCATGAAACAACATAAGGAGGAAGTTTACATTACAGAATTGTTCATAAAAGGGTGACTGGTTCTTGGGCTTGTAACTGACCCTGGATGGAGGAGGGTAAGGGTGCTGAGGAAGAGGAGGTAACTGACTCTTCATCAAATGAGGGGAAACAATCTGAGCAGAGGACAGAGCAGCTATATTTTGAAGGGCTTTGTCTTTGGAGGCCTGATCCTGAATGAGAGAGACAAGAAGGGGCACAGTTCAATGGGAATAATGATACAATAAAAGGAACAATAATAATTTAGATAATAACCTGAAGGGAATGAGACTTACGAACTTTCATAATACCAGTCGTGATCCATTCTAATTCAAATGTATATATATATTTAAATAGCATAAATCTAAATATGAATCAATTATTTTTAGATTAATAGAATGTATTATTATTCTTATTATTCTTATAAACAGAGTTTTCAAACAGGGGTCTGTGGAGAAGATGTATACAAACTATTTCATGACTTTTATAACTATTAACTAATTTCTTATTTTATAAATAATGATCAAGATATTATAAATGTTATTAGAAGAAAACAATTCTAGTTTAAAAAAGCCAAAAGCCCCTCCATTAAAATGATGTATATAATATTAATAGCTAATAGGAGTAATAACCAATACACATTATTAATACTTTTGTCTGTGACAATATGCAATCTTTACCTGCACACCTCAAAAATGAGCAATTTTGGTGGAAGATCTAAACAACATGCTTTATGTTAAGAGTTACATGCAAAATTCATGCGACATATGATATTATGTTTGAATTGCAACACACACAAACCCAGAAAGCACATGATATTATACATAATGACACCTGGACATTTCAAAAACATTCACTGCATGTAAAGGCAGTGCCATTCAGTTTATAGAAATAAGTAAAAGAATTAGAAGAAAGTGGAAAGAAATCGGTATGAGCCCCGAGTAGGAAAATGTTGCTGATGAAGCATTGTTAAATTAATATTGGAAAACAAAACAACATTTTGCTTTCCTCATAATTGACATTCTGAGCTATAGTCACATCTGTATTTTCCATACATAGTTATTATAATTTTTCACATTTTGCAGTGTAACAATAGATCATTGTAATAATAATCAGAATAATAATAATAATACACCTTGTAAGTGTAACAGAAAACACTTATAACTGTGGCTTTAACGAACAAAAGTTCAAGCCACAAATGCAATGGAGAACAGCAATAGTGGTTGCTTAATTCATCCAATTAAGTGAGACAGGCGACATTGGCAGCCAAAGCACTGAACTGCGCAAACCGAAGCACAAAAACAGCAAAAGCTGAGCATTTGCAGGTGTCTGTGCTAATGAAGCTCTGCAGGCAAAGCGGCTTACACAAAACATTTCACTTACCAAGTTCATGGCCTAAAATTGAAGGGAAGAGAAATTGTTAAAATGCTGATAAGACCAATTGATCTGAGGACACACTGATCAAATGACTCAGAGGAGCACAGGTGAATGGACAGACTGTATTTTGTATTATTATATTTTTATATTTTTAGTGTTGTTGTCAGCTGTTCCACTGAAAAATAACCTCTATATGCTCAATGGACAATGCAAAGTGCACATTGAACATTTGAATGGGAAAAGGTAACCCTGAAAAGGTAAGTGAATTCACTTGACAAGCGCAGTTTTCCTTTCCTATCTGGGTGGAACATGTCGAAAGGCTCGTCCATTCTGTTTTTAAAGCCAATAGGCTTTCGTTATGCCACAGCGATGAACTGAATTTGCTACTTGCTAGTCAGTGGACAATCTCGTTCTAGAGAGCATTTGATTGGACAAAAATCTGTGTAGTGCAACATGAGTCATCAATATTTCTAGTCTGTTTTCCCAGAAGAGATAGACTGTCGATTTTGAGACTGTCGAGATCTCTAGAATTTGGATGGCCTCAAAGCAAACAGACATAAGCTAAAAGCAACAAAACTGTAATATTAAATTAATGGGGTTATTAACCCATTCAGTTCTGAAGGTGTTTTGAAAGATCTCCTGTTTCAGTGGCATACCCCAAATTAAAGACATAAATAATAATAAATAAATAACATTTCTTGTTATAATTTTAAAACTTAAAAAAAAAATTATGATATAGATCATGATAAATTATTATACTCTCAGCCAAAGAAACAGGTGAAAATAATAATAAAAAAACTTGAGCCAAACATACATTTTTTTCTTATTTTTCAGATTTTCTGATATCTCAGCGTGTAAAAAGGTTTTTTTTTTGTTTTGTTCTCAATCCTGTTACCTGTAACTGAGTAAAATTCTGTTATGACAAAATACGACAAAACAATCCAAAGTCATAGCATTACAAAAATAATTTATCCTAGTGAACAAAAAAAGCTTGAGTGTCCACAAGCCTCTCAAAACAAATAAAACATAACAAATGTACATAAGAACTAATTACACATGCAGGCCGAAGTATGCAGGCATGAGTAACAAAATTCCATTCTGTGTCATTTGAGCCATCATTGAGTCTGTGTCATGTACTTAGCGCCATCTCCTGGTGGCCATATATTAGTGAAAGATTGTCTATGTCCATATTTGGATGACTTCCATGTGTGGTTGCAGCGATCGGAACCTAATACGATTGTTTTAGCATTCCATGATGCTGGATAATGTATACTACAGTACTAAGCTAATGTTTTTTTAGCCAGATAGCACTTTACAGTATGTGCTGTGCGCACATTGTGCTTCATGTGAATTATTTAATGATCAATGCTTACAATTATGCTGTATGGGGACTCGTTTTAACAGGAATACCATCCTCTAAGAAACTGTGTGTGATATGCTAGGTTCTGTTTTAATTTTTTCCATGAAGTTTTAAGCAAAAATGTGGCTTATAAGTGACACCTTTTTACATGTAACATGTATGTCAAAGACATGTACTTAGCTAATACTCTCTATATTTTTGTCCGCAAGTAAAACAAATAGGCTGGTTGTATTCGTCTCTTAGGGAACTTTCTAACAACATATGACACATGGCTATTTGATCAGGTTGATGTTTTTACCGATTACAATAATACGTAGGGTGCAAAATAATTAATAAATTATCAAAACAGAACACTTCTTATTTGTCTGCAAATTTTAAAGCACTTGTTCAGTTTTGGTCATAATGCCTACATGCATTGTGAAGCATTGCACAGCTTCTAAGCTTTAAAACTATACTTATTTTGTGTTGGTCAAAACTGTAGTTATTCATATTTTGATAAATATAATTTTTATAATTTTATAATGATAAATATCATTTAATAAAAGCCAATCCAAGCTTAAAAGATTAAATAGGTCATAAGTTTACTTCCTTCAAGCTTGGCTCAAAAAGCCTAATTATTAACCATGCAGAGAAGGCAAAGATGAATGTTAATAAAAAGCACATGCAAATTAACTATATTTAATAATGTTACAAATTATAAAGAAGGCATCACGTCAGTGAATACAGTGAACATACTTTTTTTAAAATTTGTGATTAAATCAGGCAGATAATAAATTGAATACTGCTCTCAAAAAACATGTTCTCTTTCTAAAAATAATCCCGACTAGAGACAAGAACAACATGATAAAACAAGACTATGTATGACGTTCTGGAAAATATACTGGACATTACTGAGCTGTATGTGATTCTTCAACTAGTGCCAGAGTTAATATATTTGTCAAATGCATAACTTTTTTGACAACGTCAACAGGAAACATAGTTCCCAACCATTTACTTTCATAAACTGATTCAATAAAGTGAAACAGGATATTTAAAAAGGAAAAATGTGATGAAAACATGCAAGACCTCATTTTAACTCGGTCCCTTAATTAAGAAATGTATATATATATATATATATATAAAATTAGTTGGTTTCATGTTGACTTAAAGCAGGTATACGTTAAAAACTGAAAGACAAGGGGGTAAGACGTGATTTAGGTTAAGGAAGTCTACATAAGTTAGATTCTGGAAACATCTCACTTTTTAAAGCTGATTCAGACTCACATTTGCCACATTTGACTATATTACAATATGCAATAAACCAGAACAAGGAGCCATTACATTATAACCATGCTGCTCATTTCCAGTCCAGCTAACAAATTTAGGTTCTAAAACCTTTACCATACATTAGATCGTGCTCGCTGGAATGCTAAAATGCCTTGCTTTCTTTAAGAGAGTTAAATCATAACATTCTGAGGTGTCCCAGATAGCCCACGTCCATCTCCGAGATGTCTGTTTTTATGTCTTTTCATCTGGAAAGCATCACACATCAAATAGATGTCTGGGTGATGTACAGTAAGTGTGCTATCAGGGGTGACATTCCTGAAAATGATGTCTCAACATCATTCGTTTGCCACCTTAACATTTTATGAATATTGATTTGTAATGTTTCAATAGTGAAGTGTGTTTTTGAACTGTATAAAACACTACTTCATCAACGCTGTACCGTCCACATTATTTGAAAGCTTGGAATAATTATTGAGTCTCATGTTTACAAGCAAACTTTACCTAACCGTTGCCATTGGCTTAGAAATCTAATGTTTAAAGGACATTTAGAAAAAGCTGTACTATGTTTTCTCCTAACTGTTTGAAATATTTGATCAAAAACTACATCATAAGGACATTCTATTTACATAGTTTCAAATGCCTGCTCGTAAATTTACACAACCTTTATATAACATTGATCAAGTGTATAGAATGTTCCCTATTAAATGGATCACACAGTGTACTGTATCTGTACAGTGTAGATTAAACTACACATTGTGTTGGCTGGAAGTTACTATAACATTCAGAACCACTATGCTACAGATAGCATTTGAAATTGCAGGGGAAAAAAGAGCAATAAAGTTTTCTATTTTAAGCTGCAGCTCTTGCTGGAGGAAGGAATGGTGAGTACCCTGATAGCACATGTACATCACCCAGGTGTCTATCTGAAGTGTGCACTGTGTACATCGTTTCCTCATCTGCAATACGTCTATAAGACTTATGCCAGTATGTCTCAGATGTCAGTGAGAATTCATCAGTTGTATGTGACACGTTTATGATTTAGAATGTTTGTAAATCAGATCATTTTAAGATGTTTAGCAGATGTTAATTAGATTGTGATGCTGTGTGCTATCTGGGTATAAGGCAAGTCACCTTAAAGACATTTTACAGCAAAGTTAAGAGCAGAGCAGGCAAAGTCTGCAGCGAAGTTCATACCTTCAGCTTAGACTGAATCTCGCGGGACTTTCTCCGCGCAAGAACCTGCAGATGGCTAGACACCTGCCGGAAGGAAGTCAGAGGAGGGAGAAAAGGAAGAAGGGAAAAAGAGAAAAGAGACAGTGAACAGAGAGGGAGTACAAAAGAAGCCACTAGGTGGCACTTCAGCCCTACCTTTATGCCTGTTTGGTATTCCCGCATTTTCTTCCTGGCTAACACTTGTATGTGACTAGACACCTGAGGCAAAAAAGGGCCACATACATTTGGTACGATCCAGCACATGTAAATTATTAAAACAT
Source organism: Moxostoma hubbsi (assembly GCA_032164185.1). Classification (NCBI taxonomy): domain Eukaryota; kingdom Metazoa; phylum Chordata; class Actinopteri; order Cypriniformes; family Catostomidae; genus Moxostoma; species Moxostoma hubbsi. The sequence continues at coordinate 9,844,903 of JAVLUX010000020.1, read as the reverse complement.
AAATGTCTATAGCCAAGTGATCAATGAAAAAAAAAAAAACTTTTGTTAATAGCACCAAAAATACAATATAGTCATTAATTACAGGAAAAGAGTTGAGAATATCAGTTAAATAATATGGTGTGCACAGTCATTTTTTTCACATTAGCTATAAAAGAGTAGAGTAATCTGAGGTAAAGAAGCACAATGTATGATACCAGTGATGTCATATTTTACTACTGATTTCAATTTTCAAATTTTCAATTTGATGGTAATCTTGACCAACCATTTTGGAGATTTCGGTGTTCCCCCATTCAAGTAGATGGGAGCATGGCATGACTATAATAGCCTCCCGAGAGTTTTACATACAGCCGTGGCCAAGGCAGTGACATACATTTTGTGTTTCGCAAAGTTTTCTGCTTCAGTTGTTGTGGTGTTGATTCACATTGTTTCTAGTTTATTGTGCAGAGTGATCAGAATCATTTTAAATAATTGCAAACAGCTTTAATGGCCAATTTTTTTTACTTTATCACAAAAACTCAAATTTCACTGTTTTTTTTGGCCCCAGCAATGACCAGCTAACATCATTTCACTAATCATACCAGCAACACCTGGGAAAGTGTGAACGAGAACTAGTCCGCAAGTGAAATCACTCTATCATTCTGATTGGATTATAAGAGCAGACTGATTGCTATAAAAGGAGAGAAGAATTGCTTCCAATCATTGTGTTCTTGTTCGCAATGGTTACCTCTAAAGAAAGACGTGCAGCCATCATCGATTTGCATCAAAATTGCCTCACATGCAAGGAAATTGCTGCAAAGAATACTGCACCTGAAAGAACCATTTACTGGATCATCAAGATCTTCAAGGAGAGCGGTTCAACTGCAGTGAAGAAGGCTTCAGGACGTCCCAGAATGTCCAGCAAGTGCCAGGACCATCTCTTCCTGAGGTGTCAGCTATGGAATCGTGTCACCACCAGTGCAGAGCTTGGCAATATTGGCAGCAGGTTGGTGTGAATGCATCTGCACGCACCGTGAGGTGAAGACTTTTGGACATTGGCCTGGTGTCATGAAGGGCAGCAAAGAAGCCACTTCTCTCAAAGAAAAACATCAAGGACAGACTGAAATTGTGCAGGAAGTACAAGGATTGGACAGCAGAAGATTGGTGCAAAGTTATTTTCTCTGATGAAGCCCCCATCCCACTGTTTAGGACATATGGAAAATCGATAGTCGGGGAGATGAAAATGTGAACGCTAACATCAGTCCTGTGTCGTGCCAACAGTGAAGCATCCTGAGACCATCCATGTGTGGGGTTGCTTTGCATCCAAGGGAGTGGGCTCTCTCACAATTCTGCCAAAAAACACTGCCATGAATTAAGAATGGTATCAAAACGTCCTGCAAGACCAACTTCTCCCAACGATCCAGGAGCAATTTGGTGATGATCTGTGCATTTTCCAGCATGATGGAGGACCATGTCACAAGGCAAGATTGATAATGAAGTTGCTCGGAGAACATTACATTGAAACTTTGGAACCGTGGCCAGGCAACCCCCCGGATCTTAATCCATAGAGAACCTGTGGTCAATCCTCAAAAGGCGAGTGGACAAGCAGAAGCCCACAAATTGTGATCAACTCTGAGCATTAATAAGGCATGACTGGATCACCATCAGTCAGGATTTCGCCCAGAAGCTGATATACAGCATGCCAGAGCGAATTGCAGAGGTTAAGAAGAACAAGGGTCAACACAGTAAATATTGACTCTGCATAAATGTAATGTTTTTCCCAATAAATGCCTGTAAAACTCATGAAATGCTTGTCATTGTTTTCCAGTATACTATAGAAACATGTGAAAAAATTATCTACAAACACTGAAGCAGCAAACTTTGCAAAACACAAAATTTATGTCACTGCCACTACTTTTGGCCACGGCTGTACATGGACTGACTTGCTAGAAAGACTTTCATGCTACTCACTTTATTTTGGTAACCCTCCTATGATTGGACACTTACAGTTGCAAAATAAATGTATCAAGTCTGTGAATTTCTATACTGGCATCAGTAACTGTAAACTCTGTGTAATTCTGCTTCCACACCAATAGGTGTCAGTATTCTGCCCACGAACACTGTAGTAGTAGTAGCCAGTGAAAGAAACTTAAACAAAACAACATTAATGCAGAAACTTTCAAATTTAAGTTGTATTTTTTGCTGTAAAGTTGAAAACAGGACACATTGAATGCTAATCAAAATAAAGATTACAATTAAATTGTCTAGGGTATCAAATGTAAGCCTGTTTGGTAACATACACAAAGCCAAAAAATTACTGAATTATTCAGCTACAAATATGATAATGTTATTGCAAATACATATCATTGTTTGACTTTTGATCCCTTATGTAATCATTCCAGCAACTAGTCAGGTTGAGACAATAGCAGAGATATACTGATATATTACCTGTTTCCTTGTGCGAGTTTTCCCTGTCCGCAGTTTTATGTATCTTGCTATCAACTCATTGCGACCTGGAAAGGCATCAGAGAGAAACACAGGATTAGTATTAATGCAAAAATACCCCTTCAGTTGACTGACAAGTTGCACTGACACACATTACTGCAAAATACAGATAGGTGGAGTGATGTGCCAATGGAAGTATAATAAGAAAGTGATGTATATAGAGTCATATGAGTTTTGAACATCAGGAAGGGTGATTAAATAATGACAGAATTTGTATTATTGAGTGAAGTACCCCACAATGCTTTCCTCACTGAGAAAAAACTCACAAAGATCAGTTTTATATTTTAATTGTCTTTCTGGCTCCTGTAGCTCAACGGGTAGAGCACTGCACTAGCACCACCAAGGTCATGAGTTTGATTCCCAGTGAACACACATAAAGATCAAAACTGAATGCACTATGGGGTTCTTTGGATAAAACAGTCACAAATGAATAAATATGAATGTTTTTCCTTTTCACATGTTATTTAAAACTTTCAAATAAAGATGGTGGACTGGGAACAAGGCCTGTTATATACTGAAAGGTACACAGAATGTGGTAATGCCTCCACCAGCAATATCACAGAAGGGTGTAAAGCCTCCTATATGACCATTAGTTTATTAATAGACTATTGAAAGACAAGGCTTGCGACAGATGAGTCAGGTGATATGGGTGGTGACTTGGCAAAAAAGGGGCCACCATGTGTCAGGGCGTTGTCCAATCAGGTCGCTTTGTGTGGACAAATATATCTTTTATACAAAAGGCCAATTTACTCTATGATTATAACCATAAATCTGTTTGTATATTGGCATTAATATGATTTGATGGGAAGAAAGAGACAGAAACAAAGGAAGATGGGGGAGGGGGTAAAATTATGTATAGAGAGATAAAGAGGATTTCATCACAGTTTATAAAGGGTTGACCTTGTGAACAGCTGTGCAAAGTTTCAACCATGAATCTTTCTTGACCCCCCCTGCCCCCCCTCCCCCAACACACCCCACTCACTGACAGCCGGGCTGCCTGCTCTCTACACACGAACCCCCGCTCCCTAAGAGCATGATATATAACACCAGGGACTGATATAAACACGCAGGTCACCAGCGAATAACAGGGTTGGACATGCATTTGTTGTGAATGCACAAACAAATGAAAGAATATATATGATATGCTGCTTAAACATAAACACCTCATGATCCCATGAGAACTCGACATGTTGCTACCACATGGTACCTCGAATGTTCTGGTTCCCATTCTGTCAAATTACTAACAAGTGCCAAATCCCATCAGACATTTTTTCATCAATTCAAATGTGTTTACCTTTTCTGTGGCCCTTCCTGTGAGACATTATTTCTGGTCTAATGTCAATGATGAGCACATTTGCCCTGTAAATTGAATTTTTACTCCACTGATGGTTAGGTCTATGGTTGGGGTTTGGGTTGTTAAAATATTCATTCCTGTTAACTGTATTACATAATCACATTTACAACTCACTTCTGGCGCACAGTGTGGACATTTCAACTTAACACTTTCAGATTCGGCCACTAGGGGCAGTGGTTAAAATTGTTTGTAAGCACAGACAGATTTCAGCAGCAGAAATATCAATCTACTGTTGCCAATTTCACAGTCTGATCAGTCTGACAAAGAATAAATGTATTCGTGGGACAGAACATAAACAAATTCAAGAACAAGATCACCTCCCACAGAATGATCAGAATTTGTGCTGCTGTTTACCAGCAAAAGAGGGACTTAAGCGGATGTCATAATCAGGTTTGGGAAGTACGGAATACATGTTTACGTATTTAAAATACAAAATATAAGTAACTGTATTCCACTACAGTTACAATTTAAATAATTAGTAATTAGAATACAGTCACATTCAAAAAGTATTTTGATTACTGAAGAGATTACTTTGAATTTTATTGTAAGGTAGTCAGCGTCTTTACTAGACACTGCTCTTTAGATATTGGCATTGACCATTAAAAAACCCATATCGACATCTAGTTCTGTGAAAGACAGGATGAGTAAAGGTTTAGCACCAGAATATTATAACAGAGATCTAGTGATGTTACATTAACCCAAACAAATTAGAGCCTCTTCTATTTATTTTTATTTAATAATACTGATTTGTCCTTCGCATGAGACGTTAAACCAAGGTCCTGAATCTTTGTGGTTATGAAAAATTCCAGGGCACTTCTCGTAAAGTGTAGGAGTGTATCCCCGTTGTCCTGGCCGAATTCCCCCATTGGCCCTTCTCAATCATGACCTCCTAATAACCCTCATCCATTAATTGGCTCTATCACTCCACTCTCTCCTCTCAAGTCAAGTGGTTTTATTGTCTCCACCAATAGCTGGTGTGTGGTGAGTGTACTGGCGCACATTGGCTGCCGTCGCCTCATCCAGGTGGATGCTGCACACTGGCAGACATTGACAGGCAGAACACATGGACCGGAGATGGCAAACATTTTCTGTTCCAGACAGACAGAGGAGACTGATTGAAAGAGAGACTCTGGCTTTTTCCCAGCAGCCTTAAACTCCTGACTCCCCTCCAAAATTTTTCAGAGGGCACCAAACTGCAGCCCAGCCCACCAATGGCAGCCTGTCCACATATGGGGGGGGGGGGGGGGATTTACTATGAATTAATTACATCCACTGATAGCATTGTTTATTTGTACATACTGTCTGCATTGTTTTAATGCCAAATTCACCAAATTCAAGGAAATATGAAAATCATGTTGTGGCACTAATGCCTCTACAAAATCTTGCAGGCTACTTCTGAGTGCTCAGTTGAAAGGGATATAGCAGTCTACTGTGATCTGGCATACTTGCCTCAGACTGAACAGCATCATTCCACCACTGCAGTCCAAGAACCTTAAGCGGTTCTTTTTTTAAATGCCGAAAGTGAGCTCTTCTACTCTGCACGTCTAGATTTATGCCTGGTTATAATGCTCTTCCCCATTATTTTATCATCATTTGATAAATTACTGCTGCCAAGAAGACCTACACGAACATCTGTTTAATAGTGCAACTCAGACTGCAGGGCTATTTCATTGCATTTAGTGCCTGGCACGCCTTGAGGGGCTTAAACCTACAACCTTGCAGTTACTATCCCAGTTCCTTAATGAGATCACTGCAATAAGACCTTGTCCCAATGGCGTACTTGATGTGGACTTGCCTGTCCATAATTTTATGCCCTTGATTTGCCCTTGCATTGGACTACTACCCATACGTCTATGTGACATAGTGTGGACTCGGATGAGTATATAAAGGGCTGAGGGCATTGTCTTTATTAGTTAAGTACAAGTCATTGTAGAATGTCTGGTAGAATTGAATCGATTTGCTTCAGAGTATCTGTGGCCTAGTGGTTAACAGAAGTTTACCATGCTAGTTGTGGTACAAGTGCTCAAATGAGTGATGCAGGTTCTAATCCATCCATGCTATGTCCCAATCCCATTCCCTCTCTTTTCACTGTCTCCTAGCTTCCTGTCTCTACATAAATAGTGTCTATAATAAAAAGTTGCTGACTAAATCAAGCAAACTCAACCATTCAAAAAGATCCCTTACCACACACTACCTCAGAGTACAAAGCAGTAGCAACTCTGAAAATCGAGTCTCATTAAGAACTAAAATTGGCTACTTGTCTCTCTCTGTTTAGAACATTAAACAGGCCTAACGTTTCACTGACAAAGTGCTGAGCCTAAAAGGGCCAGTTAAACTTCCACTTCACATCAATGTCTGCATAAATACTCCCGCAGATCTGACTGAGGCTGTGCCAAAGGAATGTGCTGATTTGCTCTTAGATTCCTCTAAAGTGTGTCCAGGAAAAGCAGAAGTGAAATGGAACCTGCTTCGCACACATTTATCCCCAAAATAAAAGACTCCTTTTAATGCCTCTGACCTAACCTTCTTACCTCAAATCAGAAAGGGCACTTTGTGCTCCAGCTGGGTAAATACGTGAGGTAGATGGTTGTGTTTTTGTGTTGACTGTTGCACGTATTCAATTATGTTGGTCTTGTTAACTCATCATAGTGGAACTTTATATAAAGCCTTTATTTAGAAATCAGTGAAGACATTGTGCGGTATCTTTCCTCTTCTAGTCTTCCTATCATGGTTCGTTCTTCACCTTGACAGTTTCCTTCTAAAGTTCACCCCAGTTAACCCTTCATCCCTCCAGATATATGTGTGTGTGTTTATTGACCAAAACCATAAGCATTTTAACAATTCTCCCACCACCCACCTGTTGATTAAGGCCTACTGTAAAAGACAGAGATTAAAAACTGCCAATCACAAGAGAGATCAAAAACAAGTACGATGGCATCCTGCCTGGAATTAGATTCTCACAGAGTCCAATCCAGTCCAATCACTGGCATCTCGCAATTCACAATTTTTTAATCTCACAATTCTCAGACAATACGTCTAGAAATGCTGAACTATGCTCCAAGAAATCTCAATGTAATAAGCAATTACATATTTTCATTTCCTTGGTGCTTGCAAAGGCGATACTAGACTGGACACCTTCTCCAACATTCAATCAAGGTTTTGCCTTGGACAAGCTATAGCTGAATGAAAACTGTAAATATTTTCACTGGTACAATTTTACAAGTTCTCCAAAATTTACAGTGGCCCGTAGAGTGCCTGTACCATTTAAATCAACGGTGCAAAAGTTTGCTGTCGATTGGATGAGAAGCTCTACACACATCATTTTGGGTCCTGCTATGCTTTTCTGGGAGTCTATGAGAGTTTCATGAGTGCTATTTGCACTAGATCTGCATTCGATTGCTTATTTGGCATTGGGCTTTTAATCAATGTATTATTGTAACGCTTGGAAGCCGGCTTCTCTACATGATCACTGGGCAAACTCTCAAGTGAGTGGGACATGTACATGACTGACAGTGTATGTATATTTTTACTGGTACAGGTTCTCCAAAACTTTCAGTGGCCCATAGAGTGCCGGTACCATTCAAACCAATGGCACAAAAGATCATTGTTTATTGAACCAAGGGCTCTACACACATCATTTTGGGACCTGCCTGGATATCACACTTTTCTGGGAGTCTATGGGAGCTTAATGAGCGCTATTTGTAACATTGCATAGATAGCATATTCAATTTTGATTTTGAAAAGCACCAGCCGCCTCTGGCGTAGATTCAGTTAAACTGAAAAGCAAAACTTTTCAATTACAGATAACAATAAGGAGTTACAATAAGATGATTACAATTTGGCTGATCAATAGTTACTTAGTGCACCTTTAAGTATGACATAGTCTACGCCAAAGACAACTAAAATACACAATCAGCCACAACATTAAAACCACCTGCCTAATATTGTGTAGGTCCCCCTCGTACCGCTAAAACAGCACCAACCTGCATCTCAGAATAGCATTCATGCTGTGGCTGATCGGTGAATGTTTGATGTATCACATTCCTTTGGTACTGTAAATATGTAACATAGTTGCCTAGTCACATACTCTTTTTACAATGAAGTATTGTGCAAAGGATAAAACCAAAATTGGAACTACATAAACAAATAATTGGCCCATTACATAAACAATTAGGGTTAATGATTTCTTGAGATCAAAATAAAATATTAAATTACAAGCTTACTCAGGTATGAAAGAAAATCATAAATTAACTAAATAAAGTCACAGGCAACATATATAATGACAATGCTTGGAATTATTTCAACTCTCTATGTCATGCCTCAGTGTGTGTGAATATATGAGTAAGTTCAAACATTTCTGGAAGATCCTGTATGAACCAACTAGAATTGTATTTCATCCCAATTCTGTAGAACATGTTCTGACTTGTTGTGAAAAAGATACAAGCACAAAACTAAACTAAAGAGTCAGAGCAAGAGATGGGTAGACAGAGTTTGGTCCAGGGTAGGGTGACCATACGTCCTCTTTTTTCAGACCTGAAAAATGTGTCTGGCTGGGATTTCAAAATTGAGAAGCATTTCCAGGATTTAACTTTGTGTTCATATTTGTGTGCTCTCTAAAGTTAGGCCTATGTTCCCAACTGTAATTTTTAATAACTGAAAATGTTGACTACATCGAGACAATATCAAATGTACTACGTGTCAGGGAAATAAAGGCTAATATGATGGACAAAAATAACCATGATGGAAATTTTACAACTCAGTCAGTCAGATAGTTGTGTGTGTAAAGCACATGTAAAGCATGTAAAGCTGGCTAAAAAAAATCTAATTGGGCCGAAACTGAGATCCAATGAGTGAAGATGGCAGTACACAGGTCATGTATTTCCAACTGTGCATGTGCAAAGCCGAGCAACTGCCATTGAGATGAATGGAAATGCTAACAGATATCTCTAGCGATAATGCTATCTCCAGATTTCAGGTATTATAGACCTCATTGGTAGGGTCAATCTCCACCATGGGAATAACTTTTTTGAAATTATGCCATTGTACAACCTAAGTGTTAACTTCAGGCCATCACTTATCTAAATTTGAGAACGCCTTTACATTTAGCATTTATGTCTTAAGCACTGAAATGAAACTGTCTATTCCTTTAAGGCAAATGGGAGAGCAGAGTTCACACCCTGACCTTTGATAACTCCCTGAAGAGCAAACCTTTCCCTACTGACCTTTCAGTTCTTAAGCTCTAATCCTCCCCACATAACTGTACTTTCACTCCCATTTTGCTGTCAGCCAGTATGTTTCTGTAATTTAGGTGTTTTCCTCTTTTATTTTACATTTTATTTGTTGCCTATTTTTATTAGAGGGACATGTAGTGATAGAAGAGGCTGACCTATATGCATTATTCAATGGCTGATGCCAATAGTGAGATCTACATAATGGGGTGGTCGATGGCTGATATAATGCTGATATATATATATATATATATATATATATATATATATATATATATATATATATATATATATATATACAGTGGCCAATTTGTAAAACCAATTCAAGGGGGATGGTGTTGGCTTTTTTTTTTGTTGTCAAAGATATATTTTTTTTTTAACTCAAAATTGTACACTTTGTAACTGCAACCTTGTCATATCTTGCATTCTGTTCTCTCTCTTTTTTTTTTTTTTTTTAAAGAAAAACAAAATACTGTATATATATATAATACAGTATAATACTTTTGAAAACTTGCATTACCTTCAGTGTAAGAATATTTCCAAACTGTACAAGTGTCAAGATCTAACTTGGGGATTTCACCTATATAAATCTGGCAACCTTACCCATGTTGAAATCTAATTCTGACCAGCGGCTGATCGCCCTTATTTAAAGTCTGTTATTTATCAAACGTAGAGAATTAAATATTTTACTTGCATGATTAGTTCTAAGTAATACGTGACACAATTGATCTAAAGGGAGTGGTTATGGGGGATGGTGGTTTTACATGGGGGATGCTTTTTAGTATTTCTTGCAACAAGGGGTATGACATCCTCTCTCATTCCCCCTCAACTCAAGCCCTGGATATATACCACATAATACAAAGCACTAGCTGCTACAACAACAATAAACAGATTTTGACATTGTATATATCATAGCAGTTTCCTGGTAAAATTAGCACTACAACCAGGGCTGGACTGGTAATCTGGCATACCGGGCATTTTCCCGTTGGGCCGATGCACTTTGGGACCAATCAGGGACGGACTGTCCATAGGGAGAGCCGAGTGGCTGGTGGATCGGCCGTGAAACGTGCAGAATGAGCCGTGCTAAGCTTAAATGAGTCAGTGTGTTATGCAGAACAGACCACAAAACAGAGCAGCGATAAGGACAGTGAACATGTTAAATCCCGGTCCAGTTTATCTTCCCAGTCCAGCCCTGACTACAACAACAATTCCATTTATTCCATTTCACACAAATCACAATTAAAACAGCAGATTATTGGTTAATAAGAATGTACTTTTTGCACTGTTTATCCGTTTCTTATAACACCAAAACACTTTTACTATAGCACATAACTAGTAAGTCGGTACATTTTAATACTTGCATTTACAAGCTTACAAATGTGATCAAATTGCATGGTAGCTCAACTGATAAAGAGTTCCACTTGCGATGTAAAGGGACGGGGTACAAGTCCTTAAGAGCATGCAAGTCTAAAGATTAATCAAATGTGTCATAGAAGCACCACAAAATGGAATGGTTGCTTTAGCGATTGCGTTTTTTGTTTCACATTGCTTTTATGACTCTTTTTAGGTTTAGAGAGGTGAGTTTTGTTGATTTAAAACTCGATAGAGCATTCACCTTAAAGGGATAGTTCACCCAAACATTTAGATGTGTATGACTTTCTTTTTTCTGCTAAACAAAGATTTTTAGAAGAATGTTTCAGCTCTGTAGGTCCTAACAAAGCAAGTAAATGTGCACCAACATTTTGACGCTCCAAAAAGCACATTAAGGCAGCATAAAAGTAATTCATATGACTCCAGTGGTTTAATCTATATATTCAGAAGTGATACGATAGGTGAGTGTGATAAACAGATCAATATTTCAATCCTTTGTTACAATAAATTCTCCTTCTAGCCCAGTAGGTGGCGATATGCACAAAGAATGTGTATTGCCAAAAACAAAAGAAGAAGAATGTGAAAGTGGAGTTTTATAGTAAAACAAGGACTTAAATAGTGATCTGTTTCTCACTCACACTTATCATGTCGCTCCTGAAGGTATGGATTTAACCACTGGAATAGTAAGGATTACCTTTATGCAGCCTTTATATGCATTTGGACCTTTAAAGATTTGTACCCATTAATTTGTATTGTATGAACCTACAGAGATGGGAAGTTCCAAAAATCTTTGTTTGTGTGCCAATTTCTTGCAAATTAGCTTTGCAGTCTATCAAATAGATATAGCGTTTCAGATATCCCCACAGAGAAACCATCACATCTGGGAGGCTTGCGCAACTGAGGTGATGTCATGCCCCCACTGGTGAGAACAGACAACCGTAAATATTAACAAGTTCAATACACAGCTACTACTATAACATAAAATGATCCATAATGATGAACAGAATCACAAATTTGCATAGTTCAAAAAATACCTTAAGATCATTTGTGTGTGAGTGTTGATATGTTTCTCAAACCCCATAGCTTCGACACAATGGCAATAAACTGAAATGATTTCAGGTTGAGACGTTTAAAAAAGAAACCTGGCAAGACATCACAGGTGCAGGATGTGACAAATCAAGCTCATTATAGGGGCCAGACACTGGAAGGGAACATAGAATTGTTTAACTAGTCTTCCCACGGTGCAATGGAAGCAAACTTATTAGGAGAGCTGCTTTCTGTTAGGAGACAGCGGGAGTTCTGCACTGAGTAATGAAGCTCTGAGGAGCAGTAAGGAGCGCTAAATAATGTGGTTGATGATCGAGACAAAATAAAACTTGATCCTTGAGTTTCCATTGCACAAGTAATCCAAAGACAAAGGCTCCAAAACCTAGTGAGCTGCCAACCTATACATCATAGACAGAGCTATTTGTGTGTTGACCGCTACGAGAGTTGCTGCCTATGAGATCAGCTGGTCTCCCAGCTTGACCAGCAAACAGGTGTCCAAAACCATTCTAAAACTGGCAAACCAGACTAGCCTGGCCAGTGGAAACCTGCTTGATGGCTAACAAAGAACAGCAAATCCCAATAGTTTAGTTTTTCCCCAACAAGGAAAGTATGGCTAAAAGATTTGGGCATGTTAATAAATTAACTAAAAAAATATAAATAAAAAATGACTTGGAAGTATCCTCTTCCATAAAGTTGGAGTGGTCCCATTTACCCTTGGTATTAAAATGTATTTTGGGATACATTGTGGACAGGTGAAACAAATTACTGTTTACACTGGGTCTTAATATGCATCTCAAAACCTCTCCTTTGACTATTGGTGTTCTGATTTTGAAAGGAGGGTCTCTGATTTTGTGATGTCATACATCACTATGTCCAGGGTGTTTTCTAGCTATAAGCAGTATAGGTGGCTGGTTAGGGCCCCCAAGCCACCAGGGGGCCCCGCAAAGCAAGGTGTTATGAATATATATATATATATATATATTAATATACAAAAAGCTGCGAGTAAGACTCAGGCAGCTGTTATGGCTCAATTAAACAGTTATTGGCGGCCCCGAGAAGGAAGGGAGTATAAAACTGCAAGGAGAGAATAAGAGCTTGAATAATAAATGGATGTGACAAGCATAGCTACAAATTCGGAGTGGATAAAAAAAGGAAGATTAGGAGAAACATAACCAGACCATTCATGGGTGGGTCTCCAAGTAGGATTTCGCTTAGGGACCCTATATGCTCGGAAATGGCTCCGACTGAAATGAAAGAAGAGCAAAAAGTCGAGAAAACACTGGGCCGTGGTTTTTCCCAGTTGTCCTTCCAAGCACATATGTGATGATTCGCACAAAATGATTTTTTATTGTAGAAGAATATATGTATTAACTGACCTTCGGGTGAGTGCGATTGGATGGTTGAATTTCATTTTAAAGCCAAACGTAACCAGAAAAGTACATTTTGCATCAGTTAATTGACAGGTGTGTGAGTGATGCTTTGCTACTGTTCGAACACTTTTGAATGGATAAGAGTTTACTGTACACTACGAGTCCAATGTGGTCACATGCGTTTTCAACCACCTACAAGTGTGGTTGAAGTGGACAAATCTCGAAACGCTTTGGACGCCATTTACAAGTGTATTTAGCATTTTCCCATTTCGCATCTTAATCCTAGGTGTAAATGGGGCCTTCGACAACAGAAAAGGGTAAACATTTAAAAGGATAGATTTGTATGTCTTGCATCCTTGGGTTTATGCTCTTCTATGTTATAGGATTTCAGACATCATCACCCGGTGATAGCTCAGACTCTGGAAAATCTGTAGCAAATAGTGAACTCTGAAGGGGGAAAATTCACAGTCACTACGGCAGTTCTCTGATGCCTCCCCCAGATGGCCAGACTATTTTAGTGCTGTCTAGTCAAAGTATACATTGCGGCTGGTGAACTTGTGTGCACTGGGGCAGGCATATCAGAAGACTCCATCCGCATTCAGAGATTGCATCAGGGGCCTGGCAGGAGTACTGGAACCATGTCTGAAATTGGACTGTGAAAAAGAGAGTGAAAGAGGACAATCTTATGGTCATACAGAGGGAAGGGAGAGGTCCCAATGACCGCTGAGGGGCCCAAAAACACCGAATGGACCCCAGAAGCCCATGCTGACCACAAATGTTCTTCATCTGTTGCACTGGGGATTAGAGCTCGTGTGACAGGCGTGGGTGGAGTATTACAGTGGAGGACAAGGCCACAGAGCTGTGGAATGTGTATCCCCTTCGAGCCAAGGAAAAAAGAAAAGAATGTGGGCAGGTCTGCATAAGCCTTTTCTACAGAGAGGAGTAAAGGTTAGAGGACCCCAAAGCCAAATGACCTCATTTGCGCTAACAAACATAAAAGAAAGCCCTATGTGGCTTAAATAGTAGTTTAACAATAGGATTAGGGGGGAAGTCAAATTTTCAAGTTAAAAAGATTTAAGACCAATACTATCCTAGTCACTGGCAATTACTCTGTATTCACACTGAGAGAATGTTCTGTAATTTCACAAGTGTTCTGAAGAATTGCCATTGAGTAGCCACTAAAACTGACAATACAGACAATAATGATTCACTAGCTTTACACCAAGCTCGCAAAACAAATTTTACAACCCTTGCTAAAATGTCAAACAAATATTTTGTCACTCTTGTGGAATGGTACAATGCAAGTCAAATAATTTGTGATAAAGGAATGGGATAATATTGGTTTACAGTGAGTAAAAACAATTATATTAGAGCTTTTGTAATAAATTGGTGCCAAGTACATATTTATAGATTTACTTTATATTTTATTGGTTAAAGACAAAAAAGAAAAAAAAGAAAAACAACCAAAGAAAAATAAAATTGTTGTTGGGGCACCCCTAGTGTCAATAGTACCATACAGTACAATGTCACAAATTGTTGCATTTAAAAATTTGCAATGAAAATTTACGCTCAGTTAGTATGTCTTCATGGCTACATTTTCAAACGTCCAGTAATCTTTTTGAAAACTCATTTGAATATACTATAGGGCCTCTCTAAACATATTACTCTAAATGTGTAGTAATATAGACACTATTAAACCTAAACAAACATGAACCTATTCCATTCCACTAGTGAGTGTTTCATGTACTGTAGACTCTACCATTTTATGGATAAACTATTAGGGCAGATCTGTTTAGTGCCATGTCTGAATCATTCAGACAGCAATTGGTTTACTGACTGTATGATAAATAAATAATGTAACACTTAATATAAGACAGAAATATGACTCATGGTGTATTGAGAATGCTGACTCAAATGGGACACATAGCATTCCTGTCAGTGGACCCCATATGGGAACAGGAAAATCAAGAGGTGTAGAGAGTCATAAGTTCACCCTGTGACTCACTTCAGTAAAACTCCCATGCAATGACTTAGCCCTGTTTGTCTTTGCCCTGTTTTGACTGCTGTATTTTTCCAACAATAGTACTGCTTTACTGAATGGTTCCATATTTTTTTTAATTGACGTGTGACATTTCTGCACCACCGTGTCACCAAAGGGAATAATAAAAATTAGAACTTTTTCAAACAAGTTGTCAAAACACTCCCCCTTTCTTCCATTGGTCATTTAAAACAAATAGTTTTGCCACAAACTCAAGCCATTGGCTGAGCCAGTGTTGCTAGGTTGGGCTGATTGGGATGCTCAAACAAACATTTTTGGGTGAACTATTCCAATAACTTCTAAAAGGTTGCACTTTAGCTAAGGAGACACATTTGGAAAACTACTTTAAAAGGTCTCTCTTGATTTGTAATGCTAAAGATTTTACCAGATGTTTCTGTTGGTTTGCCGCTGAAACATTTGTCAAATTATAATCTGAGCACTATGTAAATCCATCAAACAACTCTTGCTGGGAGGTATTCAGCCCTCCAAGACTCACCGTACATCTTCCCTTCATCTGAGAGGATGATCTTTCTCCGGCCGCAGGGTGGATAGATGGCTAGAGCCTCCTGGAAGCTCTGTTCGATATCCGGGCTCCAGACCCCCTCCGCATCCCCGTCAATTCCGGCCTTGTCCATCCCGTCCACTCCATCCTCCTGCCCCTCCTCCGGGCTATCGCTGGTGCTCCACTCGTTGGCTGCAATGGTGGCGGCTCCGCCTGGGCCCCTACGTGAGCCCTCACACCCAGGACTACTGAAAGAGATAGAGATAGAGGATTGAAGTAAAACAAAATGAAAAAAGGAAGTCAAAATTAAATACAACATGCAAGGGAATAGGGATTGGTTAGGATGGTCTACTTGTCGTCCACCAACAAGCTAGTCGATTAGTGAAGTCAACTTTTTCCTCATTTTAGTTTTAGCTTTAAAGGCCATGTCATGAGGAATTACATTTTCCTTGATATTTTGACATATAAGAGGGCATTGTACTATAAAAAAACATACTGTAAGTTTCAAAACTCAAGACTCCCTCTCCAGTCCAAACACTCTGCAAAAATGACTGGTACTTTGGCTACACTGTAACATCACAGTGATGTATCATTTGAATAGCCCCACCTCCATAAATTACGTAAATGTTGTATGTTGAGTCCTCACGTACTCCAAAACTGAAAGAGTTATATTGTTACCATAGTTTACTTTTAACCAATGTGATATGTGATTAAGATGTTAAATAACCTCACCAGGTGTTATTGTGTTATCTGCATAGCTTTCTGAGGGATCCCAACATTAGAAATAAGTGCCTTAATATTAAAACTAAATTTCTGAATGCTTCAATGTGGGACAATATGTTTGCTTTGCACATTTTTGTTTGGATTCTTTTGAGAACCAATATGGCTTTGCAAAGAAACCATATTAAAAAGATGGTCCAGTGCCAAGTACATTATATTGGACACGGCAATTATCTGCTACTGAAGTTGTGGTATGGGTAGGTTTAGGAGTATGGATAGGGTTACGGGTTAATATTAGGGGTTAGGGTTTAGGGTAAGGGTTGTGGTTGGGTCAGGTTTTTGGATAGGGTTAACAGTGTAACTACAGATGTAAATAAATGCAGGTATTTTAAATGTAAGTAAAATGCAACAGCACATATGCACATAATAAGAACATTTGAGCAGACACTGAAGTACTGTACATAGCAGTTAAAGACTCCTAATATAAAGTGGGTCCAATAATTTTATTAAGCAAAAAGAATGTGTAGCAAGAAGTGCAACAAAACACAATGGTGTAGTATAATCTAGTAAACTTGCCAGCTTTTTCAACTGTCTCAAACCTCCTGTAATTTGGCCAAAATTAACTCATCGGGAAGCCCAATGTCCCACATTTAAGTGAATCAGTTTAGGGGGATTCTCTGCCCGGTCCACTAACCAATGATCATGGGGGACTCCCCACTTAACAAACATCCCATATTTACCTAAAAAGGATGCTTATTGAAGCAGTCACACAACAGAGGGGAAGCCCCGGGCCAACCGTCCCTTAAAACTCGACCTACAGCTGGATTCAGATTTAATAATCATTCACAGCTTGTATTAGTCTGGATTATTGTCACTGTTTTCAACTTGATATTGCATTGTTTTATCACCTAAACTTTTATGTACTGCATGTAAGTATTAGGGAGAAACAGTTTGACAACTTTTTGATTTCTATCAATATTTCACCTAAAATATGTACAAACATTTATTAAAATTTGTAAATAAAACTATTGCTTATCTTCCTCAAAACAAGTAATATCTCAGTTTTAAATGTGTACTCGAAAAGTATAATATCAAAGTGAAAGTAGCACTTTATATTGACTGGCTCTGCCAGTAAATATACTATACTGAGTGATCACAGCCGAAGTCTAGGTAGCCTTAAAACCATGAGATTCATCCATGCAGAAGAGCAGTGCCAAAACACAACTGACGTAAAATGTTCCTCCGCAACTGACTTGCAAATTGTATCAAGTTAAAAATACTTTAACCATTCTGTTGTGCTCCATCAAGATTTTGAACACGGGAACATGCCCAATGTGAACACCTCTTAAGAAATGCATCTGAATCAGTGTGCGGTGGATATGACTTTAAAACAGCATAAATATATAGGGCTTCCTTAAAACCGAATAGATGTTTAGACAACCCATTGAACAACCATTGAACAACCATCCATCTTCCATCTTCTAAAGCTGCTTGCTGGGTCACGGGTAGTGCTGGAGCCTATCCCAGCTGTCTCGGGCCATTAAATAACTTGATTATGAAAGTATGTAGTTGTGCACATCTCTACTAAGGAAAAAAATCATACATGACAAAAAGTTGTCTCCCAGGCAACAAAAGACAAGCAAGGACATCAGCTGCCCTTTTCAGGCTGTCATACAATAATTGGTTAATTGAGACGACTCAAGACCAATAGGAAGATTGACAGTAACTATCATTCGAGATGGTGTGACCATGAATCTCCCTTCAGAGCTGGAGATTCATCCATCCCTGCTTTCAATACAGAATCAGAATCTTGCCAGATCATGTAATTATTTACACAAGCCCTGCCAATCACTTCATCCCATTATGCGCCGACGGAAAGAGGAGAATTGGAAAGGAAAGACAAAATGGTCATCGGAACATTGAAGAGCCATGATATGCAGAGCTGCCAAGCAAGGTGCCAGATTTTTCAGACTCCTGATGTCAAGTGAAGTTCAGGTGACGAGATATCGGGTTCTCAAGGTTCTTTACAGCTTTCGTGAGTTAGAGGGTATTAATAGCGCTAGTATTGAAAATCTAGAACTAAAGGCACTGATAAATGTCTCTGGTGTAAAAGTACATTGTGCATGACTAGCCAAAGGAACTTTTGAATCTCTTTAATCAGTTTTACTATTCTTTAAATTGGTGTTGATTGTTCAACTGGCTAAACACTGAACATGTTCATTATAGACAAAAAAAACCTCCACAAAACATCAGTTTTGAAAATTAGATGTGATGTAGAACATTTATAGATCATGCTTTCATGGCATGCACATTTTCAATCGCACAGAATTCAATATGGCGTCTACCCTGACTAAGGACTATGCAGACAGTGACAGGAGCTCACATATTTTTTCAGTGTAATCTCTAATAAGGCTCAGTGACATATTTTTCAGCCTTTTGACAATATTTGATATCTCTATATTTACGTATTTGCTCTAAAATGGCTTAAAAGGGTGATTTTTTAAAAATCTCTGGAAACATAATTTCGACCAAGCCATTGCGGCAAGCATAACAATGCATAGTAAAAAGCAGCAATATTCACATACTTATATTGAAAATTGTTCTTCACCATTTTAAAGCACGTGAAAAACCATGCAGGGACTTCTGTGATCATTTTTGAGTGATTATAATAATGAGTCTATAATCAGTTGTGGGTCCCACTTTATATTAAGTGTCTTTAACTACTGTACTAACATTAAAATACATCCAATACAATGCACTTTTATATATATATATATATATATATATATATATATATATTTTTTTTTTTTTTTTTTTTTTTTTTTTCACATTTTAGAATAATAGTAAAGTCATCAAAGCTTTAATGGAATTATGGGAATAATGTTGTGACTAAATAACTTTTTTTTATAATGAAATAAATTAATATGGTGGCACAATTATATTTTTATCTAAAAAACTAATTTAAAACATCTAAGCATACGCCTTTTATTTAATTTCTTTAAATTAAATCGTAATTAATTCAAAACCAAACAGACCAGCATCCAGCTAAAGGAAATTCTGTACACAGTTTTTTAAGTCATTGAGGCCATATGCAAAATAAATCTGAAAAATCATGAAACTGAGTACCAAGAAAATTAATAAGAATTCACCACAGAGCATTTTTGTGGTCATGGATTTCATTTCAGTGTGGTGAGCACTCTGCACTATTTGCATTCTATCAACTGCAAAATTCTGCAACCTTCTCAGAGACTAAACTTATTTGGACTGATCATTGCAAATAGATTTTAACTTTGTAACACTAGACTTTGGGTTTGTCCGCCTGTGGAAAACATCATTACAATTTCCCCCAGTTGACACTTCTACTACTGTTGAGATGATACAGTTTTAGGAATGGATGTTTTTCTAGCCCTATTCCGTTTTGATCACGCAAAGATATTAAGAAATTCCATTATTAAACACATGCATTTGTAGTTAAAGGAGTTAGAGTTCCCATTCCTCATTCACACTACCACATATTAAAACTTGCCACATCACAAGCCAGATCTCATGAAATTACACATCTGTTTCCCAGTGAAATGTCTCGTGGGGGGCACCAAAAGCGGGTCAAATGATGTTTTAATCAGACAAGGTTTTTAAGGTGAATATTATGTTGATGTTTTAAAACGTACCTCCCTAACCTAAACTTTAACATAAACCTAACTAATAGTGTCTTAAAAGATAAATGACAGGTGAACAAAACAGACATTGTTACCCTTAACCTAAACCTAATCTTTAGTGTTTTAAAAACAAATTCCACATGAAAAGAACATTTACTGAAGCAACCATGACATTTCATGTTGTTTTTACAGTATGGCACATTTACTTCACTTTCATTTCGAGCGTCCTTGGCTGGGCTCAAACCGTGGTCTCCAACCGTGGTCTCCCCATCGATTAACTGGCTCTATAACTGTGTGGTGGGAGTTCTGACACACTATGGCTGTTGCTGCATCATCCAGGTGGATGCTGGACACTGATGGTGGTTGAGGAGATTCCCAATATACTATGTAAAGCGTTTTGAGTGCCTAGAAAAGCACTATATAAATGTAAGGAATAATAAGGAATAAAATAATACAGAGGCAGATCATGTAAACAACTATAAACTCAGAAACTGGCATTTCTCTGTGTGGTCAGAGCCTCTTCTATGAGTTGCGAAGTGTCCCGGTCTAAGGGGGAGAGATTGAAACTGCATCCGGCTGATGCACACTCTGTCATGGGGATACTCGTCCCTCAAGTGCACACGCTTAATGCAGCTAGATTATAATGTGATGGCTCGCTTGTGAGTTAAATATATGTGAGTTAAAGATGGCTTGAAGTGAACAGAAAGGTGAAAGAGGGTAGTCTTCGCCCCATAATACACTGCAACAAAATACGTTTTTGATCTGAGTTTGTTTTGGCTTATTTTCCAATATAAAGATCTATAACTCTATCTATAGCTATACTACAGAATAAAAATTAGTTTTCGGAGAATGTTAAATATAATATTAAAAATGCAAATATTTAAAAATATCTAAATATCCTTTATAAAAAGATGCATTCACTGAGAAGCAGCATGTAAGTTATTTAGACTTGCTTTTAGAGAATAAATCTTGAATAACAAAAGGATTTATAACAATAGGATTTTTTGCAGTGAATTTCTTTACTGAATTACCTGAAAAATCCTTTAATTCAGTGAATGTCATTATGAGGTACTTTTAAAAGATGATTTTGTCCTCTTTATTGTTAGTAAGCACATGTAACACAACCTTTTAAGTTAGCGCACAAGTATATGCTTTCATTACATAAAAAAGCAGTGTAAAAACTGCTTAACTTTCCCTTTTGTGTTCCATGGTAGAAAGAATGTCATACTGGTTTGGAAAGACATGAGGTTAAGTAAGTGATATGACAGAATTTCATATTTGGGTGACCTATTCCTTTAAGAGAACTGATACATTTTAAGGATCCATCCCACTTAGTGCCTCTCAACCATAATATGGCAAATATGCAAGAACGGCCACAAACAGCAAAACTGGTCTTTAGTTATAATATTAGTGGAGCCAAAGTGGTTGTCATAAGGAGGTACTACAGGGCCACTAGAATGAACCTACACAGAGAGAAGGACTGAAATTCCAGACATGCCCTTATAAAGAAAGCTACAGTGTCCCTAACACTCTCAACCTCTCTCTCTCTCTCTCTCTCTCTCTCTCTCTCTCTCTCTCTCTCTCTCGATCCTTTGAGTCACCCACACCTCTGTCCTTCCCCTCCTCTCCTTCCCTCTCGCTTACGAGCACCCCAGTCCAAAAAAGGCCTGAAGAATAGGGAAATTGAAGGGGGAGGGAGTGGGAGTGTGGGTTGTCTGACCAATTTAGGCATCCACTAAGACTTAGGAAACACACAGTCCTCTCCCCAAGGACAATACTGCTGTTTTAGGTGTACTGGCTGCTTCATAATGCAGGGCTCATGCAAGCCAATGCTATCTATGAATAAATATCAACACCTGGCTAATACAATGGTATAGACATTTTTCAGTTCAAGGGCCCCTTGGTGGATAGAGAGACAAAGCAGGGTTATATATTTTATTGAGTTGCATTTTAAGCCTGACCTTCAATAACCTGCACGGTAGAAGCAACTTAATGTATCTACATTCTTTGTAAGGTCTCATAACCATATACTCTTTTTAATTTACAAACAAACAATTATTGGTGACACCCCTGCAAAACCATCATGGACACCCATGTACAGACCTGTGGTACAGAGGACATCCAACACTGAAATAATGCTATACTATCAAAAACTATTGGAATATATTTCATAGCTTTTCAAATATAGGAATATATTTCACTTCATATTTAAACTAAATGAATTATATGTACACTATTGTAATGTTTGAGTGGTCATATGCATCTCTAAACCTGGAATGATGCAGCTCATGAATAATCATTAATGTTCAAACTCAAATCTGAATGCGGTTATACCCGAATTGAATAATTTGACCCTTGATTAAAGCTGAAGTATGTAGTATCTGCGCCCTAGTGACACCAAACGGGATAGCAAAAATGATTACTGTTTTCAAACAGGTTTCCCTAACACTTCCATTTGGTTGGACAAAAAGAATGTCCTGTCCCAAACTCACAACACTGGACACAACTGGAGTCCAAACTACAGAGTCAAAGGGTTTACACTTTTTGGGAAAATCAACCTACAAATGGCTTGTCTATCCCTCTAAGAAAAAGATAACAAGTCACAGATTTTTTTTCTTTTTTTTTAACAGTTCAGATCTAAATCATTGCCATAACGATTATTCTCATCCATGTTTAGATATTTGCATGTATTGCTGATGAGTAAATATTGACCTTGAGTTTAAACATGGCTATCACGAAAAGGTCGCTCTTCAAGAGCAGCATTGGCTGGCCTCTAAAGACACACTGCGTTACAGAATCAAGTGACAAACCAAAAGCATCCCACACTCTTCACGGATAACCAATGTTCATTAAAGAAGAATCTCGTCTAAACCTATTAACATCACATATTGGCATTATACACTTTGAGGGAGGATGGATTTATTTGACCAAATTCAAAGTGAGCTGGTAAATCTCTGGGTCAATTTCATGGATTTGACAAGAACGTGTCTAAGTAATATTTCACCCCAAAATGAAAAGAGATAAATAGGAAAGTATATTTGCCTAAAAGTTTTGAATTGGGACCATGTTTTCATGACAATTAAGCAGATTATCCCACCAAATCTCATTACTGTAATGCAGCTAAATTTCATTTTCTTTAATATATTGCAATAATAATTAATATATTAGTTACATTGTATTGTGGTGTGTTTATACGTTTATAAGTATGGCCACACTTTACGTAAGGTGTCTTTAACTACTATGTACTTAAGCAATTGAAACAATGTACTTATTATATACGTATGCGTTGTTGCATTGTACTTACATTTAAAGTACCTGCATTTAACTACATCTGTAGTTACACTGTTAACCTTACCCTAAACCTAACTCTAACTTCAACCTTACCCTTAACCCTACCAATATAGTACTTCAACCTAAGTAGCAGCAAATGTGAATCTTGTGAGATCACAATAAGTACATTGAATTGCATGCATTTAATGTTAGTGTATAGTAGTTAAAGACACCTATTATAAAGAGGGACCATAAGTATATGTTCATGTCAGTATTTGTTGTCTTTAAATTAGCTGATTTAAATAAAACAATTGTATTAGTGATTTTTGTATTATTATAATACAGAATCTAATGAGAATCATTATTATTAATAATGAGAATAAAAAAAACAAGTAAAATGTCCTGACTGACTGTTTTTGTAGAATCTCATGCATAAACGCTGTGTTTTTAGAATGCCATGTGAATGCATTTGAAACATTGCAAAACACGTCTTAAGACCCCTGCATTCTGAGGTCCGTTCCGTCCAGCTGTATTTGAGCGTGTCCTGCCATGTGAAGCTCATGTTGCGCTGCTTGTTCACATTAAGTGTGGTTTGTTATCCATACAGCTGAAGTTGCGCTGACTGCCCCCTGCTGACTTCCACATGCAAAATGCTCAATCACTAGGTAAGTTCCTTATTATGGAATTTACATATGGTCAGGAGGCATGATTAATTGCATTAATATTAACATGTTATTTTTTATATAACTATTTGTACTGAATGCACAAGTTAAATCAACAGCTTTTGTTTTCTCATACACTCATCTGACCGAATTCAAAGTAAGTTTATAGCAAAATGTTACAAGGTCATGTTTTGTTCTGAACAAAGTTATTACTGTATCTTTACAAAGTGCTAGGTGGATAAATAACGATTAATCTGGAGTGATTCACAATTTAAGTCTTGGTTTCTCTGACAGGGCCTAAGCAGCATCGACAGGAGATTTGGAAAAACAGCTGCAATGCTTGTCAACAGGGTAAAGGCCTTTACTCATCAACAACTCTCCCCTTGCACTCTCCTCACACACACACACACACACACACTTTTACAAAGAACAACAGAGCAACAAGTAGACAGCAGCTGCTGCAACAGATCAGGTTACAGATAAAGAAGGCATTTTAAGGCATGAGCAAGTAATGCTGGTTTCTTGGATGCTTTAATAGGTGCTTGAGAAAAAATTTGAATTAAATGCTGTTTAGGCATGGGTTCAACTGTGTTTTTTTGACCAACTTGACAAGATCACACTAACACTGTCCTACAAAAGCGCTTTTACTTTTTTTAAGAGTTAAATCTTTAGAAATGTTCAAACCAAAACAGTTAGGCTTTGAGACATTTATTTTTTATATTTATTTATTTATTTTTTTTAAATCGTATTTTACATTGTGCATAAAAATAAACAGGAGGCAGAAGGAAGATTCAAATGTGCCTAGTTGTCATGAAAATAATGTCACAAAAAATCTCAAAGGTCCTCAAAAAAGGGCTAGTTTTCATGAGATTTGCACTCTTTTGTAATTTGTACAATATTAACATGCATTCACCAAATCTTTCTAGACAACAGCGTGAGCAGGACAGCTACTACACTGACAAGTCCAGACAGCCGACACTAAAAAGCACTTTACACTTGTGACAGAACCCTACACTGAACACAAAAGAGACTATAAAGACCTGTTAAAAGGAGACTGAACTGCCTCTCTCTTCCTTCTGTGTACCCAACCCATGTCAAACCTGTACAACCTGCCACTGCAGTTTTCTCAGACCTAAAGTTTCTTAAGAAAACACAAACCCCCATTTCCTCAAGCACATAATTTCAATTTACTGGTTCTTTACTGCATAAAGACGTTACAGGACATATTTCTAAGAGCAGGGTCTTATATTGTAAGACAAACTTTTAATATTTCATTTTTGTCCTTTTACCACATAAAATGCAAACTGATGCAAACTTGAACGATCCGCATGAGCACCATGGCACAATATGTTTGAGTATATGCTCTAATCAATAGGAACTTTTTTTTAAATATGGCTGTTTACACACAACAGAAAGTTCTGGCTAGGCTTTTGATGAACAAGACCAGTTTTGAGGTTGTGGAATGAGCCGGATCAGAAATCAAGGGGGAGTAAAGCGAATTGAATTTTCGAAAGCACAACTAAACAATAGATCAATGGATGCTTACGTCAGAATGCATTGCAACAAACAACACAACTTTTGGGCGAATGATGGAAGCCTCACTTTCCCAAACCCTTGCCTTTTCCCTCTACGTACTTGCAACACACCATCCCTAAAAGAATGGATTCACGATGTTCTCTAACGTAGTGAAAACTCTAGTGTTTAGATGCTCTACACTACCAGTAGACTTTGTGTTATCCTGGATATCTGTGTATGATTTATGTAGACCCCCCTACAGGGTTTCCTTCCCAGATGGTCACTGTCCATCACCCAATTTCCTCTCCAGATGTCCACACAATACGTCTTAGACTTCAACCAGCATCCTGTTGGACTGTAACATATGTGGCCATTCTACTGCAAATTGAATCCCCTGACGGCACTTGTCAAAGCCCCATCAAACTGAAGTTAATGCAGCGGAATTACCACTTTAAAAGGATAGTTCACCCAAAAATGAAAGTCTTCTGAAAGATTTGTGGGAGAACCAGACCTAAATATAGGTATTCACTGACAATCATCCCCTCCACTGTAACTGTCAAATCTCATTCACATTTGAAACAACAAAATGCACACCAGTATGTCAGGATGTGCCACGCCGGGTTTGTTGTCAATGATCCCAAATGGCATTGGTTTTTGCATGTCATAATGTGTTTAAAACAACATTAGGATGAATAAATGATGACAAATGTTTTTGTGAACTATTCCTTTTAAAATAACATTATCGCATCTTGGCAAATGCCAAAGTAGTCCCATGCAATTTAGGTTACTTACACCAATTAAAGGGATAGCTCACCTGAAAATGAAAATTCCCTTAATATTTACTCACCATCATGCCATCGCAGGTGTGTAAGACTTTCTTTCTTCTGCAGAACACAAACATTTTTAGAAGAATATTTCAAGTCTGTAAGTCCATACAATGCAGGTGGATGGTGACCAGAACTTTAAAGGTCCAAAAGGCAGCATAAAAGTAATCCATTATTTAAATCTATATCTTCCAATATGATAGGTGTGAGTGAGAAACAGATGAATATTTAAGTCCTTTTTTAATATAAATTCTTCTCCCTGCCCAGTAGCTGGCGATATGCACAAAGAATGAGAACCGATAAAGAACAAAAGAATGTGAAAGTGAGGTGGTAGCTCAGTGGTAAAGATGCTGGCTAACACCCCTGCAATTCGCTAGTTCGAATCCCAGGGTGTGCTGAGTGACTCCAGCCAGGTCTCCTAAACAACCAAATTGGCCTGGTTGCTAGGGAGGGTAGAGGCACATGGGGTAACCTCCTCATGGTCGCTATAATGTGGTTTGTTCTAGGTGGGGTGCATGGTGAGTTGAGCCTGGATGCCGCGGTGGATGGCTTGAAGCCTCCCCACGTGCTGTGTCTCCATGGTAATGCGCTAAATGAGCCATGTGACAAGATGCTTGGGTTGATGCCTCAGAGGCAGCTGGGTTTTGTGCTCCGCCACCCTGATTGAGGCGAATCACTAAGTGACCAGAATGTGAAAGTGAAAGTAGAGATTTATAGTAAAAAAGGACTTAAATATTGATCTGTTTCTCACACATATCATATCTCTTTTGAAGACATTGATTTAACCACTGAAGTCATATGGATTACTTCTATGCTGCATTATAAGCTATTTGGACCTTCAAAGATCTGGTCACCATTCGCTTGCATTGTATGGACCTTCAGAGCTGAAATATTCTTCTAATAACCTTTGTTTGTGTTCAGTAGAAGAAAGTAAGTCATACACATCTAGGACGACATGAGGGTGAGTAAATGATGAGAGAAGTTTCATTTTTGGGTGAACGATTCCTTTAAAGGTTCACAGTAGACAGTTTTGGTGAGGGGAAAAAAAACATGGCCGCATTAGGACACAATTTACATTGTCCTTTTATGTCTGCCTGTGGGCATCCCTAAAACATTATGTCTGGACAGACTTTTAGACAGAAAATTGAACACTAATTCTTCCATATGATAAAGAAAACAAGCGTACACAGCATGTGGAACGAATCCGTCACACATGTTCAAGAATACAGGGAAAACATTCAACAGCATACGACTGGCAGGAAATTATACGAAGAGTGACAATTTTGAAGTCTGGATTTACAGACACCACACCTGACCTCCCCGCTCCACGTGCTAAGAGAAAAAAATGGGGTCAACTTTAAAACAGGCTCTACAAGGTGAACAAACTAAAGTAAAACCAGACAACTTCTGGAGATCAGTAAGTTATCGCTCTGGTTTGAAGCATAAAGCGCACACACAAATGCTATTTAAAGCCATGAGGTCAGCGAACACACTTGTCATGTTTTGCAGTCCCTCTTGAAGCTTCACAGCCAGTGTTAGGACAATTCCCTATTCTCATTAGGTTACATTCATAGAGAGAGGACAAATAAGGTCTGAAAAAATGTAAATAAATCTGAAAACATATTTTGGGGTAAATCAACCAACAAATGGCTCACTTGCAGTTGTCTTTGCAAAGCATGCTGGGATGGGTGAAATAAATATACATAAATGAGAAAATTGATGACATACAACAAGATTAGATCATAGTAGGGGGAATTCAGGCAAATTGGACCACTTTATTGCCAATAGTGGCCCAATTAACCTGAATTCAACTTACATTTCAGGTAATGAGTTTGGGGGAAACGTGGTTGATGAAATTGTTTTTATTGAAATAGCTTAGGTTGACGACATTCTTATTTTGTTGCATCTAAGCAACGTTTGAGACCTTGTTGAGATCTTCTGAAATTCTACAGGAGATGTGTGAGATTACTGGAGTCTTTTTCTATAAAATAACATTTAGAGAGGCAGGAAACTGCAGCAAAAGTCTCCATCTAATCTCGTTGTCGGTCTAGGAGAAACAATAGAGATATTAAACAAATCCCTTATCTTAAGAAATGTAGAAAGATGTTTTTCTTCCAGACTGACAGATGTGTTGAAGGAAACTTTTGGTGTATTTTGTTTTTCTTAGCAACACAGTTGTCACATGTGTCACAAGAAATTCTCCTTTGATTGCTAATTGTAACCTTACACAACCTGAACAACCTGTTCGATCTCTGCACAGCGAAACTGAGAGGGAGCGCTGAACTGACACAGATGTAGTGACTGATCCAAGAAGGATCTTAAAAAACAACCCAGAATTATCTCTAATGAAATGTTATTTACACTCCCTCTATCAGAAGTAACTGAATCATACTTTTAATCTATGCACACAACGCACAGCATTACAATTCCAGAGAAACTAATACTAGGCAGGAGGATATTCATGCTGCCATGGAATAGGCTCAGATGTTTGAGTTAGTCTTATTGTCTTAAAGCTCATAAGCTCACAAGAAATACAAAGACGTGTGCCAATATTCCAGGAATGTTTTACAACCAAAGATCTTTTTTGGTCACACATTTATATACATTTAGAAATAACCAACAACTATTGATCAATAAGAAACCTCAAGCAGTTTTACAGTTATAAACAGAGATTTGAAAAGTATTATGCTCAATTTTAGTTTTTTCCCCAATACATAATAAAATAAAATAATAAAAAATTACATTTTGTAAAGATTACAAAGTTTTAGGTACTTACATCATTAATTACCCAAGTGGCCTTTTTGTATTTCTTTATTTTGCCATTCATACTCATATACTTACTCAAAAGTGTGCCATGTTCAACAGAAGGTTATGTCTTGTAGACAATTACCAGAAACAGGATGACTTACAGTTAGATATGAAGATCAAAGGCAAATCTATGAATTTGATTATTATGCTATTTACATGAAAAATATGATAACAGATAGCAATGTGTATATATATATATATATATATATATATATATATATATATATATATATATATATATATATATATATATAGTTTACAGGACCAACAATTATATTCCATGAATACTTAATAGGCTTAAACAACTTCTCTGAACTTAAAAGTTATGTTGTTTTGAAGACGAATAATGACCCGAGTGTGTTTTGTCCTGTAAGTGCTCTATACTCCATTAGAAAATCTTTGGAGTTTCAAGGCATGCAACCAATGTCTTTGATTAAACATTTTGCTCTGAATTAGCAGTCACGCTTTCTCTTACTCATTCAGTGCTGTAAAAATTATGTGTGTGTGTATTCATATATCTGTTCACCCACGTGTGTATGTGTATGTAATGCAGCCATCACTCAAGCAGCTCCGAAAAAATGCCAAAAATGAGAATGATCTAAAAACTCCAGCGCGAGCTCAATGACTGCCTGAAACAAAGGAGCGCAATAAGAGTTTTGCACTTACCTTAAAAGCAAACCTCTGCTCTGCTAAGTGCAAAAAAAGGATTGGAAGCACTATCTCATTAGCCCATTTGCAAAGGCAAACAACGTTGATGTTTTTGAAGAAATATTTCTCCCGATTTGACAGTAAAGCTGGAATGTGAAGTATGACTTCGGTATAAAATCACGACGAAAGCGAGCGGAGCGCTCAAGGAGGAGTCAAGAGGAGGAGGGAGTCAAATCTCCACCCCCCACTCACATTTTACGAGCAAATCTCGGGCGTGGGTATCAGCTGAGATGTTTTATATTTTGGAACCTATATCAGCTGAGATGTTTTACTTTTTGGAACATATATCAACTGAGATGTTTTATTTTTTGGAACATATATCAGCTGAGATGTTTTATTTTTTGGAACATATATCAGCTGAGATGTTTTATATTTTGGAACATATATCAGCTGAGATGTTTTATTTTTTGGAACATATATCAGCTGAGATGTTTTATATTTTGGAACATATATCAGCTGAGATGTTTTATTTTTTGGAACATATATCAGCTGAGATGTTTTATATTTTGGAACATATATCAACTGAAATTTTTATTTTTTGGAACATATATCAGATGTTTTATATTTTGGAACATATATCAGCTGAGATGTTTTATATTTTAGAACATATATCAGCTGAGATGTTTTATTTTTGGAACATATATCAGCATATATCAGTGCTCACTGGCTGTGTGTCTCAAATGTTGGGCATCATATGTGCACTTAGATTTGACTAATTTTTGGCCATCATAAAGGTGTAAAATGTGATACCCAAAATAATATATGTAAAAAATAAATAAAGTAAAAATATAAAACGTGCCCATGATGCTCAAAAATGTTGTCTAGGTAGGCAGCTCAGCTTGCTAGGTTTTGAGACACAACCATGTCAGTTTTATCTATGAACAGAAACGTATTGATCTAGATATTTATTAAGCAGATAAGAAAGGGTTCATCCGTTTTGAAATATACATTTAACAAATATATATATATATATAATTTTTTTTTTTTTTTTTTTTTTTTTTTACAATGAAAGATTTTGAAGCGATTCCTGCGCTACTAGCGTTACAAACACTGCCCGTTTACCACTGGTCGAACACATAGATAGTCCCGCCCCAAAATAAAGCCATTGGCTGAGGGCCGCCACTGAGTTTTCTGATTTGCCAACACGCGAGTGCCGCGAGCAAATGATTTGAATGCCGTGTTTACACAGTCCGCTGTTGTCAAGTGTTGTATTTTAGGACACCTATTTCTGCGATATCTATCAGGTAATAGGGACATTTTATGTGTGGTATATATATAAAAAAAAATGCTTAATACTATAAGGGGCAACTCAGTCTGTCAGATGTGCAACTTTCAAAGAAAGTAGATGTAGAAAAAAAAATGTCTGGTATAGTTGTTTCATGAATACTTGGTAAGCGCATTGAAACGTGTTAAAAGACACATGGCCTGTAACTGCAGTAAATTCACAGCAGTCTGGTGAAGAAATGTCATACAGCCCTTTGGAACAGCACCACCCGACGGACAGCTTCGCCAGTTCATCAGAAATGGACGTATCATGAAGAAACGAAAGTAATGTTTGTGCGGACATTTTTTGTTGTCGTTTTTACGTTTTTGTAGCACATTTACAATCCAAATGAAAATCAAGTAATAGTACATGTCTCTATTCAGAGTCGTTCACAGGTCTTTGATAAATATTCAGAAATGGTGAAACATAAGATAATGCTGGCATGTTGGTGTTTGTCATGAAGAGGGATTTGACCAAACAAAATCAAAACTGAAGTTATTCAACAGAATTAAATAGAAAGGCATGCACAATATCACAGAAAATGAATAAACATAAAAATACCAAAACATGTTAGGCTACGACATACTATAATTTCCATTAACATATTCCATAATACCATGTTTGCAACAATAGGTAAAACAAAATAAAATAATAATAATTCTGTTTGACTTTTAAATGTGTGATTTTTTTTTTTTTTATATATATATATGCGTCTCAATTATTTAACCCTTGTGCGTCATTAAAAGTGGTCCTTACAGGACAAAAATGTCAGCATAAAAAAACTGCCATAATAATATTATACATTAATATTATTTTCCACTTTCACTGAGTTAATTTCTTTAACCAACATCAGTCCAGATCATAACTACCAAATTTCATTCATTTTCAAGATTTTAACCCTTAAAATGCCAGTTTGTTATATATATATATATATATATATATATATATATATATATATATATATATATATATATATATATATATATTCCATATACTAAAATATTTTTGGGTATTATCACAGTCTTGGATATATTAATGATGAGCAACAACATTGATTTTGATGAATTATTTTTTTGTGCAGTGTCAGATAAAAAAAAAAAAAAAAAAAAAAAAAAAAAAAAAAAACCTACATCACAATTAGGACCTTAGAGCACAAAATGTCTGAATAAAAAAAAAAAACTGCCATAAAATGTTTCCACTTTCACTGACTGATTTTTTAATCATAACTACCAAATATTTATTTATTTTCAGGATTTTAACCATTTAAATGCAATTTGTTTACATAATGCACTGGTTTTTTTTTTTTTTTTTACAATTTTACAAACAAACACACACATTTCTCAATACACACATACAAAACACACTCTGACATCCATTCCAACACACCCACACAATTTTAGCTCACAATAATTTATTCAATTGACCTGCTGTGCTCTATAATACAGCAAACAGAAAATAGGGAAAAAGTATATATTTGCTCCATAGGCTAAACATGAGGAAAATCTGGTGGAATGTTTTTTTTTTTTTTTACATTTTGAAGCCAGGGCTCAGGAATGAAAGCATAATGTCATAGATTTCATGATTTTATGCTTTAATGGCACTGGGATCAAATATTGCAGATTTAATGGTTTTCAATGGGGACATTTTTGTCCTGAAGTTTCTGAGTGTAACTACTTTGTGTACACAGTGTATTATAGATGTATTATAGGAACTGAGGTTGAAATATCAAAATTCCCCCAAAAATATATACCTTTGGCAAAATGTATGCCGTTGGCATTAACACAGTCAAAATGATCGAAAAAACAAAAACGTAAAATAAAAATGTCCCGAAGGTCGCACAAGGGTTAAGATGAAAACAGACATTGCATTGCTCATTTAGATGTTTTGGTATAAAATAAATAACTAAATCCACACATATGTTCAACATTTTCAGTACAACACAAAATATACTATAATAGTCCTTCAGTCATTTAATGTAGCCTGCATTCATCCTGAATAAACAAATACATCACATTCATGTATACATACATTTATAATGACCAGTTTATGCAGCACATGTATAATGCCCAGCTCTCGTGTTGGCTACTGTTTTGTATTTAGGGATAGCCTAGGTATGTCTAGGGTCTCCTACTTACAGTATATTCAGGCACAATGAAAATCATGAAAATGTTCCCACATCAGCAGATAACTGATCTTTCTTCATCATTATTCTGGATGATGAGGTTCTTGTGTGTTGCCTGCAAAGATTTGTGTACTGGTTGTGGAATTTGTGCTTTGTGGTCATTCGCAGGCCAGTTTTCCATCAAAGCTGGACAAAGCAATAGCAAAGGCTTGTACTGCACACATGGGGTAATTATAGTCCAGAGTGAACATGTCGTCAGCTACCCTTCCAAACTGCATAACAATGTAGCTATCTGAAAATCAGAGCATTTACAGTTAAAATTGCAGTTCTTTTTTTCACCTTAAAGGGACAGTTCACCCAAAAATAAAAATTATCTAATCATTTACTCAGCCTCATGCCAACCCGGATGTGTATTACTTACTTTCTTCTGCAGAACACAAACAGAGATTTTTAGTAGAATATCTCAACTCCTTAGGTCCTCAATGCAAGTGATTTGGGTCCAAAACTTTGAAGCTCCAAAAAGCACATAAAGGCAGCATAAAAGTAATCCATACAACTCCAGTGTTTTAATCTATGTCTTCAGAAGCAATCCAGTTGAGTCACTATACTGTAAATCTTGACATCTGCAGTCTCTAGGCGCGATCATGATTTGAATCTCGATTACACTTAATAGTGCTTGACACATGCACAGAGCGCTAGATGGCACTAGTAAGAGTAATCAAGCTTGAAATCACGATTGCCAAGGAGACTGCTGTCAAGATGTATAGTGAAAAAGAAGTTATATTTTGGTCATCCAAAATGTAATGGTTTGCTTCAGAAGACATTGATTTAACCACAGGAGTTTAATGTATTACTTTTATGCTGCCTTTATGTGCTTTTTTGAGCTTCAACAATTTGGACCTGTACATTATATACACCTACAGAGCTGAAATATTCTTCTTAAAATCTTCTTTGTGTTCAGCAGGCGAAAGAAAGCCCTACACATCTGGGATGGCATAAGGGCGAGTAAATGATGAGAGAATTAAAATATCTGGGTGAACTATCCCTTTAAAAATACATAATTGATTTAAAACCTGATTAACTCAGTTAGGCTAATCTGCACCAATACAAAAAATAAAAACACAAGCATGGGATTTAGTTGGATTGCAACACAAATCATATCTTATTTAGTCCATACTTCAAGTGCCAGAGTCAGATCATTGTAATTCCGTATAAGCACATGTATGACAAAGCAAAGCCGTATTTACCTGTGGGGAACTCAGAATTCTAGCTCATCTAGATTTTTGGAAAGGGCGAGTCGACATGAATGACGGCAGCAGGCAATTCTGCAGTTAATGATTTTGTGAAATGATCTAAATTTCAGTGCTTAAGTTCAGTAATATTAATCCATTATATGATAGATGTAGTAGTGCTTTATGCAAATAAATAAATCAGATACCATGCATTAATAAATCATGTAAGGGCATGAGGATGTCCTGTAAAACTGATGTAGGTGTTTTACAGTAATGTGTGCTTATCCACTGGTCCAATGGGGAAATGTGCTTTGCTGTCACTAATTGTTTATTTGTTTTAGTTTGGCTTCAGTATTTTTTCCAACTTGAATGCGTGACATTGTAAAACTAATGCCTTTAGACATAAGAGCTTCCCAGGTGCACTTGAAGGCAGCATTAAAATAAGTTTAGCTGACAAGCAAATATGTTGACTGGATTATCAGTATCACCAGTAACACTCACTGTCTTTGCTGTGGACAATCTGAAAGTTCTTGACAGAGGCTTGTGTGACCCGACCGGAGAAGTTGAGGACATATGAAGCGCTGTCATCATTCCAAACCGGTGTTTTGTTGTGAAGTTCAATCACATTGTCCATCTGTCTGTTCTGGTAGCGCACTAGCAGAGTGTCGTTTTCCTGAAGGTAAAATAAGAAAGTTTCTCTGCTTGAAGACTTTTGCTATTGATGTCAATTTCTAAATTAATTTAATTCATCAGCTCCAGAATCTCAGTTTAAGCTGTAAACGTGACAGCACCTTGACCCTTCACTCTGTCTCTGAGTCTCAAAAATCTTTTCAGGCAATCTTTGTGCCATCTGTGGCAATGGTGCCATCTGTGTGCCCCATAACTTGCTACTGCTATAATTAACAGGATAGTGAACATCATAAACAGTTGATGGATGGATAAGGCAATTCTAGAATGTGTTGCATTGAGCTCTTTTTTAATGAATTACAAAAAGGAATCAATTAGAAAGAAATATATATCTATATATAGGCTACGTCCACACTAATACAAGTTTGTTTGAAAAAGCATGAATTCAGCTACAGTACATTTATGCCTCTCATCCACACAAGAACACCTTTTTTTCTCCACCAAAAACAGATTGAAACCGAGATTTAAACGTAAACGGATTAGTGTGAGTGTGACCTTAGCGACATGCTAGTATTAGAATCAGTTGAGTGTTGTTCAGTTTTTTCTTGTGGTTCATTTGGGGGGAGTTCTTCATGTTTTTTGTGAGAGTGGTGGTAAGTTGCTGCCAAAGACTGTCTCTTATGTATAACCTGTCACTTATGTGTGACATTTTATTTTGGTTAGAAATGTTATGTTGATGTAGGCATTAAACATTCAGTCAGCTTGCTAAGTTGAGACACAGCCAGTGTTTCTGTCTAAAATGCTTGGCTAGCCACACAGATTGAAAGTCATGATTTAAAGTCTTAAACACAACTTGATCTCGTAGAATCACATAACTATACCTACATTTTTGTGAAAGGATTTTTACGTGGTTCATTGTAGATCGCAGCAGGTGAAATGAACATTTAAATGAAATCTGGGCTTTTCTGAATATTTGGGCTGATACAAATGTGCAACGTCAGATCTACGGCATCTGCGGAATCGAAGACGAGATTATGAAAAAAAAATGTGGACAAAGTACAAATACATGTTCATTTCTAGGGCTAGCTAGTCTCCAGAGTCTGATAACTCAGCTTGGGTGATTTTGGCACCAGGGTAGCATATTAAGGGTGGTTTGAGGTCAACATTATGGGGCCATTAGCTCGATGGTGGGAATGCAGATCGGGTCTGAAGCTATTGGCCCCAGCTGACCAGTTTATAGCCCTGGATTGCACTGGACCGATAGTAGAAGAGCAGCTTTTGTGAATCATTTCACCTGTATTATCACATTTCTGAGATCAGTTAAAGTAGTAGGTTAGTAGCTGAACTCACTGTTCGTGGACAAATTGGTACTCGCTCGTTGTCGTCATCCATTCCTGGGATGATCACTGTCATTTTTCTGGGCCCTTTAAACCCCAATACATTTGTCTCCTGGAAAGAAACAGTGTCTTCTTTACAAACTCTGAAATATTTTGAAGCCTTCAGGCAAACCACTGTGGAATTGGTCGACTTGAACACTCACATAAATTATAGCAGCTAGCTCTTGTCGGGCGTTAGACATGTCTCTGAGGGAACGTTCAGGGTTAAGACCGTTGTCAAACACGGTGAACTTGGTACCCATGAGATTTGATCTAAAGACAAGAGAAAGGAATCCACAAAACAACCAAAAAAGTTTAGTAGTCTAGCAAACTGAAAAGGTCAGAATACATACTTATTAATTGTAAATACAAGAAAGTTACCTCAACTTTCCAATAAAATTATCTCCACCCCGTGACAGGTCAGTGGAATCTATGGAGATCAAATAATTTGACGTTGCGCTCTTTTTTCTTTTTCGGCCAGCCAATAAAAAGACCTGTTGGACAAGAATAAACGGGAAAAGTGGAGACCCAAGCTGCATTAATCAAAATCAAAGTCTCTCTCACAGCTTTGTTTTCATTCATTCATCAAAAGTTATATATGGTGCTACTCTGAATAAGGTTCATTGGGGGACAAAGCAGCACACCAGGATCCCATGTTGGATATCATCATTCCATGGAATTTTTCACAGGGATCTTTGTTGAATCTTTGTTGGAATCATCATCTGAAGGATAATCAGATATCAGAAGTACAGTTTGGTGTCTCTAACCTTCTTTTCATTGTCTAAATGGAGGTAGTAGGTGGGGTAGAAGCCTCTGTCCATGCCACGCTTGTCTCTTGTCACTTTACACTTGATGGTGGTTCCCTGAGGTGCAGCCTGAAGAACAAACTCCTCAAGGTCATCAAACTCAATCTTTGGAGATGGAGGCCTCTCCTCCTCCTGTCAACAGGAAGACATAACATCCATTGGGCGTTACACAAATGTTTTCCCTGAGGCTTGCATCTGTGTTGCCTCATTTCACAGTGTTGCTTCTTTGCCTTTGTTTGTACACAATGGAAGATAATTGACAGGAAATGAAAGGGGAAAAAAAACGTTGAGATCAGTAAATGACCTTGGCCAGATTTAAACCCAGGTGGCCTGCACATAAGCATTACCAAGCAGTATGTTGGAGAACATGTACGATACAGAACACCCACCAGGCAATATATCAGACTAGAGTCTAACCTTTTTACTTTTCTTTCCTTTGCCTTTCTTGTTTTTGGCTACTTCTGTAACCTCTTCTTCACTTTCATCAGATTTAGCTGAACCTACATGCGAAATAAGAAGATGTCATTAAGGTAGTACCTGTATAAGCAGTGCTTGATATTATTAAAATTAAGTCAGATGTTTGTTAAAAATACAATAAATATGGCCATTTAGGGGTCATATCATGAAACAATAGAATTTCGTTGATCTAAAAATATATTCCTTAAACTAAAGAGTTCCTTTTTCAATGAAAATATTGTTCAGAACTCAAGACTTCCTCTCCAGACTTGGAGACTTGCAAAAGCTGCAAAATCTGCTAGTTCTGAAATCAGTGGATTTCTGACATTAGAAACCAATATACAATAACACATGACTGCCCACATGTACAACTCAATGACTATTCAACGTTCAGCAGCTTGGCCGGCCCAGTCACAGTGAATGAAGAATAGATATATTATTCTTAAACACTAGTAAGTATTTTGAGTTTGAGTATTTCTGTAACTGCTGGGATTTTCACACACAACAGTCTCTAGAATTTACTCAGAATGGTGCCTAAAACAAAAAAACATCCAATGAGTGGCAGTTCTGTGGTTAGAAATGCCTTGTTGATGAGAGAGGTCAACAGAGAATGGCCAGACTGGTTCGAACAGACAAAGTCTACGATAACTGCTCTGTACAATTGTAGTGAGAAGAATATCATATCAGAATACTATTCTGAGATGTGGGTTGGCGCTGTTTTGGCGGCACGAGTTGGACCTACACAATATTAGGCAAGTGGGTTTAATGTTGTGGCTGATCGGTGTATATATATATATACAGTTTGTATGTGTGATATGACCCCTTTAAGCCAGCAAAACCTTCTGGAGTTGTCGAGAAACTAAAATGTGTCTTATAGTTTTTCAATGTTTACTCACTCTTTTTCTTGTTATTCTTCTCCTTGTCTTTGCTATTCTTGTCTTTTTTCTTGTCTTTATCTTTGACTTTCTCTTTCTCTTCTCCAGTCTGGAACATGGAGGCAGAGTTGGCTGTCGATTTCTTTTTGGTCTTGCTGGGTTTAGTCTCCGGCTCACTCTCATCACTGTCAGACTTAGCGGCTGGAGATGGCATTTACAAGTTACAGTCAAAGAAATCGAAAATTAGACCATTTATTAGGAAATTCCCAACACTATTAAAATTATTCCCAAGCATGCATTCGATTACAATACTGAAAGGTGATGTGTGCATTTTCTGCACCATTAGCGGCCACTAAAAAAATAGGTGTGTTGCTAGCCCGGGGAGCTCAAACAAACAGAGCTATGCAAAATGTACACTTTTCTGCGAAATGAACCTACAAATGGCTTACTTAAAGTTGTCTCTGCACGTTAATCCAGGATAAGAGCGAGACATGCAAGACGTTTTATACAACAGTTCAACAAACAGTAACTAAATTTAAATAACTTTCGTTTCAGACAAAAGTTCTTATCTGACAGCGAAAACAGCTCCAAAAGAAGTCAATGCATCATGCACAACTTGCTCTGCGCTACTTTCAAGACTCTATTTCAAACTAGTGGTGTTTCGTTCATGAACAAAACTGTGTTCTGAACAAATATTTTATAGGAATATTCTGGGTTCAATACAAGTGAAGCTCAATCATAAAGTTAATTACGCCAAGAATAATTCTGAATGGTAGCGAATCACTCCGTGTTTTAGATAATCAATGATTGAATGACTCACTTGAAACATAAAATATGCTTATTGTTTCGCCACCTACTGGAGTATATAAGCAATTTCCAGAAATGGTCACTGAAAAAATTTGTGAATGAAATCGATAAATCAAAAGCCCCACCTCTATTTGGAAATGAACACAAGCAGAGTGATGCAAATATTGATGCTGTTGGACCGTATATCAGCACTCTTGGCATGCCGCTCTTCTAGTAAGATTCAAGGACCAGAATTTTTCACTGAAAAAATGACAAACACCACCTTTGAAGTATTTGACTGTATTGCCTTTAACAAGTCTAGCAGCTACCATTAGCAATGGTCATAAGAAATACTATAATAACTGTACCACATTTTTTAATTACCTTTCTTTTTTGCAATAAAGTCTGGTTTATCTCCATTTATCTGAAACATAGAAGCTGGCTCTTTTTTAGGCTTAGTCGTCTTTCCTTTGCTTTCTGATTCACACTTTTTCTCTGAAGAGAAAAATAATTAGATTTAAAATGAACCCAGCATTTGTTTTTTTTACTACAACAGTTGATGTATGAGTCATTGGAGCCAAATTAGAGTTCAAGGAGAATTTAGCAGAGATCCCTAATGTGAAAGTCAAGTTGGGACCAGTTCCCAGAACTCCCCTGGGGTTCTTTAGGTGTGCCAATGAGCTTAAGATATAGAAAGACAACTGGAAGCTCTGCTAAATATGGAAATTATGACAGTAATGACTCCGTGTATAGAGGCTCCATATCAACAATCGCAGTGTTTCTAGTTTGAATGTCAAAACAGGGATAAATCAGTACAAGAGAGCGATTAGTTCTGTCTTTTCTCCACTTAGTCAGATTGCTCTCTTTTTGAAGGTTTTGGATTTTAAACATGCTCCAGCTGTTCTGTGTTATCACGATTCAACTTGCGCAAACATTTTCCAATTGTAATAACACCTGTATTTTTGTAGAAAGTCTGCTAGAAAATGGATTTGTAAGCAGCTTTACTTTGTTGAAGTTGATTCTCCACTTATCTGAGTGGCCTCATCAGAGGCCCCCCCGAGGACCTCACCATCTGTCTTTTAACAACTGGACAAAAGAGGCCAAGCCTTTAAAAGACAAGCAAAAGTGTCTCTTAAAGCGTCACTAAAAACAAGAGTTAAATTCACTTGAAGTCCTTCACTTCAACTCCTAGTGGCAATCTTTAAGACAGCTCTCCCTTATTGTTCTGGCTAATCTTCTTAGCTCACGGGATCTACAGCTAATCCACTTTCTGAGAAGCAAACCCCCATGTATGTGTACATAATGACATTAAGTGTTACACACACTGAAGCCATTGTCTAACAGCTTCCTCTGATACCATACCTAAAGTGTTTTGCTCTGGGGAGAAAAACCAACAAAAGCTTCACATTGATTTCAGAGACTAAATGTAGTCTAGTTTCTTAAAATATGCCCACTTTTACGTTTGTCCCAAAGGTTGATTTTCATTTCAAATACACATTTGATCTTTTTTGTATTTATTTATTTGTTATTATTATACAAAGGTTACATTAAAAATGTATTGGAAGCTTTTTTACAAGGACGTCCTCATTTTTCTACTTTTTAAGCCTTTTATATGTACATTTTATTGTTTAACCCTTGTCCCAGACCCAGACTTTACAAATCTATCATATAAACATGAATTGCATTTTTTAAACTATGATAAACTAAACAAATTATTAGTGAATAATCATAAACCATTTGAATATTTATTGAGTGAATGTTTACACAAACTATAAACGTGCACAAGCAACCGTTTTAAAGATGACGCATTTATATCCACTTGTGGACATTGTTAGTGCACAAACCTAATAAACTAGTGAGAGTGTGAAAACGTTCAAAATGAGCCATGTTCCCATTCATTTAACGCATTCATGTGAATAAGCTAAACTGACCTTTGGTCTTTGATTTCTTTTCTTTGGTGCCTGCAGGGGAGCTCTCTTTGGTGGTTGTCTTCTTTGTCTTCTTCTCTGGGGTCGCGTCTTCATCGTTCTCATCATCTTCATCATCTGACTCTGATCAAAGAGACCGCCAGAAATGTCAATATTAAGAATAAATCATTTAGATGATGAAGGCAATGAAATTTCAGATATTTTCAGACTCTGAATAAAAAAAAAAAAATTTAAATGCAAATTATGAGAACAAAACAGTTCTAAATAGTGAGCAAATTAAAAAGTATTATTTAAGAATTGGTAGAATCAGCTATCAGAATCAGCAAAGTCCAGATTCTAATCTTTAAAATGACACGTATATATGTTTAGATCTAGCAAGTGGTTATTAATTTAATTTATTACATAATTATTATTATTTTAATTTTATTCTGCAGGGAGAGCCCCCATTAGCCTGGTATAAGCTCACTTCAATGAATCCTTCTATCAATACAAATATATATTTATTTTTTGGTTATACTTCATTTGAAAGAGTCCTTGTTACATTGTAATTACACATGTAAGTACTGAGTAATATTTATGAACAACATGTACTTTGTCTGCCAAGGACCCCTCTGTCAAGCTCCTGAAGTTTGCAGATGACACTACAGTCATCGGCCTCATTCACCAAGAACTGTGCACCTCCAGAGGGAGGAAAAGGGCTGGAATAATCACTCTGGACCCCACTCACCCAGCCCACTAACTTTTTAACTGTTGCCTTCTGGATGGCGCTACAGAGCATTGAGCAACAGATCCATCAGGCACAGCAACAGTTTTTTCCCTCAGGCTATCATGAACAGTTAAAACTGCCCTATTGAGCAATAACTATGTGCAATACACAGCTTAGTCTATTTATACAGTATGTATTCAACATATCCTAACTTTTCTGCATTACATTCCCTTGCACTTTATATAACAGATTTGTATTTGTACATACGTATATACACCAATCAGCCACAACATTAAAACCACCTGCCTAAAATTGTGTAGGTCCCCCTCGTGCCACCAAAACAGCGCCAACTCGTATCTCAGAATATCATTCTGAAATTATATTCTTCTCACCACAATTGCACAGAGCGGTTTTCTGAGTTACCGTAAACGTTGTCAGTTCTAACCAGTCTGGTCATTCTCCATTGACCTCTCTCATCAACAAGGCATTTCCATCTGCAGAACTGCCACTCATTGGATGTTTTTTTGTTTTTGGCACCATTCTGAGTAAATTCTAGAGACTGTTGTGTGTGAAAATCCCAGAAGATCATCAGTTACAGGAATACTTAAACCAGCCCGTCTGGCACCAACAATCATCCCAGGGTCAAAATCACTGAGATCACAGTTTTTCTCCATTCTGATGATTGATGTGAACATTAACTGATGCTCTTGACCCATATCTGCATGATTTTATGCACTGCACTGCTGCCACACGATTGGCTGATTAGATAATCGCATGGATGATTGTTGGTGTCAGATGGGAAGATTTGAGTATTTCTGTAACTGTTGATCTCCTGGGACTTTCAAACACAACAGTCTCAAGAGTTTACTCCAAATGGTGCCAAAAAAACAAAAAGGCAGTTCTGTGGATGGAAATGCCTTGAGAGAGGTCAACAGAGAATGGCCAGACTGGTTAAAACTGACAAAGTCTACGCTAACTAAGTTAACCGCTCTGTACAATTGTGGTGAGAAAATTATTAGATGCTGTTTGGTGATGTTTTGGCGGCACAAGGGGGACCTACATAATATTAAGCAGGTGGTTTTAATGTTGTGGCTGATAGGTGTGTGTGTGTGTGTGTGTGTATATAGATACATATATATATATATATATATATACTGTATATATATATATATATATATATATATATATATATATATATATATTTGTCTTATGTTGTATTTCTATATATACACTTATCATTTCTATTTGCTTTTTGTTTTTATTCTATTTTTTATTCTGATGCATTCTGGTCAGTGTTGGGGTTTGTTTTATTACATGTAATGTGAAGGACACATTTTTTTGACTAAAAAAATCATATTTACTAAAAAATACATTGATAAAAAGAACTCATGCAATATCTTGGGATAATATATGCAATATGAGAGATTTATTAACAATTTAGTGGGCCGGCCATTTTTGACGGGAAACACAAAAGGTGTTATCACAAATGAACACAACAAATGACAACATCAGTTCTTGGGTCATTCTCATGAAATGTGTCAAGGAATGTCCAGGTCATATTTCACCCCAAATTAAAACAAACAAACAAACAAACAAGAATCTATATTTAGCATACAGAAAATGAAGCCTATTTTTAAGATCATCATTTAAGCAGCATACAGAAATGTTCTCACTATTGTAATGAACAAATGATATACTATACTATACAAAAATTATATATTATGTATAAAAAAAATTATAATAATATATAGGAGATATATAATAAATATAAATATATAATAGAATAGAATTGTGAAATACAATTGTAAGTATGCAATGAGGGTGAAATATGGCTCAAACAGTTCTTTGTTAGATTTACTCTCTTACCTTTTTTCTTTTTTGGAGAACCCTTTGACTTCTTTTTTGTGTTCTTTTCTGCAACTTCTTTTTGGTCCTTCTCTGTTTTCTTTTTCTTTACTGTTTTGCTGTCTATTGAGAGGTAATGCAGAATCAGATCACATCAGTTTGAGCAGATTGCGCTATCTTAAGATGTCGTTTTACAATCTTCAGA
Organism: Moxostoma hubbsi; assembly: GCA_032164185.1. Taxonomy (NCBI): domain Eukaryota; kingdom Metazoa; phylum Chordata; class Actinopteri; order Cypriniformes; family Catostomidae; genus Moxostoma; species Moxostoma hubbsi. The sequence continues at coordinate 9,801,121 of JAVLUX010000020.1, read as the reverse complement.
TTGATGATAAATGATAAATCAACATTCATGTGCCCTTTGTTTTCTTATTTTCTCCCCTCTTTCTCCCCAATTTGGAATACCCAATTCCCAATGCGCTCAAGGTCCTCGTGGTGGCTTAGTGACTCCTCAATATGGGTGGCAGAGGACGAATCAACGCACAACTCACCACGCATTCCACTGAGAGCGAACCACATTATAGTGACCACGAGGAGGTTACCCCATGTGATTCTACCCTCCCTAGCAACCAGGACAATTTGGTTGCTTAGGAGACCTGGCTGGAGTCACTCAGCACACCCTGGATTCGAACTTGCGACTCCAGGGTTGGTAGTCCATGTGCCCTTTGTTTGCCATTTAATTTATTTCCTTCAGGGGTAACAAAATAATCCAGATACAGTAAGATCAAGTGTATAGACATTCTATGTGAGTTTGTTTGCAAGATTGTGTAATGTGTCTGACTGACTTTTTGAGGGTTTACTCTCCTCCACGCCTGACAAATCATCACTCTTTTTAGCTTTGCTCTTTTTTGGTTTAGCCTCGGCTTCGTTGGCCTTCCCAGAATCTGCCTCTGGCTTCTTTATTTTTGGCTTCTACATACATTAGCTGTTGAAAAAGGACAATGGGTTGCATTAATATTGATGTTTTGTGCATTTGTAAATTTCTGAGCATAGTATAGTATATAAAGGAAAGTTTAGGACTTACCCATTACCACACATCAATGAAAGCAAACAAAAAGATGTACAGAATTCATTAGAAAGATGCATCATTAAACAACATTAGTCTAAAAGTTCACTCCCTGGAAAACATACCAATATTTCCCGAGTTCAAATGCAAGGAATTAAGGCTTAAACTTAACACACTAGCATCACTAAATTGAATGACATTCTTCACCACTGTCAAGTTTTTGTTTCTGTACATTCAACTCAAACTAAATATATTTAACTGGATGGTTTGACAAGTGACCTCTCACATGTACAGAGTGCTAGAGGGAGGCCAGGCTAGGTGAAGGATATGTAGAAAGTCTAATTCTTATACAATGAATGTCCGGCGTCACAGCCTACCCCAGCCTTTTCAATATACTGCATGGAGCGTGGAGCATATAATCTGATTAGTTTCAATCTCATAGGAGTATTTATAGACCTCACTTCAACAAAGAGCAAAGACAGAGAGTTCCTTCAGTACTGCCTCTATGGGGATTTTACTCAAATGTTATGGAAAAACCCTTTAATAGACTGTTATCAGTAGTTGATTAAGCCACAGTAGGAGAGACGGCCCATTTTTAACTGATGACAACAAGATGTATCTAAACACATCTGATTGGCTGGTTGGTAGATTTATTGTTCCTAAGGTAGTTTTAGCGACGTTTGAACCCATATAGCTTTTGAGGCTGAGAAATGTTGATTTTGTCCAGAGATGCAAATGATTAGCTGCATTAATAATTTCAGGTATGTTTCCTTGAAAAACTTGTGCAATCCCCTTTAATTTTCCCTGCCACTTACACATTACCGAAGTTGTGTTGAGAAATATGTCTAAAGAGACAAAGACTATTGTGCAATGAGCAGCCCTATTTACATCTGAAAAAAAAAAAATCCAAAAAAAGATAGATAATCATCTCGAACATTTTCTGATTATAGATGTGTGAAAAAGGCATCGATCCGAAGCCTATTAAAACGTAACATGATACTCAAGAGGAAGTACATAAACATATAAAATTTTTCCTGGTCTCATAGAATCACGTTACTATACCTACATTTTAGTAAATCCATTTTCACGTGGCTCGTTATCATCTGCACTTTCCTGGTTAAACAGACACTAGAGGTGCTACAACAACAATGGCAGATTATCAGATTATAAACAATTACTTTTCGCCCTGTTCCTCACATAATGCTATCTTCTGACATCTAAAAATGTTACTGTAGTGCAAAACTTGCAAGGCGATACACTTTAACATTTGCATTACATAACCAACTACATTTACAAGATTGTTCAAGAGCGGCTCAACTGATAGAGCTTTGCCCTTTTGATGTGAATGAATGGGATATGAGTCCTGAAGAGCATGCAAGTCGACACGTGAGCCAACAGTGGTTGCTTGAGGTTTGTGTTTTTCATCTCACATTTGCTTGTTATGTCAAATTTGCTTTTATTGACACTATATGTTAGGATTAGGTTTAAGGTTTAGGGTAGGGAGGCAGGTTTTGTTGATTTAAAACCCAACAGATCATTAACCTAAAAAATATGATCTCTTTGAGAGAACATTTTACTTGGTTTTAGTGCCTCACAGTGGACATTTCACATTGGAATTGATATGATACCTATAATAAACCAAGAAAGATCATTATACAAAAACATTGACACAGACTCGTAATTTAAATTTTAATGAGATCAGGCAGTGTTTGGAATTGTTTTTCACTTGAATTTTGCAAATATTATTCCAGGAAAAATTAAAGGAACACACATTTGTAATTGGCCTTTAAGAAATGCTCATCATCCTATAATTTAAAACCAACTTGGCATATTTAACTGTGATAAAAAGGTACCAGGGCCTATCCAAAATAATGCCAAGAGAATCCATTGGCTGCTAATATTGTGAAAGTCAACATTGTTAGTGTTGCTTTTCTTTTCAAATGACTTGAAAAAAATTGTTGACAAGAAATCCAAATAATCAAGTTGATGATCAAAAAGTCACATCAATCAATAGAGATATTAAACAGTGACAGGAAATTTAACTACACCTGCTCATTGGGGATGTTGACAAATGTTCACTTGGCTTACCTACTCAAGAAACATGGGAACCCTGCAACAGATGGTAAGGTGGATCTAAACATCGAGTCAGTCTGGGATTAAATAAACCTCATTCACACTGGGCTCTGATCCCGGGATATTGTCAGGGTCAATGCCGGGGAGCCTTCTGTGTGAATGCAAGCCGGTGCTGGGAAGGGTGTGTGTGTGTGTCATAGTGCTGACGTATTTATCATGTGGAGGGGAAGTTTGTGTTATGAATAGAGATTCAAGAATTTCACTGTGTACAGCGGTTTAAAAAACATACAGCTGTCATAAACCATTGCCGTTTTGTTCCACTCACTGCTATTTTTTTTTAATACCAAATTGGCCCGGCTGCTAGGGAGGGTAGAGTCACATGGGGTAACCTCCTCATGGTCGCAACAATGTGGTTCTCGCTCTCGGTGGGACATGTGGTGAGTTGTGCATGGATGCCACATAGAATAGCGTGAAGACTCCAAATGCGCTATGTCTCTGCGGTAACACACTCAACAACCACGTGATAAGATGCGCGGATTGACTGTCTCAGACGCAGAGGCAACTGAGATTCGTCCTCCGCTACCTGGATTGAGGTGAGTCACTACGCCACATCGAGGACTTGCGCATTGGGAAATGGGCATTCCAAATTGGGGAGCAAAGGGGATAAATAAAAAAAAATAAAAAAATTATATATATACATATACATATATACAAAATTATATATATATATATAGCCTACAAGTAATGAAATGAATCTAATTATTTATATGAGATTTGCTAAGTCTGCTGCTCTGTGGTTCACAGAAACCTGGCTGAGCAAAACCAATCTGGACAGCACGTTACACCTGCCAGGCTTTCAGCTGTTCAGAGCGGATCACACTGTGGAGTTAACAGGGAAAACGAGAGGCAGTGGAACATGCTTTTACATCAATGCAAGTTGGTGTACAGATGTTACAACATTAAAGAAGATGTGCTGCCATAATTTAGAAGCGCTCTTCCTCATCTGTAAGCTGAGGAAATGTTTACAAGGCTTTCTTGTACGTGTTTACATTCCTTCATGCATGTGCGCAAACGGACATGGCTGATCACATCACAGACATGGAGCAACAACACCCAGACTCACTTATTATTATTCTTGGGGATTTTAACAAAGCAAACCTCACCCGTGAACTTCCAAAATACAAACAGCACATTACTTGCACAAACAGAGACAGAAAAATAATGGATCACTGTTACACTACATTAAAGTATGCATATAGCTCTGTCCCTAGCACAGTTTTGGGACTCTCTGATCACTGTCTGGTCCCTATTCTTCCAACCTACAGGCAGAATCTAAAATCAGCTAAACCTGTAGTTAAGACTTAAAAGAGATGGACCAGTGAAGCACAAAACTGTAGGGAATCAATAATTGGCTGATGACCTGAATTTGTTTTAATGTAGATTTGGAAAGCCCAATCTCACACCCCACACCCGCTCTGACCTTCACATCACACAAACACCAACACTTCCTCCAACCATCCTCCTCCTGCTACACACCCTGCACTCTGTGAAGGGGATGTGTGCCCGGTCTTCCAGAAACAGAAGATAAGGAAAGCACAGGGCCCAGATGGTGTTTCACCCACTTTTCAAAAATCCTGTGCTAAACAGCTGGCCCCAATCTTCACACAGATCTTCAACACATCACTGGATCTCTGTGAAGTTCCCAGTTGCTTCAAATGCTCCACTATCATCCCTGTCCCAAATAAACCCAAGCTTGCAGGAAATAATGACAACAGATATGTCACCCTGACTTCTATAGTCATGAAGTAATTTGAGAGACTAGGGTTGGCCCACCTGAAGGACATCACTGGACACTTTCTGGATCCCCTGCTGTTTGCTTATTTAGCTAACAGGTCCATGGCTGATGCAGTCAATATACTGCAACATCTAGACAGACAAGGGACTTAAGCAAGGATCCTATTTGTGGACTTCAGTCGTATGGAATATGTTAACCCAGCTCTCAGGTCCCACCTCTATCTGTCAGTGAATCACCAGCTTTCTGACAGATAGGCAGCAGTTAGTGAGACAGGGGAAATTCACTTCCAGCACATGAACAATCATCACTGGTGCCACACAGGGATTTGTGCTCTCCCCACTAATTCTTCTCCCTGTACACAAATGACTGCACTTCCAAGGACCCCTCTATCAAGCTCCTGAAGTTTGCAGATGACACTACAGTCATCGGCCTCCTCCAAGATGATGAAAAGTCTGCTTACAGAAGGCAGGTTGAACGGCTGGCTCAGAGGTGCAGTCAAAACAACCTGGAGCTGAACATGCTCAAACAGTGGAGATGATAGTGGACTTTGAGAGGAACACCCCAACATCGACCCACTCACCATTCTGAACAGCACTGTGGCAGCAGTGGAGTCATTCAGGTTCCTGGGCACTACCATCTCACAGGACCTGATGTGGGAGACTGACATTGACTCCATTGAGAAAAAGGCCCAGCAGAGGTTGTACTTCCTTTGCAGACTGAGGAAATTCAACCAGCCACAGGTGCTGCTGATCCAGTTCTACTCAGCAGTCATTGAGTCTGTCCTCTGCACTTCTATAACTGTCTGGTATGATTCAGCTACCAAGTCAGACATCAAAAGACTTATTTATATTTACATTTATGCATTTGGCAGATGCTTTTATCTAAAGCGAATTACAGAGCCCTTATTACAGGGACAATCCCCCCGGAGCAACCTGGAGTTAAGTGCCTTGCTCAAGGACACAATGGTGGTGGCTGTAGGGATCGAATCGACAACCTTCTGCTTAACAGTTTAGTGCTTTAAACCACTACGCCACCACCACTCCTTCAAAGGATAGTCCCGACTGCTGAATGGATTATTGGTTCTCACCTTCCCACTCTCCAAGAACTGTACACCTCCAGAGTGAGGAAATGGGTTGTAAAATTTGCTTTGGACCCCATTCACCCAGCACACAACCTTTTTGAAAATTTGCCCTCTGGCCAGTGCTACAGAGCACTGAGCAATAGAACAGTCAGGAACAAGAACAGTTTCTTCCTTCAGGCCATTCACATTATGAACAGTTACAACTGCCCTCAATACTCTCCATTGTGGCAATACAATCATGTGCATATTCAACTATTCATTCATATTTATATTTACTTGACACATCCTACCTATTCTGGACAATACATTAAATCACCTTGCACATAACATATATCTGTATACAGGGTTGGGGTGTAACGGAATACATGTAATGGGACTACTTATTTAAAACAAAAAATATAAGTAACCGTATTCCACTACGGTTACAATTTAAATCATCAATTGATGTGATCCAAAGTGCATTTGAACAGCAGTGAAACACATTCTTATGATGTTACATTCATACGAGCAGACAGAGAAGTAAGTTTGAAGTAAGTTTGGAGCAGAAGAAATAGAAATGAACCTTGTGTAAATTGTCAGATTTATGCTAAGCTAAAATGCTATTTCTAGCCATTTTACATGCATGTATCCAGGCCCGATCATATTATTTAACAAGACCTTAACAAGACAAGACCTTTTTCTAGTAAGACCTTTGATATTAGGGCAAAATCATATTCTTGATAATAATTTTTGTATTGTTTTCCTGTAAAAATATCTAAAAATCCTTAAAACATGATCAGTTTGATTTATCTTGTTTTATAAACAACACTGCATAAGATATTTAGATTTTTCAAAGAATATATTTTTAACATGTGTATTTTGTCTTACTGTACTGGCAGAGATTTTATAGTCAAAACAAGTGAAAACGATCTACCAGTGCTGAAGAAGTAATCCAAAGTATTTAGACTACATTACTGACCTTGCGTAATCAAACAGAATATGTTATAAATTACATATTACAGCATGTATTCTGTGATCTGTAGTGGAATACATTTCAAAAGTAACCCTCCCAACCCTGACTGTATATAGCATATTTGAATAACATTATTGCCTTACTGTAGTTTCCTCTATATATTTATCTGTTGTATCTTATTTTTTATTCTTATTTCATTGTTTATATATATATATATATATATATATATATATATATATACACAGCCCCGCGACCCTGTACACAGGATAAGCAGTTGACGATGGATGGATGGATGGATATATACACAGGTGCTGGTCATATAATTAGAATATCATCAAAAAGTTGATTTATTTCAGTAATTCCATTCAAAAAGTGAAACTTCGATATTATATTCATTCATTACACACAGACTGATATATTTCAAATGTTTATTTCATTTAATTGTGATGATTAAAACTGACAACTAATGAAAATCCCAAATTCAGTGTCTCCGAAAATTAGAATATTACTTAAGACCAATACAAAAAAAGGATTTTTAGAAATGTTGGCCAACTGAAAAGTATGAACATGAAAAGTATGAGCATGTACAGCACTCAATACTTAGTTGGGGCTCCTTTTGCCTGAATTACTGCAGCAATGTGGCGTGGCATGGAGTCGATCAGTCTGTGGCACTGCTCAGGTGTTATGAGAGCCCAGGTTGCTCTGACAGTGGCCTTCAGCTCTTCTGCATTGTTGGGTCTGGCATATCACATCTTCCTCTTCACAATACCCCATAGATTTTCTATAGGGTTAAGGTCAGGCGAGTTTGCTGGCCAATTAAGAACAGGGATACCATGGTCCTTAAACCAGCTTTGGCACTGTGTGCAGGTGCCAAGTCCTGTTGGAAAATGAAATCTGCATCTCCATAAAATTGGTCAGCAGCAGGAAGCATGAAGTGCTCTAAAACTTCCTGGTAGACGGCTGCATTGACCTTGGACCTCAGAAAACAGTGGACCAACACCAGCAGATGACATGGCACCCCAAACCATCACTGACTGTGGAAACTTTACACTGGACTTCAAGCAACGTGGATTCTGTGCCTCTCTTCTCTTCCTCCAGACTCTGGGACCTTGATTTCCAAAGGAAATGCAAAATTTACTTTCATCAGAGAACATAACTTTGGACCACTCAGCAGCAGTCCAGTCCTTTTTGTCTTTAGCCCAGGCGAGACGCTTCTGACGCTGTGTCTTGTTCAAGAGTGGCTTGACACAAGGAATGTGACAGCTGAAACCCATGTCTTGCATACGTCTGTGCGTGGTGGTTCTTGAAGCACTGACTCCAGCTGCAGTCCACTCTTTGTGAATCTCCCCCACATTTTTGAATGGGTTTTGTTTCACAATCCTCTCCAGGGTGCGGTTATCCCTATTGCTTGTACACTTTTTTTCTACCACATCTTTTTCTTCCCTTCACCTCTCTATTAATGTGCTTGGACACAGAGCTCTGTGAACAGCCAGCCTCTTTAGCAATGACCTTTTGTGTCTTGCCCTCCTTGTGCAAGATGTCAATGGTCGTCTTTTGGACAGCTGTCAAGTCAGCAGTCTTCCCCATGATTGTGTAGCCTACAGAACTAGACTGAGAGACCATTTAAAGGCCTTTGCAGGTGTTTTGAGTTAATTAGCTGATTAGAGTGTGGCACCAGGTGTCTTCAATATTGAACCTTTTCACAATATTCTAATTTTCTGAGATATTGATTTTGGGGTTTTCATTAGTTGTCAGTTATAATCATCAAAATTAAAAGGAATGAACACTTGAAATATATCAGTCTGTGTGGAATGAATGTATTCATATATATCATTTTTTTGTTAACTGCACTTTGTATGTTAAAGCTGGACTATGTAACTTTTTCAATGTTAAAATACTTTATTTTAGTCTAAAATGCATAGACAACTATTAGTAACTCATAGGTAAATTATTTCGAAAACTGTGTCTCTGTGGTGCTATTAAAACTCCTGTGTGCTTTGAGAGACCCACATAGACCAGCCCCATCAACGTTTCTCAACCAAGGGCACGTGTTTGGTGTCTCTCTGTTTCATCAATGGCAGATAAGGGGTGAATAGTGGTGCTAGTGTCACTGAAATTACATAAAGCTTTAATTGATATAAAAAATATTATTGTCGTTATTTTTTTAAAACATCCTACATTTTTGAAAAAGTCAATTTTTCACAACTTCCTAAAACTTTTGCACAGTACTAATATATATATATATATATATATATATATATATATATATATATATATATATATATATATATATATATATATACATACATACATACATACATACATACATACATACAGCCAATAATATATTTAGCACCTTTCACAACAAAGTTTGCATGACACATCCACTCATTTGAATGTACTTAATGGTTTTACTATAAAACCAGATTTTTGACTACAGATTATTATAGATCATAGATTGCTGGATGACAATCTTAATAATTCTTAACCGTATCCAGGATCAGGACATAATGAGTATTGGTAATAAAATGACCAATCATGGCCCATGTCAGGAGATGCTTCTTATGAATAGCAAACTCAAAATGTCTGCATGCTTTTTATAAGACAAAGTAGTTATAACCCACACCTCCAATCTCATTTAATTAATTGGATGCCAATTTTGCCAACTCCTGACTCTAATTAGCTTTTGATGATGTTATTACACAAGAGGTTCACATACTTTTCCCAAACCTAAACAGTGAATGCTTGAATGATATATTCAGTATGTACAAGAACAGATTATTAGTTAAAACAGATCATTTATTTTTTTTTTAACAATTCTTTGTTTGTTCATTATTTTATGAAGATCAAAACATTTTTTAATACAAAGTAACACAATTACCAATCAACGTTTACTCAATTGGATTAGTTCCAAAAACATCCTCAGAAATTTTTGACATCTTCTATTACCAACTCTAGAAGCTTTGTTTGTCTATAAGACACCACTATCAAGCTAATGACCTCATGACTTCAACTTGATTCTAAACACTTTGATCAACAATTCCCCATTACCGAAACCTACCTTCTCTGTAGACATGGTTATTGCGATGACATCAGCTCAGTAAAAACAGTAAAAGTCCAGGAAAAAGAGCAGAAGAAGCTGTCATGTGTGTTTATATGAGTATGGCTGATTATGAAAGCTACTTTAGTCCGGAGGAGTTGATAATAGGATTCCGTGTAAAGCCCATCTGCTTCAGGAGCAACCAAAACAACACAGAGAGGAATGTACCATCTTCTCATACAACTACTACAAAATGAACATATATTTAATTTCAAATTATATTATCATCATATCATTGTAATCTTTTCAAAATCCTAAAACTTAAAGACATGATTTTCAGTGTGTTCTCAGACTTTTAAACACCTCTGTATATTAGCAAGCATGCACATTAAAGCATGCTTGTTATCGACTTGAGGCCTAGATTCAAGTACATACGAAACAAAAACAATGCACAGATTGACACCTAAAAAGTACCTCACCTGTACTGACCTTCCAGAGTCATCATTAGAGAGGCTTAAAGATATATTAACATAATTAAGAAAGTAAAATATGAAATTTTATGACAAAGCAGAAGGCAGGTTTACTCAACCGCCTACTGTCCAAACCTCCTATAAGATATAATTCTGTAGAGGCATCAAGTCACTGACGATCACTGTAGATTAACAATCAATCAATCAATCAATCAATCAATCAATCAATCAATCAGTCAATTGACATCAGTTAGTTCTATATAAATGGTCTCAGTATTAAACTATCAAACAATAAAGTCAATGAAACAAGTGCTTAACTAAAGCATGCATCAACATTTTCTCAACAATCTTCCATTCTTTCATTTACAGTATGTGCCTAGACTTGACCCACACAGAAACATTGCCTTTTCTACCAGATGTCTGTTTGCACTTTGAAACATCACTGGTGGTCTTAATGATCCAATAAGATGTGACTGCTGTTTTGCATCATGCATTTGGCTTTAGCATGCCTTCTTTCAATGAGAGGCAAACCACTCACCCACCCTGGATGTCTTACCCATCCAACTGCAAAGCGCCACTGCTGGGTTAAATAGGATTGCCATCAGAATTAGAGGGGTACCACATGTCTCTTTGGGGGACTTAGGTACTAATAATTAACATTAATGTATTAAAGTAATAGTGCATTTTTTTTTTACAAGTATTTATTTTAAATATTCACATTGACAGCCATAATAGCTTGTAAAAGTAAGAAATAATAAATCTTAAATAGTCAAATTACTGTAGTTTATTTTGACTACAGGACGGCTGCTTGGACCAGTAGGCCTATGTACAGTAGATACAAAAAACATCCCATTTAATATGTGCCACATTAAAAATCTGTGTAAACACACCTTTTCAAGTTTCTAATTGTATTTATTTGTGAGAAATGATCCCAATCCTGTGTTCTGATCTGGACTGTGGTCCACTAATTGGAGACATCTGCTTTAGATAAGGGCCATTTCAACCAAATCTGTGATTAAAATCCCAGATCCTCATGCTATTGTATTTATTACTGACATACTGACAAAGTTGTGTCATATCACAACGACCAGCCAATAAACTATGCCTTTCCTAGAGGCAAGCTTGCAACATTTTCACTTGGCATACTTAATTAAGAGCCCAAATGACACCCAATACAAATTGTGATAAAAATTCATAAAAAAAACAGATGTACTGAATAACTTTCACTTTAACAATATATATATATATATATATATATATATATATATATATATGTTATATATTATTAGGTGAAAGATAACTGGATTATATTCATGCCTTTATACGCCACAATTAAAGAACACCTGTATCCCATTTCATATAAATAATAATCTTGAATTATTCATATAAATTAATTAATTATAATTTATTTTATATTTTATTTTATTAAAATATATTATTATATTTATTATTATTATTATTATTATTATTATTATTATTATTATAAGAACTACTGCTCTTTTTGCATTGCTGACAGACATGTGCAGTTGCCAATATCTGCCACAAGAGGGGGAAGTATTTCAGCACATGTTGTGCTGCTGAGAAATCAATTCATGCATACTTGTTCTACTGCATATGCAGAACTATTTTAGATATGACCAGGGTTTCATTTGAAATGTTTTCCACTACAGATTACACAATGCATGCTGTAAAATGTTATTTGTAACGTATTCTGTTAGATTACTCAAGGCCAGTTACGTATTCTAAATAATTTGGATTACTTCTAGATTTTTTCACTTGTTTTGACTATAAAAACAGTAAGACAAAATACACACACTCCAAAAAGCACATAAAGGCAGCATAAAAGTACACCATACGACTCCAGTAGTTAAATCCATGTCTTCAGAAGTGATATGATAGGTTGTGGGTGAGAAACACATAAATATTTAAGTCCTTTTTTACTACAAATCTCCACTTTCACAGTCTTTTGTTTTTGGCAATTCACATTCTTAGTGCGTATCGCCACCTACTGGGCAAGGAGGAAAATGTATCGTAAAAAAAAGGACTTAAATATTGATCTGTTTCTCATCCACACCACACTGGTGTCGTATGGATTACCTTTATGATGCCTTTATGTGCTTTTTGGAGCTTCAAAGGCCTGATCACCATTCACTTGCACTGCATGGACCTACAGAGCTGATATAATATTCTAAAATCTTTGTTTGTGTTCTGCAGAAGAAAGAAAGTCTTACACATCTGGGATGGCATGAGGGTGAGTAAATGATTAGATAATTTTTATTTTTGGGCAAAAAATCCCTTTAATATATGTTTGTGTGTGTGTACTCTTAAAGGGCCTCTTATTCATCACTAGTCCCATCTAATGCCTAAAATACAGATATAATGTAGCCTAAGGTTTTCTCTCCCTTTACTGATTCAAGCAGGTAGCCAGACTACCAAGCGCTGAAATCAGGGTCTGTGCCTTTAAACTGTAGCTTTAATTATTAGTGTTTGAGTTGAATGGCCTAGCATACATCCCCTCCTGACCCGAGGGGTCCAACTCTGTCCTCTATACCTCTCTCTCCCTGGCGTGATTATGGCAGTCTAGACTAATGGATCTGCTGACTGGCCTGTGCTCTCTCACAGCCTTCCCAGCAACTGGCATGACGCCCGAGAGAGGCCAGTGAATTGGCCCACTGTGGCGAAGCTCCTCGGGCCTTAAAGGGGCAGTGTCTCGCTACAACCTGCCACTGATGGAGGGGGAAGGTAATGTGTTTTTTTTTTCTTTCTTTTTTTGTGTTTATTTAGCTTGTAACTCTTCATGGCATTAAATACACCTTGGATGAAAGAGATGTTATTATTAGGTCTGTCAATCGAGTACATTTTTATTTTGAATGAATCAAATTATATGCAGATTCATTAATAGAAATGATCGCATATAATCAATATTTGCAGAGAGAGGCCCCCACATAAAAACTATTTAAAATATAATGATTAAATAATTATGAATAATTATATTTCAATAATTATACATAAAATAGATGTAATAATTCAAATTAAATTATTATTAAATTAATAATTATTATTAAAATGCATTAGGTGGACAAGTAAAGCATTGATTAGACAATCCAAAAAGTGGGGTTAGAAGGCAAAGCACTGCTTATTTCCATATCATTGAACACAAGCCTTACATTGGTAGTCCACAGCAATCCATTTTTCAATTGAATTTGTCAATCTGTCTAAGGGCTTTTCACAGGATGCATGATGCAAATTTCATTATCAGCAAAGTGATCAAGCATTCACTGAACACATGCAGCTCAATTTTTCTAACCTGCACATGCGCCTGGAATTATTTGCACTAATTAGTGGGTCCACAAGGTAGCAACACTCACATATTCATCGTTGCTGTCTCAGAGAAGTGCTAGAAGCAATAATCGCTGCTAAAAAAGGACGAGGAATGTGGACATCAACATCAGAGGATGTGCACTTCAAGAGTGTGTGAGGATGACAGGATAAGGAGATAACTGCATTTGATTACATACCACCTCCAGTCTGAAGGAATTAAAAGATCTTTATCTAAAGGCCAAATTATGCCGATTCACTGGTAAGCGTAATCACCTATCAGACATTTTTGCAGCAATTCCAGTGTGTTTACCTTCCACAGTGCCACAACCGGAAGAGCACTGCATCAGTGGTGTGGGAGACCTGGGTTTGGGGAACATCCATCCATCCATCGTCAACCGCTTATCCTGCACAGGGTCGTGGGGGGCTGGAGCCTATCCCTGCTAACATTGGGCGAAAGGCGGGGTGGGTTTGGGGAACAGTTTATAAAATATGAATTCCTCTTAAATGTATTGCAACCTTTACATCTGAAAACAATTCACTTCAACTTGCTTTTGGTGCCCCTCTGTGGACATTTCACCTGGAAAATGGAGCTTACACGTGCCCATACGCTCAACAACACTTACCGTTTTTTGCCACTGGGGGCAGTGTTTCACATTTCTGTAACCACAGACCGATTTTAGCTAAAGAAAAGTCAACCTACTGTTTCCGATTTCACTGTCAGTTCAGTCTGTAGGGGTAAGTGTAAGGTTTCTGTGGGACTCCATATAAACACAATAAATAAAGTCTGTAATGTCTCATGCAGCTCTCATGAGACATTCGGCAACTGGGGGGTTACCTTCTAGACATGTTTGCTTTCAATGAGTGTGGATTGTTGCCTGTACGGCTGAAGATGCACTTGATTCCAGCTTGTGGAAATCGGGACAGCCCCCTCCCGGCAAAAATTAAATTGACGTATCCTTACCTAGGCGCAGATCAATGCGATGTAGAGGGTGTCACCTTGTACTTTTCACTAGCAGCAATTTTTCTCAGTGTGCACTTGTCTTTCAAGAGTTTATCGTAAAATGCAGAGTAGTCCAGTCCAAAATTAAGATGTACAAAAAGCATTGCCTTCATACTGAGGCCCTAGAGGGTCAAGGTAGTGGGGAATCATTATTTGGGTGGAGGAAAAAATAAGCAAATGTGTTTCTCGCAAAACATTGCGTCCCCCCGAGATTTTTTGCGTGCTCTTGCAAAACGTTCGCGTTTTCTTGCAAATTATTTTGCGTTCTCGCAAAACGTTTGCGTTTCTTGCAAATTATTTTGCATCCTCGCAAAACGTTTGCGTTTCTTGCAAATTATTTTGCGTTCTCGCAAAACGTTTGCGTTTCTTGCAAATTATTTTGCGTTCTCGCAAAACGTTTGCGTTTCTTGAAAATTATTTTGTGTTCTCTCGCAAAACTTTTGCATTTTCTTGCAAATAATTTTACGTTCTCTCGCAAAACTTTTGCATTTTCTTGAAAATTATTTTGCATTCTCTCGCAAAACGTGCGTCTTCTGCTAGAACTTCTATGAGTATTCCAGGACTATTTCAGCTTTTGAGTTCAACAAGAAGAGAAAGACAATGAAAGAGTGAAGCCCAAAAGATAATACTTACTTGGCAACGCTCAAATCATGATCTTCAATTTATGAATGTGTGGAATTAAAGACAATTAAAATTACAATAAATGCGAGTGGCCTAATTGAAATGGAATGCTGTGGTGCACATCTGAATTGCATATTATTATTGTTTTTCTTGTTGTTGTGATGGTGTTTCCCTCTCCATTAATAAAGCAGTAAATGCTTTCTTATATGTGGGGAGTTTTGAGCTTTAAAATAACTGCAATTCGGAACTCACTTTTAAATCATTCGCATGTGTTTGGAACAACCCTTTGGTTTAGGCACTGTGATTGCACATGATAAATGGCCACATAAGCATACATATAAAATAACAGTTGATATTGAGCATATGATATTCAAATTCCATTAGGCCTGTAGTTTGGGAAAACATGCTACATATTTAAAAACTGTCATTTTTGTAGCATTTTTAAAATATAAATGCATTTTGAATTGCATTAAATCATTGCAAAGGGATTTAAGGGAAAGGAGGAGGCAAGAACCGGCTTGACGATAATAATAATAATCCCTCTCGGAGGCTTGATTAGCCTGATACGGGACCGGTTGTGTATAATCACGACCTGGCCACGCCCTCCGCCCTGCCACATTCCTCCCTCATTCTGTCAGGCTGGGGAGCCCCCGGCCCTGAATGCTCCAGGCGGTCGGTTAGGAGCCCCTTCTCCCCTCAAGGTCGGCGACCGTTCCTCCGCTTCCAGGCGGCCGGGCTCCTCGTCCCCCGGCAGATGGCCGCGGCTGCTCCATTGGGGTGGATGGAAGTGACGAGAACTCTACTATGGCGTATCCCTCCTCCTTCACGGGTTTCGGCACCAGTGTAAAGGGGGTTAAGGGAAAGGAGGAGGTGAGAACCGGCTTGACAATATAAATAATATTTTAAAAATAAATAAATAAATAGGAAAATAGGAAAAGATAGGGACTGATGAGATGTGGGGGAAGGTTATCTTGTATTATCTTATTATATCATCTTTTATTTTATACAGGACTGACAATGGCAATTGACAATGGCAATTGTTACATAGGAGGAAGGATGGAAATAAAAATCGACTAACACAATATTGGCAATATGGTGGTAGTGGGGAGTGGGGTGGTGATGGTAATGACAATGGTAATAAATAAAAAATGGTTACTTTGTTTACGCATACACACACATACACATACACATACCCACACTCACACCCGCTCACATACACACTTAGATCAAACACTTAAATCACTCTTATGTCACTTCTGGAATTATGGATTTACAAGATTGCTCACTACTGCACTATGTTGGTTTGTATGTATGTCTGACTGTTAAATATAAAAAAAAAAAAAAAAAAAAATTTTATTAATGAACTTAAACAAAAGACACAAACACACATGATGGACATGTCCGTAAACGATTTTTGCACAGGCAATGCCATATGTCAGATTTATGTATGTCCATGTAATGATGCAATACAGAAAGGAGTCACTATATATTTACATGTTCATAGAGTTTTCCACAAAAAGTAGGCACCAGCACCTGTCATCTCGACTAATCCAATAGCCTGCAGAGCATTCAGGAACAGGAACGCTTATATGAGAGCACACGTTTTGTGAGTGCACGCAAAGTTTCTCAGGGGAACGCAAAAGCATTTGCTTATTATTTCCCCACACCACAAATTATTTCCCCACCACCTTGGCCCTTTAAGGGCTTTGTAACTTCATGACTGTTACACTGAGTCGAGATTTATCCGGTGTCCATGCCGCTTTCATTAACGAGAACATGCGCTCCACAGATGCAGATGTCCCAGGCAGGCATATAACAAACTCCATGACCTTGGCTAAGACTCTGAAGTTGATGGTCTTGCACTCCATCTCACGAAAAACATATGTCCATCTCTCAGACACAGACGTCTTGTTCATGTTCCATTCAGTGATGCGAGAGTGACAATGTTTTTCACGCAAGCCCACTCATCAAGTGTGTGGTTTTGTCAATCAAACTGAGAGTGGGGATTCTGGAGTAGAAGTGTTCGAGGCTGCTCTGAATGTCTTTCCACTCTGGGATGTCTCTCAGTAGGGCCCATTTAAGTTTTTCTATGTTCTCCAATAAGCATCTCCAATTTTGGAGGTAATCCACAGATGCTGAATAAAAGTGTCTCACTGCATAAAAGAAATCATTCGCTCGCATGTCACCAGCACCTTGTCACCTTGTCAGACTCTGAACTTTGCTTCACAAAAAAAATCACTAACACTTGGTGTGACACACTTACATTTAGCAGCATCCACATGCTTTTTTGTATGAACATGCTGCTTGATGTCGATGCGGCCACAAGATCTCCCATTTCTAAATATTCCAAAAAGGCTTAATGAAAAATAATGGACCAATCGTTGAACATTCCTTTGATGTATGGAAAAGGGTTTAAAAAATTATGGGAGAACCTTTTCTCTATACCAAAACAACACCCATATAGTATAATAATAGTTACCTTTAATCTTTAAAGCATGGTGTGACCATGGTATTCACACCCTGGAAGACATCTTTTGTGAAGATGGCCTCAAATCATTTCAGGATTTAAGTGCAGAATTTTCTTTACCTGGGTTCTCTTTATTCTTATACTTAAGGCTGAGGTCAGCTTTGAAGGCTTATGGTGTTCCCTGGTCCGCTAATATACTTCCACATCCTTTATGGGAGTGGCTAAACCCTAATACCCCCTCAAGTGGTTTAGTCTCTAAGCTTTATAACTCAATTTTATTACAACAGTATTTCTATATTCCAGCTGTATACTCTTGGGGAAGAGAAGTAACTGCTAAGCCTGACTGGGATGTGGTATGGGCAAGATGTTTAACTTCATCTTAGATCCACACACATCAGATGATCAATTATAAGCTTATTAATAGGGCATACATTACTCCAAGTACACTGTATAAAATGAAGGTTAGGTCAGATCCTTATTGTCATCTCTGCAATATGTCTATAGTAGGCTCGTGTTTGCATATGTTTTGGGAGTGCCCCACTGTAGTAGCATTCTGGACATTTGTATGCACTGTTCTTTCTGATATTTTTACACCTAGAGATACCACAGTTTCCCATGCTATTGGACAATTTTACACTCCAGCTAAATGCACAACAAAAAAGGACTTTATTGGCAGCCGGTACGGTACGGTTTTAAAGCTCTGGATAGAACCATCCATCACTACAACTTTCAATTGGTTAACCTACTTTAGAGATATCGCTTTACTAGAAGGTACTATGGCCAAGCTTAATGGAGCAAAGGACAGGACTATTCAGAACTGTGCAGAAATTGCTGAAGTGTTGCTGGACGAGTGAAAGCCCTGATCTCTTATCTCGTTTATTTGACCTACCCTATCAATTGTCCTTTAAGATGGACAGTTTTCATTGGAATCTGTTTGTATAGAGTTCATCTGAGTTGTGATTCTGGATTTCTTTCGTACATTCTGAAATTCTGAAACAATAAAAATGTTGATCACGAAAAAAGAATAAGTCTGGACACTAGAAAAAGTGCTTAAAAACGGTATTGTCCTGGGAAAAACGAGACATCTGGCCACCATATAAATAAGCCTTGAAAATCGTAAAATATGCACTTTTTGTTTTCATTATTTTGTTTACAAATGGTGAGTGCGCATAACCTTCAAAAATATTGTTTTGGAAGGGGCTACCTAATTTGGGACCTAATGTTGGTTTGTAGTTATTTATAAAGTTAAACTTTATACTCATGTAAATATATATATATATATATA
Organism: Moxostoma hubbsi; assembly: GCA_032164185.1. Taxonomy (NCBI): domain Eukaryota; kingdom Metazoa; phylum Chordata; class Actinopteri; order Cypriniformes; family Catostomidae; genus Moxostoma; species Moxostoma hubbsi. The sequence goes on along the minus strand of JAVLUX010000020.1, from coordinate 9,782,335 downwards.
TATATATATATATATATATATATATATATATATATATATATATATATATATATATTTTTACCTTTGGTAACACGGTTGAATGATTGGGCTTGACGAATGTAGTCAACACTACAATTTGTGTAATAAATTAGAAAATAGAATGAGATTATTTACTTTTCTTCCCGGTCCAAATAATTTTACTTCCAAGGTATAACAATTTGTATTATTTTTCTATTTAATAACAAATAATAAATCACATGGTAACATGACAAAATGTGGGATACAGCTAAATATTACATTTTGGTAAGTAAATTAAGATGAATGTTGAAAGTGCCACTTTCAAGAGTCGCTGCATTTACACTTTTCAGAGAAATCAGCATACAGATTGTTTATTTAATTATTTCTTTATATCAAGCTGGGATTGTAGAAAATATTCATTTAAAGAAATGACAAATCAGATTAGAATTATGAAAAAATTATGACACTGTTGCTAATCAAAAGCACGTTTTAGTTCAGTTAATCACCAATCTACTAAATATTTTCTGAAAAGTTTCATACACTGTCTTCTGTGTATTGCAAAGTCACGATCAGAATTTTGGCATGAATATCATACACAGGGTAATGCAAACCCTGACAGCTTTTAAACACAGGCTACAGGATGCTCTGCAGTCAAGGAAATCAAACAAAAGTAAACAGGAAACTATAGATCATATAATCCCACCCTAAGGGGGCTGCAGTACAGAGCAATATGTGAATTATTTGCACACACACACACACACACACACACACACACACACACACACACACACACACACACACACACACACACACACACACACACACACACACACACAAAATACAACAAGGGATAGGGTTAAACAAAGAAAAGAGCATGGGGATCTAATGAAAAGGAACAAAAGGCACACGGGAGGTGTTCTCCTTTCTAATAAAAAAGGCAGTCAGATGATTTGTCATGAGTTACAGTACAAGAGGTTCATCACGCTTGAAAGATGCCGTATATTGTCACACTGACGTCCCCACAGACAGCAGATGGAGGGCAGGCTGAGCAAGTGCACAGTTCTCCCTCGGGCGTTCTCAAAACTGCCTGCCCTCTCTTTGTATTCACACAAACGTGTTGTGTGTATCCACAAACACAGTAAAATTGTGGTGCTATTTTTTCTAAATTCTAAAGTGAGTAACTTTCATTTCTCTTGGTCATGGTCATAGTTTGAATGCTTAAATGTAATGTATTTTTTTTCTTTGCCAGCTTCAAGGTATAGTTCACCCAAACATTCATGATTTACTCATCCTAATGTCACGCCAAACCAGTAGGACTTTCTTTCCAAACTAAAGCAAATTGTATTAAAATCTTGATGACCATGATCACATGGTCTAGTCCGACTGAAATAGTAAACAGTATGTTGACTTTTCTTTAGCTAAAATCAGTCTGTGCTTACATAAATTCGAAACACTGCCCCCAGTTGCCAAATCGTTAAGTGTATTTGGCTGTGTGAGCTCCATTTTCCAAATGAAATGTCTACAGAGGGGCACCAAAAGCGAGTTGAGAAGTGAATTGTTTTTAGCTACAGGGTGTAAAAGAGTGAAGAGGAATGCATATTTTATAAACTGAACCCCTTAACCCAAATGTAATTAAAATGTATTGCCAGGGGGGAAAACATGCAACCTCCGAATCACACTCGTCACTCATTTTTCAAATTCGATAACTTCTCTGTTTCAAAGTGGGATCCGAACCCGGGTCATCCACACTGCTGCTGCTGATGCAACGTGACTCCGGTCACACCACAATGGAAGGTAAAGATGCTGGAGCCGATCCAATAATGTCTAATGGGAGATGCCGCTTGTATGTTAGATGGCATAATGTGTCCGATCCAAAGAGACTGGAGCTCTTGGAAACAACATGCCGATATACTGTGTGGCCATGGTGCTCTGACATCGACCCCATTCTGCCAAATCAATGACAAGCATCATGTCCCATTAGACATCTTTACATCAATTCAAATGAGTTTACATTTTTCTGAGGTGTGAACAATAGAGTGTTGCGTCAGCAGTTCAGAGGCATGCCACTGTTTTTCAGTTGTTTTCCTATGTTAATGTGTTAAATGGACATCTTTGACCATTGTGAAGCGTCTTGTTGTTTTTAAGCGTCCCGTGCAGGACTGCTGTGTTTTCCAGACAAGTTAAAAAACTTCTAGTCTAGATTTTTTGTAACGCAAGGGAGATTTCGGGGGTAAACAGCCGCTTTCTCTTTATTCGATCCTCTTTGATACAATGACAAAGATGGGTAAGTAAAACATTCAGCAACATATAGTATATAACATTATATACTGTATACTGTACAGCAATTTCATATTTTAAAGAATATTTATTCATATAATTAGCTATTTTTAATTTAGCTATTTTCATACCTTAAATATGTGCATTGTCCTACTTTCGTCCCACTGACCTGCCGACCCATCATAAAAAGTCCCGACTTACACACTGGCCAATCTGACCCTGATGATTATGTTTATGGAGTCTTGGGGCTTGAGTTAATACAATTCACAACTAAAAACAAAATCTAACCGAGAAAATGGAGCTCACACATGCCCAAATGTTCAAAAACACTTCCCGCTGCGACCACTGATTAAAATTTTGCTCCTTAATTAGTGTCTATACAGTATCTGAAGTCTGCGTGTGCACAATGTATGTCATGTGACCTGCTTACCTGTCCGTTTCTCCCCAGTGTAACAAAAAAAATGACAAATAATGAAAACGGGGCCAAACATAAACCAAATAATCAATAATAATGATAATGGTACAAGGAAACAAGATTGCAGACATATAATAACAAACAAAACGAATGGTTTGAAAAGAATATCTAGCAGCGAACAAACAAATACAGTTCAGCAGAATGCTGAAACGAATAGGTTTTGGTGGAGTTTTAAATGGAATGGTCTATTGGGATTGGTGGAGGAGAAGGTGTTGACATAGGGAATTTCCACCGGAAGAACCAATGGGAAGTGTCTGGGAAATGTGACAGTACGGAAAGCGGGAGACAATGCAGAACGATACACACAGATCTCATAGACACACATAGAAACGTAACAGGCTGAAATGTAATAACAACTTGCATTGCATGGCTTCAGAAGACTTGGAATGTAGTAGCTAAGCCGTATTAACTACTTTTACTTTAGTTTTAGAGTGTTTCAATCTGGAGTCACTATTTACTTTCCATATATGTTTTTTTGTGGTCTATTAAGAAAAAGAAGGTCATATGGGTAATTAATGACAGAGTTTAATTTTTGGATGATCTTTTCCTATATCACAGACATACAACTATAAGTAAGAGATATTATATTATATTTTGTGATTGAGCCTCTTTCAAAACACCACCCTAAATGATTGCAGGGCTAGTTGTTTCAGTGGGACAGCCATTCCCCGTCTGTGCAAGGCCCGGTTCAGTACTCGCAGTTCCAAGATTTGCCGCAACCCACCACCTTTCTTTAGTATGATGAAGTAGGGGCTGTAGGGATAGGCTCTATTGTGTACTTCCGCAGACGAACCGCAATCTATGCACGCAGAGCAGCACCGTTCTCACCCTTCACTGAGGTGAAACGGACGGCACTGAACCCGGGTGGGTGCCTGGAGAACTGAATCGCATACCTGAGTCGGCTGGTCCTGGTCAGCAACGCCTCCAAGCTTCGGCCGGGAAAATCATGTCGGACGTATCGGTGGGTGGGGCCTCGCAGTGGGGTGAAGCCTGAGGAGCCACGCTGAGGGGGCTCGTGCCCCGATCTTGTGGCCTTGCTGAGTCTGGGGACATCGAGACACTTAGCTACCTTGAGGTACCCACCTTAGGACCGGTCAGTGACGGGGGAGGAGGAAACCCATCCTCTCAGGGTGTGTTTGTGCAACAGCTGGGCATGCAGGGGTGGGGGGCCCGCCTCCGAAGCGCCGTGCCTGCTGTAAAAGTACGGTGTCCAGTCGTGAACACCGGATATGTGACCCAGGGAGTGAGAAAACCGCTCTTTTTCTGAACATTTTGGTACCGCAGCCCATCGTTCATGTTTCAGGCTTCCACTCCAGCCCGATGCTCACAGCTGCCCGGGGATGGCCGTCAGCTCCGCGTCGGCCTGCGACTGAACGACCGCACCTGAAGTTGGGTCAAGTCCTCGCCATCAGACTGAACCAGCCTGCTCTCCGATGCAGCAATCGAGAGCTCATCCACTTCGCGAGCCCCGATTGAGACTGCAAACTCGCCTTGAGACGAGCTGGCAGTCTCATCCCAGAACTCAATCGGGATGAACGAGGATGCTGGGGAATGGGAGGTCCATGGGGGGTTACTATGGGGGAGTGTCAGGCTAGAGTGGAATCCTCTGCTAGAGTGGAACCCTCCGCTCTCACCAGAAACCTCACAGTTTGACAATTGGTTTCTGGGCTTACGCTGCCTGTCACAGCCACACCCCATCCCAGTTCCTTTCATCCCAGAAGTGCATGAGGTCAAGGACAAGGTCGTGGGAGGTACCTTTCACTGCCCGGTCCCGATCTTTAAGCTCCCCCGCTCTCACTACCCTCGATGGTGGGGCGGCCAGGGGCTACACAGCGATGCCCCCAGTGGACAAGGCGCTTAAAGAACAGCAACTGAACTAAAGTTCCGCCCCGGGACTGATGTAGGAGCTGCACTCGGTGACTGACCTCACCCTCCGTGTGACGAAGGTCACGTTGCAGTCTCTCGGGCAGAGGGTGTCCACTTCGTTGTCCAGGAGCGCCACCTATGGCCCCGAGCCCCCCGCAGGAAGCAGATGCCACCCGTCTCACGGCCGCTTGCTAAGAAGAACACCTCTAAGTGCCCCTGAGATGACCCAGGGATGAGGAGACCTGCTGCTCTGGAGATAGTAGACAGACCACTCCGTCCCTCGTTGGAGGGCCCGGAGGAGAATCTTTGGTTTAGTTTTCATTTAATTTCGCTGCATGCTCAAGTAGTTGTGGTACCCAAACACTCTCATTCCCTGGGTCCCATAACTGGTGTGCATGGCCGTCATTCCAACCATTGTCCAACATTCCCTCTTTGCAGGTTTGGCACTACAGTGGTGGTCCCCCCCGCCCTTGCATGCCCAGCTGTGGCACAAACTTACCCACGCCCAGACGGTTTTGACGGACCGTGGGGACGAAGCACCTCCTCCCCCCTCCTGGACCGATCCTGCTGGTGGATATCAGGAGTCAGGTACCCTGCCTCTGAGCAGCTCTTTGTCTGCTATGGCAGACAGCGGAAAGGAAGCGCTGTGAACTAGATGAACACATACAGCACACGTTGCCGGAAAAGTATTAAAAAAGTCAAAGATGTCCATCTAGCGCATGTTTTCATACACCAGCAATTAAAAATAGCGCAGATGGGTGAAAGAACGCATCCATGACAAGTTTGTGCACAAAACAGCTAGAGGCAAAGCAGCTGAATGTGAGCGAATAAAGTCTCCTCTTCAGAGTTGTAACTGCATCTTTTAAAAGCGGCACAAGATATGTATCAAGTGGTCAAAGATGTTTGCCTAGTGCATGAATATATACTAAAATTATCCATAATAGTCCAGATGGTTCCCCTTTGGTGTTCAGGAATAGTGAGGCCATGCTAGGACTTTTGTCTGGCTCTCTCTCAGTTGACAAACTGAAGAACCAGTGGGCGGAGCCAAGGGTGCAATGATATTAAGTAGGCATTGATTTTTTTCCACTGTAGAGGCAGTCATGAATTAATGTCGTAACAAGGTATTTTTGCAGCTTGATTTCAATAAATGCTTTTATTGGGAATTATGTTTTGAGTTCTGAAATTTACAGTATGTTTTTATAGTAGAAAGACATCTTATATGTCAAAATATCAAGGAAAATTGTATTCTTCTTGACATAACCCTTATATACAGTATAAATACATATAATCTTTTTAATATTGCTCAATGTAAACAGAAATTGGTTCTGCTAATGTTTCATTAATGAGGCCCATTTTTTATAGTACAGTTATTCAGTCATATTTGCTAAATAATGTTGTTAAAGCTAGCACTTTTGGCTATACGAGAAACAGAAATATTATGGAAAGAAATTGGTTAACCTGATTGTATTGTTCATAATACCATTTCATTCAGAACTTTGTTCTTCTAATGTTTAATTAATAAGGCCCATCAATGTGAAACGATCTTCAGAAAACACATGAAGTTCTCATAATTGTAAGGTAACCTGGAATTTGTTTTATTTGTGATTCACTTCACCGTGACACACTTTGCGGTTCAGATATGTAGATGGAGTTACTCATTTACTAAAAGAACTGCTGATTGGGATATATTTACAGTTAAGGCGCACTGTCCATACAACTCTAAACCTAATGCAACATCTGTGCACAATAAATTGTATATGCAAGACAATTTTATATGATTTCACTACCTAAGCAAAGGATACAGTACTATGCCCTTATGGTGAGTATGTTCTCAGAAAGGAACAGAACTTGAATGTACCTGGAAACAGTGGTGTATTTGGACACTTAAAATAATGAATTAAATAAATAAAATAATAAAATGAATGTCAAAGTATTAGATAACAAAATATCATATAATAATAATATTTTTTTAAAGAGAGCAAAAGCATTCGTATGTATCATCACAAAATAAAATTTTTGAGAGTTTAAATTTTATATATATAAAATACAGTCAATACAGGGTTAAAGTTATGCATTTGTTACATTTAGACCAACACTAAATTTGTTTGGCATCTTGCCACCTTTTCATGGTGTGCTGGGCAGGTTTCAAAGCAACACAAAGATTAACATCATTACAGTATTCCAATGTTGCAGCAACATAGAGCCCTTAGGGGTCAGGGTGATGTGTTTTGATGTGGCTGTCTCTCCAGGCCCTGTCTCTCCCTGAGAATCTGGGTTAGAGAGAGAGACACATGTGTCCTGACTTGACCGGATTGTTACAGGCAGGGCCATTGTTAATGAGTAACTGGCAATAACCAGGACAATCGGCTACTCTGTTGTTTGTACAGAGACACTATTGAGCCTGACACATACTCCTACTCAACATGTATTTATCTTGCTCTTGGAAGACAGGCCATATTATTTTGACCAGACAGGTGAATTTAAACTGGGAATTAAAACAGTATCCTTAGCTGAACCTGCCAGGCTTGTGGTAGTGTCACCTGCTTGCATGCTAAGTAGGCTAAATATTTATTTACAGGTTAGCTGCATTGTTTTAAAGTAATTCTGTTTATTTCAGTTTCATACATGTTTAAATGTGTGAAATACATTAGCTTGTCTTCAGTGGTGTGTCCAGCCTTTTGGGGTGGCCCATGTGAGGCACAGATTCATTCAAGGGTGGCATGAAACTCAACATCCCTGATATTAATAATAATACTTATACGATATGTAAATTCAGGAATTTTTAATAGTGAAATGTTACTTAGTTAAATAATTGATAAATTGTTATTAAACGTTTGTGACAGGGCGGAGGGCAGGCCGGGTAATGATTATACACAGGCTGGTGCGACAGAGAGAGAGCTCGTTTACAGGGAGCTGACCGTCATGTGTGTGTTTGTGACATTTGTTTAAGTTTTTCATTAAAATATTATTTATATTGTCAAGCTGGTTCTCGCAGGAAGGAGGAGGGATACGCCGTAGTAGAGTTCTTGCCACTACCATCCACCCCAATGGAGCAGCCACGGCCGTCTGCCGGGGGACAGAGGAGCCTGGCCGCCTGGAAGCGGAGGAATGGCCGCTGACCGCGGGAGAAGGGGCTCCTAACCAACCGCCTGGAGCGGTCAGGGCCGCTGCCAGGGGTGGAGGAGTCCCCTACCAGCCGCTGAAATGTGGCGGGGTCTGAGACCGCCGAGCGGTTAGTGGCTCACTGCCGACCGCCTGGAGTGGGAGAACCGCTGCCAGGTGGGGGGGAGACTCCTTCTGTTCCCTGTGAATGTGCTGGGGCGTTCCATCCACCAGGGGCTGGAGGACTGCCTCCGATCCGCCCGGGGAGGCGCGGCTGTCGTCCGTTAGAGGGTGGAAGAGTGGCCGAGGACCAAGCTACGGTATATCGGAGAACTGGCGAGTAAGTGTTTTTTTTTTTTATCTCTCCCTGGGGCTCCCCAGCCTGAATAAATGAGGGAGGAATGTGACAGGGCGGTGGGTGGGGCCGAGTTGTGATTATACACACCCGGTCCCTTATCAGGCTAATTAACCTCCGGGAGGGATAAAGGCCGACTGTGGATGGTGGTGCGACAGAGAGAGATCGTTTATGGGCAGCTGACCGTCATGTGTGTGTTTGTGCCTTTTGTTTAAGTTTTTCATTAAAATATTATTTATATTGTCAAGCCGGTTCTCGCCTCCTTTCCCTTAAACCTTTACAATGTTAAGACTGAAAAACACATAAGACTCTAAATAGCAATAATTTTTTTAATTTGGTATTTTTTCAGTATACATTTTTATTTATATCTTAAGTCTTAGATATAAAAAAAAACTGTATTAATGTTTTAGACACTGCAAATATGGTCAAATTAAAAACAGCGCATCATTGAACACACAGTAGTTCTGTGCAATTTTCTGTGGCATGATGTAGTACCATCAAGTATTCTAATGTTTTATTTTGAGACAATACATTTATTTGACAATGAAGATACAGTATTTCTTAATCTCATTATAGGCTTACACAAAGCATGTGCATGGATTTCAGTTTTGTGTAGGTTATTCAATTTAGCCATATACTGTATTGGGACAGCTAAAGGTAATTTGATAATTTAATTAAACAGTGCTTTAAAAAAAAAAAAACGTATTTAATTTGATCTCCAAATTTCTTTTTGCATCTTTTCTTAAGAGACATGCTATGAATTAAGACTGAATGCATTACATTATGAAAGGAAATAATTTTTGCTAATTAAAAATTTGATATGTGTACTTATTTAACTTTAACCCCATACGTGCTTCTTGTCACATGCACACACAGGTACAGTCTCTTTCTGTCACTCTGATGCCACCTGCACCTTTTTATGTCTCTCTCTGCCATCACTACAACAATAAACAGGTGTTAGAGATACTGATAACCCAGGTGATGAGCCCTACCTCTCTCTCTCTCTCTCTCACCTGTAGACAGATGCACGACCATGCCCCATCACCAAAACAAGCAAATGAGCTTGTGATTTGCCGCAATTATTTGCTAGAATTTAGCAGCTCTTCAACGGTAGTGGTGAACCTGCAGAAAACCTTTGGCAACCATGGACAATCCTGGAGAAGTACTGGTGTAATGGGAATATGTTCTATGCACTCTGTAGGTGGTTACGAAATATAGATATTTTAATTGGTGACAGTCATCTGCTTAGAGCTGCTGTCAGTCATTTTGAGCAATGTTATGTGTTTTAAGTGCAGAACTATCTCCTGCGATATGTGCCAAGCCAAAGTCAACATTTCAGGTATGAAAGTGAGATGACTCTGGGCCATGAACCCAAAACAAACAGACGGAAAAACAATCAGAGTACAGGCATCACAGTACGCCCAATCCATGCGTTATATAGAACTTAAGAGCACAGATACATCTTTGAAACCATATGGGCACAGGTGAGCCAAGTGTCTTTTGAAAGGTACGCTTTAATGTACTCGAGTAACTGGATCCTTTTTAGAAAGCGGTCAGGGTCCTACTTTTAGTCGACAAGATGGCATGTACAGGAAACGGTAAGTACAAAGAGAGAGGTGTACACCTCACACACATGAAAAGGTGCTCTGATCTGTCCCAGGACAGGCACATAGGGTCTGACCTAGATTCCCCTCATCCAAAACATGGAAAAAAAGCTGCACTGCCAAGTATGGCAGGGTGGGAAGGGCTGAGCCATGGTGTGTAGCTTTGCCCTATCTCTCCCTCTCTCTCTCTCTCTCTCTCTCTCTCTCTCTCTCTCTCTCTCGTGCTCTCCCTCATGGGCGGAGTGTAGCGTGGCCTTTTCAAACTCACCCGGCTGGCAAGCAGGCTGGCTTTTTGAAGCAAGCAAGGCTGTTTTGAACCTCTGCCAACTGAGACAGCCTCAGCCGGCACAGCTGAAACTTTTACAGCCTCCCCTCACTTCGACAGGAAGAGAAACAGGGAGCAAATTTGTAGGAGAGGGAAGAAGCACTGAATAAATCTTTGTAGCGTCTGCAACTAAGAGACTGTTTGCAACAAGGATTTCCTTCTGTGCTTTTACACTCCCCTACTTTGGCATGGTGCCAATCAAAAAGATGATCAAAAAAGATGAGGCTTTTTTCCACTCTGGGAGGGTCTAACAGGGAACGGATGTGCTAGGAAGTGAAGAGTTCAGAGAGTTCACCAAATGAGAAATATGTAAATGCATCAATAACAAAGGAACAATGACGTCACAGACTGTGCTGCCTAGGACACTGCCTGCAAGCAGACAGGACAAGCTGGAGAAACGTGGAATTGTTTGTCACGATGCCATCTGTATACAATAAAGTGTATCCTTGTTTTACATCAGAACATTCTTGCACCAGGAAGAGGACCATGTGAAGTTCGGCATTGTAATGACTGGCACATTTTAGTCACTTCCTCTTTCAAGGTAAGGAACTTGAGTATCTGAGAGAGCCTTGCAAACTTGCAATAATTTGCCTCTGCTTGTTTAAATGCATGTTTCTTTGATACTCTCATCTGTATGTCTTCATGCAAAGTGCAACTTATATAATTATGTCAAGCAAGAATTGTCAGCCAGGCAAATGGGATCTACAAAGTGTGTCTCTGAAGGCTCTTCGAGGAGTGCTCATGTCATGTTTCTTTGATAAAAATATCCAGAACGCAGGCAGTGGCAGAACAGCCTCTGGACATGTGTAATGATTAGCGGGGACTATAACTGGCAGGCTCAAACTACTTGGGACAGATGCCAAACGGTGACAAAAGCAATCGTTGCATTTTCAGGGGCGAGCAGAATCAACTCCTCGTTCTCTAGCACTTCTTAAGGAGGGTTATTTATATTCTTCGAAAAACCACAGAAAGCATTGACTAATAGCTGAAAGGGTTGGTCACATGCTTTGGCTAAAGGGCACTACAATCACGTAAGTATCGACCTGTTCTGTGCCTTGTTTCTCACCTCTTCTGTTGTGAACCCTCTGTTTCAACAAGATTTATAGATGGTGCGTGCCATGTTTAGCACGCTAGATACAGAAAATGTTCCTTTATGACCACTTCACTTTTATTTCTGCATGGCAAACCATCTCTTCTTGATCTTTTCTTTTTCTACTACTCAAAGTCCCATTCTTTCACCTCCTCCTCTCTCTCTCTCTCTCTCTCTCTCTCTCTCGCTCTCCCTCTCTCTCGCACTCTGTCTCTCTCTCTCTCTCTCTCTCTCTCTCTAAGTTTCTGTCGTTTAGTTCGCATCCTGTGCCAAAGTGGGCAGTGAGAAACGGCTCATGGTGAGGCGGGTGAAGCGGAGGCCGCTGTATGAGCTCTTTCTTCAGCCACAACACTGCTGAAGAGCATGTTCGGTGGTAGCACATTTGTTGGTCTCTTTCCCCAACATAGTCGTTATACTCTTCTACTCTTCCCGCCGCCATAACCCTGCCTTCTTGTAGTCTTTGACGTTCAAGCTTCGAGCTTGCAGGTATTCCATTTTTTCTTGCATTTGTACTTTTAAATATCCCTAAAATAATTAGTTTTCTCCTTTTAAAGCAGTTTTCTTACAGCATCTGTATCGATTTTTTTGCCCCACTGCTCTGCCTCTTGTTCAGGGCTGTCTTCCTCTTGTAAACGTGTCCGCTTCAGATTCCGCCATTTCTACCACGCCAAACAAACTGTTGATGTACATTTCATAAACGTTTTTTCGACTGTATGCTGTTTTGAGGACTTGTCTTTTTATTGATATATTTTTATATTTAAGTTATTTTGTCAAATTGGTAAGTGTGCATTTGGGATAGCGGATGCGTTCCTTTACTTTTGGGTTGTTCTGTGCTGTTGATTTTACAGTTTGAATTTGTTTGAGGATTTAAATGCATTTAAAGGTTTGAATGTTCATATGGTGTTTGGCTGCTGCTTTGATGCTTTTGGAGGGAAATGGACACAGAGTTTTTGGATATGACAGTACAGTTCGTGTATGGCCTGCAGACAAAATTGCTTTTAAGTCTGTCCTGAAACCCTACAGATTTGTTGTGAGTCAACTGACAATTCAATTGATCCTCCTTTTGTTTCAAATCTGGAGTCTATAAGAAATAACCAATGAAGACTCAGCTGTACATTTAGGAAAGCATAAACTCGATGAGAGCATTCGATCAAAATTATACTTCTTTTCATAATCTATTAGATTATATTCAAGTATTCAGTAGAAAAGTGGGTTTTTTCTGTTTATACTAGATTCATTTTTTTCTGTTGCGTTTGCAGTGCAAATTACTGTAGATGAATGCCAAGAAAATGCGTGCAGCTAATTTGGGAAGGAAAATAGAGAAAATGCAACAGTTTATATGAATAAATACTGATGTGTCAGAATGTGTATAAATGTGTGGACTAATTATCAATTGTTATGTAGACAAGAACAAATTAAACGATTGATATGCAAAATACGATATTACAGATACAATACAACAAACAGGGATATTGTCGACAAGGAGACATACTCTGATTTATAGTGTTATAGTGCACTGATTCAAGACTAAATGTTAGTTTAGCTTAACATTAAAAGGCATTTCATATCAATCAGCATGATGCATTTTTATACGTCAAATCTTTAAGATTTTGTGCATTAGTTATTTTGGGCAATTTCTCATTAAATTCCTTAAACGGGCTGAGCAGTTGTTGAGCCCTGCTTTGTTTAGAGAATGAAAAATGAACTGTAACCCAGACAAAATGAAATCAATTGACCACTGTAAATGAAAATGCATTGATGAGTTTGATTGAAATCCAATGCACGCCTTTAAATTGTTACAAAGAAAAGCTCTCAAGATGGCGGTGACATGCCACGTGTTTGTGTACTACTGTACGATGTGTATTTTACTTAAAGGGTTTTTCTGGTTTACAAACTCTTTGAAAATTCATACAATTTTTTCCTATCAAACAAATCCCTATCCCTGTGATAATATATTTTTCACTGCATACAAACAAAAGTGGAAAGCTATGAAAAATTCTGGTGTTGGGTTGAATTATCTTGATGTGCTGATGCATGTTGTTTTAGCCAGAGAGTAAAGATTTTTCTTGGATAATGGTTCTTTTTGTGCTTTATTGCTCGTCAGCAGAAGTTAGGAAGGGCAGGTAATTTGCTGCTTTGTAGAGTGAAACCGCACGACTCTGCAAAGAGGGATAAAAGTTTGCATATACATGTTTATTTTCCTCAGAGAAAGATGGCAACAGGAAAAAAGTGGAGTGAGGGAGGGAGGAAAGGACAGCATTTTCCTCCTCCCCCTGTTCTCCTCAGATGAACTTATCATGTATCTTCATATTTTCTCTCTCCCTCCCTCTCTTTTTTTCCCTTTCCCATACAGCTTGGCTGCCTCCTACATTTACTGTAGTGCTGACAATTAGATGCACTCTGGGCTCCGACGCCACATAGCGAGCAGGAAGGAAGTTTAAGAACAAACACATGATTAACCCTAAAAATACTTGCATTTTACTGCATATATACCAAACTCTACTTAATTGTAAAAAACACTTTACAATAAGGTTCATACATTAACATTAGCTAATGCATTAGTTAACATGAACTAAATATAAACAATATGTTTTACTGCATTAATTCATCTTGGTTAATGTTAAATTATTAATAGAGTTTATAGTTTTTTCATGTTAGTTAAATATGAATTTATTAATGTTAACTTATTTACATTTACATATGTAAAAAAAAAATAACATTAACCAAGATTAACTAATGCTGTAAAAGTATTGTTCATTGTTAGTTCATGTTAATTTTTAACTACTGTTAATGTATACAACCATATCATAAAGTATTTATTGAGTAATGATGAATTCAAAAATAAAATGATGGAAATAGTGTTTCGAACAAGCTTAAGTTTAACCCTAAAAATACTTTTTACTACATATTTACTGAATATCTACTGGAAAATTCAATCTACATCATGCTAGAACATTCAGTGAATATAATGATTCATATAAAATTCTATTTTTAGATAACTTTATTTGCATTTGTTTTATGATGAATGTGTTAAAGTTGTGTAGCACCATGGCGAAAACACTGCCATTTGCGTGCAAATATGCAAACGTTTAGCGTATGCTCGGAGCCTCTAAGTGCCCAGTCAGGGCATAGATCTAAGTCTAATCTGCAAGGTCTTTGTATAAATAAGGCAAGGCAGAATCCTTATCATTGAGTTTCGTTGAGTAGCAGATGAAACTTTGGAGACCGCATGAGAGAGTCAAGCAAGGTCAAGCCAAGCCCAACATCCTGCTTTTGGAGACAATTTGCAGGCAATATGGGTGTTCTCTTTGGTGTAGTTTGATGACAGGCAATCATAAGATGAATGATTAATGACATTTTGAAGTTACACCTTTTAATAGCTTCTTTTGAACAGGACAGATTTGTGTGGCTGGAAAAAATTAAGAGCAATGGCACAGGAAAACTGAAAAGCTGTTAGTGGAGTTTTGCTGTTAATAGTGCAGGGTTCATGCACTATGTAGTGTAAATTATTCATACAAATATACTACATAATGCCAGTCAAAATTAGGGATGCACCGATACCACTTTTTCTCTTCTGAGCCGATTCAGTTCTACACCTATATATCACAGTGTGGAACTGATGGGGGTACTCTTTTACTTGTAAAGAACCACAAACCTTTAACTAAACATTATTTAAATATAACTGTATAGCCTGTTAAGAAAAAAACATATTGTTAAGTCTACGTTGTTTTTTTTGTTGTTGTTTTTTTCAGTTTAGTTGAGATCAGACCACTTTTCATTCGCACATTTATTTTTGGAACCCATTCAACTTAAATATGGTTGTAATTTTTAAACAAATAATAATTATCAAAATAATAATAAAGTATGATGATTATTATTAATGACTTTTAGAATTTTAAAATGCAACAGTAATATATTTCAGTCATGCACCTTTAACTTTAAAACCCTCAAGCTTTTATTTTGACAGTTGGAACACTCCAGGACGTCCTGTAAGTGTCTATATGTAGGCTGGTTCACAGTAGTTTAATTAGCTTCTTATTCAAATTATGATAAAATGCTCCTCCGTTGACGATCTAAATGCATATGATAAGTGCTATTTTGCATCTACATCAGAGTTGTTGTTGGTGAGTAGCGCTCAAATTCAAAAAATAGCTGTGAGCTCTGAGGGATGAAAATAGCTGCAACAGCCTCATCAGCCTGAGCGTGCTTATGTGTGTGTGTGTGTGTGTGTGTGTCAACAGAGCAGCGCCATTCACTAAAACGCACTCCGCATGCATACCGTAATTTAATTATTAAACGCAGCCTTTTGCAATTCACAAAGTTATCGCATGTCTTCAAGTGGCTTTGAATAAAATGCAAGAGTCATATGGACTACTTTAATTGTGCTTTCATTGTTCTTTTATATAATTTTTTGAGCTTGACAGTAACGAACATGACTAACACACAGTATTGTATTTGGATAGTGCTTGTCAGACCGATACCCCATCCGTCTAAAAACTTCAGTATCGGAGCCGAAACCGATCCAGGTATCAGTTGACTGAATAAATTTTACTCATGACCTTAGAAACCTTTTGACTTAAATGTTTATGCTCATATTGGCCAATATGCATTATTGTTTTGTAGACAATTATCAAAGCAGTCAACAGATTACCAGAATACGCATTTGTTTAAAAAGCGTCTCATGCACCTCATGGAGATGTAATCTAGATGATGGTGACTACTTAAAAACAAATATTTAAAAGGTTGTGAACACGACACTATTATCATTCTTCAATTTGTGTTATTTTAAAATTGTAATTAAGACGGCACTATTCTTCCAAATTGTTGACAATAGTAAAAATAAAGAACGAGTATGTGCGTTCAAAAATTTGACTGGTAGTGTATGTCAGTTGCATGCATTACAACAGACATTTTTCAACCTTAGGTTTCATGACTGAGTCTCACTTTCACAAAACCTTGCGTTATTCCTCTATGTCCTTGCAACACATCATCTAATGGATTTGCAGCATTCTCTGACGTAACGTAAACACCAGTGTCTAGATGTCCTAAACTAATAGACTTTGTATTATACTGCTACTGTGTTTGCGTATCACTTACATAGCTATACTATGTGGCTAAACAATGCTAATAATCATGAAGGATGAGTAGGTGTGTCCACTTTTGACTGATCATAGTATGCCATGTTCTGTAGCGCTTTCACAATGTGGTCTTCAACGTAGAGTTAAGCAAGTCATTTAACAATTCGTTCATTACAAGAGGCTGAAATGTTGGCTAGATATGAGCTCACCAGTGCAGAAAATGCAGTCTACAAAATCTACAGCTGTACAAACAAAGGATAAGATGAGAAGATTGCACGAAGAAAGATAACAGTGTACCATATACTGCTCATCTTTTTGTTCATACTGTAACTCAATTTTTCATTCTCATGAAACAAATAAAGTGAGATTTGAATGTCTGAGACCACATTGAAAACCTTTGTTTTTTTCATCCTGGAAATAAACTAGGCTTTATTTTTTTACAGGGATTAAACACATATAATATAGCATATTAAACACATAGGAATAAACACATACATGTTATCAAATTAATCAATTCAGAGCATATTTGTGATGTTGACCCTGTTAGACACAAGATTCTCTTTGGAACATTTCGAAATTATGCTGGATAACATTGATCATCAGATGTGGATTTTACGCCAACTCGAATGCATTTTGTCTTTAAAAGCAAAAGGGAGACATATCAAACACTAAAGCATTTTGAAATCCATGTTCATTTTTAATTCAACTGTCTCTAATTTTATAATCTAAATGAAAAGTATAACATTAAATGTGAACATTTTCACAAGTAGTTTCAAACTTTTGGTCCTCACTGTACATGCATTTTGGTAAGAATGGAAATTTTCGGTTATGTGGAAGTCAAAGGGATTATAAATGGGGAAGCACCCCTACTACGTTAAATTAAAACAGCACAGAGCCGTTGCCTCATGTTCCCTTTTGTTTCTTCTTCAATTGTGGCCTTTTACTCTGCCAGTATCCCCCCTCCAAAATTGCTCTGCCCAGCACCCCCTTCTCCATTCATTGAAATTCAGCCTGGCATACAGGCACTGCCCCTTTCTTGGCATCAGACTCACAGACTCAAAGACAGAAAGGCAGAGAGAAAATTAAAATGCAAACAAGAATAGGTAGCAATTGGCCAATTTCTCAAACGCTGAGGTTGTGCCAAACAGTCAGTTTCTAATGCAAGCTTGTCATTGGGCATTTTCGTTGTTAAATTTTAGAGAACATCCAAATCACTTATGGTCTTGGAAACCAAAACACTGAGGGAAGTGTTCGGCAGGCTATTTGATTTGCATGTTTACCTCCTGTGATTGGACAATCACAAGGGTTAACGTCTGTGTCCTTTGATCGCTGGGTAAGATGGAAAGCCTTTTGTTGGTCAGATTTGATTTGTTTACATCTTTTACTATTTACCAAATTCAGACGGATCAGAAAGATGTTCCTTTGTAAAGTACCTACAAAATGCTTGGCTTATGATTGTGTTAGGTTGGTATAGCATACAGTAGGTGATACAATCAAAAGCAGGCTATTAAAAATGGCAGCCATTTATTGAGAGAAGCAGAAGGGTTATTGAGTGATTAGGCATATCACAATCCTCTCTCCGTAGGACAGTGTGGAGTTATCATCTTAAAATAAATTTTTGCCTTTGTCTGTTTAACGGCTACTTTGAGGCTAAGGTTTGATCAAATATTACAGTATATATGTAATAAGAAACAGAATATTTTAAGGAATTAAATCATGCTTTTTTGATGTCATTCCTATAGCGTATTAGAGAAATAGGATCCATTCCAAAACTTAGTGATCTTCCCTCATAGGCAGCATTTTAAAGCATCATATGTACACTCCCAATGCAAAGACTGTTCCTAAAGGTAGGCACTTCTAAAATACTTTGTGTTGGCCAATTTCTTAATCCCATTACACACTGTGACAAGCTTAGTGACACAAATCCTTCCAAGATGGTGAATAAGGCAGATAAATATTAATTATTATTATACTTAATATGTTAGTTCTATGTAATAGTTCAGTACAACTTTAAATTTCATATTTTGCCTACTATTTGTGTGTGATACATTTGTATGCTTATTAGAGTATCATGGCATTAGCTTAACAACATGCTAACATCAAACTTGAAATCAATTGTGAGTCTTCTGTGCACTTCACATGAGGAGCACTATTTGCATGACAACTTAATACATTTAGTATTATCTTACTTTGGTTAATATTGTAGTTTCTAAAAGCATGAACTGACTCAAAACTAATAGCTACCACATGTTGAATTTTCCACATAATGATACGTACACATAGAGTATGCCTGCAATGCAATAGTGTTAAAGAGTGCTAAGACTACTGCATGCTACGATGCTAATGCTAAGACAACAATGACATGTTGGGCTGTTATCTTGAAAATGTTATGTAAAAGTTTACATAAAACATTTTGTTACATTGAAACTAATCAATAACCTTACATGGCGTTAATAAAAGTGATCTAGCCATTTTTTAAGAAGACAACCAAATAAATGATTAGCGTTCCAGATGCCTTAAAGGTACTGTAAGCTATTTTTTTCATGGAAAAGTATGTTCCCTACTCCCTTAATGATATAAGTATCCTGAGATATTTCACCAGTCTCTGTGACAGCTGTTGACTTTGTAAACAGCAAACAAAATGTGTCCGGGGACTCACTTTTCACCTGTTAATCATTTTGCTCATTCTCATAGTGTTGTATTTGAAGCAGATCATTGAGGCTATGATTCATATGTTTGTCATTTGAGGATGTTATTGTGACACTGTTGAATTTGACAGACACAGGAACAAACAATGCTGCACTTTTGCTCGGTTTTGGTCTCAAAATAATATTTGGAGGGCGGGGTTTTGGAATGAGGGGGCATGGCTTATTCAACTACTCAGTCATGTGAAAGCTTCAGAACACTAAAACTGCTTACAGCACCATTTATTGCAATGAAAGTCACATATCAGTTGCCAAACGTAAAGCCCCCTTCAATATGATAACTGTATTGTTGATAACGTATGGTTATAATCATATTTTTGATTAGCTTTCAAGAACACGCCCTTTCTCCTTTAGTATATAGTAAAGTCAGTGTTTTGACGCCAGTGAGTTTCTAGACCTACTCTACTGATAAATCAGAATCAGAATCAGAAAAAACTTTATTGCCAAGTACGTTTTTTTATGCATACAAGGAATTTGTTTTGGTGTTGTAGGCGCGTGTCACACATTCTCTAAATGTAAACAGCAGTACAGCAGAGTAAGTACAGTGGCATGTAGAGCCAGAGGTGGAGTGTGGAGAGTGTCAGGGTGGGTACCGGGCCTTGTTGATAAGGCAAGTGGCGGATGGGAAGAAACTGTTCTTGTGGAGTGAGGTTTTTGTCCTGATGGACCTCAGCCTTCTGCCAGAGGGGAGTGTCTCAAAGAGATTGTGGCTGGGGTGGGAGAGATCAGCCACAATCTTTCCAGTACGCTTTAGGGTCCTGGAGGCGTACAGGTCCTGGAGCGACGGCAGATTGCAGCCAATCACCTTCTCTGCAGACCGGATGACATGCTGCAGTCTGCCCTTGTCCTTGGCAGTAGTAGCAGTGTACCAGATAGTGATGGAGGATGTGAGGATGGACTCGATGATGGCTGTGTAGAAGTTCACCATCATTGTCTTTGGCAGGTTGAATTTCTTCAGTTGCCGCAGGGAGTACATTCTCTGTTTTGCTTTCTTGATGAGGGAGCTGATGTTCAGCTCCCACTTGAGGTCCTGGGAGATGATAGTTCCCAGGAAGCGGAAAGACTCCACAGTGTCAATTGTGGAGTCGCAGAGGGTGATGGGGGCAGGTGCAGGTGAGGCTGAGTTCTTCCTGAAGTCCACAACCATCTCCACTGTCTTTAGAGTGTTGAGCTCAAGGTTGTTTTGATTGCACCAGGTCACCAGGTGGTCAAACTCCCACCTGTAGGCGGACTCGTCACCATCAGAGATGAGTCCAATGAGGGAGGTGTTGTCCGCGAACTTCAGAAGCTTGATGGACTGGTGACTGGAGGTGCAGCTGTTAGTGTACAGGGAGAACAGCAGAGGAGAAAGAATGCATTGGGGGGATCCAGTGCTAATGGCCTGTGAGTCTGAGACGTGTTTCCCCAGTTTCACATGCTGCTTCCTGTCAGACAGGAAGTCAGTTATCCACCTACAGGTGGAGTCAGGCACATTTAGTTGGGAGAGCTTCTCCTGGAGTAGAGCCGGGATGATGGTGTTAAAGGCAGAGCTGAAATCCACAAACAGGATCCTGGCGTAGGGTGCAGAGTCCTAGTGCTGGAGGATGTAGTGGAGGGCCAAGTTGACTGCATCGTCTACAGACCTGTTGGCTCTGTATGCAAACTGCAGGGGGTCCAGGAGGGGGTCGGTGATGTCTTTGAGGTGTGAAAGCACAAGATGCTCAAAGAACTTCATAACCACAGAGGTCAGGGCAACGGGTCTGAAGTCGTTCAGTCCTGTGGTCCTTGACTTCTTGGGAACAGGGATGATAGTTGAGGACTTGAAGCAGGCTGGCACATGACTTGTCTCCAGTGAGGTGTTGAAAATGTCTGTGAACACTGGAGACAGCTGTTCAGAGCAGTGCTTCAAGCTGGATGGGGAGACAGCATCCGGTCCAGCAGCTTTCCGGAGGTTCTGTCTCCTGAAGAGATTGTTGACGTCCCTCTCATGGATGGAAAGTCGACACTAAGGTGGGTGGAGGGGGTACCTTTAAGGTGGGCATTGGTGGGGGTGCCCTGGCCCCTGCTGAGGTGGGGGAGGTGGAGGTGATGCACTGTAGCTGGAGATGTTGGAAGGTGTCATGGGGGATGGTTTCAGGACTGTCCCTTTGTTGGGAGGTGTCATGGGGAACGGTTACAGGACTGTCTCTTTGTCTTTCAAAGCGGCAGTAGAACTCGTTCAGGTCATTGGCTAGGCGTCGGTCGTTGATGGAATGGGGGGCTTTAGGCTTGTAGTTGGTGATCTGCCTGAGCCCTTTCCAGACAGACGCAGAGTTGTTGGCTGAGAGCTGGTGTTGGAGCTTCTCAGAGTACCGTGCTTTAGCCTCTTTCACCGCCTTGCTAAACTTGTTCTTTGCCTCTTTAAATCTGTCTGTGTCCCTACTCCTGAAGGCCTCTTCCTTATCAAACCTTAACCTTCTGAGTTTGGCTGTAAACCAGGGTTTGTCATTGTTGTAACTCACCCTGGTGTGTGATGGAACACAGCAGTCCTCACAGAAGCTGATATATGATGTCACAGCCTCTGTGTACTCATCCAGACTGTTTGTAGAAAAACACGTCTGGAGATCCTCCACAGTCTCACTGGTCCACTTACTTGGATGTCCTCACTACAGGTTTGCAGAGCTTTAGTTTCTGCCTGTACGCAGGAATCAGGTGGACCATGACGTGGTCAGAGTGTCCCAGTCCAGTACGGGGGACGGCATGATAAGTCCATCAAAATACCATTTAAATATTCCTGCGACATCTAATTTATGGAACATTACCTTATGATTCCATATTTTATCCCGACCACACTGTCAAAAATAAAAGCAACAGATACTGTAATCCTTCATTCTCTCTTAAACACTTATGTTACAAAAACATAATTTGCGACTAGCATACATATGGCTTAGCATTATTTATTTTGAGAATACCAAAGACTTCATTTACATATGAAAAATATTAAAGTGCTGCTAAAATGGGCTTAAATATCTGGCAAAGCACCAAAAGCACTGGTTAGTCTCCATCAAGATGATTATAGCATACTGGGGAACAGAAGGGCAGACTAGTTCCATGTGTAATCTAAAATTAATCCAAATGCTGCATCTGTCAGACTACCATATTAGCATATTTCCTCTTTCGCTGGTAAGGCATCAGACGTTGTCCTTGTGTAACATAGTTCACAGACTGTACTACAGAATTGCTGGCTTTAGTTGCGAAATCATAAAACAAAAACAACAAAAGAAGAAGAAGAAGAAGAAGAAGAAGAAAACAGCATCTGAATTGTGAAAGCTATAACAGAGTGTGGATTTTTTATTTTTCTTTAATTATGCCATAGTAAGACAAATGTGTCTGTTTTTGTAATTGATGGACAATGTTGATGCCCTTTATATTATAACACTTTAAAATTGAGTTAAGTTATTATAACACAGTAAAGAAATAGTTTTCGAAACATGGCTAAGGTTGTTTTTGGTGAAGAGATTATTGATTTGACCAGATATAACCCTTCTCGAAAGCTAGCAAGTCCATTTTTGAGTCACATACAAGTCAAACACCTAGTCTTTTGACAGATCCAGACTTTTGACTAATAGCATAAGGCTATTCTGGCCAAGAACTGCTTACTTAGACAGAAATAGACAACATAGTCTTATGACAACTTTTAATAATTGGTATGAGATGACGAAATAGCACGATACCGTACGGCTTAGCTTGTTTGAAAAAGCATGATTTTAGACAAACCAATCAGCAAACAGTATTTCAAATTGATACAATATAGGCATCAAATTTTAGCTAGCCTCCTATCCAATACTTTATTTAAGGAAGCAAACGATTGTTAACAAATTTGGTTACTCGTTCCATATTTATTTGTGCAAAAACAAATAACTGATTTATGGCAATAACCTGTAACGATTCCCTTGTCTTCTCATTCCAAACCCTGATGTTTTATTTCCATTGCACACAGAAGGTTTTTTTTAATTCATGGCTAGGTTTAGTGTTTGGGTAAGGGGTTACATTTTATGTTTAGGTTTAGGTTTGGGTTTGTTAAATCAATGTGAATTTGTTTGTTCACTAAATGCAAATCTTCTTGTTGAGAGAACTACTAATTTCTTATTCAGCCAACAATAAATTAGCAATGGGAGAACTTTCATTTTCACACCATTTCATTTATTTTTACATGAAGTTAACGGCAATCGTTGCCTCTGAGGAGAGGTATGTCTTGCGAGGCAAGCCAGTACATTACATTTTTGGTAACGCTTTAGATTACAGCCCACAATTTACAGCGTAAATACACCAAATTTACAGTATACATTTTTGCTAATAAAACATTTTGCTAATTTCTAATAATACGTGGTATGTTTGACCTACTATGCTAAACAACAATCTTACGTTTGCAATAGGGGTGTCCATGGTTAAACGATTAACCGATTAACCATTAAAAATTGCGTAACCGAGTGAAACATTTTGCTCGGTTAAGTGGCGTCAATGGCGTGCATTGAATTTAGTTGTAATACATTTTTGCACCACCAGAGACTGCCAGAGCGCTCCCAGATATTTGTAATGTCCACAAGAAGTAGTCTTGACCAGTTTTCTAATATGAAGCGGGCAAAGAAAAGCACAGCGTGGGAGCACTTTAAAATCGAGAATGACGGGGCAAAATGCAAGTATTGCAATGCAGCATTAAATTCTAGGGCCTTGTTCACAGGCCACGAACGCAAAAGTCAGTGACCTACTTTAACTGCTCTGTCCTTACCACTGCGTTTTATTTCTATAAATTAATTTCGTTTCAAATGTGGTCCAACCAGTTATTAAAGGTGTTAAAAATGAACTACCCCTTTCTCGTGTGTCTGTATCTCGGGGTTGCGGCGCGCACACCAGGGATGGAAATTAGCACCCGCCACCAGCCAAATGCGGGTGATTTTGTGTTGTGGTGGGTAAACTTGCTTCACCTACCGGCCACTGTGGCGGGTAAATAAAAATAGCATCATGCAACGTTCGTCTGTTAAAGGACAAATTAGTTTGAATAAACGAGGAGACACTGATTAGCAAGACAACTCAGTGAATGTGCTTTCCATTAAATGAATCACACACACAGTAAACAAATCCTTAACAAAAAAACAGGGCTATTCTGGTGGGTGCGGTGACGCGCTCATGTGTGGCGCTGCCAATAAAGCTCCTAAAATCTGTCACAAAGAACCGGCAAAAGTAATGATTATGAATATGTAAAATATAGCAAGGAGATATTTTAATTATTTATTAATAAACAAGTCTTTTCTTTGTCCGTGTCATTTGCAAAGATGAAGTTGACGATGCTGACTCGCGGTCTTTGCAGTAACGCACCAGAGAGAAATGCACATTTCTTACGGATTACATAAGCAGAGAGCAGTCTGTGTCTGTTTTCTTTAGTTTTGAATTATTTGTGAGGCAAGGCTACCTTATACACTGAGTTTCGGTTCATCTATGAGACGAGCTCCAGTTCACGCGCCGGCGCCTCCGCTTTGTGATTATATCGTCTGCTATATTTAATTCTTATTTATTAAATCCAGGCAATTGGTTGATGAAACATTGATTAAAATTAAGACACAATTAATACAAAATGAAATTCACTTTAAAGAAAGGTTTTGTGCTTTCTGTTTGATGTCTCTGTGGAAGTTTTAAAGCATCTTTCAGTGCCGCTTTCAGAGCGCTCACGTCCGTAACATTGTGTTTTCCTCGTATGCGAACTGAAATGAATATCAGTTCATGGATTGTGTGTGTAGGCTATAAGAGAGAAAGAGAAAATGCCAGTATTTCATTGAGACTTGAGATTAAATAAACGGCTTAAGTATTGTAGATCATGTAGTATTAATTTTCACATGCAGTTACACATTGTCGGTTAAAAACAAGAAAGTGGCTGGTAAAAACATTGAGTGGCTGGTAGATTTTGAAATCCACAGTGGCCGGTGGACAAAAAAAGTTAATTTCCATCCCTGGCGCACACTATGGTTAACCGAGTATTAACCGTTAAGGGCCTCGGTTAACGGTTAATGAAAAACTTGAAAACGTGCAGCCCTAGTTTGCAACCAATTTAGCAAGAACATACACTGTGTACCTTTTTTAATAATACATACGTATTATATCTTTGCTAAACAACAAATGATTGTTGTTTAGCAAAGTCAATCATACCGTGTAATATCTCCATCATGTCAAGTTAAGTTAAGTCAAATCACATTTATTTATATAGCACTTTATACTATAGGCTACAGATTTTCAAAGCAGCTTCACAGTACTAAGCAGAAAAAATAACAGTAATGTTTCTAAATGCATCAATTAGGAAAAATACTTCAATTTCAGCTATAACACAGCTCACGACAGCGATGTAATTATTCAGCTCAATTCAGTTCAAGTTTTGTGTTCTCATCCGATAGCGTCAATGCAGTCAGTTCGATAATATTTTATTAGTCATTTATATATAGTATTAGTATTAATAGTCATTTAAGCTCCCACTGAGCAAGCTAAAGGCGATGATGTCAAGGAACCAAATCTCCATCAGATGAAAGTAGTGAAAAAAATAAAAAATAAAGTATCCTGTAATAATGTACTATGTACCCATAGTTAAAAAATACCTACAGTAGCCTATATGTGTAGGTACACTATTATTACATGTATGTTCTTGCTTAATTGCTCACAAAGTAAGATTGTTGTTTAACTCAGTATAAGGTCATATACCATATAATATTAAAATAGTATCCCCTTAGCTATTAAATACTTACAGTATGAATTATTTGTAATTTTCCAGATTGTTACCCCTTTATTCTCCAAAATTTGCATATTGTTCCCTCATACCTACAAGTATGTACAGTGTAGTTACACTATTAATACAAAAAATGTATGCTGTAAATTTGGTGTACTTGCACTGTAAATTGCGGGCTGTAATTTAAAGCGTTACCCAATTTTTTTTACCTAGATGCACAATAAACCTCATCCCTAACACACAAACCTCAATAACTGTGACAATCAACAAACTTCATCAAGATTAATAAAAGATGAGCTCCTAACATTACCACACAACAACTGAGTAACAGTGGCAACAAAAAAACAACAATAGCAGCATACAAATACAGTCAATAAACACTATAACACTATGTGCATCATTTATTTATGTTGCAATGCATATTGGGAAATTGCAAATCAGCTAAATAGTTAAACATGAACTTGACACTTAATGCTTCAAATAAAGTGTAACTTGATGCCACTAATCTGCCAAACCTTGACAAATCCAGGGATAAATTCTTCCTCAAAAGTGCTCATTGTATGAAATTTGTGTGTTAAAGCACAGCCTTTTTTTTTAACCGGTGGACTGATCAAAAATACAAATAGAATTGAAACTGGCAATTTCAGCCAGCACTTGACTTTTTTGTGCACAATATGCACTGGACTGCCTGTGAATGAACCATAGGCGATCTATGTGCCGTCTGGGGCTGATACTACACTATACCACTCTCAGCCCTTCTGTTCCAGCAGACAGCATCTTGTGCCAAAACTTTTCAATCATTGATGCCCCCAATCGGGGCGAGAAAGAGCATGTGTATGCTAATTAGCTAAGAGGACTTTTGTATGTTCACAAATTGCTGAAAGTCAAAGACATCCACCTCTTAACGCCACACAATAACTGCTTTCATTGTTTTTTGCAAATAATTTTGTGTGTCAGTGTACCACTTAGCTGGTGATCAATGTTAAAAGAGAATGAGTTTGAACACTGAAAAACTTGGGTTGAAAGGAGCAAAATACAACACAGGAAAGCTTTTAAGCATGTAAAGTCCATGGCAGGAAATGACACAATAAGTGTGTTCAGGAAAGGCTATTCCATGTGCAATGAACTACATAAAAACATGAACTTTTATTTCCTCAAACCCAGAATGTACTTGTTAGTGAACATGCTAAAGAAAGCAAATGCCCAGAATTTACAGCATGTCTGTACATTTTGTTGTGTGTGAAAGAACCCTATTGACTCGAGGATGAATCTTTGCTTTCTCGTTGTTGAACTGATGCCCGATGTTGTCCCTCATTATGCTGAAAGGGAGACACGTACTCTTCAAAACAGCCTATTAGAATAGTGTACGTGCTTTTAGGCACACCTTACAGAGGTTATAAGGCATGCACAGCACTCGCACCCTAAAATGGCTGAAACGACGCCATTTTGTTTCCCCTCTATTTTCATGTGCAGAATAACAGAATCACAGCTTTGTTAAAGCTGCAGGAGGCAGCTGAGGGAAGCCATGTTTTTCATGGTCTGTTTACAAAAAAGCGTAGCTTACGCAAGCTTGTCTCTTTGGAATGAGCTCAGTTTTTGGCAAAATGGGCACAAGTTACTGGCGAAGGTTCAAGACTTTTATTTCTGTTCGTGATTTAATGCCAGCCTCGCTAGAATGAGTGAGTAATTTCTTTGGCTCTCAATATAAGCACTCCCCGTTTAGCCTGCATCTTGGATCAACACGTTTAACTCCTCTCACAGTTTTCCACAGTCTCTTTCATGTTCGGTAGTTCTTTCAGACCCAAAGAAGCATCGCTGACTCAAGTCTGGAGAACACGTTTGCTGAGCTGTCAAACGACTGTTTTCTTTCTGTAACTAACACAGAAAAAACCTTCACTGTGATCTAGAAAGATTCTCGTTATGTGATTCTATGACTGAATTCAGGCAGTTGATGTCATAGCATATACAGTAAACTGTGACCCTAAAAAGTATATGGACACTTGAAAATGTATGAATGTCATTGCATTATATGACAAAATATCAAACCAAGAAAATAGCACGTATCTGACAAAATATTTCACAAAAATACATTTGTTTTTTTTCAAATGATAAAATGACAGATTGTTCCAATTGTTGTTCCAAACTAGGGCAAAAACATATTTGGACATATTTTAGTTGTAAAATTGTGTGGAATATGTCTGTGGTCACTCTGCTAGGACACCTGTGTGAACTTGGGGGGGAACACAGTTAGTTACTACAATTTGTGTGATATTTTGTTATTTTGTAAACTTTTAGACATTTTTAAGGTTGACTAAGTGTTACTAATTTGATGTCAATGTGCTGTAATGTTTTAATCTTGGAATGTTCAAAGTTTCACCGTATGGTTATGCTAACCAACTTCTCTCTCTCCACAGAAATGCTAACAGTCTGCAGTCTGCAATCTATTCTGCTGTCCTTGGGGCTGAGGTAGTAGATTGAATAGTTGTGGAGCCCTGTGCTCTCTCACTGAGATA
This sequence comes from Moxostoma hubbsi, assembly GCA_032164185.1. Lineage (NCBI taxonomy): Eukaryota > Metazoa > Chordata > Actinopteri > Cypriniformes > Catostomidae > Moxostoma > Moxostoma hubbsi. The sequence continues at coordinate 9,754,221 of JAVLUX010000020.1, read as the reverse complement.
ACTATACAGTCTACTGTCTTTCCTAAGGCGACAGCCAAATCAACCACAAACAACATGGACTGAACTGAAATAGAACCATCTTACACACTTCCTTCTAGGCAACCTTAGTCATTCTCTGAGTTGAAAAGGATAATATGGCCTTAAAATGAACATACAACAACACTCTCTCTGTGCTCTTTGGTATTATTGGAGAGCTATATGTGTATATATTAAAAGTGACCCAATTTACTTTCTTAATACACGTGTGTGGCCTAATTGTGAACAATTTATCAGTGTATGTTATTCCACAGCAGGGCTGGACTGGGAAGAGAAATCGGCCTGGGATATTACATGGCAACTGGCCCAAAATTTGTGGGGGTGGGGGGGTGGGGTTATTGCATTTTCTGTATATCACGGCGCCATTTTGTGGTCCATTCTGCACAATGCGGTGGCTCATTTTAGCTTATTGCGACCCATTCAGCCCGTTTCGCGGCCAACCCACTGGCCTGCTCGGTTCTCCCGATGACCCCTGATTGGTCCCAAAGTGCGTCGGCCCACCAGGAAAATGCACGGTATGCCAGATTACCAGTCCAGCCCTGTTCCACAATAACAATGTTTGTCTTTGTAGTCTTTCATTAAAGACCATATTAAATCGCCTTTCTTTCCTGTTTTGACATATTTCATACTGAAACAGTTACTTGGGGTAGAACATATTGAAAAGGCTTTAGTTACATCACAGCCATGAATCATGATAGCTAGTACTTGTTGATTGCAGGTGCTATTATGGGGAGGGACATTCTCATTCTAGAGAGCATTTGGTTGGACAACAAATCTGTGTAGTGCAAGGTGAGTCATCAATATCGTTGGCAGGAGTACACAAGCATATAGCTAATAGACAAGGACAAAAAGCAACACAATTTTACGGTTCATTTAAACCGTTCATTACGGTTCATTAATGGCCGATGCTACATGTTGGTGTGGACATGCTGTCATGGGAATCCTGAAAACAAGTGCAGAGTACAATCATTACAAACTGCATTTTGGTGCTTTGACAGGGTGAGGTAGTAGGTTGTATAGTTTGGTGGGAGGGATCAAACCCTGCTCAGGTGATAACTATACAGTCTATTGCCTTCCTTGTGGTGCCAACTATCTGCTGGCTTGCAGAAAAGTATCCCTGGAACTACAGCTTAAATATTGTTTAAACCCTAACTCTATGCCTAATATATCTGAATCAAGCCTTCACAACACACGTGTCTTTAATGCAAGTACAAGAAGCTAAGCTATAAGATTTCATGAAGAGAATAAATCATATTAAATGAGATTTACCGTGCCCATGGTTCAATCAATAATTTAGCTTTTCAGTTGGCATGAACATTTGTTTGATCACACATAATTTTCACACATTATAGAAAATCCATGCATTTGTGTATGACCTTGTTTTGTATAAAAAAATAAAAATTTGATTAACACTCATTGCCTTTTGGGTTTTCTTGTTATTTTTCTTGTCTAAATGAATTAGTTTATATATAAAAAGGCTCTTGTCTTGGTTGGCAGAAGTAAGTGGGTAAAATAAACTGTAGATATAGTCATGGGCGGGTTTATCATTTTGGGTGCCCTGATCAAAGTCAGGACTTTTTTTTTTTTACAGATTGACTCTTGCTCCTTTCAGCTATAAGATATAAAACTCTTGGTTTAAGCCTCAGCAAAAGTGTTCTTTTTGTTGTTTTGGCTTCAGCAAAAGCCAGAATTATGACCTACATGTTCAGGGATCTTCTGACTCTCTGCTCAATGGAAATCATTACTAAGCCATTCAGTCTTTTCTGCGACATTGTGGAGCAGAGGTACATTTTAATCTGCTTTAAACGCAAGGCAATGCTTAAATTCCAATAAAGCTCCAACAGATTCTCCATGTAGATATAATCTAACATATCTGAAGGTGTAGAGATGTGATCTCAAAATACGTGGACAGCCCTCACATCACAATCATGTCCTGACTGTCAATGTCTCCCAATGTCTGCTCCGGTTTCTTACATGACTCGTCCAGTGTGCTCTCTTGAACTGCCTTCTTCAAGTTATCAGCCGAATGATGAAATTTGATAGAATTAGAATAGAAATCTGAACAGAGAAAAAAAAATTGTCAATGTGTGTGACCCTTTCGCTGACACTATTAAGTGCTTTATCGAGCAGAGGAAGAAAATCTTGCTTGAAGTGTTCCTCTGGTGTGAACCGGGTCTCCTCTTTTGCGGGTTGTTCTCTTTGTGGTACAACAGGAAAAGTCATGTCTATCTGGATCTTTTCAACAATTTCTCTGGCATCTGTTTGAGCTGACGAGAGTCCACCATCTCTGTACTCTGGAGAAAACGTTTGACATTTTCTGTTTCCCATTTGAGAAAATCAATTGGCATGCTGGGACTCTGCAGAAGTTTACTTACATGGTTAATCTGATGCAGTATGTACATTGTACCAGATCACAACACAAAGAACAAACCACCAGGATGTCAGTTCCTTACACAGATTCTGTGCCACAGACAACGTTTCTCCATCCTTCTTATGACTAGCTAGTTTAACAAGTAAATATATGATACCCACTTAGACTTGGATCTAGAACGTTTACTTAAGGGAGCTAATAACATATAATGGAGGGGTAGAGAGGCACGTATGTATATCGATTGAAATTTAGAAAAGGTTTGAAAATCCGAGTGTTAAAGTGAATATGGAGCTTGATAGTAAAACTGACTTAAATATGAATCTGTTTCTCACCCACACATGTCATATCACTTCTGACTTTATGTGCTTTGGAGATTTAAAATGTTGGTTCCTATTCACTTGCATTGTGTGGACCTACAGAGCTGAAATATTCTTCTAAAAATCATTGTTTGTGTTCTGCAGAAGAAATAAAGTCATAGACATCTGGTATGGCATGAGGGTGAGTAAATGATGAGAGAATATTTTTTGGGGTTATCTATCACTTTAAAACTAAACAGAGACTTACGGTAGCATTTTGACCTAATTTTTCATTAAAAAAAGCAAAACGCTTTTACATATATTTCAAAAGCTTGTGGCGCCCCCTATTGGTCAATAAGTTCTAAGGCGAATCCCTGGAAGAATTAAACTTTTCAGAGGTTATGTCAAATATTCACTCATTCAAAGATTATTTCAGACTGTTATTATTCAGCTTGGAAGTGTTTATAGTTCAGGTTTATTAGTAAAAATAATAAAAAATAATTTGTTGTTCCCTTATGTAGTAATTCAGAAGCCATTGTTAGAGGGTAATATGGTTTGATCCCCAGCATTCTGTTCTCCTGGCTGGGATCTCCATGAGGAACTTGAAAAGTCTCTCTGTCCTATCCAGCAGAGCACATACCATTTCCAAATCTCCAGGTAAGCCTTTCTGATACGATGGGCATACACCACAGGGTTCACCGCTGAGTTGCTTCATTTCAAAATAAACGTATATATATTTTTGTTATCACTGTACAATACGGTTCCAAACAATAACATTAGTAAATGCATTCCAATACTTACTGTGCATTTTCACATTGAGAATCAATTGGTTCATCCATTTGTTTTTTATTTCAGAGTCTTTATAAGGAGTTAGGATGAAAATAAGATGCATTTCATATTGTTCTGAGACCAGTGCAGACAGACAGCACACTGGAGGTTAAGTCGTTCACTAAATAGGGAGCAAGGGAGCATCCTATATCTCTTTATGCAGCTAAATGATCTCAATCCTAAAATCCAACTCAGCATGTTTGGCAGACATGGGACAATGGTAATACGTACATAGATTCTGAATTTATAATGTATGACTTTATTTTAACATGGTGTAATGTCTGTAATGTCTCAAAAACACGAATAACCAACACTCCTGGAAACAATTTGATCAAATCAATAAATACATAAATAAACCTTACTTTCTGTAGCTTGGTATTATTTCAATTTCACAACTTAGTCCTGCTGTCCACATATGTGGACATACATTTTTACAAAAACTATTTGCTCTAGAATGTTGTTTTTTTACTATTACTAGCTTCTAGTTGCTACTAGTTACTAAATTAAAAATGGAAATGGAAAATACACATTGCAGTCACTATTGGTTCTCAGGAGAATGTTTATTACCAAAAAGTTGAATACATTTCTTGTCCCTCATTTGTTAAAAAACAGCAAAAATTGCATTACAGTAAATTAACTTACAATGGAAGTGAATGTGGCCATTCCATACAAGTTAAAATACACACTGCTTTAAAAGTATAACCACAAGACATAAACTTTATACAGTATGTTAACATGAATTCTTTGGTGATCAAATTAGGGATTTATCAGTGTTCAGGGTTTACCAGGTTGCAGGGTTCACCGGTATTACAGCATCATGACAATGACGTTATAATATCAGATGTAACTTTAGAAAAACAAGGTAAGTAAGCAAAATTATTATAACGTGTGTAATGTTTACATCTTGTGGCCATAAGTCTATGAATTGGACCCATTCACTCCCATTGTTAGTGTCTTTCTGCAACAGTTATTGATTTGCAATATTAGCTATTGCTTAATGAATGAGGAGCAAATCATGTTTTGCGGTAATCAACACTATGCTGCAAATACTGATGATTGACCTTAACTTCAACTGAACCTATACTATTTATTTAAGACAATACATAGCAGCTTTTATTTCCTTATTGAGGTCTGGATGTGTGAAAAGCATTCGCTATTTGTCAGTTGGTAGTACATCTGAGTTAATCTGGGTCAACAACTGGTTTATTGTTTGGAAAACCTGGTTACCTTCGTAACCCCTGTTCCCTGATGGAGGGAACGATACATTGTGTCGATAAAGTGACACTAGGGGTCACTCTTGGGAGCCCGAGACACCTCTGATCTTTGATAAAAGGCCAATGGGAATTGGCGAGTGGTATTTGCATGCCACTCCCCTGAGCATATGGGTATAAAGGAGCTGGTGTGCGAACCGCTCTTTCAGGTTTTGTGCTGAGGAGCCGAGAGAGGGTCCCGGCCATTTCAGCGGGTAGTGGCAGGAGGGACACAACATCTCGTTCCCTCCATAAGGGAACAGAGGTTACGAAAGTAACCAGGACGCTCCCTATCTGTCACTCACTCGACGTTGTGCGATGTAGTGACACTAGGGGTCCCTATACAAAATGCCACAACTATCTGAACTGTGTTACGTGAACTGGCAGTGAGAGACGGGCAGACTACTGTGTGCCTAGTAGCCAGCGCACCGGACCAACACGTAACCTCCCCCAACACTGCTATGAGCGTCGAACAGCCTTTCGGGGGCAAGTCATCTGCCCAAAAAATATGGACAGTCTAGCCCAGTCGTGCCTCTTTCCCTCTTTTTTCTCTCCCCAAAAAAGAGAGAAATTTGTCAACCGACTGGGACCACCAGTGTCTATGTCGGGGGGGTGTCACTCCCAAGGGGAAGACACCCCGGAGACCACATCCCACCCAGAGAGAGGGGAGGGGGTATTTTGAGTGGAAGTACATCAAATGGTCTTGCCGAGCCTTGTCGGAAGTATGTAATTTCTAGAAGTCCCATGGTAGGTCCTATTCAACGGGGGAGGAGATTCTATAAACATGGTGACTGGGGCAGAGGGGCCTATACCAGTACAGTGCTTAATTAGCACATGTACTGAGCCGGCAGCTAGTTTCTCCGCAAACTCGTCTGCCACAGGGCTTGGAGGAAGTCATCCAGGGAACACAATTTGTGAACACTACTGGGAGTCGACAGCACACGTCTTCAGCTCAGGGGAGGTGAAAGGCACTATGCGCAAGCGATACACCTGGCCAACTGTCCCGGACTTACCTGTTCGTTTCTGTCAAGAAACAGGTCGAAACCGGCTCAACATGGAGCTTGTAGAACCTCGCAAATGTGTTGGGTGTTGCCCAGCCTGCTGACCTGCAAATGTCTGTTAGAGAGGCACCACTGTTCAAGGCCCAGGATGCCACAACACTCCTGGTAGAATGGGCTCATAGCCCTGTGGGAGGTGGCACATGCTGGGAGTGATATGCCATTGGCATGGCATTAATGACCCAGTGGGTGCTCAGAGACTCTAAAGCTCTCCGTGCGATCCGAATAGATGCGTAAAGCGCACACCAGACACAGCAACGTCAAGGCTGGGTCTGCCTCCTCCTGGGGCAGCGCTTGCAAGTTCACCAACTGATCCCTAAAAGGGGTCGTGGGAACCTTGGACACATAGACTGGTCAGGGTCTCAATTCACTGACAGAGAATGCTTGCAGGTCACCTACCCTCTTGATTGAATTGAGCGCAGTCTTGAGGGAAGATTTTAAAGAGAGTGTCTTAAGCTTCTTAAGCTTAAGCATGGGACCAGAGGAACTGCTGCTTTCTGTCTGAACACCATCAAACAAGGTGCGCTGTCATCGAAACTGAGTCCAACTCCAAGCTGAGAAAAGAGATGCTCTGAACCGGCAGGAGCTTGCTCTTTTCCCTGTTGACCCGAAGCCCTAGCTGGCTGAGTTGCATGAGCACCAGGTCCCTGTGCATACACAACACATCCCGAGATTGAGCTAGAATGCCCACTTGCCTTAACAGGGCAAGGTCTACCTCTGCTATCTTCGTGAAGATGCAAGGGGACAGGGACAGGCCGAAAGGGAGGTACTGGTACGCCAAACCCTTGAACACAAACTGCAGGAAGGGGCTGTGCCGAGAAAAAATCTAGATGTGGAACGTCTTTCAGGTTTACCACTGCAAACCAATCTTGATGCCGGATGCTCGCTAGAATGTGTTTTTGCATCAGCATCTTGAAGGGAGTCTGTGTAAAGCCCAGTTCAGTACTCGCAGGTCCAAGATTGGCCGCAGCCCACCGCCTTTCTTCGGTATAATGAAGTAGGGGCCCCTACTCCGTAAAACCCCTTCTTCATCTCGGCCGGAGGGACAGGCTCTATAGCACCCTTCCGTAAAAGGGTAGCGCTTTCCACGCGCAAGGTAGCGGCATTCTCACCCTTCAACTAGGTAAAGATGCCAGGCAGATGCCTGGCGTACTGAATCACGTTGGCCAGTCAGATGATCCTGGTCAGCCATTGCAACAGGTTGGAGAGTCCAAGCTCCGGGTGAGGTGGACCAAGGGGACAATCTCGTTGGAAGTACCGGCGGGTGGGGCCTCACTGTACATCGTCCCCACAGTCTGTCGAAACCGTCCGGGTGAGAGCGTGTTTGTGCCACTGCTGGGCGCACAAGGGCGGAGCGCAGAACCTGCCAAAATGGAATGCTGGATGGTGGTCGTAATGACGGCCATGCACACTGAATATGTGACCAAGGGAATGAGGAAACTGCTCTTTTGTTGAATTTTTGGGTACCGCAGCTACTTTAATGTGTGGCAAAATTAAATGAAAATGAAAGTAAAGATTCTCCCCCCAGCCCTCCACAGGGGGATGGAGAGCTCTGTTCACAAGCTCCGGAACAGTGGGTCTCCTTGTCCCTGGGCCGTCCATCACAGGGGCGATTCGAAACCTTCCATCAGTTCTTGACGGCCAGCCGTGAGACGGTTGATGTCTGCTTCCTGCAGTGGGCTCAACACCAGAGCGGGGCCACGGGAGCCGGTGCAGTCACTGCAGGAGGATGCCCTTGGCAATGAGCAGATGGGGTGTGGGATCTTGAGCCGTGCTGGGACAGGATGTGTTGGATAGCCTCTGTCTGCTGCTTAACTGCCTAGAACTGCTGGGCAAAGTTCTCGACGGTGTTGCCGGACAGGCCAACCTGGGAAATGGGGGCATCAAGAAACCGTGCCTTGTCAGCCTCTCTCATCGTTGAGCCAAAGGTGGCGCTCCTGGACCACCAAGATTGACATCGCCTGCCCAAGAGACCGCGGCGTGACCTGTTCCTTTATAAATCTTGGGGTGGAAAATACCATTGTGCAGTTCTTTTAGCGTCTTGAATTGGTGGACTTGCAGGAGACCCATGGCGTGCAGGGTGGAGGCAGCTTGTCCAGTGGCACTATAGGCCTTGGAAATCAGGGACAACGTAAACCTACAGGCCCTGGATGGGAGCTTCATACACCTGGGAACACCTTATTCATCGGGGGGATCCACGAATACCCCTTGACCACCCCACCATTGAGGGTAGTGAAGGTGGAGGAGCTGAAAGATCAGGACCAGACAGTAAAAGGTGCCTTCCACAAACTTGTCAGCTCCTTTTGCACTTCCGGGAAGAAAGGAACTGGGATGGGGCGTGGCTGTGATCAGCGCCGCGGGCCCAGGAACAAATCAATGAGCCATGAGGGTTAAGGGGAGTGTGGAGAATTCTACTCTAGCCCGGCACTCACGGCTACCCGGGAAAGCATGTCCATCATTTCGGCATCAGCCTGTGACTGGGCGACTGTACCCAAGGGGGGAAGCCCAGCTGAGGCTTCCACATCCGACTGGACGAGCCTACTCTCTGATGCTGCACTCGAGAGCTCATCACCTTTGCCGGCACCGAACAAGAGGTCAAACTTGCCCTGAGACGAGCCGGCGGACACAAGCCAGAAGCCCCGATCTGGGCAAACAAGCATGCTGGGGAATTGGAGGTCCGTGGGGGAATGCCCGGCAGAGATGGTTCCATTGAGGTCCCTAAATCGCCCCCAGCGCTAGCCGCACTGGCCTCATACCCATAGGTAGAAGAAATGATGTGAGGAGTAGCTGGGGTGGCTTGCTTTCTTAAGTAGGCAAGCCGCGACTGCAAGTTGCCATGGTCATGATCTCGCAGTGAGAAGATGTTTCCGTGTGTGCCACTCTTTTAAAATATACTCTTTTAGGATTATACTCTTTTAGAATATACTCTTTTAGGGTTCTGACGAAGTACCCAGGGGCGATCTCTGCTGTGCACGTGTGCAGAGGGGGGAGAAGCCGCTGAAATATGCCGTCAGATCCAGCAGAGGTGACTGGAAAGCTGTGGGAATTCAGCTCAGTGAACATCAACTGCTCGGCTCCGAAGAGAAAATCTGAATGAGTGGTTTGCACACCAGCATCTTAATACCCGTATGTTCGGGGGAGTGGTATGCAAATACCACTCACCAAATCCCATTGGCCTTTTATCAAAGATCAGAGGTGTCTTGGGCTCCCAAGTGTGACCCCTAGTGTCACTACATCGACACAACGTTGAGTGAGTGACAGATAGGGAACTTCAATATAATAAGTGTGAGAACACTTTTTACAGGTCCAAAAATTAAAGTCAGCTCAGATTCCAAACTCAAGGCCGTTTTACCCCTGAAAAATAAAGACTGGGAAATACAACATTTGTATTGGAATTTGTTCTTTATATTTATTTTTATTTACCATAAATAACGCCATTATTTCTTGATTTTCTTGTATTTGTTCATGATGGACTACTTGTATAGAGCTTTTATGGCTTTGACATTCTACTAAATAATTTATTTTGTCTTCTATGAAAGGGATCAAGTCACACAGATTTTAATGACTTAAGAGTGATAAATGACTTGCAGCGTTAACGATCTCATGTTAATTGAAAGATTACAAGAAATATCAATTTGTTTTTAAGCTACTAGATCTTTTTGTTTGTTCTAAATGTTGAAATTAGAAATGCTTTCATTATTTACTCACCGTTTTGCTCCATACCTGACTTTCATATTTCTGTGGAACACAGGATATGATGTAGCTTTAGTCACCATTCTCTTTCATTGTATTGACAGTGGCTGAACTATTTCTTTAATTACATAATATCGCCATCGTTGATGATAAAGCTCTTACCTGAGAGGTATAGAGGCACACAGCTATCGGTCCACAGCAATAGCAAACAGTAAGAGCACAGAAGCTTGGGTCAGTACCAGCACCAAACAGCTGACTGGCAGACAAGCCTGGACCGGTATCTGAAACTGCCCATCCACCAGCACAGCCAGCGGTATTGCCACCACCCCCACCAGAAAATCAGCCATGACCAGAGACGCCACAAAACAGTGGACTGATGGAGGGCTGCCTCAAACACATGGCCCATATGACCAGCAAATTTCCTAGGCAGCATGCCATGGCGAAGAGGAGCTCCTGTGAGGTGTAAACCAGCCAGGCCATGATAACACCAATTACAGGATAAGAGAACAAACAGAACTGGACAATCTAGTGATATATCTCAGCCAAGAAAACTTCTGGGGTAAAATCCAGAAGTGGAATGTAACGAATTACAACTACTCTTGTTACAGTAATTTTTTCAACATTTTCAACTTTTTTTTTTAAGTATAGATAAATAATAGTACCTTGACTTGAGTTGATTAAAAATTATTCAAAGTATTTCACTTCACTACAATTCTTTTTCATCACAGGGAAGTGTTTTGTGAAGAAATTGGCAAGTTCTAAATCTGTTTATAAACTAAAATGCTCTGTGCGCGGCATGATGGAAGCCCGCAGGGCACAGCAGCTCTCAAACTGGTGTCCTCTCTTCTCTAACTTTTTCAAGACTCTCTACCCTGTCACTATACAAGAACTGTAATTCTGTGATTTTCTGCATATTTAATTTTTTTCTGGAAAGGAGCCGTTCATTCAGGTATGAGGGAACCATCAGAACACATTTAGCCACTGATCAAACGTCACTTTTTTTAAGTTATGCAATGTTTTAACTGTCAAACATTAACACAATGTAGTTTGACATGTATGTCGGGATATCTTGGTTACTTCCTACTATATGCCTAAAATAAGCATTTTAAATACTTTAGAAAGATACAATGCCAATAGTGTCAGAAATTAACAGAAATTCACAAAAATATCCCTGAAATTCAAAATATGGGGGCAAAAAATGCCCACGCAAGGCGTTCTCGTGTTTTATTAACAATATTTGATATTGTTACAATTACAGTACATACATTGTGATCTTCGTTTGACTTTTCACTGAACATTATTTTGTTTCCCTCCGTCTGGTTCCTCGCACATCACACGCACAGATGGGCTCTCTGCTTCTATCAATCTGCATCAGTTCATTATTATACTCCCGCATTAAATTCCCTAATGCCGAGTTTACACTACATGATTTTAATCCTGTTTTCCACTTGCTGACAGTTTTGTGAAGATCACTGATGGTTCGCTGACGTGAGTGACGATCTCAATGTATGAACTATCAAAGACGCGATTTGAGAGAAGCACTGATGCATAACCGATATCGAGATATCTAGAATGTTAAATATCTGAACCTGTCTGCGATTCCAAATTGTGCAATGTGAAATATGTTTTGACTGAATACAACTGCAGCGTTGACCTACAGTTGAGAGAGCAAGAAATGTGGCATGGGATGGTTCAGTTGGAGGAGACCTGATGTACCTGCAACAGAACATCAACTAGCATGGTTGCAATATCAAGAAAGTCTTATTGGACCGAATAAATTTGTGGAACATTGGCACAAGCACCAGTGAATATTTGATGTTTCATCTGATCTGTACCACAACCGGGTGGAGAAAGAGAAGTGTTGGAGAGAAATTGCCAATTCTCTGTAGGAGGCATAAACGTTCCCTCTTTTGTTCAAAATAAACTGTCCTAGCGGGTAATAACTCCTACACACTTCACAACTTTCAAAGATATCGGATCATGGTACCGTTCACATTACACAACTGTCTGTCTTGTCATGGAATTCGTAGCGTTTTCAAATTACATGAGGAATCGGCAACAGGGGTGAACACATTACAAGACATTTCACCATTGATGAATCCCCGACGACTCTGCCTGGACTCCAAATTACGTTTCACAACAGAATACACGAGAGAAGTGATACGAAAACAAATGCATGATCATATGTTATGCATTTCAGAATATGATGTGTATGTTTTTAATCATAAATTTTATTGGTTACAATATGAAAAAGTACCTCCTACTGAAAAATCGACCTATTTGCTTACCTGACTGTCCAAGAGAATTGGCAATTTCTCTCCAACTCTTCTCTTTCTGATGCAGTGTCTTGTCTTTTCTCTTCTACCCGGTTGTGCTACAGTTCAGATGAAAAATCAAATCGTGCTGGTGCTCATGCCAACGTTCACACAAATTTTTCCTCCATTTCTTCGGTCCAATGAGACTTTCTTGATATCACAACCATGCTAGTTGATGTTCTGTTGCAGGTACATCAGGACTCCCACTGAAACTTCCCGTGCCCCGTTTCTTGCTCTCTCATTGGCTGTAGGTCAACGCTGCAGTTGTATTCAGTCAAAACATATTTCATATTTGCACAATTTGGAATAGCAGACAGGTCCAGATATTTAACATTCTAGATATCTTGCTGATATCGGCGATGCGTTGGCGCTTCTTTCAAATTGCGTCTTTGATAGTTCATACATTGCGATCGTCACTCACGGGAGCAAGATCCGATTTGCCCATGATTTTAGGCTTTTGACGGTGATCTCCACAAAACTGTCTGCGAGCGAAAATAGGCCATATAATCCTGTTGTGTAAAATCGGCTTAACACTCTTGCTCATGGTGCTGTACTGTACTTCCTTGCCCTGTACAGCTAATTTCTGTCTAAAAAGTAGGTATGTGCGAGACTAGTTGACTAGTAGACTAAATGGTTCTGATGCTAGTCGACACTGAAATTACTAGTCTGTTAATATTTCCCCCATTAAACTGATCATCATTTTTACACATTTAAGTTTAGCTTTAGATTTTTACAAAGACTACGCTTAAATTACTGTCATATTCATGTTACATATTTTAAATATAATTAGTTACACATATAGTATTTTAAAAAGAGGATATTTGGACTTTATTTGTCCAAATATATTTGGATATTTTTGACTGTTTTCTGAAGGTTGATTTCTTTTTAGACTAGTCGACTTCAAAATTTTAGTTTAAACATCAGTGAAATTAGTCATTCAGCAGATCCCTACTGAAAAGCCTCACCCGCTAGAGGCTAAAAGTGCACAAGGGATCGATGTTATAAAAATAAATCACAAAACATAAATGGAAATATAAACAAATGCCACAATTACTTAAATAATATCTCAATATGTTAAATAACCATAATGTTAATTAAGACTTTATTATTACAACTGTAATACAATAATACATATACAGAATTACCACTTTTAGTGTTTGAATCAATCATATCGCTCATTAAGCACTATGTGAAATGTTTAATTTTTGTATTATTTTATCAGTTGGCATGTAGGAGTTGAGATCAGTTTGCTTAATAATCTCATTCCATATCTGGACAATTGCTGCAATATCATAGAGGACAAATGTCCTTCTCTATGATATTGCATTATTTAGTTTTGTACAGTATGTTAACTTAATAGCCAAAATACTTTGACATATGTGAATGAGAAAAAAACGTGAAATAGGAATGTGTTTCAGTCACAATGCACATTATGTAGTTTAGAGATGATTTAGAGACATTTAGAATGTTACAAATGGCTGTTTATATTTAAATACATATTTAATTCTTACAATTTTGTCCAAGAATCCTCTTGCAGCAGTGCAGGACTTTGGCATTTAGAAGCCAAAAATGGGAATGGTGGCGCAACATTTTCAATTGTTCTAACAATAAGAACACTTTCTTGAGTAACAAATAAGCACTTTAGAATGCTTTTGTAAGGAATAGGTGATACAGTATATGTAATTTTCATAAAGTAACTTGTAATGGAATTACTTTAGTAGTTTTTCAACAAACTCAACTTACTTGAGTCATAATTATTTCTCAGTACTTCTACTTGTACTGAAGTGAATTATTTCTTCAGTAGCAGCACTTTCACTTAAGTAAAACAAATCACTTCTTATTCCACCACTGGTGAAATCTGAAGCTGGATAGTGACCTTCTGGTCAGCTCTCCTCCTTTACAAACACACACACACTCAAACACACATACTGACTTTCTGTATGCATCTCTCAAGGTCTAATTTCCACTCTGAACAGACAATTTTTATTCACAGTCACATCTGTATTTAATCTAGTAATTACATATGCAGGCAGACAAAAATATTAATGTTAAATCCCAGAGAAGTTTATAACATCATTCATAATAATAATGACACACATACTTACAACCACACAGCCACCTTCAGTTGCTTTGGCTTTTCAGTGATCTGTAGATTTACTAACATTAAAATTAAATTTTAATTAAGCCATTTTGTAGACACTTTTATCCAAAGTGACTTACAAATGAGAAACATATGTAATATGTATTGCTTATGTATTGTAAGGTATTGCACTGCCAAGTTCCAAGAGAAGCTAGTGATACTCTTTATGCTAGTAGTACAGAAGCTAAAGCAGAAAAAATAGACACACACACACACACACACACACACACACACACACACACACACACACACTGGTCTACCTATCATTATGAGGACTTTACAAAGACATTATGCTTTTTATACTGTACAAACTATAGATTATATACCCTAAACCAAACACACCCCCTAAACCTAACACAACCCCTAAACCTAACACAATCCCTAAACCCAACACAACCCCTAAACCCAACACACCCCCTAAACCTAACACAATCCCTAAACCCAACAAAACCCCTAAACCCAACACAACCCCTAAACCCAACACAATCCCTAAACCCAACACAACCCCTAAACTAACACAACCCCTAAACCCAACACAATCTCTAAACCCAACACACCCCCTAAACCTAACACAACCCCTAAACCCAACACAACCCCTAAACCTAACACAATCCCTAAACCTAACACAATCCCTAAACCCAACACAACCCCTAAACCCAACACAACCCCTAAACCTAACACAATCCCTAAACCTAACACAATCCCTAAACCCAACACAACCCCTAAACCCAACACACCCCCTAAACCTAACACAATCCCTAAACCTAACACAACCCCTAAACCTAACACAACCCCTAAACCCAACCTATCATTATGAGGACTTTACAAAGACATTATGCTGTACAAATTATAGATTATATACCCTAAACCAAACACACCCCCTAAACCTAACACAACCCCTAAACCCAACACACCCCCTAAACCTAACACAATTCCTAAACCTAACACAACCCCTAAACCTAACACAACCCCTAAACCCAACCTATCATTATGAGGACTTTACAAAGACATTATGCTGTACAAATTATAGATTATGTACCCTAAACCAAACACACCCCCTAAACCTAACACAACCCCTAAACCCAACACAACCCCTAAACCCAACACAATCCCTAAACCTAACACAATCCCTAAACCCAACACAACCCCTAAACCCAACACAACCCCTAAACCTAACACAACCCCTAAACCCAACACAACCCCTAAACCTAACACAATCCCTAAACCCAACACAACCCCTAAAATAACACAATCCCTAAACCCAACACAACCCCTAAACCCAACACAACCCCTAAACTAACACAATCCCTAAACCCAACACAACCCCTAAACTAACACAATCCCTAAACCTAACACAACCCCTAAACCCAACACAACCCCTAAACCCAACACAACCCCTAAACCTAACACAATCCCTAAACCCAACACAACCCCTAAACCCAACACAATCCCTAAACCCAACACAACCCCTAAACTAACACAATCCCTAAACCTAACACAACCCCTAAACCCAACACAACCCCTAAACCTAACACAATCCCTAAACCCAACACAACCCCTAAACCCAACACAACCCCTAAACCTAACCCTTACAAAAAACTTTCTGCATTTTTACATGTTCAATAAAACATTGTTTAATATGTTTTTTATGATATTTAAATTATGGGGACACTAGAAGTGTCCTCATAAACCACATTTATAGCATAATACCCTTGAAATTACCAGTTTGTAACCTAAAAAAAATGTCCTCGTAAACCACATAAACATGCCTTATATATATATATATATATATATATATATATATATATATATATATATATATATAACTGAATTGTACTTGTTGAGTATCTTAATGTACTAAGTTAGAGGGTCCCCTATTTAATTACGGCAAAACAGTTTGGGAAACGGGTCTGAGGCTATGCTTGAAATTGAATACTAGCATTCTACTTACTGAGATTTCCTTAATCTTTTTTTTTTAGAACTTGTAAGTATGAGTATTGTGGACTTATTTTAATTGAGTTAACTAAACTTAAAACTTTGAGTATTCTTAACTTAAAAGAGTTTAGTTTATTGCATTAATTTCTTTAATCAAACAAAAATCTGTTTAAGCTCTGTTAATATACCTAATAAACTCTAAAAAAAATAATCGAACTCAGATGGTTTAAGGAAACTGATTGCCTTAAATGTATTAAGTTCAGAATACTAAATTGAAAATAGTGTTACTCAAATTACTTAAGTTACATCATAAAAAATAGCATTATTAAAACAATAATGTGCACAATATTTTCTCTAAATCCCATGAGAAAATTATTGTGCAAGCACTTCACCAAAGTACCTGACTCTATATTAATGGTAGCCATTATCAGTCAGACTAATACAAAAGTCTTTAAAAGTTTTGCATCATTAGGTAGCATAGGGTGTGGGAGATTGCTTTTTGATGCGATAGTTGCAAGATGGTACAAGATGTGTGGCTGGCCGAATGGTGAAAGGACCCATTCATAATAAGGGTCATAGACTAGACCTTGTTCTGTTGCATGGATTTTCTATTTGTGATCTTGAAATCTGTGATTTAAGTAAGCCTGTTATGTTTACCTGTTCTATTTTAAATCAAATTTCAAAAACCAATAGGCTGGTACACTGGTCTTGCGTGTTCAGTTCTACATCGAGTGATGAGTTTTCTGTATTATTGAAAGAGGCTTGTCAGCTTTATGCCTTTGAATGCCCTTCCAATTATTTAAATGCAGAATAACACCTTACGATGTTTAATTCTATTTGTACTGGCATTGAGGGCGGCACGGTGGTGCAGCGGTTAGCACTGTCGCCTCACAGCAAGAAGGTCGTGGGTTCAAACCCCGGTTGCCCCGGCCATTCTGTGTGGAGTTTGCATGTTCTCCCCGTGTCTGCGTGGGTTCTCTCCGGGTTCTCCGGCTTCCTCCCACCATCCAAAGACATGCAGGTTAGGTTAATTGGTGTCTCCAAAAATTGCCCTAGGTGTGAATGTGAGTGTGAGTGTGTGTCTGTATATGTGTGGCCCTGCGATGGACTGGCGACCTGTCCAGGGTGTACCCTGCCTTTCGCCCAATGTTAGCTGGGATAGGCTCCAGCCCCCCGTGACCCTGTACGCAGGATAAGCGGTTGATGATGGATGGATGGATGGATGGATGTACTGGCATCTTCGACTCAGTAGTTCCTTTGAGAGCAAAATAACAAAAACCCAAATCTGAGCCTTGGTAATATAATCATAATAATATATCAGAAAGCAGTGAAGGCTGCTAATTCTAATTATTTCTCTGACATTATAGCAAAAGACCAAAGGACTCTTTTTGACACTATAAATTCTATTATTAATCCTTCTGTTATTGCCCTCTTTGATGCTTCAACTAAAGTATGTGAAAGTTTTCTTAGGTTTTTCATGGATAAAATAGTTGATATTAGACAGCATATTTTACTCTCCAATTATGATCAATCTGACGTTTTCTAAGAGATAAACAGTACTTTTGTGATACTTCTGCTTTTAGATCTAAGCGCTGCGTTTCATACTGTAGATCACAGTTTCCTTATTTCTCACCTTGAACAATGTGTGGGTATGAAAGGCTCTCAAGTGTTCTCAATTGATTTAAATCCTATTTGGATTTATGATAGAAATGTTTCAGTTTGTATTGATGGTTTTTCATTGTCTAAATCTACTTTGACATATGGGGTACCGCAAGGCTCCATTCTTACCCCAATTTAGTTTTCATTATATGCTTCCTTTGTTATCAGTCTTTAACAAACATGGAGTGTCATTTCATTGTTATGGAGGCGACACTCAAATGTATTTGCCCTTGATGCATAATGACAATAATGGCTTAAAGTCCTTAGCCCCCTGCCTGTCAGATATTAAATCATGGATGTCCTTAAACTTTTAAAATCTAAATGAGAGTAAAACTCATATTTGTGTTTGGGACATCAGGCATCTCAGTCAGCATTAATCTTGATTTTTGTGATTTGGCATCTTATGTTAAACCCTCTGTGAAAAATATAGGTATCGTATTTGACACTGCACTGAAATTTGATAAGCAGATAAATGCTGTCGTCAAACCCAGCTTTTTTCAAATAAGACTTCTAGCTAAGGTTAAACGGATTTAGCATTTATAGAGTTTGAGAGGGTTTTGCATGCTTTTGTTTCATCTTGACTACTGCTCTTCACTTTCATTCATTCCAAACAGTCCAAAATGCAGCTGCTAGACTTTTGACTAGTACTCGTAATATGAACACATTGCCCATTTTACACTCTGTGCATTGGTTGCCAGTCCATTATAGAATTGAATTCTATAGAATAGAATTTTAAAATGTTACTGTTTGTTTTTAAGACTTTAAATGGACCGGCACCTCCTTATCTTTCTGACTTTCTGTGTAAATACATCTTTTAGATGTCTAAAGTCATCTGATCAGAGACTATTGAAGGTTCCTAGGTATAGACTGAAGTTGAGGGACGACCATGCTTTTGCTATAGCCGGCCCAAAACTGTGGAACGGTTTACCTGTGTCCCTCAGAACAGTTTTGATAGAATAGCTATAATAGGTGTAGGCGTATAATCAATCTTAGAGTCTGTCATGGGTGGTGTAAGCTTAAACATGCTTGTGATGTCCTTTTTTCTTGCACTGTGGTTGTAGAGCATAGTTCTTGAGACATTTGTGGTGCATTTTGTGATGTCCTTTAGGAATGGGTGGATCGATTCTAAAAGTATCGATACCTCCGATACTGATGTTTGATTAAAAATATCGATCCTCACCCAAAAAATATCCATTCTAAATGGAATAAATACAATTCTAAATACATAAACAAATGTACCTTTTTCAGGACACTGTATTTTAAAGATAATTTTGTAAGAATCCAAATAACTTTACAGATCTTTATTGTAAAGGGTTTAAACAATATTTTCCATGCTTGTTCAATGAACCATAAACAATTAATGAACATGCACCTGTGAAATGGTCGTATGACACTAACAGTTTACAGATGGTAGAAAATTAAGGTCACAGTTATAAAAACTTAGGACACTAAAGAGACCTTTCTTCTGACTCTGAAAAACACCAAAAGAAAGTTGCACAGGGTCTCTGCTCATCTCTGTGAACATGCCTTAGGCATGCTGCATGGAGGCATGAGGGCTGCAGATGTGGACAGGGCAATAAATTACAATGTCCGTACTGTGAGATGCCTAAGACAGTGCTTCAGGGAGACAAGAAGGACAGCTGATCATCCTTGCAGTGGCAAACCACGTGTAACAACACCTGCACTGGATCGGTAATATCACACCTGCAGGACAGGTACAGGATGGAAACAACAGCTGCCCAAGTTACACCAGGAACACACAATCCCTCCATCAGTGCTCTGACTGTCTGCAATAGGCTTTACTGAGGGCTTGTAGGCCTGTTGTAAGGCAAGTCCTTACCAGAGTTCACCGGCAACAACGTCACCTTTAGGCACAAACCCACCTACGCTGGAACAGACAGGACTGGCAAAAAGTGACAAGTCTTCACTGACGAGTTGCAGTTTTGTCTCATTAGGGGGGATGGTTGGACTCGCTATTATCGTCAAAGGAATGAGCGTTACACCTGTACTCTGGAGCGGGATCGATTTGGAGGTGGAGGGTTCGTTATGGTCTGGGGCGGTGTGTCACAGCATCATCAGACTGAGCTTGTTGTCATTGCAGGCAATCTCAATGCTGTGCATTACAGGGAAGACATCTTCCTCCCTCATGTGGTACCCTACTGCAGGCTCATCCTGACATGATCCTCCAGCATGACAATGCCACCAGCCATACTGCTTGTTCTGTGTGTGATTTCCTGCAAGACAGGGATTTAAGTGTTCTGCCATGGTCATAAAGAGCCCAGATCTCAATCCCATTGAGAACGTCTGGGATCTGTTGGTTCGGAGGGTGAGGGCTAGGGCCATTCTCCCCAGCAATGTTCGGGAACTTGCAAGTGTATTGGTGGAAGAGTGGGGTAACATCTCACAGCAAGAACTAGCAAATCTGGTGCAGTCCATGATGAGGAGATTCACTGCAGTACTTAATACAGCAGGTGGTCACACAAGACACTGACTGACTTTTGATTTTGACCCCTTTATATATATATATATATATTGATTTTAGGAAGGGGTTCCCCACAAAGGGGTCATCATACAGTATTGTGTGGTTCTCAGCATTAGAAAGTTGAAACAAATCTCTGTTATAATGCACAGTTTGGCATATTTAGTAGGTTTGACTTCTATGCACACAAAGTTGCAAACTATGCACAGAATTCATACTATATACAGAAATGTTAAAATGGAGTTGATTAGAGTAAATTGGTAGCATCTTTTCCATACAATGAAACAACAAATCTACACAAGAGACACACTTGTGCCACCTTTTGGTACAATTGGGAAATACTAATAAGTCTTGAATTTTAACAATTATGATAAATCATGCAGACCAATTAAAATCAATGTCAAAACTCCCTAAGCTTGACCTAGCCTATCCGAATACCAATTATGAAAGAAGAGATGTCCTATGCAAGTACGTACTTGAAAAGATAGCGTGGTCATTTATAGCCAGACAATTAATAAACAAACAAACAAAAAACAAAAAAAAAAAACAAAAAAAAAAAAATATATATATATATATATATATATATATATATATATATATATATATATATATATACTTTAACTATTTAACACAGTGTCATCATACTATGGTTTTAACAGTAAGGCACAGATATATATATAATGCAAACAACTTTCACTTCTCGGCAATCATTAACAGTTCTGTTGTAGTGGCAGTTTTCTAGAGTACACATGCTTTGCATATGTGACCAAATGTTTGTGCAAGGCTATGTGTATGGTGCAGTCGGGTGGTGGGCTTCTGGAAAACTGCCATCAGATGTAGCACTGGTTTTTGTCAGGGTTGTTGTCATCTGTATGAGGCCCTAAAAGTAAGGCTTATCTGAAATGAGGTAATGAGGCATGACAGAAATTAACAGACTATTTAAAAAATACAGACGAAAAATGCGATTGTGGAAGCTGATACTTCTAAAATATGATGAGGGCTGTAAATCAGACAGATAAATTGCAGACTCTGTTGAGGTATATCGAATGTCCTGTCTGAACTTAACTGCATAAACTTAAATTCTAGATCATATATCTCACTTTACAGACCTGTCGCTCCTAATGCTTCACTTCAGTTAAAACGTCAGTTAAATGTTTACTGTTCTTATGTGATCCATATGCTGTAAATACAGATGCAGTTTCAAACACAATATCTTCTAAATTCACACTTAGTATCATTGTGGTACCATACCTAGGTTTTTTTTTTAGGTTTTTTTTTTGAACATCATACTATGGTAATGCTATTTTTTTGGGACATGTAACATAGTAATAAACTAGTAGTCTTTTTCAAGTCAGAGCAACGTACATTTTTAAACAGTGAACATATCGAGCACACTATCACATAAGTGCGAAGCACTATGAACTTCATATTGTTGCATCTGCTACTGAGCATGCCCACTGAAGAAGCATTGTGGCTTAAATTAATACTTGCACTTAAATGTATTTAAGTGTGTTGAATTATGAGGATATGTAAATTGTTTGTAAATAATCTGGTTTTAATTTAAAGCTACACTATGTAACATTTGGCCCTCTAGTGGTTAAAAAAATAAAACTTTGTGTGTCTTACGGAAGAACATTTTTATGGTAATGATGTAAGTCATGCTTCGGCTCTGGTTCGAGGCACCGGTGTACACATGGATACAGGACATCTTATCAGAGCAAATGGACAAATAAATAATAAAAGAAAGGAAAAGATGGATATCTGAAAACATGTCATCTGAGCAGGTAAGAGCCATATCTTTTGCTGTTGTTTTGACTTATTGGAACCATTGATGTTTTGAAATTTTGAAATGAATGACATTACAAAAGTTAGGCAATGTTTGTTAACACTAGAAACAATGATTGCTAGTCTGATCAAACGTTGTAAAGTTTTTATAATTGCAGGATATTCTGACCAAATAGACCACAGTAGTAACTAATTTATAGATTGTCATTGTTACTAACCAGTGGTAAACATCATTTCAAGACTCACATGTCCTTGGCAAGTCTAGGATTAAAGGATTTATTAATATAAATGATTGCCATTATAAGGAAAAATACACACGTGTGCTAGCAGGGGAAAAGTTCTGCACCGATTACAGTAAAATTATTGTATTTCACAACACACAGAGAGACGTGTGTGTGTGTGTGTGTGTGATTACACAACTACACATAAACCATTTCAATAAAATGTCAACTGTTGAGTAAGAAAAAAGTAATCTCTAGGTTGCTTTTAAATCCTTTCAGATCGGGAGTTGTAGCCACCTCTTTCAAGAAATTGTTACCTACTCAACTTATTTAATTGGACCAAGTACTTGGTACCTTGGTGGGCCTGACACATGATCATCTTATGTAAAAATGTGGATCTGCTTATTTCAAGGATATTGAAAATGATGGTCACATGTACTTGAAAATGTAAGTTTATTGTGTTTTGAATTTTGTTTTCATTGAGTTGGCAAAATTATTGTATTGAGTTAATGAAACTTACAAGCCAAATGGAAATGTTAAGTAGTTACAGCTAATTTGCATGAAGTTGTGTAAACTCAAAAATGCTTTGCAGCTGGATGCTTTACTATTTACTCAACTTAAAAAAAAAAAATTCAGTGTAACAGAAGATGATGTTTTTGGTGTTCAAAGAATTTAACGAAATCTTTAGAGTTTCTTAGTTTGTCTCAATGTGAAGATTTTATGAATTGAACAATTTGACACGATGGTCTTTGTCAGTATTAACCGCACAACTTTGCATGTTAAAATCATTTTATTAAGGCACATCAGAAGTGTTTGAATTACATAGAAGAGTCAAAATTAGCACAAAACTTGGCACACATTTTATCAAAACAACAACAAACACACAAAATGGATTCATAACTACATATAACGTAGTAGTGTAAAAGTCAACAATCCTCAGATTTACTTACATTAAAGACGAACTTCAACTCCTTCAAGTGCCATTTCAGACATGATCTAATTAAGATTCCATGTTATTCAAAATTACACCTTTTCAAATTAGGTCTTAATTACCAAATACAATTTGATAATTCAGCCTGATCTCAAAAAAATGACGTGACTGTGGCAACATTTTTGCTAAATTAATTTACGTGGCTAATTTCACATACTGTATGCAGTCTGAGATGAAGTGTCCACTGAGGGCACTAAAAGTTAAATGTTCTCCCAATTAATGCATATGTGAGATGAAAAACGCAATAGCTGAAATAACCACATCATTTTGTGGCGTTTCTATGACACTTTCAGCTGACATGTCGACTCGCAAGCTTTTCTGGACTCGATCGTCATGGTTACTATTGTAACCTCCGTTCCCCGAGGGAGGGAATGAGACATTGTGTTGAAGGAAGTGACACAAGGGGTCTTCTCGGATGCCGAATCATACCTCTGAACCTGAGAAAAGGCCAATGTCAAGTTGGCAGACAGAATTTGCATGCCCCGTCCTGGACATACGGGTATAAAGGGAAGCGGGGCAGCGAATGCCAGTCAGGATTTTGCACTGAGGAGCCGAATGATGAAGCACGGCCATTTACAGTGCTAGGTCTAGTGCTGTGGCAGGAGGGACACAACGTCTAGTTCCCTCCCTCGGGGAACGGAGGTTACAATAGTAACCATGACGTTCCCCTTCTGTCACTCTCTCGACATTGTGTCGAAGAGTTTTGCATACCCACCTTAGGTTTTCCCACACCCCTGAGGGGGAAAAAGGTGTTACATGCTAGCATGGGAGCAAGCCCAGCAGAAGTGGCCGTCTTTCTCACTATGTCTCGCACATAGGACGTAAAGCGGCTGGGGCCCAACTTAAGTTAGGGAAGGTGGTCTTTCCTCGGGGGGTGTAGGGTGTAGGTGCTGAGAGAAGACTCGAAACACTTGTCCTGCTCCGTGCACCCGGCAGGGGGTGGCTTAGAGACTGAGGAAGAGGCCTAAGGAGGCGTCTTCAGAACTCGTGCTGGGCGCTGAGGCGAGACCGGAGGTAAGGTAGCTGTCCGGCCCGCAAATTTCCTATTCTTTCAGGAGGGGAAGACCCTGCAGAGGCCACACCCTGCCCAGTCCAGGGGGAGGTAATGTGTGGCAAATACACCACGTGGGTTGTGAAGCCAGACGTGGGATACGTCGCAGTGGTAGATCCAGCCAAACGAAGGGGGGACTCTACAGACACGGAGCCGAGGCAGCGGGGCTGCCTGAGTGAAACGCGGGTCCGCCGACAGTGGTACGATTCGACGTCCGAGAAGACCCCTTGTGTCACTTCCTTTGACACAACGTCGAGAGAGTGACAGAAGGGGAACACTGGTGTTCCACATTCAAATTCCAACGCTCTATCAGTTTGCAATGTTGACACGCTTGAATAAGCTTGTAAATGTAGTTGGTTATATGATGCAAGCATTAAAATGTATCATCTTTAAAATCACGTGTTATAGTAAAAGTATTTCAATGTCATAAGATAGCATTGTGTGAGTAGCAGGGTGAAAAATAAGTGTTTATGGAGTGTTAATCTGCTGTTTTAGTCGTGATTTGTGTAAAAGTAATTAAAACTCTAGTGTTTATTCCACCAGAAAATTGCAGCGATACGTTGAACGAGATACTTTTAACTAATTTTGCAAAAATGCATTCATAGTAACAATGTTCTATGAGACCAGGATGCGTTAATCAGGGCACATATGCCCAAATCACATAATGAACATGAATGTCAGTGAGGCAAAACCATCCTCTACAAAATACTCAGTATTCGTTTACACTTTCCCAGTTAAGAAAAACTGAATCCATGGATGGATGCCACATTAATTAGTCATGAATGTTTGTGAGTTGTTCTGAAGCCCTCTCAGTGTTCTCTCAGTGAACTGATAGGTGAGTTTTCGCTTCACTTTGCAGATTTCTCCAGTTCGTGAGTAGTTTCTTAAAGCTCGAGCCATTTTCTGGTACGTCATGGTCTTGCGGTTGCCCTTGCGTCTGCCCCACATCTCTGCCAGCTTCTCCTTGTTCTGGGAGGAGAACTGGAAAGTGCCGTTGCTGGACTGGACCCACCAAATGCAGCTCCTCATATCTGGTGTCTGTAGCATCTCATACAAGAACTGAAACAGCCGTTCTTTCCGTTTGCCTGAGAAATTACACTGTTTTATTATTTTTTTAAATAGCAGAAAATACTGTTGGATCTATATGGGTGTTTCTTCAACTTTGAGCAATTTCATGTCCGAGGGGTTGATTTGAACATATTTAAACTTTTTTTCTATTTGTTATATGAAGGTCACATTAAAATTGACATGGAAACTTATACTTTTCAATTGACTTTTATTCACAGAATTGACTGTTTTAGCCAGACTTTCAGTATTAAACTAAGGAAACCCATAATAAAATACAAATTATTATATGTTTAAAACTATGATCATCTGAACAAACAGTGAAATAAACAAACTATTTCAGTATTTATTGTGAGAAAAATTATTTTAGACATTGAAACTGTCATTTCCACCACACCAAATATTTTAAAATTAAGTTTTTTTTAAAGATTGTGTACTTCTTAACCAAGTTGATAAAAGTAAAGATCATGCTTGAGATTAAATATGAGACAAGTGAAGTAATGTAATTTCCAATCAAACTGTAAATTTGACGAGCAAAAATGTTTTAATTCTAATAAAAAAAAAAACCAATTGTATTTAATTGTGTGTATACATAAAATGTTAACTATGAAATTAGCCTTAGCAAAACAAAGGAGTCTGACAATTTTTTTATTTATTTTTTTACTTTAAAGATGTAATTTCCATCACTGTCATTTCCACCACAGATTTCAATTTAACACAATACAGAATTTGAGTTGTGGTTGGAAATGACTCTGTGGTTGGAATTTTCATGATTTTCAGGAAAAAAGGGTCATCAAGATGCTTTAGGATTGGTTGCAAATTCTGTTAGCAATACCACTGGGAATTTTGGAACAATAATCAACACAACATTTCATGCAATCTCTATTAACATATTCCAAAATAGTGATAAACAAAAGTAGCCTATTTTAAAGAATGGCTTCATTTCAAACTGTCTAAACAGGCTCATTCACAAAAATTAATCAGTCTTTCCAAAGCTGAAATGAAAATAGGACAAACCAGCGTCAAAATGCATGTTTCTCCATTTCTGGCAAGCAACATAAGTTGCATACATCTACGACTGAATGTGCCATCTAAGCAACTGCCAATGACATATAGCTCTCTCCAGGTATATTAGCATTCCTTGGGACAAACAATGCTGTGTCTTACCTGAAAGCCGCGCCAGAGCCAAGGAATCACACACAATCTGTCCCTTCCTGTCTGTGGTCGGAGATGGTGGATATTCTTGGCAACCAGAACTGGTGGACAGGGAGTCTGTATCACTGCACTGGTTTGTGTCATACTGGCAGTGTCTCTACAACATAGACTATTATTATTATCAACCGAGAACAGGTCTTATAACTACACAACGAACATAACCAAAGTAGTGACTATTGGACAACTACAGTCCTTTTGTCCTGTAACTTACCCATTCATTGGGACTGGACTGACAAAGCCACGTCTGTTGCTGCTGTTGATGTTCATGTCTCTCGCCTGTACCTGATGTTCCACCATAATTCCATTCATATGTATAGCGACCAGACCAGCTGTTCTCTATAGAAACATTTCAC
The DNA here is from genome assembly GCA_032164185.1 of Moxostoma hubbsi. Lineage (NCBI taxonomy): Eukaryota > Metazoa > Chordata > Actinopteri > Cypriniformes > Catostomidae > Moxostoma > Moxostoma hubbsi. The sequence goes on along the minus strand of JAVLUX010000020.1, from coordinate 9,727,480 downwards.
TCATTAATATTACATGTATGCTCACAACAGACATCATGCATTCTGTACCGAGTCAGACTATAAGAAACTGGTTATTTGTGGTTATGTGGTGAACAATGAAGTGTGTCATTTTTCAATGTTAAAATACTTTCTCATATCTCTATGTGCTTAGACAAATAATTAAGCCATTCATATATTGATTTCCCCCCCAAGTGTAAACACTGTGGCTCTGTGGGGTGGGTAATAACTTTGCAGTTCTGTTTGTGGTGCTTGTGGTTTAGAAATAACACATTTCACCTTTTTTAAACGATACATTTCCCACCATTTGTACAGCTAAACTGAACTTTTTTAATATGTGGAATGGGACACACAATTGAGCTTTGTCAAGGAAGAAATTACATTTTAAATGACATTTTTTAATTGCATTTAAAAAATAAATAGAAGTGAACCTTTCCTAAGTAGTCTCTTATGGTGACCAGTGTTGTTGCTTTTTTGTCACTGTAACACTCACCTGCCATACCGTGCTCCTCTTCACTTCTCCGTTGGACACATAATCCTGACATCACCTCCACTGAGTGCTCCTGCAGGTACTCCTCAATGACGTCAAGGTCCACGTTACCTGATGACAGCTCTCTCGGGCCCAGGTCTTGAAAATATTGAATCTGGATATGGGATATATGAAAACACAATAGAAACATATGAAGCTGATGTATCTTAGTTAACATAGAATCAGACACCATACTAAAAAAACTTCATATTGGTATTTAAGAGCTTATTTTTCAAATGAAAACAGAAAAGCTTGATATGAATAATTCCATATATATATATATATATATATATATATATATATATATATATATATATATATATATATTGTGTCAGCCAACATATAGTTTATCAGTCATTAAAAAAAAATTATCTTTCATTTGAGTTACATATATCTAAAATAAAAAAGTTTAAAAATTATGTTTTACAAGATACAACAAAAGTATTAATTTGTTAGTTTCAATATGTTGTTGCATTGTTCATACATTAAAAGCACCTGCATTTACATCAATAGTTACATTGTTAACATTACCTCTACTCCTAAACCTAACCAAACCTAACCTCTACCTCAGTAGCGTCAGATGTGAATCTTGTGATACTTTTGCAGAACAACATGTAGTTACACAATAAGTACATTGCATTGTACATATTTTAAACTTAGTACATATTAGTTAAAGACACCTAATATAAAGTGGGACCAAACTGTTTAACAGGAATATTTACACAGTAAGAAAATAATAAAATGTTCATAGATAAGACTTAGACTATTAACATGCCATACAGGCGGTTATAACAATTTACCTAACAATTAATATTCAAGAGAATGTGTAATTCCCCCTCTGGCTCAATGAATGCTGAAAGTGAAATAATTCAAGGAGGTTGCATTGTGAGTGAGAGTACATCGTTTCTTTAGTAATATTATGCATCTAATTTGACAGACAAATTAGTGCACAGATCCTACATTTACCGTACACCGTATTAACCACACTATTATTTTTAATAACAGTCTTTTCATGCTTTCGTCTTTACTTTAGCTTTCTCAATCGTATTCCCCTCAGTCAAACAAAAACAGAAGTATGAATAATACTCACGGTTTCAAGGGTTGCCAACATCTGAAAAACAAAACAAAACAATAAGCATACCATACAACACATACAAAACACAAGCAGAAAAGGAGAACAAACAGCTCTGATGTAACTTTGTATGACTACATAGAATGAACAGAATGTTGTTAGAATGCAGTATGATTCAAATCTTTTGAATTGTATGTTATCAGTCAAGTGCGACACATGCAAAGAAGAAGAAAAATTAAAAAAATAAAACAAACCTTAAAGTAAAATCTGCTGACACAGATTGTTTACATGTTTATTTACCTTGTAGTTCCAATGCCTGAGACAGTTTTGAACAGATCACTAGTGTAAACGAGTGTCTGGAATTGGAGTGCTGAACAAGAGCTTGTTAGAGAACGAATAAGAGGGTGGAGCAGTTCATCACCTGTAGTACACACCTGTTGCCCAGTCTGTCCCTTTTATATGTTCTAGACTCTCTCTCTCTCTCTCTCTCTCTCTCTCTGTCTTTCCCTACACCTCCCCCTCCCTCCTACTGGCAAATATTCATAACATTTAGTCAGCCTTCTATCACCCAAATGCAAATCTCTATCCATCAAACATTCAGCTGGGTTTAACGGTATGGGCAGGTCATAGGACTACTCCCCTTTGCTCTGTCTGTCTCAAAGCCTTCTGGGCATTTGATCTGTGTTGTGTCCTAATCTGCAAAATTTTACATGTAACTGTCACTGCAATTATTTATGTAATTAATGTATTAAGCAGATCCAGACAAATGCAGTGTTCTTTGTCTGTTTAAATCCTGCTGTTGACATTATTAGGACAAGATACCATCCATCCATCCATCGTCAACCGCTTATCCTTTACAGGGTCGCGGGGGGCTGGAGCCTATCCCAGCTAACATTGGGCGAATGGCGGGGTACACCCTGGACAGGTCGCCAGTCCATCGCAGGGTCACACATATACAGACAACCACTCACACTCACATCCACACCTAGGGCAATTTTTTGGGAGACATCAATTAACCTAGCAACCCGGTATCACGCCAAAGCGTGAAATAGACACGCTGGTCCACTAGCGGATGCGTGTCGGTGTCACGCTTTGCCTCCTCTAGGCGTGTGCATGACACGCGCGCGTCTAGGTAGAATACCAGCAGGGGGCAATCATTTCCTCAACGCCAACAACTCTCCGCGCACCAAAGAGAAAGCGATATATCGCGTTCTCCAATTCCGGTTAGCAGGATATATATTTTTTCCATTTATAAGCTTATTTTTTACGTGAGGAAGATATAACATCAGCATAGGATACTCGACAACATCAGTGTCGATATTTCAGGATCGAACGCTGCTTTCTGTGATTAATTTCCATTAACGTTATTGACCACAGTAACGTTAACAGCACCACAGATTAAACAACATCTGTCTCCACAGCCCACACACACATATAACAACGTTAGGCTACAGCAACGTTAGGATTTCTTCATGACAGCACTATAATGAACAAATATGTCCTGAACGTAGTATGTGTAGTAACCCTTTATTGTCACATAGTCACAAGTGAAAGTAACCAGCGAAATTGGCCATCATCCTGCCCGTACGAACATACAATACGACAACGGTATCGCTTACTCTTTGGTGCGCGGAGAGTTGTTGGCGTTGAGGAAATGATTGCCCCCTGCTGGTATTGCAACTGCACACGCCTAGAGGAGGCAAAGCGTGACACCGACACGCATCCGCTAGTGGACCAGCGTGTCTATTTCACGCCTTGGCGTGATATCGGGTTGAACCTAGCCTGCATGTCTTTGGATGGTGGGAGGAAGCCGGAGTACCCGGAGAGAACCCACGCAGACACGGGGAGAACATGCAAACTCATCCGCCTGGACGTGGAGGAACGGCCGCCGACCGCGAGGGGAGAAGGGGCTCTTGGCCGTTGGGGCCGCTGCCAGGGGCAGGGGAGTCCCCTACTAGCCACTGGAACGTAGTGGGGTTGGAGACCGCCGACCGCATACGAGGGGAGGGCTCGCCGTCGACCGCCTGGAGCGGGAGAACCGCTGCCATTGGCGGGGGGAGGCCCCTTCGACTCCCAGGGAACGCGGCGGGGCGTTCCGTCCGCCAGGGGCTAAGGACTGCCTCCGATCCGCCCGGAGAGGCGCGGCTGTCATCCTGTAGAGGGTGGAGAAGTGGCTGAGGAACGAGCTATGGCGTATCAGAGAACCGGCGAGTAAGTTTTTTTTTTTTTATCTCTCTCTCCTCTCTCTCTCTCACTGCCACTCTGCGTTGGCCTTTTCCCTCTTTTTTAAATTATGGTGTTTGTGGGAGGGGAGGTACTGCCCAGTGCAGGATGGACACCCCAAGAACGGGGGAGGAATGTGGCACGGTGGAGGGCGGGGCCGGGTCTTGACTCAACCCGCCCGGTCCTGTATTAGGCTAATTAAGCCTCCGAGAGGGTTAAAGGCCGATTGCGGACGACGTGCGGGAGAGAGAGATCGTTCACGGACATGTCCGTTGTCTTATGTGTTTGTCTTTTGAGTTTCTCATTAAACCTATTATTTTATATGTCAAGCTGGTCTCTCGCCTCTTCCTTGCCCGTGAAAATGAACTGTTCTACATACTGCTTAAATATAACAAAGTTACCATTGCTTTATTATTATTATTATTAGTAGTAGTATAACCGTGAGTAATACATAAGTTTACAATCGTGATCTATTTCTGACATACTTTTTTCATTTAAATTGAGCTTTTATTTTGGCTGAGCTTTTATTTTGAAGTGAATCAGAGCTCTGACGAAATAACGGCAGATTCCCAATGCGGAAAAGCAGGATGGTACGTGAATCACAGTAAATATAAAAATGCAAAAGTCTGCTATATAAATCAAAAGAATATGTATTTTGTATATGACTTGTGCTAAAAAGTGAATTAGTGCTCTACCTGCTATAAACAGTGTATGTGATGCTCATAAATGTTTCAAGGATCTCTAAATGTATGAGCGGTTTGTGTCTCTATGCCTGCACAACACCGGCTGCACACATTCACAAGCACTCACATTTAAAACACTACACATGAAAATGATCTGTTTATCTCATTATATCGCTGCTTTTGCTGTTAAATAATCTCACAAGGACATGACACAATTTTAATCTGTGCACTGAATGTTTACATAATGATGTTTGTACATCAGATGGCATCGTTTTTTTGGTATTGGAGCATTTTTACGAGTACGAGTTCAAGTACATGAGCGCGGTATTAGACCCGATTCTGATACCAGTATCATATCGGTGCACCTCTAGCTTAAAGCAATAGCACATTAATAGCCAAAGTTTAATATTTAGTAGTAAGAGGTTTGTTCAAATCCATAACCTTATAAATAAGCTATGCTTACCTAAATTGGTGAAGCAAACACCAATGAATATCATTTTCAGTACAATGGGTTGATTCATTTGAACAAATTTCCTGGTTTCCATGGGACCAGAACCCATGTCTGCATTAGTACCAAAGGGAAAGATATAAAAATGTCTGATGGGGAAGGCGTTTGTCAGTAATTCGGCAGTATAGGGTCGATTTCAATATTTGGAAGCAGCATTCACCATTTCCCATTTGATCACATTGGGTTTGATTTTTTTAATGGCCATAATGTAAAATAACTATAGCAAGGTTGACAGTGGGGTCCTCTGTAGCCTGCTCATTGGAGGCCCACTCAAAAAAATGTAGTTCTGAATTTTAGCCCCGGCCCTGGCTATTGGTCTCTCAGGACAGGCATACCCATTTGACCAGTTAAAGTTCTTTCACAAAAAATATTGTATAGTATGTTCTATTAATTCTATTAATATGAGTCAAATTAATTATTTAAAAAATGCAACACAAGAAGAGCAGCCTGTGGTGTAATAGCTCCTTTGTGATATAAAGCTTTGCTAGATAGGGAAATCCCTGCCCAGAGTTCAGAGCACTACAGAGAAATCTATACCTCAGAGGAACAGAGAAAAGAGTTGGAACATGAAATGAGGAACAGGTTAAGTGCAAGCTAACTCTCAACAGAAGTTAATCCTTGTTCTGTTAAAGCCAGGGTTTGATATTCCTGTTTTCAGACATTAATTAAATGCAAATGAAACACTTTATCATTATCTTACCATTGTCCTATATGGCATGGTTTCTTCCTTTACTGACAAGTCTATATTTTATTATATATATTTTTTGGTTTGATTGTGTTTTTGCCTATTATATGATCCAACGTCCATCCATCATTCCATCCATCTTCTAATGCCGCTTGTCCTATATAGGATTACGTGTAGTGCTGGAGCCTATCCCAGCTGTCTCGGGCGAAGGCAGGGAAACACCCTGAACAGGTGGCCAGTCCATCACATGACTATGATCCAACATGCAAAAACATTATGATAATAATACACCTGTCCTAAACAAGGTATGGTATATCATTCATATCCTTAGTAGCATAAATGGTGTGGGACAAGTTACACGCTGAAGTTTAGCACTTAAGAGTTGTTCCAAACGCCTTACCCTAAATATGAGTAGTAATATTCATTCAAATTAAAACCAATGGTTAACAGCTTGTTAAAATTATTCTTGGTCAGTGAAGCTTTTGTACACAGTACTATCAGTATGATTTAAAAGCATGTGTTTCTGCAAGGAAATAAATCATGAGAGCCTGTAAAACTTGATGAGTAACAGTAATGAGGTAATAAATGTCAAAAAAAAAAAAAAAAGATTTTCAAGGCTATAGTGATTTTCAATTCCAGGTACAACTGATAGGATACAAGTATATGTAATAAGCTTCATTACTGCAAACAAAAAATCTACAAAATTTAGCAGTAAATAGCAGATGTGTGATTTGAGAGAGTATGTACTATAAAATCACTGTTATTGAATCTATAGTTCCTGTTCTGGATGCTTTTTGGTCAATACAGCCTTCAAGCACACAATATAGTAACAGCTATGATGCAAAACACCTGTTCACCTAGATGCTGTGTGTTTCATTGCACAGCGCCCTCAAAGACCAACTATAAACCTTAACCTCCAGAAAGTGGGTGACACACTTACCAACTGTTTCGCTTTTAGTCGGAGGTATAACACACTTGCCGATTCAGAATAAAGTAGGGTGGATAGACATACCGACTCTCTCCAACTCTCTCTCTGATTCCTTGACACTTGGAGCTTGCCGAGATAACAACTGGATTACCATGTGAACATATATAATTGTAATGGAGTGATTTAGGTGTGTGATTGTGTATAATGTAAAAGGTATGTTCAATTAAAATAGTTGTGCCTCTGCTTTCTGATTTTATTGGCTATTGTAGTGTAGGAGAACCCCAGAAAATGCTTAGTGATGGAATCATCAGTGTTTGTGATATTATGTGGCTGAGTGCGGTCACTGACGAAAACGTTCAGATCAGCATGATGTCTTGTCAGTTCTTCAGTAAAAGAAGATGCTCATTGGTAACTTGACAAGACCACAAGAGCCCACCCTAATGACTGAACGATTTTTTCTGATAAGTTTGATGTGCTTCTCAAACTTGTATGACTTTCTTTCTCCCACGGAAAAACAAATGAAGATATTTTGATTGTGTAATTTATCCATAAGTTCACTCCAGTCTTCCGAAGTGATCAGGGCTGCATTTCCCAAAAGCATCATAAGCCTAAGTAGATCGTAGAAACCATTGGCCCCAATGATCTCTACGATCAACTTAAGTTTGTGATGCTTTTGGGAAATGCATCCCAGATTAATTTTGGGTAAGAACAAAGCAAAACTCCTTTTTTACTGAACATCTTGACATCAGCAGTCTCATTGGCGATCATGATTTCAAGCTTGATTACATTACGCATACAAGGAAGTTTAATCAAACTTGAATTCATGATTGGTCCAAGAGACTGCAATGTAAAGAGTCCGCTTTAGCTTACATTATAGGAACTGTATTTTCTAACAAAAGTATGGCACTTAATGAATTTGTGTAATAAAATTATAGTTTAATGAAATTTTGTGTCATTAATTGTTTTATAGTAATTGATATGTTAAAGCAATGAGGTACGAGAAGCCATATTATATTGTAAAAATAGTCATGTCTAAAAAGGTTGCAGGAACTCTGCTGCGCATTGTGCCTAATAACAGTCTTTAGCTATGACTATATATTCAATATAGCATAGCATCTCATTCCTTATTGCTTAAAATTTGTGTGGAATTCCAAGTGTACAACAGCAATACGGCATTCATATGTTGATTCAGACTGATCACACTGTGAATTCTGTGACAGGAAGTTCTGCTGATGAAATTGGTTTGTATACCGAAATTCAAAGCACTGCCCCCAGTGGCCAAAGCTGGAAGTGTTGTTGAGGTGAAATGTCAACACAACGCACCAAAGTTGTAGATTGTGTAATATAGTCAAAAGAAACGCATATTTTATTAACCCTACTCCTAACCAAAACCATAAACCTAACAGTCAGTGGAGTAAACATATAATATTAGAGCAAAAATGCTACTTCTGAAAATGTCTGATGGGAAATACCACTGATTCATGTTGGTTGATTTGTGATTGGCAGAAATAAAAAAAGAGGAGAAAAACAGACATATCAAGGTCAGAATATGACCTCTTACAAAGAGAGAGAAAAGAGAAAAAAAAAAAAGAAAAAGGTTAAAACAGCAAAGCATTTTCCAATTAATTTATTATCAAATAAAACAACAGATCATTTTGTGAGTTGGCATTTGCTATAAATCTCCAGTCAAATCTTTTGTTGTTAGACATGTCACTTTATTGAGGTCAAAGGTCAATGCACTTACTTCATCCGAAAAGGCATCTGCTATTATCAATTAAAAAAAAAAAAAAAAGAATGAATGGGGAAATGTTTTAGTTGTTGAACTTTATGACATCATAGACAAAACAATTCTAAGCTTGCAGCAGTTAGTGTCATGAGAAGTGATTAGTAATGAAAAGGCTGTGTATTCTTTGGCAGCTGGGAAAATATATCTGGATGATTTGTGTTGCTTTGTCAGATAAAGTCTGCCATCTGGAATATGGTACTTTTTATGAAGATATCTTACCACTCGATTTCTCCTTAACCTCCACTGAGTTATCAAACTGCCCTGAACAAGTGTTTGCTCTGTAAATAGGCCTTTGAATTCTCTTTGCAACATTTGTCCTGTGAGAATCCCACAACAATTTAACTGTTTGCTTGTGGATATTTTATTGGTTTGGTGTGAGTGTACCATATGGGTCTCAATTCTATGGAAAAGACACACTGTCAAAAATGGGAGACTGAATGCAGAGCTTTGGGCCATACATGGGAATTTACTGTGTGAAATTCCCAAATAGTCTTGACACAATTTTTTTTAAAAAAATCTAAAGTAATGATCAGTATGCAGTACATACTTGAAGATTTGGATAAAGATACTGTCAGCTGTATGGCCTCAAGTTATTGTTTATACATTGTTTGTATTTTTATTTGTTTTCTTCTGCTTATGCTTCCTTTTTTTTTTTTTTTTTTATTTGCAAAGTGTTTTTGTTTTGTTTTCACTCTTAGCAACTTGGTTATGTGTGGAAATGGCTTTTTGAAATTTTGTTGTTGAATTGCACGAACATTAGATATTGTTTTTTTTATATGAAAGGCAAATATGTGGCCCCAAACACATTGACACATTTTCTGTAATAAACAAAATAATAATAGCATCAAGGAGGCAAATAGTTTTAGAAGACGTGCTGTAAACCAGGCAAGCTCGTTTGGAAAAACCCCTGGCTCAAAGAATATATCTGGCAGTTGTGTTTTGTCAGGAGAAGTGCACCTGTTGCTGATAGTGACGGTGAGAGGATAAATGATAAAAAAAAGATAAAGATAGTGACAGCAGCAGGTGTAACGTAAGAGAGCAGATTTTATCATATGAATATTTAAGCATTTTATTTGTACTGCATACATAATTAATAAGTATACATGTGACAGACGTGAGCTTTCCAATAGTAAACAAAGGCACATGGTGTATCTAAGAATTGATCTTTAATTCTATTTATGATTTATTTAAGTTATATGTGCTGTGTTTTATGTAGGATCATAAATTCTTAGATGTTTGTCAGTTTGTCTGTTAAGAAGAATATCACACAGACAAAAGTTTGAGCTGATGATTATAAAGAATAAAGACAAGACAATTTTATTTATATAGCACATTTAATTCTCAATGGTAATTCAAAGTGTTTTACATAAAGATGATAAAGAAAATACAATCAATGAAGAACAATACATAAAATAAGAATACAAATTTATAAAATAAATACAAATGTGATTTAAAGAATATATTTAAATAAATAAAAACTAAGGGGAAAGATTACAGAAATAAATTTATGCAGTGCGATCGGTAAGCTCCAGGAGTCTAATGGTATGTTTGAGATAACTGGTGAGAAGTCCATTGATATAGTCCACCCTACTGGTGAAGAATGCATAAACAGGTTCATGAACAAGTCTTGAGTCGATACAAAACATCATATTTTTGCTATATTTTTTAGATGAAATTATGCTGATTTAGATATTGATTTGATATGACTACAGAAACGAAGGTCTGACTTCAAAATTACACCAGGGTTCCTGATTTTTGTCTTTTGATGCCTAGAAGCAAGGTATGTGTTCACCTTGGGAATTTAGTCTTTGTTGCACATCCAACCATTAATTTCGTCAATGCACATGCACAGAGAGTCTATGGGGCTGTAGTCATTTGGAAATAGGGCGATGGAGAGGTGGGTGTCATCTGCATAGATAGAGAAGGTGATTTGGTTCTTTTTTTATAATTTGCCCTATTTTGAGCATATACAGGTTGAAAAGGAGTTGTGCAAGAATTGAGGCCCTTGGGACTCCACACATTATGGATGTCCACTTATAGATATGACCCGAACCAGCTGAGGACTGTCCCAGAGAGCCCTACCCAGTTTGTCTAGGAGAATGTTGTGTACAACAGTGTCAAAGGCAGGCCTGATATCTAATAATACCATCACTGATATTTTGCTTGAATCAGTATCTAGGCAAATATAATTTATTATCTTCATACTGTTGAGTGGATTGGGAGAATGAGGGAGAAATAGATACTGTACTTTAGAACTCCAAATCTGTTTTAGTGGAGGCCATCTGATTTAAATAGTTCACTTTGTCTCCAGAAAATAAAAAAAATTGTCAATGTAAAATTCAGTCCCTTCATGTAACAAGGTCTGTGCAACCATGTAGGTATTTAGATCAAGCATCCAAGAAAACATATTTGTTCCTCAGGCTGCGAGTGGTCCACTGATGAACAACTGAACTTTCATTTTATTTCAGTTTATTGAAATCCTTCTTAAAGGGTTAGTTCACCCAAAAATTTAAATTATCCCATAATTGACTCACCCCCAAGCCATCCTAGGTGTATATGACTTTCTTCTTTCAGCCAAACACAATCAGAGTTATATTAAAAAATATCCTGGCTCTTCCAAGCTTTATAATATGAGTGAATGGTAACTTAGATTTTGAAGCCCCAAAAAGTGCAGCCATCCATAATAAAAGTAATCCAGGGGGTTAATGAAGGTCTTCTGAAGTGAAGCGATGCATTTTTAAGAGAAATATTCATATTTATAACTTTATAAACTATGATCACACATTCACAAGAGAGTCGAGTTCCGGGTTATGACATAGACATTGCGTAAGCTACGGTGAGAAGAGACGAAATGCAGAAGCACGCATTGTTTACAGCATAGGAAAATGATGGAAAGAAGTGAGTTGTTTTAGCTATCATACGCCGGAACTCGACTCTCTTGTGAATGGGTGGACGGCCGTTACCGGAAGCCAGTGATTATATCTTCGCTTCAGAAGGCCTTTATTAACCCCTTGGAGCTGCATGGATACATTTTTGATGGATGTATGCACTTTTCTGGGCTGCAAAAACTAAGGTACCATTCACTCCCATTATAAAGCATGGAAGAGCAAGGATATTTTTTTTTAAATAACTCTGATTGTGTTTGGCTGAAAGAAGAAAGCCATATACACCTAGTATAGCTTGAGGAATGAGTAAATTATGGGATCATTTTGATTTTTGGGTGAACTAACCCTTTAAGGAGTTCTGACTGCTCTTTCCGAACATCATTTTCCTCCATATGAAAAATAGCCTAATTTACAGTCTTAAGATTCATCAGAAAGTTCTAAAGTTCCTTATTTACATCAGGTACCTGTTTGAGCAAGGTAGCAAGTACTGTAGTGGTAGCCCTGCTAACATTGTTTCTGATTATGGGGTCACCCACAATCATACAGCTGGGTTTGGCTGTGATCTCAGCAGAATGCAGCTGCCTGCTCAACGTTGAGCGCCTGCAGTTGCAATGTTAGCTGCTGACTGATGTGACCTATGTCCGATCACGCTTTGGGATTCTTCGTCCTCATTCATTTTCCACTGCATGGTATAACTCGACCATGGTATAGTACCTGGTACCTGATACTTTTTAGTACCACCTCGGTCGAGGTTCCAAGCAAGCCGAGCCGATACTAAATGTGACGTCAAAACCCAGCAGATCACTGATTTCTCAGAGAGAATCGTCACTACCAGCGTCACTGGATTTGCGACACGGGACATCAACCCACTAGTTTTAAAGTTAGCAACAGCGATAGCAGTATAATTTGTTCACGCGACTTTCGAATTGTAAAAAGAAATGGCTGTGCGCAAAACCACGCCATGGTCAATAAATGAGGTGCAGACATTCCTCTCGTTAGCGACGAGCAAAACGAAAAAGTCTTTCAGGAAGTGTCTCAGCTGTTGGCCACACACAGCTCCCACCAGACCTACCTACAGTGTGGGGAAAAGTAAAAAAAAAAAAGTTAACTCTATACTCTGCTTGAAAGCTTCACTTTATTTAGTTGACCATCTACTGGAAAGCTTGCTTATAAAACCTCCAGGCCAATTTAACTGTTACACTTGTGTAAAATCACCATGCAACCACTGCTTCATGCAACACAATGAGCTAGTAGCTAACAGCTAGCAATTGTGTTATTGTTTATTGTTTTGTGTCGCGTTTAAGATGACGTCACGGCCGTAGAGGTGGCACAACTATGACGATCAGCCTATAATCCCACCCACGTTAGGCGGCACTAAACTGCAGTGGAAAAGCAAGCTCAGAAAAGTAAAGTGAGTAGAGTCTAGTCGAGACGAACCATAATGTGCAGTGGAAAAGTGCCAATTGTTTCAAGAAATCTTTTGTAGAAGTGTGTGGCAGTTTGGGTAGCAGGTGGAGTATGAGCCGAAAGGAGGCATTTTCTTTCTCACCAGCTGTGTTGCACAATTTCAGTAATGTAAACTGCCTGCAGAAGGAGGCTAGTAGACAGCTTTGACAGAAAATGTCCTTTGTTAGGAATAATTTAGTCCCCTAAGACTCTAGATATATTGTGGTTTTCGAATCAAGTCGTTTGAGCACTGTGCTGAACTGCTGATAGGAAAAAGAAGTTAAAATGCAAAAGCAAGGGAGCAAAGCATGGAGCAGTAAGCAAAATGGTAAATGGTAAATGTAAGTGCAGACCATAAGCAAAAGTGTCAGAACAGTAGCAAAACAGGACATTTACTGAACAAATCAATAAATCAATCAATCAACATTTCAAACTTAAACCCTTCCGTAAAGTGCATTTATTGAAAGGGAATTCCCACTGAAAAATTTAATTACTGAATAAATAAATAAATAAAGTAATAGTTTAACATTCAAAAATTAAGGTAAATAAAATAAAATAAAATAAAATAAATCTCTATGTATCTTTGATGTACTCTTGTGTTACATATTTTGATGTGTGTTGTTTTTGTTGTACTGGGAACTCTGAAATTTGGACTATTTACAACATTCAACTAACCTGAACAGGAATGAGGAAAATGTTTTCTAAAAATGACTGCAGGCTTCTATTAATAGTTACAAAGAGAGATGGTGGCATACTGCGGGAATTAGCAATGATGTAATGTGAGACTTTTCTATCAAACAAAATGTTTTAGCAAATAATTGCAAATTGCACATCAAATTAGATTCTCAAAAATCTGCACTGTTATCATATTACAGTTATTATTAACATAACGTATTTAATGTTTTTTTTCTGAACAAGATAAACATCTCAGAAGTGCATGTTTTCACTAAAGATGTCTGTTTGACAGTAGATGTGTACTCCAGCATGCAAATATGTTCTTTATCTCTTTATCTGATATACAAACAGCCCTCCATTGAGATATACTGGAAAATAAAGGAGTAGTTTGTGTGTGTATGGGGGGTGGGGGGGCTTCTTGACTGGCCGGTAGTGGCTATTGTGCCGCCCTGTTTACAGTTTTAAAATGAACCCCCAACCGAAGTCACATGTAGCGTACAATAAGCAAATCCGCTACATAGAGGTTTGCTGGGAATTTCCCCCAAAGGCCCACAGGCATGATGTTATGGACAGTTTCAGTCACTGAACAAATAGAGCTGGGCATATATGAACTGAAATTTTAATTAAGTGGGGTATCATTTTTTTATATTAAGATAAATAATATTTGTAAAAATATTAACCTTTGCATTTACACTACATAATAGCATATGCTATTAGGCCTACGGTATATAATATGTCAGCTGGCATAAATGTCAACTGGTCTATGTGTTCATAGAATTAAATAAAAAATAAATAGATGAAAAAATCAATATGAAATAATGAATTCAGCTTGTCAGTGAAATTGTGTTAATCAATCAATCAATCAATCAATCAATACAAAACCTAAAAATCAAGCCTTCTCCTGAAAATTGCATTTAAAATAAAGGATATATCAAAATAGTAATAAAATATTATATAAAAAATGTAAATACCTTTGAAATAGTAAATTACTTGACTTAGTGATTAACAATTTAGTTCTAGGAATAATAAAGCCTAAATAAATTTAAAAAAAAAACAGCACTTGGTTTCAAATGAAGATAAAACTGAAGCTAAAGTTGACAATGGAACCAAATGTAAAGAATGTTCAATGCTTTTTCCATAGAATATGTTGTATCTCCAAAGTATATCCAGCTTAGTGATTTTAATTTCGAAGAGCACAGACCAATTTCAGAAGCAGATCTATCCACGTACGATTGGGAGCGCAATATTGCATTTGTATAACAGTTCTGAAAACAACAAGTTTTCATTCAGTGGATTCACTCAGGAACACATTAAGGAAGGGATATTGTACCCTAGTGTATACACTCTGAATACACCTCTATTCATGCCTGAAAGTCAATTGATACACGATGGTGCTGCGTAGCCCCCCCTAGAATAGTAGTTGTGGCTAAGCTCAGCACATGCATACATGAAGCTTGCCAGAATTCTGCTCACTTTTCTGCACTGTGTAAACTTCCTGGTAGTTTAAGAGTCCTTGGTTGTAAGCTCACCCTCCTTCATTGGGAACAATTCAACAGTTTGAGATGAGCAGCCCAAAACCTAACACCAAAATACCTAAACCTCGCACTGTCCTATGGAATGTGTGTTTTCTATCTCTGAAAGTGATACTCAAGAGGCTTGCCAAGTGTGTCTCGGCATAGTGCACACAAGGTAGGCTTTGACACAGCCTGAAGCATGTCCACACTGTCTCCAGTTTCGTAGATCCACTCTCAAACTTGGTGACGCCAAAGTAGGCATGACTCCCTTCTTTCGGCTTGTGTGACTCCGCTCTGTCTGATATCGAGGTACAGACCCCATCACTAGCTGAGGCGACAGGGCGGGTTTTCCAACCAAGTTTGAGGATCCAGAACATGTTCTATTGCCAGTTCCCCATGCTACATGACCCAAGGATGATGCCCTGTCTATTGGTGTGGGAGAGAGGTATTCCGATCATGGCCTGGAATTTGACACTTATCAAGCCCCTGCTGCATTTTAGGAGAGTGCCACCGCCCTGTCGAATGCTAGCGCTAGCATGAAGGACCCGTTTCTGGCTCTATACCACAGAGCAGTGAACACACTGTCTGTGGAATGGCATGCTCACCCTACCACAGACAAGAACACAAGGTTTGAGAATTTGTATCTTTCCCTGGTTCCCACCATGGTGAAGACCCGCCTACTTTTTTCCCCTAACATCTTTGCAGAGCTTAATTCAAGCTGGAGCATCCCACATCCCCACTGCCACTGGTCAATAAATATATGGACTTTGATGGTGCAGAATTAGTCTCACTGCCGCCTATGGAGCTTTCTATTGCTGCACACCTAAACAGAGGCATCGTGGGTGAGCCTACTCTCCCCTCAGGTCCATGCCTTTTTTTCATACAAGCAACAGTCCAGAGTGTACTCTGCGCTGGCACATGCGGCTTGATCACTGAGCTCTGTCACCTTGTTGCACACCTATCAGGCATTGCATTTAGGCAAGCTTCACGATAAGATATATGCCAGGGAGAACAGTGAGGATGTACTCTGGGAATTCAAAGCTATAGCCGGTCACATTCTCTGTACAGTGAGATGTTCGGTGGTGTCATTGGGAAGCGCTATGGCCAGCATAGCAGCGGCACAGTGGCACCTTTGGTTAACGCTTGTGACTATGCCTGAAGGATATATAATGCTTTATTGAACACTCCAATTTCCCAGTCTGGCCTTTTTTGTTGACACGTCGGTGCCAATCTATGCACATTTTGAAGACAAAAAAAAGAAAGCAGATTCACTTAAGGATACAAATCTTCCTGCTGCCTGGCTCCAAAAAATCTGGCATCTGGTTCATCCACAGATAGTAGGAATAATGCTTCCTAAAAACCTACGAAGCAATGGCAGTCTATGTGGAGACATCTTCTGCCAGCTTCGAATGGCTCTTCTTCAGTGAAGGGGAAGAAACCAGAACCCTATCTCGGATGCTTTATGCAAGAGGCCTTTATTTCAAGACAGTTTTCATTCAGGTCCTCTCGCACGTGGGATGCTGCAAAAGAGGGCATCCACCCACTTGTGACACTGCCTGCCAAACATGTTTACATTTTTCATGTGTCTCAAAAGCACTTGTTCCAAACATCCTTCCCTGTGTGTTCAATAAAAAGTGTTCTACCACAGTCAGACAGTGTGTTGAGTGTGGCATGTCATTTCCCATTAAAAATGTGAAAAGAATCCAAAACAATACACTGGCTGTTTGTCCACGAGAGGCGCTTTGCCCTCTCAGATGACTCATAAGGCTGGGAAACTCTCTTCCTGTCTCCCATAGTGGCGCGCATGCACAGTATCCAAGCTTTCAGACAGTTTTTATGTGTACTGTTGTCAAATTTTCTGCCCATGTTCTAAGGGAGGAAATTTCTTCCTTTCTTAGCAATTATTGTGTGCACAATTAATTATGTTGATTTAAGAGTCATCATATTTTGTACGTGCAGTGTTATGAATAATGTAGCCTAAGCTAGTTTGATAATCTTAGCGGTAACTATATATTACGACTAAGTAGCTTGTTCTGATAACAAAAAATTATACAAGAAACTATATGATGTCATTCGCTCTATTACAATGTTTGGACATGTGTCAGGATATTACTAGGAGCGTGGAAAGAATACCCAAATTAAGGATGGGCTTTAATTAATAAAAGAAATAACAAAAACAATCAAAAACTACCCGAAAGGGAAAAAACACAGTAACGGGCCACCATCATGTTGACAGACTGGAGCAGGAGAACCGACACACATCCACACAGCTGGGAACATGACCAACTGGGACCTAACAGGGAACACAGAAAACATCACACGGTAAGACAATAAGACAATGAACTGACACCAGACAGAGCACAAATTGATATTAAATAAGGGAGAAAACAAGGAGTGTAACAAGGGAGACAGGTGGAACTAATAACAAGATAACAGGGCAAACAAGAGGGCAGGGTTATCACTCAGGACAGAGGAGTGTATGGCAATGAGAAACCAAAATAAAGCCACACACTCATAATGACAAACATGAGTGCATGCTGCCAGGATGACATAAGAGCCACACGAGACACAAGAGTGCACACCAGAAGACAAAACGCAAGTGCCTGGACTCAGCCACCAAGTAAATTAAACCAAACCAACTAAAGTGGCTGAATCCAGAGACAAGACAGAAACAAACAACACATAAATGTCAGGGCTCTGCCACAGAAGTCAAGAAAACAAAACTAAGGTCAGAACCCTGACAGTACCCCTTCTCAAGGGGATGGATACCAGTTGTCTCCAAATGAAACAAGATCATACAAAAACATAACATATACAAATTTAAACATGAGTGATGGGGGAAGTGCAGGATGGAGCAAATGGGACATTCCAGGGCAGAGCCAGTATTACAGAGAGGAGGGAGGAAGAGGAAACAAGGATGGCGACTCCAGGAAGGAATCAGGTTCCAGTGGCCAGGGAGGAAGCCTCCAACATGGAGTAGGTTCTAGCGGCCTGGGAGGAGGAGGAGTTCTAGGGGCTCCAGGAACTCAGCAGGGTCTGGTGTCCAGGGAAGAGGCTTCAAGGGAGTATCAGGGTCAGGTGGACAAGGGAGAAACAAAGACTGGGACATGGCCACTAGGAACTTGACAGACAGGCACAGGAATCCAAGGAACAGGGTCATCTGGGCAACATTCACAATGGATAGGGCAGGCAGGGAAATGGGAGAAGTTCAGGGTCGGCAGCAGGGGAGAGTTCAGGGTCAGTGCCAGCCACAGGGAAGAGTTCCATCACTACTGCTGCCCAGAGAGAGGAGGGTCGTAGCCAGTTGAGAGATGGCAAGCACACCCACATACCAACCTTCACAGACGGAAGTACTGGCAGTGACTGGGGATCGTCTCCTTTGCTGAGGGAGCTGGCAGCGGCAGGGGAATGTCCTCCATATCCAAGAAAGCTGACAGCGACTGGGGAAGGCCTCCGTGAGTGCTGACAGCGACTGGGGAGCAGGGGCCCTTCTCCTCCTCCTCCGTACAGTTGGAAACACTGCTGTGTGAATGGCAGCCACCTCCAGGCAGTCGGCAATGGGAAAGGGTGCCGCATCATGACGGTCGTCAGCGGGAACGGGAATGACCGCCACCTGGCGGTCAGGCACGGATAAAGTTTGAGGTGCTGGCAAGGGCTGGGAGGTGGGAGAATTGAATTTGGGTTCCCACAGCCCAAGTATGAACCTATTCTCCATGATGTCACAGACACAATCTACCACCTTCCAGAAGGTCCAAGCCTTCAGGTCTCGCTATAACTCCCAATCTAATGGCTCATACAGTATGGACAGGAAGAAACAGATCACAGGGGTGGCTTCACCATAACCAAAGTCATAAGCCACACTGAGGAGCGCCTCGGCATAAAAACCAAAAAGGCAGTTGCCCTGATGGGAGGATTAAATCAAACCAACCGAAGGGCTCTGCCACAAAAGTCAAGAAAACAAAACTTAGGGCAGAACCCTGACAACATATGCCATGGTAAAACCATGGTATTTTTTAAGTACCTTGGAGTACTATGAAAATATCATGAAATATGAATAATGTAGTACAATGGTATTACCATGGTAACACCACAGTTCTTTTCGGTTAGGGCTCTAACTTTTTCTTGTCATCACTTTTCTCTTCACTGTTCTCCTCTCTGCTCCCTAACTTCACCATTATATCTCTGCTGCTTCCTCCGAGACCTCATCATGCTCTTTATAAAACTGACACTATATGTAGTATTTTCACTTTATTTCCTTTCATTTTAATTTATGAGCATACAGCAGTAATGTAGCCGAACCATGGCACACTAGCTGAGTTTCCATCCATGTGTTTTTATGCACATTTTGGTATATTGCATAAAAACAGCTTGATTCTCCAAAATGTCCAAAATGTGTATTAAAAATGTATTCGCTCACTTGAGATAATTTTTTTATTCGATAAAAGAAATGCACATAAACTGTGATGGAAACTAATTTATTAGGAATACCAGATGGGCATCAAAAAAAGTTATGTGACTGAAAAGCTCTGGACTAAAAAGAGGACCAATCATCGCACCTGAAATATGCTCTGGTCATCCTGAAATAACGGTGTCCTGAAAATCCAAAGTCTGCATAGTGTTTGCAAAGCAAATAAGTCTAATACACTTACATGTATTGATTTGGCTGACACTTTTATCCAATAGTATGAAAAGAACTGCATTACAAAGTTTCCCCCTGTATCAGACTAGCCGTATCCAAGACAGACTAGAGTGCAACAAGTATATACAATATGTATTAATCTATGTGTGTGTGTGTGGCATAATGAGCAGATTAAGGGGGTTTCAGAAAGTTCTCAGATGATACACCTCTAAGGAAGTTTACCTCAACAACAAGAAGCGACTAAGCCACGCCGGTTTAATCACCCGGGGAAATACCCAATAAGGACACACGGGTTTGTTTTCTCTCACATAGAGACAAAGAGACGTGGGTATGTTTATACCAAAAATATGTCTTTATTAAGTCAGAATAAATAGATTAATAACCAGAGGAAAAGGGCATTCAATGTGGTGTAGCAGGAATAAAGAGCGAATAAAAGGCAAACAGAACCAAGCTGCTGTGATATAACGTCAAGAAACAAATTTACAAAATACCACACTTACCGGTAGCAAGGCAGGCTAGATACAGGGCTTTAATAATGCCTGCAATAATAAATACCCACATGTGCACCAAATCACAATCTCACACACTCCAATGAGATTCAATGCAAAGATCTGCACACAGTACTCAGTGAAAGGAGAAACACCACCACACGGAGATGACTAGCCTGTCCACTCCGGGCCCCCAGCTCCTAGAAAGACAAATAACAAATCTATAACATAAAAAACAACAACAAAACAACACATAGCGTGGTATATACGATCGGTTCTTTAGTGCAGAGCAATCTGACTCCAATGAACGGCAATCAGCTGCACAATGCGGCACGGCAAGCACACCCGAACAGACACAGCTTTCATGGAAAAGGACAATAATCTGATGCAGAGCAGCAGAATCCCAGAAACAGTGATCAGCTGAACAAGTGACGCACCACCTAGCTGACCTGGTGACACCTTCTTTATACACTCACTACATGAGGCTCAATAATATGTGAATGCCAAAGGGGCATGGGCATCAAACAGCCTTGAGGATAGAGGCAAATATCTGCATTTCACCACACACACACACACACACACACACACACACATACATATACAGATTAGAGTGCAATAATAATTTAGAGTGTATATGTGTACACACATATACTGTATATACTTGTTTCACTCTAATCTGTCTTGAGTCCTGCTTCTATTTCAATACAGAATTAGTCAAACCAGCCTGTCTGGCACCAACAATCATGCCATGGTCTCCATTCTGTTTTTGTCAGTTTTTCTCCATTCTGATGATTGATGTGAACATTAACTGAAGCTCCTGACCCGTATCTGCATGATTTTATGCACTGCACTGCTGCCACATGATTGATTGATTAAATAATTGCATAGATAATTGTTGGTGCTAGATGGGCTGGTTTGAGTATTTCCATAACTGCTGATCTTCTGGGATTTCCATGCATAACAGCTTCTAGAATTTACTCAGAATGGTATCAAAAACAAAAAAACATCCACTGAGCAGCAGTTCTGTGGATAGAAATGTCTTGTTGATGAGAGAGTTCAACATAGAATGGCAAGACTGGTTCAAACTGTCAATGTCTACCGTAACTCAGATAAAAGCTCTGTACAATTGTGGTGAGAAGAATATCATCTCAGAATGCTATTCTGACAGGGGCATACTGTCCATCGGGAACACTGGGTGTTTTCCCAGTAGGCCGCTGAGTAATTTGGGCCAGGCCATTGCTCCTACATGCCCGTGCAGACTCCATTATAGTGCACATTCAAAATGCTCTGTAAGGTAAAGCCAATATAACCGCTTTACTTTGAAAAACTGAAACGACTTTTATTTTATAAGTACTCACACATCCTAGTGTATTTCCACATACACATAACTTGTACCTTGCACTTATTTGAGATACAAATCACAATAATGGTGACAACCAAAGACAACATATTAAGTATAAGACGAGTGTAGCCGGTCCTACTCGCCCTGCTCTGAACGGGACTCGAACCGACGTCTCCGGCGTGGGAGGCGGGTGCGCTAACGAGGAGGCTAAAGGCTACAGCCTCTAGTGTCAGTCGCTAGTGCACCTCTTGAGGTCAGGAGAGTGAGGTTTACACACTTCACAGCTATTTACCAGCTGGCTCCCGTTACACTCACCCCCATAAACCTCACTCCCATCCGGGTCACGGCACCAAATGTAGCCAGTCCTACTCGCCCTGCTCCGAATGGGACTCGAACCGACGTCTCCGGCGTGGGAGGCGGGTGCGCTAATGAGGAGGCTAAAGGCTATTTGCCAGCTGGCTCCCGTTACATGGGCTCTGAATAATCACAAAATGACAAATAACGGCAAGTTAGATCAAATACGATAACAGCAGCGTATAAAAAAATCTGCAAACGGTAAAGCTATGAGCTGTATATAGTCATTTGCAGAATTGATTTATACCTCAGGGAGCTGAAGTGCGGCTTGCTGAATAATGGTGCATTCACATACAACGCAAAGAACATTTTCACTTCGCATTGCTCACACGAATTTGACCGCTGGATTATAAATTTGTGTTTAAGCTTGTATTCACATGAGTAACACGAACCCACAAGTATTCCCCCTTCTCTTCTGGAAAAGGACAGGAGGAGGGGCTTCTATGACTTGGTTCATAATAAAGTACAACCAATAGCTGGAATCATGTTGACGCACTGTAACACAGTTCAAGTTCATGGGCAAGGAAGAGGCGAGAAACCGGCTCGTCAACATAAATAATAATTTAATGAGGAACTTAAACAAACATATAGGACAGCAAACGTCTGCTGATTAAGCTCTCTCTCCCGATCGCCGTCTGCGAGTGGCCTTTTAACCCTCTTGCCGGCTCAATTAGCCCGATACGGGACCGGGCGTGCGCAATCACGCGCCGGTCCCGCCCTCCACCATGCCACACTCCTCCCCCGTTCTCTCAGGCTGGGGACCCCCGGCCTGACGTACATCCCCTGGGGGGGGGCACCTCCCGCGCGGTCTGCCGGCGGGTCATCCCCATCAACCTGGACGAGGGAGGGGCAAGGGGAGGGAAACAACCATTAAAAATAAGGGGGGGGGAGGGTTCCTGCACTGGGCAGTACCTCCCCTCCCATAAACACCATAATTTTAAAAAAAAGGGAAAAGGCCACCGCAGAGCGGTATCAAGAGAGAGGAGAGAGAGATTAAAGAAACGAAAGAAAAAAAAACGTACTCGCCGGTTCTCTGATACGCTGCAGCTCGTTCCTCAGCCACTTCTCCACCCTCTTCAGGACAGCAGCCGCGCCTCTCCGGGCAGATCGGAGGCAGTCCTCAGCCCCTGGCGGACGGAACGCCCCGCCGCGTTCCCGGGGTATCGAAGGGGCCTCCCCCCGCCCCTGGCAGCGGTTCTCCCACTCCAGGCGGTCGGCGGCGAGCCCCTCCCCGCACGCGGTCGGCAGTCTCCAACTCCGCCGCGTTCCAGCGGCTACTAGGGGACTCCCCCGCCCCTGGCAGCGGCCCTAACCGCTCCAGGCGGTCGGCCAGGAGCCCCTCCTCCCCTCGCGGTCGGCGGCCGTTCCTCCGCGTCCAGGTGGCTGGGCTCCTCCGTCTCCCGGCAGATAGCCGCGGCTGCTCCATTGAGAAGTGGCGAGAACTCCGCTACGGCGTATCCCTCTTCCTTCCCGGGTTTTGGCACCAATGTAACACAGTTCAAGTTCATGGGCAAGGAAGAGGCGAGAAACCGGCTCGTCAACATAAATAATAATTTAATGAGGAACTTAAACAAACATATAGGACAGCAAACGTCTGCTGATTAAGCTCTCTCTCCCGATCGCCGTCTGCGAGTGGCCTTTTAACCCTCTTGCCGGCTCAATTAGCCCGATACGGGACCGGGCGTGCGCAATCACGCGCCGGTCCCGCCCTCCACCGTGCCACACGCACATATTTTCAGAAATGACCAGGTAGTCCAACTTCCTCGCTCACTTTCTTCCAAGCGATGTCTTTTTTCGTCCAGTCTCTGTAGATGTATGACGTTGTGTCATACAATTCTGGGTGCTACACACCACTACAACAATTTTTTCATTCATTTTCCATATTTCTTCTGCTACTATGTCAGTACATCAGTGACATCCGGACAATCCAATGCTGATAGGCTGTCACAACAATGTGTCATGCGGACAATGTTCGAGTCGCGTCATTCGCTACAGTCGCACCACCCATCGTGAATTTGCTTCTATTCGCATCTTTGCATTGACTGTGTGTAATTGCGCCGTGTGAAACGCTTGCTTCGTGTTGAATGTGAATGCACCATAATGCTCACACCTGATAAAAATGTTGAAAAAAGTCTTTTATTTTGTGGATATTTGATTCTTTGATGCTTACTTTGTTTAAAGGACAGCAGAAACAACACTTGTCAAAGCATAGGGCTTTTAACTTTTTCTCAAGAATAATCTGCCTGGAAAAAGAATTAAAACTCTGCTGATATAAAGACGCAACAAACTCACAAAATATGAGCAATTAATCTGCAAAATATCTGCAAAGTTCTACACTTTAAGAGGTATTTTTTTTGTTTTACATGTATTTATGTATGTTTATATTTGTATTTGTACATATTCTGGCCAACTATGTTTTCATTGATTTATTTTTAAATAAACATTTACACAGTTATGTGAGTAATTTAAATTTTAAGCATTGTCATCATTGTCCTGCTGTGTGACACTTTCTTTTAACTTATTGTTTTGGACTCCCTTTGTTTGATTTTGGCACAATTGTTGTAGTTTGGATTTATGACTGTATGTAGGCCTCAGTCAGGCTTTATGACTGTATTTAGGCCTGCCTTTGTCTTATATCTGAATACATGAGGCCCAACACTGGTTACCATGGCATTGACGTCATGCAATTAGCGCCCGCACTCTATGTCGTACTTTCAGTCATGTAAGTTCTCAGCAAAAGCTAATTACTACTGTGTTGACTCATTATTTTCCCGAACCAGTTGGCAAATAGAGACAAAAAATTATCTCAATACTAATCTCAATATACATTATTTCTTTAGCTAGGGATATTTTTACATCAAACTAAACTAAATTGAAACGACAAATTGAATATACAAAATTCAAAACAGTAATAACTCTGTTGTTTTAATGACTAACACAACAATCACTTTCTTTAGTCTTCATTTGAGTGGAGGGGAAAAAGCAACAAATAACTGAAATGTCAACAGAATGCAATAAGATCTGTGTTGAAGGACAGTTTTGGGTAACACTTTATAATAATGGTCCGCCATTAATAGGTAATTATACAGGAATTAATGCAGGACAAATGAGAAGTACTATATTAACACTTTAGTTACAACTATTAACTAATATGGAAACATGATTAACAAATCAGTAATTAATAGTGAACTGATGACTGTTCTGCCTCATTGAGAACTTTTAACCAACTATGGCTAATTTAAAATAACTACTAATTAATTAGCAATCAAAACATTAACATGTGTCTAAAATGTGAATGATTATGTTTTTTTTTGTGATGTTTTTTCATTATACTCCTGCAAATTCATATCATATTCTGCAAATGCAGCAAAACAGTTTTTCCTCAATTTCCACAATAGTTCTGGGAAAACCCCCTCTCTTCACAAACCAATTTCAACAGAGTGCAATTTATTAGTACAGCATTATGGCACTTCTGCTGATATAAAACAAATAAAAGACAATATAACTCAGACATGTCATAAAAGTTGATGATCTGAGACACATTTGGAAAATAGTTTCTAACACAAACATAATTTAGAAAACCATATTGATTCATTCCTGCAAAATTTGAGAGTGCAGTTTGTAAAGAGCTACAGTACATATTACCCTTTATCCAAACATGATTTAGAACTAAGAATGTTGGTGTATGAACAGAAAGCATACGCTTCCAGTAAAGTTATCCCACGGGACACAACTTTCCCAACGGCTATACAATAGCTATAAACCTCTCTATACAAACAAAGCCTAATCTATATGTCGTTCAATAGAACATAAACATATGTAAATCATGTTTTCTCAAGTGGGAAAGGTAAGACAGGGGAGAAAGCCTTCTAAAGCTTCTCGTGTAGGGGTAGTTTGAAACTGTAGAGATCAGAACAGTGGGGTGTGAGGTGTGAAATATCACACACACACACACGCGCACACACACACGCACGCACACAAACACGCACACGCACACGCACACACACACACACACACACACACACACATGCACACACATCCCTAAATAAATATCCAACTGCAGTTTGTTACTCTGCCAAAAGAGGGAGCCAAATATTTTATTAAAGATGTTACTCCTGCTCACTGTGCAACACAGATCAGTTACACTATCTTAGTATGGTTCAGTGCTGGTATCAGATGGTTATATAAACTTATAAAAAAAAAAAGAAACGTCCTCTCTCTTTCAACTGCTTTTATTTTCAGCAATCTTAACATGTGTAAATATTTGTATGAACATAAAAAGATTCAAAAACTAAGACAATTTTCACAGACATGTGACTAAAAGAAATGGAATTATGTATCCTTCAACAAAGGACAAAAGTAACAGTCAGTATCTGGTGTGGCCACCAGCTGTATTAAGTACTGCAGTGCATCTCCTCATCATGGACTGCACCAGATTTTCCAGTTCTTGCTTTGAGATGTTACCCCACTCTTCTACCAAGGCACTTACAAGTTCCCGGACATTTCTGGGGGGGGATTGGCCCTAGCCCTCACCCTCCGATCCAACAATTCCCAGATGTGCTCAATGGGATTGAGATCTGGGCTCTTTGCTGGCCATGGCAGAACAGTTAAATCCCTGTCTTGCAGGAAATCACACACAGAACAAGCAGTATGGCTGGTGGCATTGTCATGCTGGAGGGTCATGACAGGATGAGCCTGCAGTAGGGTACCACATGAGGGAGGAGGATGTCTTCCCTGTAATCAACAGCATTGAGATTGCCTGCAATGACAATAAGCTCAGTCCATATGGCCCAGACCATAACGAACCCTCCACCTCCAAATTGATCCCGCTCCAGAGTACAGGCCTTGGTGTAACGCTCATTCCTTCAACAATAAACCACTGGTGAGACAAAACCGTGACTCGTCAGTGAAGAGCACTTTTTGCCAGTCCTGTCTTGTCCAGCGAAGGTGGGTTTGTGCCCATAGGTGATGTTGTTGCCAGTGATGTCTGGTAAGGACCTGCCTTACAACGGGCCTACAAGCCCTCAGTCCAGCCCATCTCAAGCTATTGCGGACAGACTGAGCACTGACGAAGGGATTGTGCATTCCTGGTGTAACTCAGGCAGTTGTTGTTGCCATTCTGTACCTGTCCTGCAGGTGTGATATTCAGATGTACCGATCCTGTGCAGGTGTTGTTACATGTGGTCTGTCACTGCGAGTATGATCAGCTGTCCTTCTTGTCTCCCTGAAGCACTGCATCTCACAGTACGGACATTGTAATTTATTGCCCTGTCCACATCTGCATTCCTCATGCCTCCATGCAGCATGCCTAAGGCATGTTCACACAGATGAGCAGAGACCCTGTGCAACTTTCTTTTGGTGTTTTTCAGAGTCAGTAGAAAGGTCTCTTTAGTGTCCTAAGTTTTTATAACTGTGACCTTAATTTTCTACCGTCTGTAAACTGTTAGTGTCATACGACCATTTCGCAGGTGCATGTTCATTAATTGTTTATGGTTCATTGAACAAGCATGGAAAACATTGTTTAAACCCTTTACAATAAAGATCTGCAAAGTTCTTTTTTTGTTGTTTTTTTTTTACAAAATTATTTTTAAAATACAGTGTCCCGAAAAAGGGGTATTTCTATTTTTGCTGAGTGTAGTACTTAGAAGCTGTCTCTGGAACTGATTGCCCACTAGTTTACAGCAGTATCCAGGTCATTGAGATGAATGGAAATGCTGACAGATAACTCTCTCCAGGTATATTACAACTCGGCATAGAATTAATACCTGGATGACAGATTACATGTCTTTGTGAGGTAAAATATTTCATTGCATTATGGTGTTTTAGTGGACAATTGAATAGCCAGATAGTTTTTACAGTCTGCTCCCACATTAGCTGCTTTAGTCCCTTTGGAAACTAAAGTAGTTATTTTTATATTGTAAGTTGTATCTACCAGTAATCTATTGTCAATTTGGTGGTCCATTCATTACGAGAATTGAGAGTAACTTGAAGCTTGGACACTTTAAAAAATATTCTGTGTTCAACTCAAGTTAAAGTATTAGTTCATCCAAAAATATAAATTCAGCCATTGTTTATTCACCCCTACGTTTTATAACCCCAATATGGCTTTCTTTCTGTTTCTTAACTCAAAGGGAGAAATAGTGAACAAATTTTGTGTTCAGAGATTTCATACAATGGCAGTTTATGGTGATCACCACAAGTCTAATAAATGATTCCATGAGACTCGTGATTGTTATGAATTGCATATGATGAGGTTTGGTGAGAAACAAACCAAAATCTAATGCATCATTTAGTGAAAGTGTTGACCGACCGTTGATCTTCTGTGCATGTTCATGATAGGGCACAAGTGCAACAGTTCATGCAGCCCCCTCAAGGCATGGGACTTTCAAGCGAAAACTCATTTGTATATCTAAAAATAGGTCCTCCATAGTGATAGCAACAACAGAACACAACTTACTAACATGTCTGAAGAGTTTGTAGTCAAAGAATTATGCATTTCAATGCCCAGCCTTATTTTTTAGGGAGGCGTTTAGAGGAGCATTTAAATATGAGGATGCTCAAGACTGCATGTAAAACATCAACTAATATGACAATAAAATGTGTTATTGATGACTGCATGCCTCATCCAATGAATAGAATTCAAACAAGATCAGTAAAATAATCTGTTTTAACTACTCAATGATGATATAAAGCAGAGGTCAGCAACCATTTTGACATGAAGCGCCCATATTTTAATTGTTTATTTTTCAAAGCATCTTGTGAAAGGGCTTTAATAAAAGAATGTCCATTTGTACAAAATGAGCAAACACAGGTAATGTCACAGATTTGCTTTTTTGATTACTGATCATGAAATTGTGTGAAATCTTAAATATTTCTTATTTTATGTCATGTATATGGTATTATATCATGTAATCATATCAAGTAATCACTAGCATGCAAGCAACAGTGAGAGAGGTGCAGGCTATATTATTTAAAGTTTTTCACACCTGCATTCCAATCTACTTCTTGATGTAATTCTTCCTCATGATCATGCAGCATGTTTTCATCAGCTGAATAGGAGGATAAACACTGTGATGAGACTCGCGCTGCAAGTGCACTATGTAGCACTTTTCTGTGAATTGCACCTGCAAAATCCTAAAACATTATTTCCAGGTTTAATTTATACTTTGAATAGACTCTCTCTATATATATATATATATATATATATATATATATATATATATATATATATATATATCACCCGTTGGTATCTGGCTCTCCAGTCCTTTAAATTCAAGGTGGTCCACAGACCGGGAGCACAGGGGGGGACAGGCCGGATGTTACCTCGGCCTGAGTCAGTGGTGTGGGCATGTGGCATGGGGGCGTGGTCATGTGTCAGTCTGCGGGAGAGAGAGAGTGGTAAGGCTCACCACCTGGTTCACAATGATCTTTAACACCAGTCTCTCATTATAATGATGGTGGAGGGAGACTTTAGAGCCATATATATATATATATATATATTGTGTAATTTGTCATGTTTACATTCAGCATTCATGGCGCTAATGCGCTAACATGCTATTCACGTCCATTAGAGCTACCGGTAACACTCTGTTATTGTAATGTATGATGACACTCATACTACTGCAAAGATGGATGTATAAAGGAGTGTAATTGTTCAGAATACAGTTAAAACAATGATAAAAAGAGGTATATCTCACTTTTGGCTGATGAATGGCTTCCGCTGCATATGGCACATGAGTAAATGGGCACTTGAGAGTTTTTGAATAGATTTGATTCCTTTTGTGGATTAATTAAATCAAAAATAATCAATGGCATGTTCTTGGAAAATGTCTCTTAGTGAACAATAATACAGATGTAGGTAAGTATGGACCAGCTCACTAATAACTCTGTACGCCTGTGTGTTCATATTGACTGATCTTAAAGGAATAGTTCACCCAAAAATGAAATTTTGCTTACAATTTACTCACCCTCGGGTGATCTGAGTGTCTTTCTTCATCAAAACAGAATTTAAGACTTTTAGGATTTCATTTCAGGCTCCTCCTCTAAACAAGGCAAGTGAATGTACTCCATTTTTGACGGTCCAAAATGCATATTTGGGGTGCACCAAAATAAATTGACTCCGGTCGACAAATAATGTTCTTCTGAACACAAATGATTGATTATTTTTATAAACAAAACAATACTTATATCCCTTTTAACTACAAATGTTCACTTGTGAACACGCTCATGTGAGGGATGATGTAAGCTTATTGGTAAGGTCACGAGTCATGTGGAGGAGGAGGTAGAAAGCACGTCATAGTTTACAAGAGAAACTTGCACAGAACACAGAGCACATTCTTCTGAATGCAATCATTTGCTTTCAGAAGAACTTTACGACTGGAGCTATGTGGATTATTTTGATGTACCCTCATATGCATTTTGGACCGCCAAAAAATGGAGTACATTCACTTGGATTTTTTTAAAGGAGGCCTGAAATGAAATCCTAAAAATCTTAATTTCTGTTTTGATGAAGAAAGAAACTGAGCTTTTGGATGGACTGAGGGTGAGTAAATTATCAGCAAATTTTCTTTTTTGGTCAACTGTTCCTTTAACTGATTGAATGGGAATCTAGTGAATCTAATTGAAAGTAGGTGGAGCTCCAGGTCACACCTACTGATGACGTGGACTAAAGGCAGTAAGAAGCTGTAAGCAGCCAGTACAAATATTTCCTGTAAATTTGCCTTAGTGAGTTGTTACAAATCACCGAAACAAATAAAAAACCTTCTCCTTTGCCAGATTTTGTTTTTAATGACATAACACTTCTATTTCGCAAGAAGTGTGCAGGGGCCTTTAATTTCCAGGCAGCTAAACAACAGTAGTCGTCAATATAGACACAACTAATTGGGCGAGCTTCAGTAGAGAACAGTAGAGTGGTGTGCTGGCACGATAGTCTTCTCTCATAAGGAAAATAAGATATCCTTACATTTTTACTGTAATGTGATAACATAAATATGGTCATCATTGCCTCAGAATGGGTACAACAAACATCTAGTGTGAACTTGAGGTTCTTTTAGAGACTACTGAGGTTAGATCTTTATGTTTTTGATAAGTCTTTGTGATTAATCAGATCGGTGAAATGTGGTAGTATGAAATTAAATTAAATTGTGTCAGTAAATAAAGTAAATTTAACAAATAATTAATGTCCTTAGTCTTATAGTGTGATTCTGTTGGTTTTATTCTAGGGGGCGCTATTGGACATGTTATTGTTTTTATTCCTGAGGCTTAACAGAAAAATAAGAGAGCAGTAAATATGACCTGCACAAAATGCTTCATTTTAGTTTTGTAGGCCAACATAAATTGTGCCTATGTATGAATTTCTTTACAAACCGTGCAGATTAATTTTCAATATTAGTTTTGATTAGAAGTAGCAATAAAGGATAAGTAGGTGTGTCTTACTGGATAGAATTGAGATCTATTTTCATTTAAGTTTAGTAAATGTTAGTTAAGTTGTTTTGGTTGCATATGGATTTATGATTGCTTATGTTTATCATATGCAATTCCATCACTATTTATGTTTATCATATGTTTTGATGACATTTAACATGATATTTGTACCCAGATCTGAGGCTGGTTTATCTGCTACCCACTATCATGCATGATTCACAAATGTACATTTTGACATTAAAGCAGGTGATCTTAACCAAGCGATTTGGGCTCTTAAAAGTGCTTTAGTTTCATAAATCAGACTGCCAGTGGCAACAGATGGCAAGCGTGCAGTTCTGAAAGTTACCTGCTAGGTACAGATATTATATTATATTTATGATTAAATATTATTCATTATTATTTTGTATGTTGTGAACAGTCTAAAGTATTGTTTCAAAGCAGTTAAGAGGTCTTTCTTGGTCTTTGAGTCTAGGCACACAAGCCTCCTGCTTTTTAGGTCCATCATTTTTCTCTGGTTCTGGTTGGCTGGTCTCAAATGGAGACAGTAAAATATTATCAGGCAATGTTAACATTCCACCTGAGCTGTAATCATGGCTTGCATGCTAGATACAATCATCACTTACCTGTGTCTTTCTCTCCGTGGACAAATCTGCAGCCTTAATCCAAACACAGATCCACACCTAACAAGTGTGATCCCATGCTGTCTGTCCACTGTCAGGCAAACATCACTATGGAAGTTCACCAAGGGTAATGTAACTGGCACAAAACAGTATCCCAACCAAAGCAAATATTTTGTGGCTTTAGGCTAATTCTAAATATAACAGTAATCAACTGTAAACCAGTGTCTGTACACTTCTTGGACATATTCAGTGGTTAATTTTATATTAAAAGCAGAGCTGTGTTTTAGTGGTTAGCACATGAACACCATTATTTTGAGCTGCAGTGCTCACATGGACAACATGGCTTCAAATCTGGCTTTTAGACATTTAACGATCCCCTTTTTCCACAACATGATCACACAGGAAATCAACAGCTGCTTCTGAATGTGCATGTACCCTGAAATCTGATAGCTCAAGTATTCTATAGTGTTCCTATAGCTCAACTGCTAGAGCATGGTGCTACCAATCAGGGTTGTGCACCATTCAGAATTAAATGAAGAATGCAAGTTCAATTCCTGAGTTTGGACTGAATTTGAAGTAAGGTAGCAAAGAGGATGTAGAATTCCAATTCAACTTCCTGTGGGTCTTTGCCAATTAAAATTCCAACTCATGAACTGAAAGAGAGTTTATTCTGAAATGTAGAATTTTGCACAACCCTGCTAGCAATGTGAAGATCATGGGTTTGATTCAATACCTTGAATTAACTGTAAGTTGCTTTAGAATAAGCCATCTGCAAATGGATAAACGTAAATATATCACAAAATGGTGATTAAGAAATTGTGTTTTCCCTCTAAAAATTTTTTTTATTCCACTTAGAGTAAGAGTTGGGGTTAGAGTTTAGGTTAGGGAGTAGGATTAATAAAATATGCATTCCTGTTGAATATATGACATAATTTACAACTAAAAATTCAACTGGCTTTACTTCTTGCTTTTGGCAAAACCCTGTGTTCGTTCCACCTCAACAACACTTTCAGCTTCGACCACTAGGAGCAGTGGTTCGAAATTCATTAAGCACAGATAGCTATAACCTACTTATGGTCAAAAAAGCAAATCTGAAAACACGACGGCAAATCCAAAAACAAAATAACAATTCAGAGAAACAACAACAAATCATAAAACACAACAGCATATCCGAAAACAAAAGAACACATCAGAAAACACAATGCTAAATCCTGTGTCAGAATTTGGCGTTGTGTTTTCTGATTTAGTTATTTTTTTCATAGCTTTTGATTGGCCGTGTGGATGTTATCTAGCCCTTTCTTCATGACTGGTTCACTGCCCACTTGCACAATCTTTTCAAAATACAAGCACTTTTAAACACAGAGAGAAAAAACATTGAGGAGGATAAAGATTGTTTTAGGCAGATATCCACCTATTGTGTAAGGGACCATATAAAAAGTCCTTAAACTGTGCTAAAACGTTGGTGATGTCCAAGCATTCATTCAGTTGACTTGCATGTTCTAACTTATAAACACTGTTATTAAAACGTCTAGGTTACTGTTGTAACCTCCGGTCCCTGATGGAGGGAACGAGACGTTGTGTCGAGTGAAGTGACACTAGGGGACTTCTTTGAAGGCCTCGGTTACCTCTAAACTTGAGAAAAGGCCAATAAGAAATTGGCAGACAGAATTTGCATGTCCCTCCCCCAGACATACGGGTATAAAAGGAGGGAATCATGCGTCTGTCCATTCAGGTTTTGCACTGAGGAGCCGAGAATAAGGTTCGGCCATAGCAGTGGCTCGGTTCAGCGTCATGGCTAGGGGGACACAATATCTCATTCCCTCCATCAGGGAATGGAAGTTACAACAGTAACCTAGATGTGCCCCGTCTGCCACTCATGTTCAATCACGACGCTATTCAAGCTATTGAACCCACCCTTTTCGTTTTGACTGACTGGCATGCTTTCTGATTTTTTATTTTTGTTTTCAGATCACCATTGTGTTTTATGATTTGATTCAGACTTGTTGTTTTGTTTTGTTTTGCACTTCATGGCCACTGTACATAACAGATTGGATACTTACTCATATAAAGTGGCAAGAAAAATTATGTGAACCCTTTGGATTTAGCTGGTTTTCTGCATAATTACTCATATAATATGATCTCATCTGCATTAAAGTCACAAGTATAGACACAGCACAATGTGTTAAAGCTAAAAACACAAAAATTAAACTGAACACATCCCATTAAACATTAAAAGTGCTGTGTAAAATGTAAATGAATCCATAGGCTCAAGATGACAATAAAGCTCATTAGAGTCAGGAGTTGGCAAACCTGGTATCCAATTAACGAAACGAGATTGGAGGTGTGCGCTAGAGCTACTTTGACTTGAAAAGCAATACAAAATTTTAGTTTGCTATTCACAAAAAGCATATGCTGAGGTGAACCATACCTTGCACAAATTAGATTTCAGAAGACCTACAATCAAGAATTGTTGAGTTGCATAAAGCTGGAAAGGGTTACAAAGTTATCTCGAAGAGCTTGGATATTCATCTGTTCACAGTTAGACAAACTGTCTATAAATGGAGATGATTTAGTACTGTGATTAATCTCCCTAGAAGTGGCCATCCACCCAAGATGACTCAAAGGGCACACTGCAGAATGTTCAATGAGGTCAAAAAGAACCCTAGAGTGACAGCGAAGACTTGAAGGAATCATTGGAACTGGTTAACTTCTCTGATCATGAGTCTACTATACGGAAAATGTCTTCGGTTACATATATGTCCTCGGGTTTCTGAGATGAAGGGAACAATCCTATGATTGGCAATCATGTTTGAGCCCCGTCCCTTTAGGAGCACAGTTGGCCCACAATAACAGTGCTCAATCATCATTTCTTCTGAATTTTTTGACTGAATGACAGGAGAGCATCGCTCATACCTTGAAACTTTAAAGTAGTAGTGCAGCCATCTTTCACAATGTCTTGTTTCCTTTCTCCTCAGGGAACTGAGCCTATACAGGTGTTTGTATTAAAATTATAACAGGTAAACCGCCCATAAAAAAGGAGCTTGGGCTCACCTGCTGGGTGTTAGGATAGTAAGCTCTCTATATAGAGAGGACTCGTAAAGAGATGAATGCCACATCTAGATTATAGAAACTTGCGAATGTGTTTTGCAAAGACCATCCTTCTGCAAGGCATATGTCCTGCATGGACAGACCATTTGACCATGCCCATGAAGAGGCCATACCTCTGGTTGAATGTGCTTTCACACCAATGGGGCATTTCGCACCTGTGAATTATAGGCGAAGGTGATTGCGTCAACGATCGAGTAAGAGAGCCTTTGCTTAGATACAGACATGCATTTTGTGCAACCTCCATAACAAACAAAGAGCTGATCTGACTGTCTAAACTGGTTGGTGCGTCTCACATACATGTGTAATTCCCGCACAGGGCATAATAAATGCTTTATCTGCTCCTCATCCGAATTAAATGGTGGAAGAGAGCTAAGTACCTTATTTTAGGGAATCTGAGGCTCTGTTGTCTGGGCGACAAGCATCTGCATTGAAGAGCCTGTTGCCAACGCTGGAGCAAATCTTTGCCAGAACACTGCAGGGGGCAGGTTTTTCGTTGCAGGTGCAGAGACTCAGGAGATGTATCTTCCTGTTTCATCTGCAGGGAAGTCCCATCTGCTGAAGCGTGTATGTCGACGGCGAAGAGGGCTTTTCAAGATGAGATTTAGTCATTGTCAAAACGAGACAATATCGGTCTTAAAGAAAATTCTGAAGAAATGTTGATTGAGTGCCCGCTTATATAGGACAACTGCTCGGCTGTAGGCGCAGGGCTCAAACACCATTGCCAATCACAGGTAACTTAAGTAACTTGAGCCCTAAATTGCATGGAAATCCCCAGTCCAAATTCTAGACATGAACTGTCAATTGACAGTGCCTGTATATCACCCTCACTTTTAACTTAGGCCAGAGCCAATAGAAGCATGGTCTTTAGAGAAAGCACAGGCAACTCAACAGATTCTAATGGTTCAAACTGAGGGGTTGTGAATGCTCTCAGCACCAGATTTGAATGCCACATTTGGACTGTAGCAGGAAGAGGGGGGTTCAAACTCCTCACTTCCCTAAGGAAATTTATGATCGGATAGTGTCCTCGTATAGAGGACCCAGCCTCTGGGGTGTGAAAAGCAGAGATAGTCACAACATAGGTCTTAAGCATTGACGGAGTAAGACCTGCATCCAGTTGCTCTTGAAGGAATGTACGAATTTCCGATTTCACTGGGATTCAATTCACTGGGTCCTTGTTGCATGAGGAGGACCAGTCTGCAAACACGTGTAATTTTAGTGCATAGAGGGATTTTGCGGACAGTGCTCTAGCCATCAAAATTGTGTTTATTACTGACTGAGCCAATTATGGCTCATTCACTGTGCTCCGCTCAGGGGCCATGTAGGTTCCACAGCTCTGGCTGGGGATGCAAATTTGTGCCATGCGCTTGAGAGAGGAGATCTCTCCTCAGCAGTATTTTCCATGGAGGGCCATCTAATATCTCCATAATTTCCAGAAACCAGGACTGGTTGTGCAATTTCAGAACAAAATTTCTCGGACTTTGCAGATGACAGAGTGAAGGTGACTGAGGGAAATGTGTATTTGTGTTTTGCTAGGCGTCCACCCCCAGCAGGGATTGGGTAATGGAGTACCAGATGGCAGTGGGTGGTCTCCACAAAGGCAAATAGGTCGATTTGCTGAATATGTCCCAAATCCTCAGAACTGTCTAAGGATGAAGTCTCCATTCCCCTGCCATTGGACCCTGGCGCGACACCATGTCCGCTTCACATTTCAAGTGGCCCGGATATATGTCTCTCGCAGGGAAAAGAGATGGTGCTCGCTCCACATGAGGAGGCGTTTCACCAGGCTCATCTTTGGTAGTGATTGAGTTCCAGGCAGTTTATGTGCCATGCCCTTTTCATATCTGTCCAGTTGCCGGGTGGTATACAGCCGGACGGTGTCACGCAGCGTGCCTCGGCCTGTGTTGAACACATCTGTGGTCACCACTTTTTGCCTGAAAACCTGACCCAGCATACCGCCCTGCTGATAAAAGGTTTTAGCTATCCATGGTGCTAGAGCAGCCAGACAGCAGTGAGTCACACATCCTTGGCGCCATGTGTGCCGTGGTACGTGATGTTTGAACCAGCACTGGAGAGGTCTCATGTGTAAAAGAACTAATGGTATGATGGTGGATGTTGCCTTCATAAAACCCAGCATTCCCTGAAATGACTTCAGAGGAAATGCTTTCGCAGTTTGAACTGAGACAAACACTGATGTATGGTCAAACAGAGCACACTTGAGAGAGGCACGTGCATGCTCACAGTGTCAAGGCAAATTCCCAATAAGGAGATTTCTTGGCTGGGAGAAAGTGTGCTTATTACCCAGTTGACATTGAGACCTAGGCTGTTCAAATGGTGAAGTATCAAGTCTCTGTGCTCGCATAACAGAGCCTTTGATCGGCTATTAATAGCCTATCGTCAAGATAATTTAGAATGCACACGCCACTCATCTTCAAAGGGGCGAGTGCTGTATTGACACATTTCATGAATGTGTGGGGAGTCAAAGACAGGCAGAAGGGAAGGACTTTGAATTGATATGCAGTTCCTTCGAACATGTATCTCAAGAAAAGTCTGTGATTCGGTACAATTTGAAAATAAAAGTACACATCCTTTAAATCTATTGACCCAAACCAGTCCTCTGGGTGGATGTGCGATATAATATTTTTCTGAGTTAACATTTTGAGTTTGCAAGCATGCGATTCAAGCATCTCAGATCTAAAATGGGTCAAAGCCCTCCGTATTTTTGGAACAAGAAAATGCAAGAAAGGCAAGGCACAATCTCTACTGATTTTTTTATGAGGAAATTGTAACAGCGTCGCGTCTCGTGATGGAAACTTGGATGGCAGAATGCCATTGAAGCGAGATGGCCAGCATGCAAACTGGACCATATAACTGTGTTCGATGTTTTTTTTGCAGACAATCTGACACACCCGTGAGAGCTCACCAGACGTCTGCATAATGAGAGCAGGTGCATCTGTGCAAATTTCGCCATAGGGAAGTGGTTGTGTATAGTGTGTGGGGTATGAGAAGCGTGAAGATAAATTTAGCCCTTTCTTTTAGAATGCATGTGAGTCTCGTGCAGCTACAACGAGCACTTTTCGCTTTTCTTTTTGAAAGCATTTTTTTATTTGTACACAACACACAGAAGCAACATTTTGCATAACATCCCAGTCCCGAGGAACTTGACACCCACTAGAAGCCTGCGGTCGGCTAAGGAACGTCACCTTGTTGTACCAACACAAAGAGGCACCAAAACAGTTTCTCTGACTTTCAGCTTCATCATACCACATTGGTGGAAAGACCTTCCCAACTCCATCTGTGAAGCAGACTCACTCTATGTCACTTTAGTGAAAAAAAAAAAAATCTATAAAAGTTTGCACTTGTTTTGAATACTATTCTGATCCTAGTGAAACTTTGTAATATGGCACTTTTGTACCACTCCTGTACCGTCTCCTTAAAATGATTCTCTTATGTTTTCCACTTTTGTAAGTCGCTTTGGATAAAAGCATCTGCCAAATGAATAAATGTAAATGTAACTTTGGGAGGGAGGGAGGGGTAGTGGAACAGCGTGTGTGTCAAACCAGAATTTCTTCTGAGCCTGTCAGAAACGTGCCTGCTGCCTGGGAGCGTTTTTTCCTTCAGCGTGAGGATCGCGCTGAGGTGGGTGAGGCTTTCGTTTGGGCCTCAGTTTACGTGGTCTAATTGATGGCTCAGTGGCAGCTCTTGATGGCGCAGAGGTGCCGGGAGTTGGGTTCTTCGCCAGGCACTGTTTCGAAGAAGAGCATGAGCGGGATGGATGAGAAGAAGCACTTCTTTTCGGCAAAAAATGCTTCATTGCTTGTAACTGCTTTTGCACTGCAATGAAGTGCTCAGAGAAGCCTCCCACAGCATTTCCGAGAAGGCAGTCAGACGACACCGTAGTGTCGAGGAGGGTGGCTTTTTCCGCATCACGCATCCCTGTGAACATTACCCAGACATGCCGGTCCAAAACCACCAGATTACTCATCTCTTTTCCGATGGCCTGCACTGTGATTTTTGTAGCACACAGCGCCAAGTCTGTGGCAGTGTGGAGCTCCTTAAACACTTCAGGGTTCGGGCCATGCTCATTTATATCTATATGAGAAGCTTGGCCTGGAAGACTTGAAGCACCACCATGCTATGAAGTGCAGAGCCAGCCTGGCCCACTGCCATATAAGCTCGCCAGCCAGTGCGGATGTCTGTCGAAATATCTTGGAGGTGTGGGTGGAGGGGGACTTCTATCCCATATCGGTAGTTGGGCAGAGATGGGCTGCAACCACCTCTTCAATAGAAGTGAAGTTTCAAATATCCCTTCTCCTCTGCACGCTCCACTTTCTTTAGAACTGCAGCTCCTCTGATCTGAATGCAAGATGACCTTGTACGCAGCAGGTCTTTGTGATCTCTGTGTGGACCTCCGGAAACAATTAGGAAGTTTTCTGGGCCGCAGTCTGCTGATGACTGCCGGCCGGCAGGAATCCCTCATGTGAGGAACTGAATGAGCTCTCTGTCAGTGTCCTGTGCACGTTCCTTCTCCATTCATCCATGTCTGATGCTGCGAGGGACATGGTATCATCTCTTCCTTCAGATCTGCCGAAAGTGACCAGACCGGTCTCTCCAATAGAGGGCCAGATCTCGTCACATGCATACTTCACTGACGAGGACGCTGCATGGGAAGATCGAGTGGTTCGTGGGACTTGCTCCGGCGTGAGATCCATCTTTACCTCACGGCCCTGCCGTGCCTTCTCATGTGGTTCATCAAAACTTAACACAGAGGAGGTGGATGGAAAGGTGTGGGATGCAGAATCGACAGCCGATTGGAGCATCTGGAGACTCAAGTTGTCACAGTGAGGGCAATCTGTTTTTAGAACTTTTAACGTCCTGTGGACAGATTTATATATAAAGGATATAAAGCTCCTGCCGCAGGTAGGAGTCACGCTGAGGCTCTGTTGTCTGGGCGACAAGCATCTGCATTGAAGAACCTGTTGCCACCGCTGGAGCAAATCTTTGCCGGTACACTGCAGGGGGCAGGTCTTTCGTTGCAGGTGCAGAGACTCAGGAGATGTATCTTCCTGTTTCATCTGCAGGGAAGTCCCATCTGCTGAAGGGTGTATGTCGACGGCGAAGAGGGCTTTTCAAGATGAGATTTAGTCATTGTCAAAACGAAACGATATCGGTCTTAAAGAAAATTCTGAAGAAATGTTGATTGAGTGCCCGTTATATAGGACAACTGCGCGGCGGTAGGCGCGAGGCTCAAACACCATTGCCAATCACAGGATTGGCGTTATTATACAATGGTTTCAATTAGGTCGTCAAAGAAGTGTTTCCCTAAAAGCGTTTACAGTGTCAAGTGAACTGTAATCGAAAGGGAACATTAAACAGGCAGATGTTTCCAACAAAATTGTTGCTGCACCTGATATTTGCTTAAGACCAACTTGAAACTCCACAGCGCTACTGATGTTTTGTGGACTAATGAAACTAAGGGTGAATTGTTTGGGAAGAACACACAGCAAAACATATTGCATAAAAAGGGCACCGTCTACCAACATGAAAAAAATCATCCCAATGGTGAAGTAAGGTGGAGGGAGCATCATAATTTGGGGCTGCTTGCTGCTTCGGGTTCATTTTCGAGGTTATCGCTGCTAAAGGAGGGTTGGTCAGTTATTAAATCCTAGAGTTCACTTACATTGTTCACAGCTCTGTGAATTTTTAAATGATGTGTTCAATAAAGTCATGAAAGATTATAATTGTTTGTGTGTTGTTAGCTTAATCCACATAGTCTATAATTGTGACTTTGATGAAGATGAGATCACATGTTTTGACCAATTATGCAGAAACTTGATAATTCTAAATGGTTCACATACATTTTCTTGCTACTGGATGTATAACACGCTCAGATTGAATGCTATTTTAAAAAAAAATTATGTAAAATGTTTGCATTATGCAGCGATAATCACTTGCGGTAATTACTTCCTATTAATTACTTTGTTACCTTTTTCATTACATTACTTCTGTGCACAGTATACAGGTTAATATATATACAGTAGTCATAGTATGGTAATATGTTATTCTGAACAGCCTATGCTAAATGTTATGCACTGAGCTTCTACCCAAGGTTATTTAGTTGTATAATCACCTGATTAGTTTGAATGAACATTATAACAAATGAGATCAAAACTGAACTTCTATTACATCCCTAAAAATGTGGCTTTTGTTTCTTTCTGAAGCAACTGCTATTTTTAAGAATGTGATTTCCCACCAAAACCATGCTGGCACAACATAAATATCTCAGAAGGATTTTTTCATAATATTTACCTGCATGTTCTGAATGTGATACAGAGATTCACACTCTTAGAAGTCCTTTCCATCCCTACCAACTGGACGAATTCAGATTATAACCCTTTAACCTGTCTGACATGTCCCAATGCAAGTCATGCAAGTCCTTGCCTGGAAATAATTGAAGCAATCAAAATTGAGACAATCGATAATTTATCATCCTTATTTATTGCAATTTAATTTCCCCTCCTTAGCTTAGCTTCTATAATTGGAGTGCCAATGGCAAGACTTAAAATAGAATCAAAAATAAGATCCCTTTCTTTCCTCTGATCCTGCAGGCTCTGACTCGTGTATGCATTATTATGAATACTAACTGACTATATTTTATACTGTCAAAATGATCCTTACAAGTGTGCCAGAATGAATTCAGCTCGCTCTCTTTGTGGAAAACATTCAGGAACATGGTCTCGTCGTGCAGGTTTCAAAGTTAAATAACTTCAGGTTCCAATATTCCAAATCTACGAGAGCAAATAGACAATTGAGTGTCAAGAATAAGGGAAAAGAAAATTAGATCTCTCTACTGTTGCTCCTATGCAACCATGAGTGTGTTTGCATGCACGCCAATATTCCGATATCTACCAAAAATAAGCTCATTCTGATGGTTTTTTCTGCCCTGTTTATACCAATAATGGAAAACCATACATCGCA
This sequence comes from Moxostoma hubbsi, assembly GCA_032164185.1. NCBI lineage: Eukaryota > Metazoa > Chordata > Actinopteri > Cypriniformes > Catostomidae > Moxostoma > Moxostoma hubbsi. Next base: position 9,685,600 of record JAVLUX010000020.1, on the reverse strand, counting down.
TCTAAATGCAGTCATTGAAATTAAATTAAGAGCAATTGGAGAATTTTGCATTAGTTTCCTGCTGTTCAGATTTTTCTCCATAGAAAAAGTCAATAATCTCACATCTCCAAAAGAGGTTCAGAAAAGATCTCAGTAATTTCAAAAATCGTGCTCAGATATGCCAAAATACAAATATTTCAATATGAACTCAAACATTTCTGATTAAATTTTACAAAGATATCTATGGTTTCCACATTAATTACTTAGTGCTGTTTGATAAGGGTTAGGTTTAGGGATAAACAAAAAAAAAAAAACCTTGCTGTGATCAATAGTAATTCACCGTTAGGTTTTTTTCAGAATCCCTAACCTAACCCTAATTATTAAGCTTGTTCTGAATTTTTGTACTACAGAAATAAATGATACCTCAATTCATGTGGCTTTTTAAGAAGATGAGTGCTCTTTCTTTTCTAATTGTAAGATTAACACTCAAGCAACATCATAGTAACCATTTCTTGTTGTATACACCCTAGTAATGGATTAAGAATTATTAGAAAAGTTCTTATGTCAACTCTAAAATTGTGGCGGGCAGTTTTGCACGGGCAAGCACCACCGACATTTTCTTTAGAATATTTAAAAATGTTATTATTCATAAAGGTGAACTCAGTAATTTTTGTCTTTGTGTTGTCTTGGACTTACACTGACACCTAGTGGTTTGGATGCTGCATGATTTAAAATCAATAGTTTTCAGTTTCAGATATCTTTGTAGAAATGTATATTCAGAGTCAGTCATGATTACTTTAATCAATGAGTGAAAGTATCAAATAACAGGACGATTACTGAGATTAATATTTGGCTGGTCATGTGATTCTAACATGGCAGCCCCCATGTGCTGACCCTCTCTGTGTAAAATTAACCAGCTTTTATAAGGTTACTTATATTACTGGAGTCTTTATTTTAATGTGAGTGCTCATGATTTCCTACAGATGTTGCAAAATTACAGTTCATGTCTTTTTTAATGAGGCACAAATTACTGAGACTACCTTTAATATATATAAACAATTGTCTCATTTGTATCTATTTTTATTTCTTCATAGAAATTTCAGGAAAAACATCTGAGAATAAGTTGATACATAAACATAACTGAGTTATCCATTGAGGTTCTTGAGATCTGAAAGCACAAACCTCCTTTTTTCTTTAGGAAGTCAATATTTTTTACAGAGCCCATTTCAGAACAACACATTTTGACCTACGTGCTGCACAACCAGAGCAAGATGCTTTTATTCTGAGATGTTCCCCTCAAGTGAACTAAGCAGGTGGTCATAGCAGCCAGATATGACTGCGTTTACCCTTACTTGTCTGTTCCCAGCCTCTGTAAGTGGGTAGAACCAGTTCTCCAGTTTCTCCCTCTCATCAGGCAGCCGCTAAATGGACTTCCGCGCTTGACAGAGCTCGAATAACCTGTGGCAGATTCAGACAGGTGAGAGCCAGGTAACTGCTTCCCTTTTGTGCCTTAAAAGATTGCCGATGCTTGGATAGAGTGTGTGTGTGTGTGTGGATGGTGGGTGGGGGGGGGGGGGGGAGTGGGATGGATATGAGATTGAAAGGGGAGTGTAGGCCTTTGATCATGAGGGGGCAGGGGATGGGGCAAATCTTCCAGCAGTCCCTGTTGCTCCAGCCGTATAGGTAACCCAACCCTGTTTTGGCCTCCGACTCAGCGAGCAGGTGCCCAGAGGTGGGAACTGTTTGCAGAGCTGTGTTTGGTGACAGCACATCTAACTTTCAACTTCTCCTTTGCCGCTGCCACATTGTTCACAAATCCCTGCTTTTCAGCGACAGATCCTTTCAGAATTGTTAGCTCTTTCAGTTTTGCTCTTTAGAGAAATAGTGAGAGCAGAATTCATTCACGCTCTACAGAAAAACACAAACCTATACTACATACACTACCAGTCTAAAGTTTGGACACTCCTACTTTGATATTCATTATTACTGTTTTACACATTTTAAAATAGTAGTGAAGTCATACGCCCTATGAAATAACAGAAATGTAAGAATGGAAATTAGTGACCACAAAATATTGACCAAAAACCAACTATATTATTTATTTTACCTCTTTAACCCTTTTCAGCTCTGATGGTGTTTTTAAAGATTTAAAATTAAAGGCTTATAACTCTAAAATGATACCAAACAATTATACTATCTTTGTTTTTTGTTTTGTTTTGTAAAGAAAACATATATATATTTTTTTTTTTAAATGACATAAATTATAATAAATTCAGAGACTCTCAGCCTAAGAAACTGCTGAAAAATCACACACACACACACACACACACACACACACACACACACACACACACACACACACACACACACACACACACAAGGTTTAGGATTTGGGAAAGGGTTTAGACTTCATGGTTAGGTTTAGGTTTGGATTAGGGGTTAAACTTAGGAAAAATTGTAATAACATTGTTTATGAGTAAAAGCAGTATTTTTTATAAGAGCCATCTTGGATGATTTCTTACGATTTTGCCATCTCTGACTATTATTATGACTTGTCATGAATGCGGGTTGAATAATGTGACTTGAAAAGCAATGCAGGGTTTGTTCCATGCTATTTTGCTACTTGCAGTAAAAAGTAGCTTGTTACAATATTTTGTTAATTGTATTGATACTTATACTTAGTTACTCCTTATCACAAAATATAACATCATATGCATGACAACACAAACATCCGTACTTAAAGAGTTTTACAGACATTTGGAATAACATCTTGTACGCAAATGCAAAGGGAAAACGTACACAGATTTCCTGGAAAAAATAAACTGGAATGTTATGGAAAATTACAGCGCTATAGTGTTTTTAGAAATGATAAAGGTAAAACTCAGCTGTGGCCACTGTCAAGACCCTTGATGGTGATCAATCAGAAGTTACCATAATCCTTCGAGACATAAACAAATAGCATTTATCAGCTAGTGATCTGGAACATTCCATTGTATTATTTCCCAATTTAACAAACTGTGCTATTCATCAACTTTTCCGACCACGATCTAATGTGATATACACCAAACAAGCCATGCAAATGTATTGAACATTCATGCCGCTTATGGTAAAGAGACACCCCACTGTACAAGCTAGGACGGCGAAGTAGTAAATCTGTAGTTTGTTTGGCTGAGCACTGGGCTGCCCACAGCTTAACTCAATTATTGTTGTTCGAGTTATAAAACACCATGTAAGCGTTGCTCCAAGAGAAATGGAGCGCAACGATATTCACTTATGATTTAAATGGGGAGCAACAGCAGGAAAAGTGGTCAGGGCTTGACATCTAAATTCGTATAGCAGGATCTAGGGGAACTTTCCACAAATCCTCCAGACTGGATCTCTGTTTAAGCAGCTATAGTGAACTAATCTTGAGGGAAGGATTGTGGTGCCTTTAAAGGTATGATGGGAAGACACTGACTTGTTTTAGTGGATATATTTCTATACAGTCCAAGTCTATAGAGTCTACAGTTCCCCCTCTCATAGTTTGGCTCCCTTGCTTGCTTCTAACCATTCACTCCAGCTGCCTCAGGCAGAAAGAGCGCGCAAGTAAAAGGAGGAGGAGTGCTGATCCAAGCGTCTCCACCCTCCAAAAGCTCTGGCCAATCACAGGAGGCCTGCAAGCTTCCACTACAATAGGTGAATGTCCCCTAAGTGAGATGAGATGTGTGTGTGAGAGAGAGAGAAGACCTGTGCAAGCCCCTCACTGACTCATTCACCCATGGGAGATTGAAGTGACAGAACAAATCTACAGAGACAAGGCTCAGGATAACATTTCAGAGAGCTGAGAGCAAATAGACAGAAACACATAGACAGACAGAGCTATAACTGAGTGAGACCGCAGAGAGACTGGCCCATATCTGCAGATATACAGCACATCCACAATCACCAAAAGTTGGAGTCATTGTCATGTTGGTGGTGTTACTGATCCTGCATGCCGTCTTGTGTGCCCATTCTCACGGGCTGCCAGGTGCTGCTGTACCCGTTAAACAGTGCCCGTCTGCATGCCAGTGCGAAGAGGATGGCATCCTTCTCCTCATGGACTGCTCCGAGCAAGGACTATCTGCTGTGCCTAGTGACCTAAGTCCTTTGACATCCTACCTGTGAGTACTTCCTCCTTGATCTTTGTTTATCGCCTGCTTTTATTTTTCTTGTCTTCTGGGACTGTTCTGAGCAAATAAGGTGTTGCAAGTTCTTTCTGTGAGATGTTTTTATTAATTATATGAAATATTTTCAAATGGACACCAAAAGATTGTTATTTTATTCCAAAATGAGTATACTCTTCCTCCCTGAACTTTTTCTTGTCTTCCAAGACAATGAGCTATTGCAAGTTCTTCTTGGGAGATGTTTTGTTTGATTAATTTAGATACTTTCATGAAGACACCTTAAGATTGTTTTACACCTGTAACCTTCTGGCTTGATCTTTGATTTTGACCTGCTTTTCTTTTTCTTTTCTTCTGGGACTTTTTTTGAGCAAATAAAGGGGTTGAAAGTTCTTTTTGAGAGATGTTTTGATTGATTACATGAATAACCTCCAAGAGACACCATAAGATGATTGTTTTATGCCCAAATGAGGTATTTATTAGATAGAACATGCTCAGGAGTAATAACTGAATCTGTCACTGGTAAAATCTAGAGTGTATAAAATGCACGTGATCCATACTGAGTGATCTGTGCCGCATTGCACATTCAATCACGGTTATTATCCAAACTCCACGCACATTTGCACAACTATTTTGACACAAAAGGGACAACTGCAGCGTGAGTGGACCGTACTGAACGTGAAAAAAGAAATGCTTGCTTCCCATGTGTCTTGTGACAGTTCTCAGTGCATTGGTATCTGATGGGAACGTGTGTGTAGAGTGATGCAGTGGGGCGCTCCGTACAGTATTGGGTTTCTCCATGTCAGCTGGAAGCCTATTGGGTTTAAGTCCATGCTAATCGCTAAGGCATGCCATATGTCCCCTGATTGTGAATGATGACGCAAAAGAGGACTCAAATGTTCGCTCATAAAATGTTGCGCAGCTCACGTGAATCAATAACTGAAGAGAGTTGTGTTTCAGGCTTTGGAGGAAGCGTAGGTTGGGAATTGGATTGCAAACACATGTATCCCAAACTTTCAAACATATTGAAATTTATTGAGCAGTGTCTCTGGACATTTCCAAGTGCACAATGTTAGATCTCTTTTTTATATTGCCAATGTTGTAGGGAGTTTTATTGTCATGTGCAATATGTGCAATCTATCCCATGACTTCAGAGTTTAATTTTTCAACTAGTTGTCTGTTTTCTAAATTTGTTAAAGAGCTTGTTTCAATAATATATATAAGTGCATTCTTGATGGTTTTTACTTAGGGTTTTCAACACTGGGTCCATGTAACTCTGGGGTCCCTGAATGTATTCCTGGGGGCCCACAGAGAAGATACATAACACAATTCTAACTTTTTTATATAACTTCCTAACTAATGATCTGTGAAGTACTGTATTATGCAGAAATGTTCTTGCATTAAACTTGGAGTTACTGTAAGATACTTGAAAGATGTTATGTAGTTACTCATAAAGTCTACATGTTTAATAAAGGGGTTCCTGGGTCTGTACAAGTTAAAAACCCCTTGTCTATACTGACCAAAAAACAAAATACTACTAGTGAATCTTTGTATATAAAGTGTTCATTGTACAATAAAGCCAACCCTGTGTTGGTAAAGTTCTTTTGAGTATCATATTTTTGGAATTCTTTTTCCATAAAGTTGAATCATAGTTTAATCACAGCCTGTGCAAAAGAAATCATTGAAAATCTGTGCCTCATCTAATGCTTTCTTTCTTCACTGGAGGAGAGAAGATTGCTGTAAATATTGACTGAGCTTTGATGTGCATGTCATTGTTGAGATGTCAAAGTGTGTGTTTAGGTATGATGAGGACGTACCGTTCTTTGGTAGCCTTTTACTCAGAACAGCCAAGAAAAGTGTATTGCAAAAGACACTGTGTACATAACATGCAGTTACTTGCTTGTTTTTCTTTTGCTTTACATACAGCGCACACACACACACATCTTTTTATATATATATATATATATATATATATATATATATATATATATATATATATAATTTTTTTTTTTACTACTACTTATTTTTAACGTACATAACAGTTGATTTGTATAAATTACTAAATTGTTCAAGCCCACAGTAAATGTTTAGTGCTCTGTGATTACTCTTTCATAACTCCGGAGACATGGAGATCTCAGTTACTGTTGTTGAGAATTAAATAAATGTAATGTGGATAGCGTAGCTCAGATAATTTTGCCTTGTGATTAGATATTGGAGCAAATGTTAATATCTCTGACTTTTCATTCAAGACTTTGGTGTCTTTGTCAAATCTGAGCACAGTTTGAGACATTGTTTGGATCTCAATATGAAACTCTAGAGGAGACACGTGAGATTTCTGGGGTCTGTTTCTCGGGAGAAAAATCTGAGAAGCTGAATATTTATGAAAAACTCTCAATTTAATCTAATTGCTGTCTTGGATAAATTATTGATACATTAAAGAGATCTCATTTGAGATTTTTCTTTCCAATGGGAGGTGGGTCACATGTTAAATTCACATTAAACAGCTCATAAAAAGTGGAGGCACAAGTGGGAGTTGAGTGAACGTGCTACTAAGAAAGCAAGAAGCAAGCAGCACTGCTGGACATTCTGCTAGTATTAAATGCCTGTCCTGCTATGAGGTGATCGCCCATATGGGACAACAGGTGCCCTGGGGTGCGGAAAAAGTCTGTCACCATGAGTCTGTTTTGCACTGGTTTTTGTTTGTTTCTGTTGGTTTCAACAGGAGTGGACGCTGAGGTACATCAGATTGCTGCTCTGTTTACTAACATGCATAATGACACATGGATGCACATTCCTGAACATATACACAGACACTAACTGTTGATTGATTTATAAGTGTAGATATGCATCAGTTTCTTGCGTAAAAGGCCGCAAATGAAGTTATCTTGCAAATAATGTCTTGTTTCATTCAGAAGAGGTGGTAGATGAGATATACAACTTTGAGCAACTTTGAACTCTTTTAACCTCTTTTAATAGCAAAATAGTGGAATAATGCGTGCCTTTCAACATAGTTGCAGATATAAGTTGTTTATGTATTTCAGGTGATTTAAAGGTGTACTAACATTTAATATGTGAAAATGTTGCAGACATGTATTTTAAATGTTTCTAACACATGGGTTGATATATGACAGAAGGATTTACTTAAGTAGCATTTTTAGTTTGACGAGCATTAATCAATTAGCATAATGTTTGCAAGAGTAAGCTTTAAGTATTAAATCTGGATGATTAATTAACTAAGTAACATGTAGATAAGCTAGGTGTCAAACAGTGCAGGATGTAATTTAATTTCCTTTTAGTATATAAAATAGAGTAGCAGATTACATTTGAAATAGTTGTAATCAGATTACAGCTACTGACTTTAAATTAAGTGAATTACTTTTAAACACTTTACTTGGGTTACACATATTTCTAATATAATACTATATATGTAGAATACATTTAAAACATAAATTGCATTATTTAAACATTTGTTTTTGACAGCCGAATGGCGTGCGCCCCTTAACAATTCAATGAACAAGTAAGAAGTATAGACATTATTTTGAATTCTTTGAGTGGAAAATTCTGAGTGGAATTCTGTGAAAAGTGTTTTAGAAAATAACTTAAAAGTAATTAGTAATGTGATTACTTTTTGATGAAGTAATCCATAAAGTAAGTAATCTTATTACAATTTTAGAATAGCAATTAGTAACTTGCAGTTAATTACTTTTTTGTAATTTAACCTTCATTGGTGTCAAGTATGGTAAATTATTAATTACTGTTTTCCCCCACTTTTATTGACACAATTGACACAAAAGGACGAGGAAGCAAACAGGATTAGGAGATGGTGCACAGCTGGTTCAAACTTGCACAGTCTGCATGAGCACCAAGGCTCAATTTTAAATAGAATGTGCACAAACTATTAGGCCATGGTTCCAAAACCATTTTTTAAACAAAGTATTAAAGTTAAGACATGTTTTCTTTACAGGATTCTGACTTTGTGTGTTTCTGTAAAAAAAAGAAAAAAAAAATCTATGATATCCCATAAACATATAAATGTTTCTCCATTATGTATGACAGTTTGCTCAAATACGGCTAACAAGTGTTTCAAGGTATTCTCTGGCAAACCCAACACATAAATAGCTAAGATAAAGATAAACTCCTGCAATTCAAAGAAAACACTGAAAGTGTCTTTATCAAGAGCTACTGACATTACTAAACATTAGGTTAGTTCAAGTGAAGATGAGTATAAGGATCATATAACCAGCTTAAACATCATCATACAACCGGCTCAAACCTTAAAGCTGTCAGCCATTCCCTGAAGCCAAGGGCCATATATTTTCATCTCTCTCTGGGCAATTTTCTACACAAACACAAATTAATGTTGAGCTCGAGCTGAGGGCTGCAGACACATGTTTTCGCTTACTGGCCCGCCTCAATTTCCAGTGCTTTGGCCTTGAAACCCTTTTAGAATCAGAGAGAAACAAGACCAGAGGGAGGAGTGTGAAAGATGCCTTCAAGTTCTGAAGTGTGTTGTGTTATTTGATTTTAAGGCCATAAATCTATTTGTAGCCCTTTTGACCAATGATTTGCATTTTTAATAGTCAAACATACAGAGTTAACACCTAAATCATGATGTAATAAATATTACAAACAGCTAGAATTAATTTAAGAAACATCAATTATGTAAACTAAATCTGAAGCTGTTCTAAATTTCAGTTGAGTTTTTTTCAGTAACAGTTTTAAAGTCAACATGAAATTCCATTCACAATCCATATTACTTCTGTAATCCGATGTACAGTTTATTCAAGTGAAACAGGATAATTGATGAGATTTTATCCATCAGTAATTGATGGGATTGAGAAAAGTAGCAGAATGGAGCCAGGTGGAAGGCTTAAAAAACTAAGGGGGATTCTTTACGTCAACCACAAAGGATAGTTGTTAAGATCACAAAGACAAACTTTTTTTTCACCTGTGAAAATAAAAGCAGGAACACATATTAAGAAAGTTAATAGGTTCAATTTTAATTTCATGTTAACTTTTAATTGTTATATACAGTATATATATAAATATATATATAAAAGTCAAAAGTTCATAGTTGTGTATTGCGGATGTGATTCTGTTCTGCAAGTAAGTTCGTAACACTCTCAGGTGTAAACATACCTCTGTCTGTCCTACAGTCTGGAGGGTATGTTACACCCTGACCCCTCTCACTCACTCACTACATTGCACATCAGTGTGGCAGATTCCTATGTCTGTTTGAATTCTCCAATGCTCTCTGAAAAGATCAAACTCCCTCTTCGTTGCCTTTCCATGACCTTTCCTGACACAGAAAGCAGAAACAGTCACAGGTAAACAGGCCACTGGGGTACCATGAGCTGAGGTCTACCGTCACTTTGACACAGAAGAGTCTTAGCAGACTTCCCGCTTCTACTAGACGTAATATGTTACTATCACTTGCTTCTTATTTCGGTCATGAACCCCCGGTGAGATTTTGACCCACCAAACACACGTATCTCTGTAAACTGTGGACTTCGTCAGCTAGAGGTTTTATTAAACTCACCATTCCAGATACCCTGCCAACATTTGGAGCCTCATTTGTAGAAAATGTTTTCCTCCTTCTCTTCTGAGCCATCTACAAGAACGCCTACGCCAAATTTGTCCATGTGTTTCATATATTTGTTAACTTTTGACTATTACTTCTCAGGGAGACTCTGGCTTGGGGTAACAGACTGTTGATGGGGGTGTATGGAGAGCAATATAAATCCACCGGAGCACCTAAAAGGTGTTATTATTTCTCAGCTCTTTGCTCTACCAAGTCCTGCTGCGTTGCTTTCAGTGGTGCCATAAGCATCAAAGCTGTGAGGGATTGTCCAGGCAGTTTGTCTGCTAGCACCCCCTGAGGGATCAGTCTACAAACTTGCCACATTATAAAGCTCAAAGTGTTCACCACCACCAGGATGAAAAGACCATTATCACCCTGTTTCATAGAAGAGCTTAGGTAGTTAAACGGAGGGAACATAAGAGCTCTTGGAACAATTTAATGATGCAGGCTGCCAGAGCTGAATTCACTCCGATACAAAAGTGTGTAAACAACCCTGAAGATCTGAGGCCAGATCTTAAGAAGGCCACCTTCTAAATGCTGAAATGAGCGCTCACTTTTGCAAAATGTGTAGGGAAATATAGGTTTTATGGTGATTGTACTATATTGACATTCCTCAAACATTCTGGATAGGGTTTGTTATAAAGCCCTAAGCCTTATCCATCCATCTTCTATAGCTTCTTGTCCTGTGTAGGGTCTCGGTTAGTGCTGGAGATTATCCCAGCTGTCTCAGCTAGAAGGCACAGAAACACCCTGGACAGGATGCCAGTCCATCACAGGGCTAACATACACAGACACAGACATACACATTCACACTCTCACTTACATGTCATTTTGAGTTTCTGATTCACTTAACTTGCACGTTTTTGGACTGTGAGGGAAACCGGAGCACCCAGAGGAAACCCACAGAAACATGGGAAGGACATGCAAACTGGGTGAGCTAGGACTCGAGCCAGGAACCTTCTTGCTGTGAGGCAACAATGCTACCCACTGTGCCACTATGCTGCCCGATCCTTAGCATTAAACTTCTGTACTTCATTCAAGCCAAACCACTTAATGTACAGACACCATTCACACTTATTATCAAGCAATTAACAAGAAAAAATGTAAATGACACTCCATGTCATAAAAGTTTGCTGACCCCTGGCCTTCACTCTCAAACATTATTATCTATATCTGAATATTTGGCAATAAAAGTAAAATAAATGGTTTCTACTTTTGATACTTTTATTCAATAGTTTTATAGCTTTCCATAGTTTATTATTTAACTACTTCATTCACAATGCTTAATGGAGATACTTTCATTCCCCCATAAACATTTTAAGAACACAGTTTGTACCTTTTTGTCTGATTTTTGAACCCTTTTTTTGATTCAAATGAAAGTTTGTAATTTTGTGATTCATCTTGGAGCTGGTTGGTTTGGTTCATGACTTAGAACTCGTTTATAAAGGATTTTACGAAATTCCAGTGTAAAAAAAAATGTATGGGAAAAATACCTCTGGAACCAAGATGGCTGAAAAAGTGGGTGGGCACTGTTGGGCTCTATTGTCTTATATTGATAGAACATAGCATTCAGAATGTAACTGACAGTGGTCATCATCATAATTAATTGTGATTTGCAATCTGAATTGTGATTGGTCTTTTCATTCTTATATCTATTTATCCAGCTACTTTGCATATTATTATCAGTCTCTCACTCTCTCTCTCTCTCTCTCTCTCTCTCTCTCTCTCCCTATCTCCTACTAATTTTATTTAGGTTTACAATCAATAAATAATTTCACTTAAAACTTTAACAATTCTTTGTTGCCTCGTAAGCACTGGTATTTTTACACTTTTATACACTGGTCACTTTTATACACAGAAGAGAGAGGTCAGCAAATGGTGCACCAAAGAGAAGGCATCAGGATTGGGGATTGATAGGATCCAGATTCAAACTCGCATTGCCTGCATAAAAAACATGGCTAAACATGTTGGAGCATATACACCAAACACTAGGCCGCAGTTCCAACAGGTTAATACGCTTTTAATATCATGCTTTCAAATATAATTTACAATAATTTGGTCAATTGCACTTATACATTTTTTAATAGATCTCTTAACCTTAGTTTCATTCTAAAAGCAACTTCTAATTTAAGCAATTTCTGGAAAAATAACAACGCATTCTTTCATGAATTTGTTCATTTCCTGAATTCAAATTTAGAATAAAAAAGGTTGAATGGAAAGAAAAACAAAAACAAATAAACAAAAAACAGAAGGCTGCATTTTTTCCACAAAGATGTCTTTTCATTAACACACAACCCCATTTGTGTACAAGCTAGTACACACATGGAGAGTCACAGAGTCAACCTCACCCTCAAACAAACATGGGAGTGATTGTTCATTTCCTCCTCTTCCCGTTACCTAACAGTGAAACGAGAGCAATTAGTGCCCTGTGAAGTCAGCCCGAAAATAGTCAGAGCCCATGCAGGATAAATAAACCAGCGGACCTACCGCAGTCTGCCTCATCTCCAGGACATCTTTAAATAGATCCAGAGCTGGAGGAGAAGACCCGACCCAAATGCTTCTATGCACCACACTCTAGTATTACCAATCTAGAAGAAATATCCCTCCACAAAATTATGTGGGATTGTGTAGTTGTACCTTGGTCAAATCAGCAACAACATCATAGATTTAAGCATCAACAGTATCAGTTACTAAGATCATCTCAAGACCATTGGGAAAAAAATAGTCAATAGACCACTCAGTTTTCAATAATTCAACAGTCAAGTCTCAGTTATTCCACTTATACCATTTTCACATGTACATGTCTAAAAAATGTTTATCTAAAAAAAAAACATTGTTCCAAAAACCATTTCATCAGTAGAACTACAGTTCACACTTTCTCCACCGATTTATTGTCTTGCTTAAAACAGATTAAGCCACCATTACTTGTTCGCAAGGAACGTGGTGAAGTGATATGAAACTGCAGTGGGGTCGACAAACCTGGAACTACTACCTGGGTATGCACTTATAGAAAATGTATACCTTGGAACATCTGTAAACCAATCAGAATCAAGAATCCAACCGCAGAATGGTATAAATTGGCTTGTTCCTGAGTTTCTGATCCTTCACTGAGATTAAGATAATACATATTAAGCTTTTCTCTTCTCTTATGGTGAGTGACGGAGTGGATAATAATTGAATAAGTAGCTGAGAAAAACAAGTGAGGATTTTGTCCTTTTCAATGGGAGAGCTTCATAAATCACCCCCTGGGCAAACTCGACAATCCATCACAGGCCACTGTGGGGGTCTCTTAACCTGTGGTTAAGTCCTTAGCCACATTTCACCATCGGCTCTTTGGATCTGACAGAAGATATAAACTGTGTTTTTTTTGTGTGCTTTTCTCACCCCCTCGAACACCATCAAAACCTGAAGGAGGACAAAGGCCAGGAAAGAAGATACCCAGGATACTACTCTGTCGTTTAGTGGAAATGGTTTATACAGAAGCTCAAATTTCAGATTCAGGATCCTAACCATAAAGGAGCACAGTCACATCCGAGAAGTTATGGTTAACTTGGGTCCACAGATGTCTCGTTAGGAGTTCAAGAAGCTAGGTATATATCCGAAGGCTTATTCGGGAAAGGCACAAATATTGATTACAAAACGAATAACAAATTCATCCGAATAATAGAAAAAATATTCAGAAGACTGATCATCCAACGAACATAAGAATTAAGCAATATTTTAAATAAACATCTCGAAAATGACAAAACAATGACGAGTCTTTGAAGCCAATTTTACTACAGTGTAAACATTTTGAATGTAAATGCATGTTTAATGGTGTTATTTCAAGTTCATCGGATGGCCACAGACTCAACTCCGTTTCATTCTCCGTTAATTGTGCGTGTTTCAGAAATCTAATCTTGCAATGAGTAATGTTATCTAAGATACTATATTATACACAATTTCAACTTTTTAAATGCCTGTTAATACATAAACACCAAATGTTTCACACAATTCACACACAAGGATTCATAAACCAACCTGAGTGCGATGTTGAATTCCTGACCCGGGAAGTGATGATTTTATTGCGGAGCTCATCTGCCCATTTATTAAAGCTGAACACATTTAGCCTTTATCCCCAAACAGTTTAAATGCCCCGAAGAAGTTTAAATACTTGTAAATCTATTCAGAATATCCCTGCACACAGAGGATTGCGGAGAAACAAAAACATGCTCGCTCTTGCCATTTATTCCACTGCATTTCGCTAATTCTGCACATGTAATTTAACAAAACAATTATCTCCTCCACATTATGTTAAAATATGTGCACAAAATAAGCTTTGTGTTTACCCTACCATAAAACTATCTGATATAGATTTACGTTGCTTTCAACTGTTTTTACGTTTAATTATTTTTTCAAATTTCTTTTAATGTTTGTATTTGTTGGTTATTTAATTTTCTCTGCAAAATGTGTGCTTGACTTTTGACACCATTTGCCTCCAGAATAACATTGATATACTTCCACACTGCACAGACATAGTATAAACAAAAATTCAGTTTCAGCAGATATTAATGTCAGGAGTTCCAGGAGAATCCAAAGTTAAAAACACATTCCACAGTTAATATAGCCTACATATCCAGCTTCTGGTGAGAAAAAATAAAGAATATATCAATAATGTATCATTATTATCAATGCTAATATAAACAGGCCTATCTGAGGCATATTTTATATACAGAAACTATAAATGTAAGAGAGTTACGTTTTAAAATTAGTTATGAGGCATGTCCGGTTTAAGCCACGCCCACATCTGGTTCTATCAGAATACAAAAACAGATACAATTAACTTGATCATAGTAACAAATACAAATACAGGTAATGGCTTCACTGCACACCACTAAGAGAAGCCTTCAAATAAAGGAGTAAATGAAATATACCTAGTTTCCAGATTACTGTAAATGCACACAGCTTACGGCATTACACAGTCCCTCCTAATGCTTTTTTAATTAGTTTGCTTATATTTGCTGCATTGAAAATACACAACTCATCCCAGATTGCAATGTGTGGACTGGGAAGTAGTGTTGGGCAGACAGAGGTAGGCTCAAAGCAGGAATTTTAAACTGAGGCCTTTCCTTATCTGAATTATTTAGGGCTGAGCCTTGCATAAAGAAAGATTACTGGCTGACTCCTGGTTACTATCTATGTATCAGGCTTATGTGAGAAGCGTTATTCTAAAAAGACTATTAATGGGAAGTCATATAACCTTTACCTCTTGTCAATAGTCAAGGAATATTTGCATCATAACAGCAGTAAATGGAAATATCTCGTAATGAGACAAGACAATTATTTAGGAATATTGTAGTATTATTTTCAAACATATTAGGTCTGTTAGAGTGAAGGTGAGTCATTTTTGGCTGTTTTGTAGTAATTCAACATATTTGAGTTGGGCTGTTTCTGGTGGATGGCTTTACTCCATGGAGGGCATGATGTCTAGGAGGATCAGATGAGAGAATTGTTGCCTAGTAAGCTAGCCATATGGTATGCATGACATGCCGGAATAGCATCATTTGCAGCTGCACATCCTAAGTGTACAGA
This sequence comes from Moxostoma hubbsi, assembly GCA_032164185.1. Lineage (NCBI taxonomy): Eukaryota > Metazoa > Chordata > Actinopteri > Cypriniformes > Catostomidae > Moxostoma > Moxostoma hubbsi. The sequence continues at coordinate 9,670,330 of JAVLUX010000020.1, read as the reverse complement.
AAAAAGCGAGCTACAGTCCAAACAAATCCATTCAATGCCGATGTAGCACTGCATCATAAACCTCTCAACTGTGTTTCATCTTGTATCCTAACAACATCACATCTCTCGTACCAATGCAGGTGGTGTCCCTGATCTATGAGAAATCTACACATCAAGAACCCTTTAAATAACAATTTTGGCACAATCCTGCATAGCATTAAACAAAGTCAGAATGTTCAAAGAGATCATAGCTTGCATTTTAAGAGTTACTCTGGAAGGATGACTGAAATCGAAGCCAATTGTTTAGTAATAAATGGAAACTTTCAGCTCAAAAGTTGTTTCCCGGAAAAATGGAGGAGGCCACTTGGACATGAATCATAAGGTTAAGCGAGTGACCATGTTATTGTGTTTCAGGTTGAGAGTGGGTCATTACTTTAGCTGTAACAGGTAATGAAGGGTGCTAGCAATCACAAAGTCATGGTTAAATTCACAGAAAACGTAAATACTGATCAAATAATGTCACTTTGGATAAAAGCTTCTGCCAAATGCATAAATGTAAATGAAGAACACTCTTCAAAAAATGAAGAATCCCAACTGACCAAAAAAATCCATGAGTAGAGTGGATAAACTATTGTGATCAGTGTTTAATGATAACATGAAGAAACTCCATTGGAAGCAGGATCATTGCGGTCTCAGATGGTACAATCCTTTATGACTGCAACCACTACGTGCTCTCATTTGCCAAACTACAGGAGAACATCAAAGGTATTATCAGAAAGGCATTACAGATGATCCAGCGCTTTGAATTTGGACTGTTATTCTGCTTTGAGTGTGGATCACATGCTTACAAACCTATTATAAACTTCCTAACATATCCGAAAAAGAAAGAAATGAAAAGAATAAGAGCTGATCATGAGGTCACCGCTTGGATACATATTCAATTTGTTGTAATGTGTTCTATTGCCTTTGACACATCGTGTAGACGTGCATGCATTGAGTATCCCAACTCGTGTACAGCAGGGAAACCTTTCTTATCACACAATCTTCACCTTCAAGTAGCATTTCCCATAGATGGTTTCTCGCAGATTTTGGCAGGCCATCTCGTATGTCTTCTTTGCAGGCTTCAGGTGGGATCAGGAGCTCCAGAGACAGGGTGAACTCCAGCCAGTGAAGAGGAAAGTCAGGGAGGGTGTTCCCTCTGCCTGACCTGCAGCTGCTTCAGCTTCTCGCCACTGGGGACACCAGGAAATTTATTGCAATAATCATCTCTCTAGGCAACACATTAAATAGCGCACTCCTGCTTTGAAAAAGGCTTTGAAAGATGTTCTCTTTGATACTTGATTAGAGAGTGAAGCTTTCAGGAGGTGGCAGATTTTTCAGTCTTAACATGTAGAGAGATGTTGGATATTTGTTTTTTACTCCTTTGGTGTTAAATGTGGATGATTGGATATTGGGGAACAACAAAATTTTGACTCTAATTTCTAATAAATGGAGAAGCAATTATACTGGTTTCTGATTTAAATCTACCGATATGCAGTAGCAATGATGCTTATTTAACTAAAGGTTCTATACACAGCATGTTTTAAACCAGGGACCATTCACGTCAAAAAGAAGACTTACACCAATGGATTAAAACATATCAGATTTGATATTTATATATTTATCTGAGGTTTATTCCCCCTAGCAAGTGTATTTAAATTGTACTCTAACATAAGGGTTCCAACACCATATTTTACCCTCTAAAATCACAATTTAACCACTGACGGGGAGGGAGTAATTGTTGAGTTTGCAAAAATTTCAAATGAGATAAATCAGACATATTTTTTTCAGTTTAACAAGCAGTAGGTTTAGGTGCCTAAGTTGTATTTAACTCTGTCTCATATATGTCGGCACTGTGTTCAATCTTAACCTCTCTACCAGAAGCAGGTCAAAGTGGTTTAACAAGTAAACTTCTGTCAAAAAAGAATTTATGTTTGTAAAAGAGTGAACAAAACTACAAATTCAGCTCTGTAAGGATTTATTGGGTGTTCCAGATGCATGGGAAGTAAAACATGTTGAATGCAATTTAAAAATGAAAAAAAAAAAAAAAATTGTGTGATTTATATAACTCTCTTTGGAGCAAAAAAAAAAAAAAAAAAAAATAGCACTTGTTGACTGAGATGAGGTCTGGAATATATCTGACACGTAACTTTTAGAAGTTACGCCTATGCATAAAACGTACTTTGGAGTAGCTGGCTTGAAATATGCCATTGTCCATGCTAGAGCTAAATGCAAACTATGAGATTACTGATAATATTCATAATAATGATAATATTAATAGTAACAATAATAATAATAAATATAGATACCTGCATGTTTTTGGCAAAGAGATTGATAGAGCCTCATTGTTTCTCATAATTTGTGTTTAGGGGTGTAAAGTGCTGTAGCTGTGGCCTAATGGTTAGCAAGCGTACTAGGACACATTGACAAGGTGCTCATGTGTGAGTTTTGAATCTGGCTCAACAATGTAATCAACACATACACATTATAGACACACCAGTTATTGTGCGTTCACATACAACGCAAAGAAAATTTCACCTTGCATTGCTCGCGCGATTACGCGAATGAAGCGATTTTGCATGATCGAGTTATGTCATTCGCTTCATTCGCGCCGCCCGGCGTGTCTATTACCATCTATGCATTGACTTTGTATGTAATCGCGCCGTGTGAAACGCTCGTTTACAGTTGTATGTGAACGCACCATTAGACTTTGAGTTCTCAGTATCTGTTTGGACTGTACATAGTGTGATTACATTTACACACATTTAAACATGACTGTAAATAGAGCAATATCTCAGACACCAATGATATACTAGAGATTAGTCAGATTATTTCTTAATCTTTTAAAGAACTCCTACGATGATATATAGTCTTCTAGGACTGTTATCATATAAGGATCCACATTTTTGGATGCATTTGAGGCCTGACTGAGCTGAATGAAATAGGGAGTGATGCTAATCTATGGAAAAGTACTTTTAATACATGATGCGACTAGTCGTCTCATTTAAGTTCATAATTTTAGTTGTTATCGTTCTCTGTGGCAGTTTTGACAGAATGTTAATCCACACATCAGCCCTGATATGCAATCACAAGGGCATATCTTAATGTCATATGCCAAAATATGGCGAAACAAATCCACACTGACACATCTGGGGTCTGTCTATCCATCCACATGGTTTTCTTCCATTCCTCATCCATTCTTTTGACTTATCCTTTCAATCTCATATATTTTTGGCTCTGTCATCCATATGAAGAGCAAGACACTCTTGTCTCTCTGTCTTCTTTTCACATTTTCTTCCTCCACAACTGCAAATTGCTGTCATTATGTGACGCATTGCAGTGGTGATGGCTAACCAGAGTCTGGCCTGTGGAGAAAACCGCGACAAGCGAATTAAGAGCTGAGGGAAAATGAGGGCCTGCCTGTGTATGTGTGTATTTGGACCACCCAGACTCTCGTAACTAGAGGGTGAGACCACAAGCAGGAGCGACTCTGTTCTGCTGCCCACATCTCTGTCCCTCGCTTTCGTCGTCTGTATTTAGATCTATTTGTTTCTCCTTTGTCTCTTTCTCAATCACCCTCTTTCTGTGTCTCGATCTCACGCTCTTATCTTTGCAGTAGTATAAATTGAAGCAGAGCCCACATGAACCACATGTTGATTTCAATGGGCACATCACTGGTATGCTTTATCATTTAACATGCTGTATCCATTTTTGTGGTCTCTTCAACTGTGGACATTTTAATGTCCCAGAGTTTGAGTTTTAACTAATTTCAACGTTCCCTTTTTGTTCTACAGTGTGAAGGTCACATTACTTTATAAAAAAATTCACCACAGTCATGTGATCATGCTTTGCTTATTATGTAGGCCATTTTAAATATGTTTTGTGTGGAAATGATTTATATCAGTTTTTACACAAATTACAGCTGTCCCTTAGATGTGTGGTATCATTTCCACCTCAACCAACAATTTTGCCAATAGTGAAGAGCATGCACTAGATGAAATATGAGACATGTGACGTACTGTGGCTCAAGTGCCGCAGCTAGAGTTGTATATGCTGTCTGGTTTAATTGGGTAGTGCCGTATCGTTACTTTTTGAGTGGCCTACTACTCGACCAACCGGCCCGCTACTTGACTGACCCACTGGGAAAAGTCCTGGTGCCCCCGATGGCCAGTACACCCTTGCCGACAGTTGAAGAAGAGCTATTTTATGTATATATTTAAACTACATTAAGGTGTATGCCATTGCTTTTGGACTCTCACTTACAGCAGAATAATTTAACTTCTTGTATTATTTAGTAGTCCCACAAAACTGAGTTGATCACTGCTGTTAAAGATAATGAACACACATTCACATGTGTCTTGGCCCTCTAAAGTCTCGCTTCTCTCAATGACTTCCTCCAAACTTTAATCTCTTCTTCGCAGGTTCAACCTCTTCCGTATTGCATTCCTCTCCATATAACAAAAATGGTTTCCATGCGGATTGCCCATTATGTCAGTAGAGCGATGGTTATCGGTCCTGACCCAGGTCAACACACACTGTAAACAGGACGCATATCGACGTGGAGCCACGCTCAAGCCAGACGACGGGACAAGTCTACTATCAGCCTCAGCATCAGGCCTCTGGCTCCAGACTGCTCCCTTTCAAACTCCGCACAGACCTGGAGCCCACCACAACCCGCCCCCCTTACATCTCACCAGAGAGCAGGGAAGGGAATGGGTGTTGGTATGTGGCTGGTTCTCTATGTGACTGTATAACCCACAATGCATGATGAGTAAAAACTTCATATTTAGATGCATAGAGTAATCTGTTGAGCTGCCATTTACATATATGAATAGATAACGTAGTATATGGAAATTCAAAAAAAAATTGAATGTGGAATTTGACTTCTTTAGTGCTCTAGTGCGCAGTGAGAAGCAGGTACACATTCATAAATGTATCGGCTCTGTGTTTGAAGAGTCAAAGGAAGTGTGTTGACAGGGATTCTGTTGAGGAGGACAAGGCACATCAACTGTTGAGGAGGACAAGGCGCAGGTTGATGTTGCTCACATTGCTGCAGACTCACTGTGTGTTTGGCTGCAGGCCAGCATGATGTTGTTAGAGAACAGCACTGAGTGAAAGATGGATGCCTGTAATTACTCAAGGGCCAGTACCATTGAGGAGCCCACACAGTTCAGATGACCAGAGATTCTATATGAGAAGCTCCATGAGAACTTGTTTTGGAGGCACATATTACATTTATTAATACATATATTACAATTACAAAAGCAATACTAATATCAATGTGTTTAAAAAGCTGCTCCACACAATAATTGCACATTAAGTGGGTATTTTTACCATGCAGTATTAATAGATTGGATAAGATGATTAAGATGGAAATCATATTACACTGTTGTTTGATTTCTTTTAAGACATTATCACAATCAAGTGAACATGTTCTCTAATTTTAAACAATTTTACTACCATGGTTTGAGTGGATGTTGCCATGCATTGTTCTAACTTCTGGAAGGAGAAAAAGAAATATTGATGAAAATTCCAGACATTTCTTTCTTTATTTTTTCATTTCTCTTATCAGTTCTTTTAAACATGTTTCTTGGGAATTTTAATTGGTAATCAATTCAAATGCCCTCAGTATTGCTGTCCATCCTGTTATACCCATTTAACCAACAAAACCAGTTCCATAATGTCATCATCTTCCAGAAATTGACATCATTTCTGTTGAGAAATCAACAGCATATATACAATTTAATCTCAAATCTGAAAGAGCTCCTGAAACTGTCCATAAACTCAGCTCTCCAACAGTCTTCTCAATATATCACATTTTGCATTACTAAATGATTTATCTCAGCACAACGTTTGCCAAACTCAGAAAATCGCTAGAGAATCAGCCCCTGTCAGTTTGCTGGCTAAGAATTTCATTATTCAATTATGAATGACAACATTAGTGTTGGTTCATAACCTCTGGATATGTGGATGGCCCTCATCCCAGGACATTATGGTGACTGCACTGTTCATGCTTTTAAGCAGACAGACTCTGAAAACGTTCTGACATATACAATGGCATGGAAAATTTAATAACTTCCTTAAGCTTCTTGTTGAGCTCCAAAATCCACTTTCTTTGTCAGATTATATAGACAAATAACTATAGAGTGTTGTGCTGATTGTAAACAGAATACATTTAGTATCAGTTGAGGACAGAAAACTAATTTTATGGTAATTTTAATCATATATTTAATTTTCTTAAGTTAAACTCTAAAGATGTTGTCGACTATGACAGATGACATTTTGACATCCATCAGTTTGTAAAAACAAACTCTGTTTATATTAATGCACTTTAAAGGAACTATATGCGGCTAAGTACTGTATGTTTCGAAGGTGAACACATAAATGTCTATAAGACTACAGTGATGAAATCACTTTCTAATCTTCTCTGTACAAAGTTGAGCTGGTCAAATCAAATCACAATATCTTTGTGTTTCGATTAGCCGGTTAGCCTGCTATGATAACATTCAATCATACAGTCAGGGCTGCATTTCCCAAAACATCATCAGCCAACTATGGTTGCAAGTTCCATCATTACCAAAATAGTTCAATGATTTAGTGTTTCCTGAAACTGTTGTTCCAACAACAACTCTCCGGAACTAAAACTCTCCGACTGTGGTTAGAAGCAAAATTCCTTATTAGTTTGCTGTGTGGACATAATTTCACTTCGCTGAGGCTTCAGTTTTTCATTCCATTTCATTCTGTCAAAACTTTGACCCTGTTTACCTGCACTTCAGAAAACTGCTTATTCTGAGGTTTTGCAACTGGTGGCGTTCTGAAATGTCACATAAACGTTTTGCCTTATAAGATATTAAAGTCTGTTTAGAAAAAACGCTTTAACATACATGGTTTCTGTCAAAGAACATGGATTATTTGTCCATGTTAATGCATAAATGAAGTTCTTATATGTTTTTGAAGAGTGCATATGTGCTCAAGAGCGTTGGGGCAATCCCGAAGTCTGATGCGGAAGGAAACCCCACTATTGCAGTGCAATGCCTTCGTCAGATTACACAGTGCATGCCACTTTTGTGACTTCTGCCGCTTTCTTGCATTAAATTGCTTTCTGGTGTACATGTAAATTAGATATTATAATTTGAAATTAATTTGATCTCAGCAGAAATTATAACTCCACCATCTGTGTAACGTCATTAACAACAGCTCTGTATTGTTGAACCAACATGGTTCAAACGATGGATGTGCGACATAGTTACTATGGTTTAGGGAAACAGTTGTGACTAGCTAGTTAATTATTCCATCGTACTATTGTGGTTAAGCATTAAGTTGCATTGTTATATGGGAAATGCATCCCGGTTCAGTTATCCTACTATGCTAAAATATTAAGTGCAAGTACTGAATTTAGTGCTATGTGGTAAATGGATGTTGTAATATTGCATTTAGTTACCGTATTTATGCGAATTGCAGTTTTACCCATAAGAGGACCATTTAGACAACTTTACAGCAATATTAGCAATTTTTTTTCTACAGAACAATTATACAGAAGAAGAACAAAAATGAGCTTCACATTTGCTGTAAAACCTTGGAATGCCTTGCCCCATAGACTTCCCTTGCAAGTGCAATTCTGTAAACCTGGTTTTTGTTTGTTTTTACAAATTTAAGCATTCAAAACTATTGTCTGTGGCAATTGATGGCAAGCCACAGATGTTGTCCATAGAGCTCATCTTGCAGTAAACCTGGAAAGTTACTTTAAAATAATACAACTTTCAGACAGTTCTGCCTCTACACCTTTTAACGTCTTTGAATATACTGAACATCACTAGATTTGGTCACTCCGTGGGATTGCTGTGCATTTAGAAATCCCACAGGAGCCAAAGAAAGATGCAGCAGTGTAGTGAACAAACACAAAGTAGCTTCCGCTAAAGACAAAGGTACAGTTGAAATCCAGAGGAAGGAGGTGGCAGGCATGAGGTTTCAATTGCCCCACCTTTAAGTACATTGCCCTGGGACAGATGCTAGATGACAGGGTTATTATACCAACAATAGCTTAAGTCAGGGTGGGGGGAAGAGACAAAGAGGAGAGTTGGTTCAGCCACAACGATATTTCCTGTTTCTGTCAAAGGAATAAAGAGAGCTAAGGTGTCAGTGTCAATGTTTGTGCTCAAGCTTTGAGATTGTGGAGTTGATACAAGGTGATGATGGGAGGGCAGGAAGCTTGAGATGATATTGTGGGACGTGTCCAGTCTATACTTGCAGGAGCTGCTTTTGAGGAGGCTTTGAACAGCTTATTTATTGATGGATATTTGCCAATATTTTGAAACAAAGGAACCTCCAGTTTTTTGACACTTTCTCTCTGATCCAAAGTGATTTGGAGACTATGAGTGTGTTTACATGTACAATCATGCTTCATAACCCAACAAAATGTAAAGTCATGTAAATGCTTAAAACAGTGTTCTTTTATCAGGGGAAGGTCATGAACTGTTTAAGCTAAAAACAGTTTGCACAAAAATTTTAGATTTTTGACTATTACAAAGATTTCACTATAATAATAAGCGTTGTGTAATCGCAGGTTTCTTAGATTGTCTGATTTTTGAATAAGCTTATTTTTGTTACTTTTGAGCGTCTTGCTCAGTGTCATGCTCCTTGTCGTCTGGGAGAGGATGGCTGTTAAACTTCATGCTGCTGTATCTGTATCGCAAATTCACCAATTTGCCTGGTGATGTCGGTGTAATTAATACAACATGTTTGATGGACTGTAGCGCTGGGACATGACATCGTTATTTGGCAAGCTGTAATGCTACAATCTACTTGCTGTTTGCCATCGATATTTTCGCCTATGTACCGTAGATCTGTTGCTCTGTGTTTCCTGTGAGCACTAAACGTCGCCTCTAACTGGTTGTTTCACATCTCTCTATGTTGCGTTGCTTGGTTTTAATTACACTATAATGTGTTTATGTAATGTATAATACATATGGTAGTGAATCGTAAGCACCATATCATACAATACAGCATGATACATCCTAATATACAGATATCAAAAGTAGCATTTTTATTAGTTTTAATTAAATCATTGATATCATGAATTGGACTTGTAACAATGTAATTGTTTATATATATATATATATTTTGTTCTTTGCTGATTTATGAAATTAGAATTTCATCTAGTATGAAATTAATTGCATTTTTAACAGGAGTGAGTGACAAGTCACTGAGAAAAAATCCATAATTCTTAATAACTGTAATTGCATTTTCACTTGTACCATCGTCATTTTTACTAGTGGAAACCTAATTACTGTTATAAAAAAAGTACATTTTCAATAGAAGTAATTAAATTGTTGATATCAAGTGTGTGTGCGTGCGTGTGTGTGTGTGTGTGTGTGTGTGTGTGTGTGAACATAATATAACTCACTCTCAAAATGTGATTGTGAGCACTGAAAATGAAGTTAGTCACTTAAATTATAGAATGCTGTTTAAAACTGTAGTGACAACCTTATTCTGCTGCTGTGTGAACGCAGCCTGTATGGATCTCGATTTCTACGAAGCAGGTCTTTGCAAATGCATGCATGTTTTGAAATCACTCCCACAGGGTAGGATGAGCACGCTCGCATTGCAGAGATTCCTCCTGCACTATGGAAAACTGCCGGACCCCTGTCCTGTCATCAACCCCCATTCTCTGCCACCACAAAGAGGGCATTGTGTTCAGTCCCAGACCCGGGCATACTGTCCTCAAACCAATCATGTTTGGCAAAGTGAGCCTCGTTAGAACAGAAGGATTAACAGGAAGATGAGAGCTAAAGCTGCTGACAATATGATGTGTACAGGAACTCCTCTAAAATCTTCAATAAAAAGCAGTCAGATATGGATGTAATATGGGCGTTATCAATTTAACATCGTATGTCAAAAACGTCTCCCTTAAAGGAAAATTTTACCATAAAATTGCTGCTGTTAAACGTTCTTTAGAAAGATGTTTATTGTGCGAAAGCTGCTGAAAACACAAAAGCTGCTTGCGCTATGTAAATGTGACAGATGCATTGAACTGCAGTAGTGCAGTTTCCCTCTACATTAAACTTTGGGATTCACCCGACACACTTGTGCACATACGCACATGCGCTCTCTTCAGAAACCTACAAGAACGGCACATATGCATTAACATGGACACATAAGCTGTATCCTCCGACAGAAACCGTCTGTGCTAAACTGCTTTCTCTTAACAGACTTTAATCGCTTAAATGGCTTATTTTGCATTTTCATGATGTCTCAGAATGCTACTTTCTGCTAAATATTTTCTTAAATGCATGTAAACGTGGTCAAAGTCTTGACTGAATGAAAGATATATACTTCATGGAATGAAAGATGGAAGCCTCAGTGAAGTCAAATGAAGTCCACACAGCAAACTAATAAGGAATTTTGCTTCTAACCACAGGTGGAGAGCTCTAGTTCTAACCACACATATTTGCGATGTTGATGGTGGCAAACAACAAAAAGTTGAACTATGTTGGTAACGATGGTACTTGCGACCATAATTGGCTAATGATGCTTTTGGGAAATGCACCGCTGAATGTATGATGGAATGTTAGCAAAGCAGGCTAATCGGTTTGCATGCTAACTGGAAACACAAAGAGAATGTGATTTGATTTGACCATTTCAACTTGCAAACACTAAATCATTGAACTTTGTTGGTAACGTTGAAACTTGCGATCATAGTTGGCTACCGATGCTTTTGGGAAATGCACACTGGGACCTTGAAATTTTAAGCCTGAACACAACCAGACCCCAAAATTGCTCACTCTCTTTATAATTTCTTCTTCAAGCAAGTAAATTTGTTGCACAATGCTGTATATTGTTTTGTTATCATTCGCAACAGTATAGTAATAGTTAACATTCACAGTTTTAACAAGGCCCCTCAGCACACCAGAACAGAAGTGAAAGAACATTGGCTTACCATTTATCAAATGCTGAAACTTTGCTTGTTTGCAGATGCACACAAAAACACGTTTGCTGTGAACAGCACCTAAGCATACATCATTACTTACAAAACCTAACCCAATGTTACACTTGAAAAACTGTCCCGAACCCGGCAGGAAACCCAACATTTTGTCAGGTCCCATTGGGCCTGGGCTGAGTAGCAGACTTCTAGTGAGGAACAAAGCAACATTTGTTATATCATAATATTCTTCTCTAAAATTGTATTCAAATCCACGTTCATATTAAAAAATGGCGCACCGAGGTTTGAAGTCAACACCATTGGTTATTGCGTACGTTGTAGCCAAACACAGGCATGCCTGTTCCAATTAGCCAAATGTAGAAGGAGACTTAAGAGCTGCCATACAGTCATACAGAAAACTATTAAAGGTGCTTTTTTTGCACAGATGTGGTCAAAATGAATTGATGTTATATGGAAAAGAGTGTGAAGATTCCTCTTCTTGTTCCATGGGGAAAAAACAACATATGTGTTCGGAACGACTAAATAATGGAGTAAATAATAACTGACTAGACAATAAAATGAATGAATAATGACAGAATTTAAATTTTTAAGGGGAACAATTATTCTAAAGCTTCAGATAATTGAATATCACATAGCAAAGAAGAAGGTACAACATCCTGTCAAGTTTGGTACACACATTTCTTTTAGAGTTTGAACATTATCCAGTCTGGATTCAATAGTTTATTTGGACATCCTAAGTTCATATAATAACTCTTAAAGTCTTTCCCCAAATCTCTAAGCTCATTTGCCTGTCTGCGTACGGTACATCTTGACCCCAAAAGAAGACTTTGTCAGCATGCTAAGCATGACGTGGCAGGCCACAGTCAGCATGCACCAAGGGCCCAGCTCTTTCTGTAAACTCCCCACCCACCCATCCAGCACTCAGATCTGTGGCCAAGTGTGGTGAGTAAAGCCTGCTCAAAGTTCAGCCAGTTCTGCTGGCAGGCAGGTGATAAATAGGCCCAGCGTTAATGACACTTAATGCGTGCCCAAATCCCTGCAGTAGCATCAAAGACGAGAAGAGTCCCTAATGCCACTCTATGGAAGGGGAGGATTACATGGCAGAGAAAAGGAGACCGCAGTGACGAGACAACAGCGAGGAGCAAGAAAAGTGGCAGATCACAGCGACACTTTACGCCAACAAAGGCGGTGTAGACGTGGAGGAATGCATGCTTGGTGGAGGATAGGGAGGAGTTGGGTGTTGGGGTACTGGCATTGACAAGTAGATGAGAAGTTGGGGATAAGTCACTTGAAATATCTTTTTAAAAGAGGCAGAGTCATCTATTTGCCCTTTCCTGTTGAAAAACAAAAAAACTAAAAACAACCTAAGCTGGTTTAGTTGATCAGCACGCTTGTAAGGGACCTGGCAATACAATATTGCATCGATGTGTGGGTCTTTATACTTAGTGTATTGCAACTTTTTACTCATTGTAACTTGTTTCTCATTCATCTTTATTGACTTATTGCATTAAAAAAAAATAAGGTAGAGGTGTCTCAAATGCATTTTCAAACTTTTTTAAATGATTTTTACCTGTGCGAGACACTGAAAAACAGTGAAATGCGGAACAGCCACAAATTTTAATTAACTGATCATTTAAATGGATAATTTACTGTAAATAATACAAACAATGACTTAAAGGGGTAGTTCACACAAAATCATTCTGTCATCATTTACTTACCCTCATGCCATCCCAGATGTTTATGACTTCCTTTCTTCATGCAAGTGGATGGAGATTAGACCTTTCAATCTCCAAAAAGAACAGATAGTCAGCATAGTACTTAGTACAGCAAGTACTTTCTAACTATAAATAATCGCTTAATACCATATACCGTCATACTTTGTGATAAACATAATTTTGTCTACCATCTGGTCTCCCATCTTAACTAACCGGCAAGTGCCCAGACCCCTCTAAAACCATCAAAACAGACCAAGGGTTTAAACTTTTTTTTTCCACCAGGCTTGTGGACAAGAATATAGCGGAGAGAAACAGATATTGAGATTGTTTGAAGAACATATGGGTAGCATCTTATCTTTTTCAACGATCTCAAACTGTACGTATTGGCAGCGTTCAATCTGAACCTCTTCAGTTGTCCACTGGAGTGCCCCAAGGGTCTATATTGGGCCCCCTTTTGTTTTGCATGTATATTAATGACTTGCCGCGTGCGTGCCCAGAAGTGAGAGTTCAAATGTATGCAGACGACACTGTTTTATATATACATGGAACATCAAAAGCAGCAGTGGCAGCCAAACTTACAAATGCTATGGTTAAAATTAGTGAATGGTTAAACCACTGTAACCTTCAGTTAAATCTTTCCAAAACAGTGGGTATGTTTTTTAGTAAAACCACCAACTCTGCAGTTGATCCGGATATTTTTATTACCGGTGAAAAAATTCAAATTGTTTCAGAATTTAAATATCTTGGTATTATCATTGACTCCCAACTTAAGTTTAATTCTCAGATTTCAAAAACTGTTAAGAAAATAAAATACAATTTATCTAATTTTCGATATATCAGGAATTCAATGTCTACCCAAGCTGCCAAAATGTTTATGCACTCTATGATATTTTCACATATGAATTATTGTCTCACTACTTGGTCTCAGGCCAACCACTCCGCCTTGTTACCAATACAGACTTTATATAAACAAACGCTAAAATGTTTTGATAAGAAACCACGTCACTTTCATCATTGTAAAATTTTATCAAAATATAATTTGTTGAGTTGGGAAAACTTTGTTAAGTTTTCAAATGGCTGTTTAGCTTATACAATTCTTAATGGCCTGGCCCAACCACCTCTTAGTGAGTTTCTGAGTTTAAGATCGGATAACAGTCGTCTCACTAGAGGTTCACTTAGAAGGGACTGTGTAATTAATTTCAGGAAAACTGCTTTTAGTCAGTCTGCCTTCTCTATTAAAGCCTCAAAAGAATGGAATGACATCCCAACGGCAGTTAGAGAATTAAATAGTTTTAATGAATTTCGTTCTTCTCTTAAAACTTGGCTTTTTAGCATGCAAATATGTCAACATTGATTTTCTTTTTTCTTTTTTTTTCTTTTTTTTTTTGGTTTGGAAATTGTATGGTTTGTAGTATTTTGTTATGTTTTAATTAAATTGTTGTATTTACATTGTACTTTTAGGTTGCCTATTGTACATCTGGCCTAGGACTGCAGATGAAAACTAGCCTTGTGGCTAACTCTGGCATATTTTGACTTGTCATGTTAATATGCATTGTCCTTGTAATAAAGAATAAAAAAAAAAAAAAAAAACATAGGCACACTAAATAGTGTCCTCATAGAGGCTTATGTGTAGACACATTGTTAAATTATTATTTTAATTTGAATGGCTTTGCATTTGACAGCATTGTTGAATTATTACCACATAATATGATTGGTGATAAAGTCACCATGACTCATATCATGGTATCCTTCTTTTGCCATTGCAGTTTTTAGAAGCGCTATTTTATCAAGAAACTTTGGGGATCAACTATGAGAAAATTACTTTCACTTGGATCAATTGATATTTTTCTTCCATCAAAAATGGAGCATTTCGAAAAAGCTCTCCGTTACCACATATTTGGTAAAACGATGACGTTAGGACACTGAAAACTAAGATTTCAAACTTAAACAGATTAGTGTCTAGATAGTATGTGGCCTTACCAGTCTAATCTGTTCTGAGGCTGTGTATACTATGGTTGGGATTGCAAAATAATTCTTCTTATCAACTTATTAACAAAAGGAGGCGTAAATGCTTCCTATATCTAGGGGTGGGCGATATACCAATAGAAACTGCTAAACAGGGAGAAATTTGAAAACTGGTATACATTTTTTTATTATCGTCTCTATCTGGGTTATGGAAAATCCCCATCGCGTGGCAAGATATGTGCACCTCATTCTATTCACTTTACAGGTACGTGGTACACATTCTGTCAGAGAAATGGAGGAGGAAGGCCGACCGGCTTCATGTGAGACTGAGAGAATTGAAGAAATAGGGTTTTCAGGCACTGACAATTTTTCGGCGGCCGCCTAATCGAGATTTCGGACAGCTAAAGTAAATTAAATTACATACATCTCACATTCTAAATTTTCTTTTCATCTGACACGCGCAGCTGTGTTTATGTTATTGTCATGATCGCAAGTCTAGTGTGCAACAGGAGAGCGCAAAGCGGGATCAGTTGCGCTACTCATTCCGGTTTCCTTCGATATCGCAGCACAAACCACTAAAATGTGAGGTTTTTTTTTCCTTAAAGCACTATGGAGGAAGTCAAACATTTCAATGGGTTAGTCAGCCCAACATTCTAACCACCACTGATTAGGAAAACACATCATGCACCAACAATTCTATCAGAAACACTAAAGATTATTGGAATGAATACAAATGAAAAGATACTTATATCATTTGGCGTGAGCTCAGTCCTATGGTTCAGTGCTCAGATGCTGCTTAAACCATCAGATACTGCTGGATGCGAGAGCTTAGAGCTTACCCCCACCCAGGACAGGACTTAAAATGGTGGAGTTGGGGTGGGATGGGGGTAAAAACACACAAAGTATGCAAACAATGAGAGACAACTGGTAGGCTTTTAAAGAGGAGGCTGCATTGTGATTGGATGTGATGCCTGAAAGATAAATCGCGAGATCTTTCAGCTAGAACTATGGGTAAGCTTACATTTATGTGTCATGCAGTTTTTTTTTAAATACAAATCATCACCTTTCAAAACATTCTGTTCGAATGATGTTAGATATTAGGAAACAAACAGGCGATCTTTGCCTTCAGATATTCATACATACTCTATAAAGATTACTTTAATGATTAATGAAGCCTAATGAAGTGTTTATTTACCTTGCTATATTTTTCCGTTATCGTGATATAAAATTATATATATTGTGATGTACGTGTTTGTGCAATAAATATTTTTCATACTGTGTTTTGTCGCCACTTAATGTCTATGTAAAATCTTGGTCCTGAATCAAAACCAGTTTAGAACTGCTATGTTAATGTATTGCCCTTATAGGGCTTGATAAATTCAAACAAATGTTACAAAGCCACTGTCATGTATACGGGTCAAAGTGTAACGGTTATTCTACAGAATAACAGTCTTTTTGTGAATGTTTCTGTGGTTGTAAGCAGGAATATCACTCCACTTCCTGTGAGTATTGTCTAGCATTGTGACCTTTGACTTATGCCTCTGGTCCAAACGATGTCATCTTTTGTATATGCAAAAAGAGGCCGATGGAACAGAACAATGTCTGTTCTGCCTGTGTGCGTATAGGAGGTATAGGGAGTTCTGGGACATAGAGAGCCTTCTGTGTTGAAGTGCATGTGTGTTGTGCCTTCTTTCTGATGCTGGTGTTTGTATCACATTTGAATTTCTCTGAATTTAATTTGCTGTTTGTGCTTATATAAGAGCACAAAAATCGTCCTCTCAGGGCCTAATTCTTTTTAAACTCTGCAAAGCTGAGATTTCTGTTAGTAATTCGGCTTTTCACAAACTTATGACAGTCATGACTGCATTAGAGGAAATTTGACAAAGAGATGCCAGAAAGACCAAAGATGATTAATCTCAGATGGACTTGCTGACCCAAAAATGTCAATTTTCCTTACCCTTGTGTCATTATAAACCTGTATAAAACCTGTATGACTTTGAAACCCTTCATGAATGTATTTTGATTACAATGACAGCTGATAGTGACAAAAAAAATGACCAAAAGCAAATAATAATAATAAAACCCACTGAAAAGTACATTCTATCAGTGCAGCAAGTGCACTATACTCTTCTTTTCTGAAGATATAATAGATTTATGTGAGGAACAGATGGAAATTTAAGTCACTACTATTGATGAACTTCTCGTTCACTGTGCTGTTAACTCAAGAATCGCTGCAGCCGGATCAATGACTTAGTGAGTTGAACTTGAGAACCAGATCCACCTGATTTGTGAGCACATTTTTGTCCTTCAACTTAGGGATCAAGGCGTCATTAAAAAAAAGTTTATCGATATAGCTGATGGAAACGCAAATTATCGGTAGAATTTCACGTGTCGGCATAATATTTTTCCATATAACTTAAATGTCGCGTATAACTGGTTTGGAAACACATTTTGTCAATAAAATTGCAATTAACACAAAAATGTAGTATCAAATTACAGAATTTACCCCAATCGTTAGCCTGTGTTAATCACAATGACAAGGCATACATCCATGAAAGCAAGTTTACTGTACGTGAAGCATTACTCGCACTATTGTGGATTGGTCATTACGGCATACCTGCACAGATCCGATGCTGCAAACACATCTGCATCATGACACTTCCAGGAGTGCCAACACAAATATCTCATATCATGCACCTGTCATCGTCAAGTGCACGGAGAACAAATGAATGGCCACTCTTTTAGATTAATTTAACCGTGGTAGCCATGTTTTTATTATTAAATCTTCTTTTCCACACCATTTAAAATAATAGATGGCAGTCATGGAATTAACCCACAATAATAAAAACAAACATATAATTTCTGTACACAAAGATGTTTTAAATTAAAAATAAACACACAATACTAGGAGAAAAACATCACTGTGCTTTTTTGGAACACTAACATCCCAAAAATATTTTTTAGTTTACTTTTGAAAAAATGCCAGCAAAATTCTCTGTATTAAATGAAATAAATTACCAAATGAATAAAGCATTAAATAACAAAAAAATTACCAAAGAAAAAATAATATTTTTAGGCCTTTATTTTCTATTTATTTGACTTTTCTTTACAAACACTTAAATTAGCTTTACCCTTTTCTGTAGATGAAAAAAGTCGTCTGAGTCACTTTCAGAAAACAAGCTTTTGAAAATTTTAAGACATTTAAATACTTTAAATCTAACCCTCTTTACCTTGGATCCCATTTGCTGTGCTTCTTCAGAAAATGTAAATTGCATTATGATGCTAAAATTAATTTTAGGTGACAATCGAGTTCAGTTTGTCTTCAAAAGTTGCTGGAGAAATACGTGATGCATAATGCAGTTGATGGCGATGCTTTAGATTAGATGATTGTTTAAAATAGTAAAATTGTATTAAAAATATTGGATATCAGGAATGTATAATATGTAAACGTACGTATGTAACCTCTGTTCCCTGATGGAGGGAACACTAGAAGAAGCGACACTAGGGGTCTCCCTTGAGTGCCAAATATACCTCTGATGAAAAAAGGCCAATGAGAAGTTGGCAGACAGTATTTGCATACCCCGCCCCGGACATATGGGTATAAAAGCGGGAAAATGCGTCGAGTTCATTCAGGATTTTTCTGAGGTGCTGGAAATGGTCCGGCCACAACAGTGGCTTGGCTCAGTGATGTGGCCGGGAGGACGCAACGTCTCATTCATTCCATCAGGGAACAGAGGTTACATACGTAACCTAGACGTTCCCCGACACTAGGGGTCCAATTTAAATCATGCCATGCGCTGAGCCATGTACATGTACTGCTGACACAGGAGCGGGCAGGTATTTTACATGCAAAGGCGTCCAGCTGTGTCAGACTGTGTGTGTCCTTCCCCAATGCCCCAAAAAAGTTGTCGTAATCCTTTTGGTTACCCTAGGCAGGGGAACAAGGTGACGCTTGCCAACCTGGGAACGGGCCAAGCCTGGCTGGGCCTCTTATCTCTCTATGTTTCTCTGCATAGAGCAAGAGCGGCCGGGGCCCTTACGCGCATCGAGGGAGGGTGGGTCTTTCCCAGTTTCCTATTCTTTCAGGGGGAAAAGACCCTGCGGAGGCCACATCTGCCCGAAAGGGGAGGTAAAGGTGGAGAATACATCACATGGGTTTTTAGGCAACATGTGGAACATGGCGCAGTGGTAGATCCAGCCTCAAGGAGGTGGGAGTTGCTACAACATAGCGACTGGAGGGCAGCTGGGACTGCCTAAGGGAGACGCGGGTCCACTTTGTAAGGGGATCGTACCGCGGAAAATACACACAGGGGGAGTCCATGTAGGAGTCCTGACCTGTGGAGCACCTATTCCGTTACAGGGTAGATTAAGTACCTGCAGTGGACTGGGTCGGCGAGTTCCTCCGCTGAACAGCGGACCCAAAGGGCTAGGGAGGAATCATCCAGGGATCCAGATGGGTGGGATCTCGTGGGAGAGAAAGCGCACAGTTTTACCTTGGCCGAGGGAAAGGGCACCAGGTGCAAGCGATCCACCCGGCCAGTCTGTCAGCGTGTTACCGAGTTCTACCGGCTCGGACCTGAGAAAACACGGGACGATCCTGACTCAACCCTGAGATTGTAAAATCTCGCAAAGGTATTAGGTGTTGCCCAACCCACTGCTCTACATATGTCTGCTAGGGAGGTACCTCTGGCCAGTGCCCACGAGGACGCAATACTCCTTGTTGAGTGCGCTCGAACCCCCAAGGGGGGGGCACGGCCTGGGTGTGATAGGCCAATGAAATCACATCCACCACCCAGTGGGAGAGTCTCTGTTTGGAGACAGCATTCCCTTTCCGCTGTCCACCAAAGCAGACAAAGAGCTGCTCAGAGCATCTGAAGCTCTGTGTGCGGTCCAAGCACGTACTGGACACGGTAACGAAGGGGCTGGGTCTGCCTCCTACCGGGGCAGCGCTTGAAGGTTCACTACCTGGTCTCTGAAGGGTGTGGTAGGAAACTTGGGCACATAGCCCGGTCGTGGTCTTAGGGTCACATATGTGTCTGTGCCCGGCCTGGGTTAGTGACTGAGGAGGAGGTCCAGTGGAGGTGTCCTCTAGACTCGTCAGGACCAGCCGGCCGGGGAACCGTCGTTGGGCTGATGGCAGGGGGTCCGCGTCCAGCATGCTGGGACTGTTGAGATCTGGCGGCAGAGTGCCGTGAGAATGGCATTTGCGGGCCAGGTGACCAAGAGACAATGTAAATAGCTCTTTTAATGAGAATGTGGGTACCGGCAAATGAAATAAATTCAACAAAAGATTCTCCTCCCGGCCCTCCACCGGGGGACAGAGTGGTCTGTTTACCACCTCCGGAGATATCGTCCTGGTCCCTGGGTTGAATGTCTCAGGAGCGCCTGGGAGCCTTGCGGGTCCTTGAGGGGGTCCGTGAGACGGGGGCCATCTGCTTCCTGTGGTGTGCTCGAGAGCAGCGGAGCAGGGTGTTTCTTAGCCACAGGATGACGCCCTCGGCATGCAGACGGGGCATGGCCCATACGAGACAGGGGCATTGAGAAAGCGAACTTTGTCGGTATCACGCATCTCAACCAAGTTCAACCACAGTTGACGTTCCTGGACCACGAGCGTGGCCATCGCCTGCCCGAGTGATTGCGCTGTGGCCATCGTGGCTCTGAGGGCGAGGACGGTCGCTGAGCGCAGTTCCTGCAACACATTGGGATCAGGGCTACCCCCGTGGAGCTCTTTAAGCGCCTTGGCTTGGTGGACCTGCAGGAGGGCCATGGCGTGCAGGTCAGAAGCAGAATGTCCGGCGGTGCTGTAGGCTTTGGCAGTGAATGCCGATGTTGTCCTACAGGCCTTAGAGGTGAGCACAGGGCAACCCTGCCAGTTGGTAGGGTTTCCAGGGCATAGATCGAGCGCAACAGCCCTACCCACCTGGGGAATCGCCGTATATCCGTGGGCCGCTCTGAAGTTGAGGGTAGCGAGAGCGGATGAGTGAGTGGCTTTGTGACGAGTGGAGAGGGGTGCTCTCCACAAAGATGTCAGCTCATTGTGCACTTCTGGGAAAAACGGGACTGGGGGGGGGTGAGGCTGTGAGTGGCACGCAGACCCCAGGAACCAGTCATCCAACCGCGATGGCTGTGGGGAGGACGGAGGGTTCCAGTCCAGCCCCACGCTGGCGGCAGCCCGGGAAAGCATGTCGGTCATCTGCGCGTCAGCCTCAGCCTGGGCGTGCTGGCCCAAAGGCGGCAGCCCAGGGGAGTCATCAGCGTCAGATACCGCGCTCTCCGATGCAGTGGCGAGCCCATCCACCTCAAGCTCTAGAGGATAGGCAGGCTGTTGCCTCGAGCACGGACGGGAGTCAATGAGCATGCTGGGGGGGCGGGTGGTTCGAGGGGGCATACCCGGCGGAGCTGCACCCGCTGCCGTCCCCAGATCACCTCCAGCGCCAGCCGCATCATCCTCAATCCCATGGGAAGAAGGAGCAATGCGGGGGGCAGCTGGGGTGGCGTGCTTTCTGTTGAAAGCGAGCAGCGACCGCAACGTTGCCATGGTCATGCCCTCGCAGTGAGAGCATGAACCATCCACAAACGCTGCCTTGGTGTGATCACTGCCCAGACACACGAGACAACGCCTGTGGCCGTCTGAAGCGGAGAGCACTCTACCGCATCCAGGACCTATACAGGTCAGAATGGCATCTTTATAAAGACGCGTCCTGAAAAGGACATTCAACGCCGCTGTGTAAAAGCTCTTTTAGAGGAAAATACTTTATATAGATAAAATCACTCTTTAAAATAAACTCTTTTAAGCTTTCTGTGCTGTCGAAGCTCCCAGGGGCAAGCTGCACTGCCGTGCAGAGAAGGAGAAAAGCCGCTGAAGTGCACCATAGCGTCAGAGGAACAGAAGCAGGAACAGGTGTGTGACTCGCAGCTGACTGCATACACGACCATCGACCTCCGAAGAAAATTTCTGAATGAACTCAACGTATTTCCCCACTTTTACACCCGTATGCCCGGGGCGGGGTATGCAAATACTGTCTGCCAACTTCTCATTGGCCTTTTTTTATAGATCAGAGGCATATTCGGTGCTCAAGAGAGACCCCTAGTGTCGCTTCTTCGACACAACATCAGCGACAGATGGGGAACTCTGATATTACACCACATCAATTTATCTTTAATAGCTGTGCACACAGCATACACACATACAGACTGAAAGTTTCTTCACTACTTGGTGCAGACTCCCAGCTTGCGATAGGCTCAACATCAGGACCAATATTACAGTCCTATCAGAAGGGCAACTCTTCCCTTTTGATCGCAATTCCTCCTCTTCAGATTGCATTTAATTGTGAAATTAAAATGACAGTAAGCTGGCTAATTTCAGTGAATTGTCAAAATACACTTTTTTAAGCATGACGTCATCACGCACACCGTTTTTATCGGTAAAAGGCCATTTGAATGGAAACAGTCATAAATGTATGCATTTTCATTTTGCCGATAACAAAACAGTGTGAAAAGAGAATGGAAACTAGGTTAATAAAAATTATGATTAACAGGAAATCTGAGCACTATCAGCAAGTGTGCGCCCTGAGGGAAAGAGAACTATATAGTGCAATTGCCATGACATTTCCACAGACTAAACATTTAATTTAGCCACTCAACCACACATCTGATTCTCTCTCTCCACTTCTTTTTAAACCAGTAAGCATTTGTGGTGTTTGGAAAATAAAGGATGACCAATAAGAATGTCTTTCCCTCCCTCATTCTTTCTGTCCTCATTTTCATCCTCCCATTCCCTCCCTGTTTTCTTTTTTATCCCTCGTCTTGTGTTTTTCGCTCAGGTGAAAGAGTGTCCTCTTGTTCATTGTGTTTGAGTGAAAGGGAGGCCGCTCAGAGCGACAAAAGGCAGAATATGGAGCTCAGGAAGCCTGACAGTATGTAAAAGAAAAACATGTCTCTAAGAAAACAGAAGGAGGGGAAGTGAGCATTGTTTCTTCCTTCCTGTGTCACTGTGAATCTGTGTGAGGAGAATGCTAAGCCAGACGGCCTTTTCAATGCTCAAGGAAGGGTTTTTATTGTTTATCTTTTCACCAATTTTCTCTCTCGGTTTTCCATCCATTAGGGCCGAGGTATCATATCCCCTTTCAAGCTTTTATTGTTGAGCTCACCTCAGTCGATTACATAATTTACATTACGTAGACATTGATGCAACTGTGTCAGTTGAGTTGAACTCGAGAATCAAATTAGTCAGATTTGTAAATGAATCATTCAGACCAGAACCAGAAAAGCATGAAAAATATCAGACTCGTAAGATTGATTTGTTCACATATCGCTACTTCTATCGTGAACTCTCATAAATGTGCCAAGATTCAAGAGTTTCAGTGAATATGATTTAAATTTTGGTCTGTTCCTCTCAAAAAGATAAAATGGCTTCAGAAGACTTGAAATTTAGCCATATAAAATACTTTCATAATCCTTCTATGATGCAATTTTTTTGGAGCTTGACAGCATTAACACGCTGAAATGTTTATACTGTATATACAATTTATGTATACAATATCATGCATGGATATTCTTCAAGATATCACTTTTTATTTTAGTTCTAATTGAGTAAGAAGTCATATGGGTTTTGGTTGAACTACTCTTTGAAGATTTAAAGTTAGTTTGAGAAGAAAGAAAATGAAGGTAAATTCACAACGTGTGTAATGAGAAAGAAAGGCAAGAGAGCATGAGAGAGACAGACATGTCTGGAGGGCCTACTTCTCCTTTGAGTGCATGTGTGGGTTTAACTGAAGAACATGGGACTAGAGCGGCAGTGTTAACGACAGAGAGCTATTGAAATGGATCCAATGCTTTGAAGAGGACAGCAGCACCTGTGGAAGGCCTGTTTGTCTTGTGGCTTTCCACCAGTGTCTCAAGATTCATGGGACTGTGTTATGTTTACCCAAACATGTCAGCTTTTAAGGCTGGAGGGTGATGAAGGGGAGGATTAGGTCTGCCAGCCTGGAGAAGGACAAGAGTATGAATGGAGCAGAAAATGCTGAACGAGAGAGAGAGAGAGAGAGAGAGAGAGAGAGAGAGAGAGAGAGAGAGAGAGAGAGAGAGAGAGAGAGAGAGAGAGAGAGAGAGAGAGAGAGAGAGATTGGGTCTTGTAGTAGCATAGTGGGTGGGACTCGATGGAAGTAGTTAGAAACAGATTCACCACTTAATGTTTAACCTCTGAGTGTAGAACATGTGCAACTGAAGTCATGTGATCCATAGCTAGTCAACACAGACCCAACTCGTCAACAAGTGTGCAGAACTAATCAAATATTTGACTAATTGGTACTTAGACAAGTGTTGTGACAAATCCAGGCCATGGTTACAGGCATTGTGCAGTAGTTATCAAATATTTTTCCAGCATATCGGCATTGTGAAGTTCTTGCGAGTATGCTGATCTGACTCCAGCTGATGTCCTGGTTCAACTCTGTTATTCTCTCCCCACAATTGCTGTCTCTCTTCATTATGTTGAATGAAATTCAAAAAAGCCAAAAATAAAATAAAAATAGATCAAATCAAATCCTGCCCATGAAGCGAGAGCAGCATGCTGTGTAGAGAAAGGTGTCATTGTACATTCAGGCGTTGAGTGTTATGGCCTGGTGTTCCATTGTACAAAGAGGAACCCCTATTCTCCTTCTGTCTTTTAAAGGGCAACTATGATTTTTTTTTCTTTATCACATGTTATGTTGTGAAGCTGTAACCTCAATCACTGCTTCCTCTCCAGGGTGGTCCCTTCTGAAGTTAGTGTAAAGCCACTTTCAGAAGCTTTGGCCCCTGAACTACAGAAAAGTGTTTGTGAGTTAGTGTGCACATACACAAGAGCGTCCATGGAAGCCAGACAAAAAAACAGGAAACGTGCCAACAATGCTCAGATTGTTCCAGTAGTGCTGATAAATGGCTCACTGTGATCAAGGGGGTGAGAAAGACTGAGAATACCTCTAAAGCCAAGTGCTTACTACAAGACTGAAACTTGTCATGCTCTTGATTTTTTTAATCTGCGACAATATTGCAACAAAACACTCAGATCATAGCCAACTGACAGTGTGTGTCAGTTGCCAATATTCTTCTAATGTGCAAAACTCATTGTGAGGAAACATACTCTTCTAATGTGCGACTAGTCGCAGAAGCTAAATCAAATTTCAACTGGTTTGAAATCTAGTCATACGGTCTTCAGGTGGGTACAATGCCCAGACGAGCGAGAGAGTAGGAATGACCAACAGCCAGGGAAATTGCGAGACAACGAAAGCACACAAGAGGAGAGTGATGCATTGTAAGAACAGGCACTCTCTCATCCTTATTTTGTAGCTCTTTTTCTTTTTCCCATTCTGTGCAAATCAGTGCAAAAATGACCACTAGCCCTTCCTTTATTTTGGCAGAGCCATTGCTAAATTCACAATTTCATTCGCAATATGTTTTGTGTTCCCTCGCAATGAGTTTTGCATTCCCTCACAAGAACATGTGCGTCCCCTTGCAATAGTTTGTGTTCTTTCGCAATGAGTTTTACATTCCCTCATAATAGTTTGTGTTCCCTCATAATAGTTTCCCTCGCATTAAGTTTTGAATTAGCTTGCAATGTGTTTTGGGAAAAGTAATTTTTTTTTGCGGAATTGGAGGTAAAGAAGCACAATTTACCATTTTTATTTTTTTTATTTTACTGCTGATTTGCTATATGTTCTTTGATCGTAATCTTGACCAACCGTTTTGGAGATTTCAGTCTTACCCCATTCAAGTAGATAGGAGCTGCACTGTCATGATTGGAAATAGCTTCCCCAAAACGTTCCAAAGATGTCCGCCAGTGGACTGACTTGCTAGAAAGACTTTGTTTGTGTTCCCCAAAGATTAGTTCGTTTGTGTTCCCTCGCAATAGTTTGTGCTTCCGTTCATTAGGTTTTGTGTTCTGTCGGAATGAGTTTTGCACTACCTCGCAATGAGTTTTGTGCTCCCTCGCAATACGTTTCAGCAAAATAAGTTTTGTACTCCCTCGCAATAGTTTGCATTCCCTCACAGTAAGTTTCCTTGCAAATAGCTTTATCCATCCCTCAAGAAAATGAACCATGGTTTCACTATAGTCAATAACAATAGATTACCTATGGTTTTTATAGTAAAACCATAGTAACCATAACATTTACTAAGGTTTTACAGCAGTAACTATAGTTCAACGATGGTGTTTATAGTCTAAATAACCACAAAAGTTACCATGGTTTTTCTACACAAACAATAGTTTAACAAAAACAAATATTACATACTAGAGAGTTATCTTATCAGTCTGTTGACCATTATGTGTAATGGAATTGTTTCACAGATTACAGGGGACAATTTCCAAGCAAAGTTTAAGACTGTTGTTTTGGGTCCCTGGGTCCCTCTGATACGTCATGACGTCAACATGGACTGAATGATGAATTGAAGCATGGCTCCGACCTCCACACTTTGTTTCACACAAAAAGGGTTTGAGGTTTCTCACCATGGCAACTGTATCAACTTCTTCCAAACAGGATCCTAATCTATGCATCTGTCGCTCCCATTTTTCCCCTTTCTTTCTTCTTTAAATATATTATTATGCTCAGCAGCAGCAATTTTTGCATTCGTCAAGTAGAATTCTCAGAAGTTTATTTGCCATTCGCAATGGACTCGCCCCAAACGTTTTGCTAATGTGGTAGGACTGACTCAGACATTGAAGTCATCATCATCTCCATCAATGTCATCATTATCGTCATCAAGTTCTGACACACCTTAATAATGTTTTTGGAAATATTGAGCACACTTGTGATTTTAAAGAAATGGTTCACCCGAAAATTACAATGTTGTCATTAATTACTCACTCTCAGGTCATTTGAAACATGTTTACCTTTTTTGGGTGAACAGAATTTTCATCTTTGGACAAATTATCCCTTTCTAAGTTTCCATAAAATGCTAAGGTTCTGCAGTGGAGACTTTCTTACATTAATTCTAGGAAAATTATACTGTAAGTGTGTATATTTATAGTAAGTTGCATGGCTGGGTTATGATGTTGAGCTGGTATGAGGCAGTAGAGATGAAAGCATACCTGTGCCAGGGTTTGACGGAAGGATTGAGCCCTCTAGAGCCACTTCAAAGATGGCTATTATATAGTCTCCCCTCACTTTCTCTGCCTCGACACGACCAGCAGAGCAGTCTAGTCATGTCCTCGGCAACTGATTTCTTCAGTACCCTGCTTATATTTGTCCAAGCTTCTTTCTCTCTCTTTTTCTCTTTCTCGTTTTATATACAATCACGAGAAATTTATTAGGAACACTATGGTCCTAATAAAGTTCCTGACTTGGGCTGTTCTCAAGGTTGGGCTGTTCTCATCTGCCACAAGGTTCAATGTTTTGTGCATTCTGAGATGCTATTCTGCTCACTACAATTGTATATAGTGGTTATCTGAGTTACAGTAGCCTTTCTGTCAGCTAGAACCAGCCTTTACCAAAATCATCGCAAGCTTAAGTTGATCGTCGAGACCATTGGCACCAAGGGTTTCTATGATCTCCTTAGGCTTACAACGCTTTTGAAAAACGCAGCCCTGGCATTTCTCCTTTGGCCTTTCTCATCAACAAGGAGTTTCCATCCGCAGAACTGCCACTCACTGGATGTTTTTTGTTTTTGACACCATTCTGAGTAAACTCTGGAGACTGTTTTGCATGAAAATCCCAGGAGATCAGCAGTTACAGAAAACTCTGACCAGCCCGTCTGGAACCAAAAATCATGCCACAGTCGAAATCACTGAAATCACATTTTTTCCCCATTCTGATGGGTGATGTGAACATTAATTGAAGCTGCTGACCTGTATCATGAGTCATGATAGTCATGACAAATCATGCATGATTTTATGCAATACACTGCTGCCACACGATTGGCTGACTTGATAACCACATGTCTAAATAGATGTAAAAGTGTTCCTTATAAAGTGGTCAGTGATTGTATTGTATCATTTTTGTAATGGATCAATGATTTGAAATGTATTGTTTGTTCTGGCCTGTTAATGTATTAAATAAAACAGTACAAATTCATTTTGTACATAAAATAACCTAAATGCTCTTCTTCTATGATGATATTTGTGAATTAAAGGGTATTTAGTGCAGCTGTTTGAAACAAGTTAAGTCTTCATTGCATGTGTTGACATATAGAAGGATCATCTTTCTGATGGTCGTGCACCAAAACCCTTACATGTGCAAACACTGGGGGGAGGGATTGCGACACAGCCTCCATATATACCCTTTTCTGCAGGGCATGCTTAAGGTCTGTTGGAGGGGAAAAAACTGCTTAAATCAACTTAAGTCTTAACTTAAAGGTGATTTGCTGGTCTTAACTGGTTTAGACTTAGTTGGTCTCCTAGCCTGGCTATTGTGGTGTTAAGTGGTTTAGCTGGTCGGTCAGCTAGTCTCCCAGCCCAACTTTATGGCAAGTGCCTAAAACTAAAAATCTCTAAAGTCTTTGGTGGCTAGTGAAGACCAGCAAACCACCTTGTGATAGTTTAAGCTATTTTTTTAATTATTTATTTATTTCAGCCAGGGGGGCCAAACTTGCCCCATTGCAAAACCTAGTAATAATTGAAATAATTGACAGGAAACATGTGTCCAACGCTGAAACATGACTGCCAGATATTCCTTTGGACTTAAACGGCTCATGATATCTTGTGAACTGGGATTGTGTCCATCACATCTGCCTTTGACTAATTAAAAAAATAAAATAAAAAAAGAATGAAAATAGTAAAGAAAAACAATATCTTCTTGATTACAGTGGTTGCAATAAGATGCTTCATGTGCAGCATGGAGAACATGATAGACTTTCACTTTAAAGGCAGCTTGAGATCGATTACACACTTTCATGTTTTACTTCAACATTCCCCATTTGGCTGACACACAAAAGTGCTTTTCATTTATTGTAATTATTCAAATAAAATAGCAGTATGTGTTACTTGAGCATGGAAAAAACTTTCAATTACCACACAAGGAATAGTTGTCAACAGATATATCCAATGGATATGAATGACAATTTATTTTCAGAGAGAAACAAATAAAAAAAGTTAAGATATTGCAGGTTTTTAAAGATTTTAAGTCTCCCTAATTTTGATTGTAACCATAGAGATTAAAATGTGTTCAGGATTATTTTATTATAGTGTGTCTTAAATGTCAGTTTTCTTTTTTTCTCCCCTTTTCTCCCCAATTTGGAATTCCCAGTTCCCAATGTGCTCATAGTGGCGTCATGACTCGCCTCAATCCGGGTGGCGGAGGAAGAATCTCAGTTGCCTCTGTGTCTGAGACCGTCAATCCGTGCATTTTATCACGTGGCTTGTTGAGCGCGTTACCACGGAGAAGTAGCACTTGTGGAGGCCCCACTATTCTCTGCGGCATCCACGCGCAACTCACCACGTGCCCCACCGAGAAAGAGAACCACACATTATAGCGAGCATGAGGAGGTTACCCCATGTGACTCTCCCCTCCATAGCAACCGAGCCAATTTAGTTGCTTAGGTGACCTGACTGGAGTGTCTCAGCATGCCCTGGATTCGTACTCGCGACTCCAGGGGTGGTAGTCAGCATCAATACTCACTACCCAGTGAGCTACCCAGGCCCCCAAATGTCATTATTTTTACACCCTGTGGCTCTGTTAACTGTTAATATATTGCAAAAAAAAAAAAAAAAAAAAAGGAATGTAAATTTATCAGCTTCAGATGTTGAAGGCTAATAGTTTGATGCTAAGTTGTTTCTTCAAATTTTTTACACAAAACCATCAAAACAGTGGCAACAGTGCAGGCAGCACTAACTGGCCTATGGTGTAAAGTAGCTTTTCGAAGGATATATTTGGTGCTAATATAAAATGTGATTGATGTATTGATGGAGATTTACAGTGCTAAACACTTAGCCTGTTAGCACAGATACTGTGCATTAAATTAGCCTAGGATGAGATAACCGATCTTCAATTAACATGAATTACAAAATATTATTAAACGCACCTATTATACTCACCTGTTGAGAAAAACAGCTTAAACCAACCCAAGGTGGCAAGCTAGTCTCCTAACCTAGCTCGTCTCCTAGCCTTACCATTCTAGCCAGGCTGGCCTGTTTTGATGTTAGACGTGATAAGGTCAATTGTGAGACTGGGATTGACCAGGCTGGGAGGCAACAAAGCTTTAACCAGGGTAGGCTGGTTTAAGATTATAAAAAAACAATTTTCAGCTTTTTTCTTTTTTCATCTTTTTTATTACAGATTATTTAATCAAAATGACAGATTTTGTAGGTGTTCTTTATGTGGTTTGCTGAGTGTGAAACTGTTTCACATGGCTATACATTTTTATTTTCTTATGGGGATTCAGTATTGTGGTCTGTTTTATGTAGCTGCTGTAGACTAGCTGTCAACACTTTGATGAAAAAGCTTATTAAGTCATACCAGCTCATGTGTGCGATATTGGGAGTAGTTCAAAACCCAAATATTCCCCACAGTTTAACAGGTTTGTGTTGAATGCATTCCATGCCACCATGTCAGTGGAAAACTGTGTTGCTCAGGTCAACTTGTTCTGTTTCTGTTACCCGGTGAAGTTTTCCAGGCCTCATATACAGCAAATTAGCTTTTCACCTTGTCATGTTTGACACACTGACAAAACAAATAAACAGCAAAGTATCAAAGTCTGTGATGAATATTTTCAGGCCTTTCAGTTTATCTTCTCGAGCCTGGTGGTCTATGGTTATGAGAAGCTGCCCTTTTGGCTGTTCCAAACCTCTTGGGATAACAAATGAAGTAATGTTGCAGTTTGGTTGCATCACGTTGAATCAAGCAGGCTCAAGAGTTTATATGGCCTGAATGAAAACCTTGCTAAAAATGTTCACGTTCAGATGTTCATGGTTTTTATTTTTTAAGTACATTTATTTCAACGCAGTTGACCTTACCACAATTCCAACACTACATTAGTTTTATGACTCTGGAGGGATGCACCCCTCAGTCTGAATAATAGAGTACACCTGTTGGTTTAGAAAAACCACCTAACCCTAATAGTGTTCAAAATCTGAATCTGCTGCCTTTGCAGGTGGTATATAGTAGGCACACAATACAATGTTTCATAACATCCTGTCCATTATCATCTGGCTGATTTTTGAAGGAAGCATATATTCTTTACTGCCTATGATCCATCCATCCATCCATCGTCAACCGCTTACAATAAAAATGGTGACAAACAGTGTTTGAAAGAAACTTGTGATACCATTTACTGAGATATAAGCTTTGAACCCTGATGAAAACAAAATAGCTTAAACCAGCTTCAGCAGTTTTAGACCTTATTCATGGTAGCACCATCTTTAATGGGAATGTCAACAAGGCTGTGAGGGATAGACTTACATCTCTTCAACGGTATGCACAGTATAAAGCTGTTAAAAGGTTCTAGATCACATCTTATTTTCCACAATCCATGTAGTCTGGAGCTTTTTGTCTATTGAATGTTCTTGAAAATATTTTTTTTCAATGTTTTCTCCCTGGAACGATACAAAAATACTTTAAACTACAATACAGTCCATTAAGAAACTGTATATGTCTATCCCTCACAGGCTCATTGTCATTCCCATCAAAAATCAAAGATGGCACTGCTGTGAATAAGGTCTACTGATCTTAGCTGGTGTCCCAGCCTGGTCGGACTGGTCTATTTGCTGGTTTTAAAGGTGCTTTTTTGGCACTTTTCAGATGGTCAAGCAGGGAGACCACCTAGACAAATGTAAACAACCTAAAATGAGCAAACCAGCTCTGGTTTAAGTTGTTTTTTTTCAGCAGGGTAGACATTAAATGTTAGGCCTAAATCTTGCTTGAATTTCTTTTAGACCATTACATATGGTGTTATGATGCCTTGGAAGTTGGTCTCAAATGAATTTCCTTAGGAGATGCCTTCGTACAAAAATGCTATCTGTTTAGTCATTGACAGAACAGATAGCCTTAGTTTTGGACATAGCCATCAGTGAACACCATCACAAGTCAGAGGTCAATTAAAACAGAGCTGACTTCAGAGCACCCTAGAAATTATTGGTAAGGTATGAGGTTGAAAATACATTTATACACCTGACCCTGAACTGTCATGTGGTGGAATAGGTCATATTTTGAAGAGTAAATAAATTAGAAGATTGGGATGGTTTGATTAGATTGAAGGCAAACAACATCTGGAGCACAACTTCATGTAACCGCACACTTGAAACCAGGGAGGAAATAACATCTGTTAAATAATAATTCAGACTAGAAAATTTTTCTCTCTCATTGTTTTTTCATGGATGTTAAAATGTGCAGGTGTGGGTTTTCTTTGATATGACAGTCCACATGTTTCATTCGCTGTCTTGGCTGCTATTGGTTGTAATGTTTGAAGCCAGAACCTCTCATCAACTGATCCAGTGATTGTCCAGGTCACTGACTGAAGGTGTTGTCTAGCTCAAACAGGGTCTGTAATCAACACTACTGATCAAGTAGTCAGAATTGGCATGGCTGATAACGCAAAGCAAATTTAGCCATCAGGTACTTCTTGCCTCATTGTGTTAAGGCAGTTTGTCACAATCACGACACTAACTCTGGCTCTGGAGTTCATTAATTAATGGAATGGGAAATTGAGAGAGGCATGCATAATAAAAAACAACAAAGCCAGATTTCATTTGTTGTAATCATGGGTTTCTCGGTTTTGGAAGCCAGGCAACTGGTGCAGGCAGGATTTTCGTTTGAAATGCGAGAACCGCTGCATGGATTACTCATAATTATCCAATGAGTGTAATCAATAATGTGCAGTTTTTCATCTTGATTGCACAAATGTTAAATGAGTAGCATAAGGACAGAGATAAGTAAGTTCTGTGGAAGTTGCACAAGTGCATACATTCAAAGCTCCACCTGTTCCCAGAAAGGTAAAATATGGGCCTCTGGAACTAAAGATGTTGAATTTGCTCATAAATCAAGGTGCTAGAATTCATCATTGATTCTGATTGATTCTGCAACATGTTGTCCTAGATTGCATCACTTTATATCCAAGTATAATCAATGAAAATGTTCTGGTTACCCTGGTTCTCTGAAAAGAGGGAATAAGATGCTGCGTCACAAGCTGACACCATGGGATCTCTGAGGCCATTTAGAATCACGCCAGTCTTTTGGCAGATGGTGCTTGAGGCTTTTCATTTTCACACCATTTCTTCAGAATTTTTCTCTTTAAGGTTTGTCATTGACTGTGTACACCTTAACAGTGATCTCCCTGCCTCTGCTCCAACAAACAGTGCATCTTTATTCACTTCCACATTTGAAATGCTTCTGTATTGGTCATTGTTGTTGTATGTTTTATTGAGAGTTAAGCGCAGAAAAGAGCCATTTGCTTAACAATGTCTTTTTGTTTTCAACATTGTGATCAATATATCAATCTGTCTTTGGGGTACAAGCGCTGTTTTCTAAAAGCAGCGCTCGATGAGACTAATTGCGTTCACTGTGAACACACGAAAGTCAAAATGTTTTGCTCTCGGCTCGCTTTCGTTCTGAAAGCAGAAGTCACTCCACTCTCCTCCCGCTATACTCATTCTGTAGCTTCCAAGGAACCACATGAAGGAGGTGTGCGAGGACGGGAATAGAGTGCAGTGATAAGAGGAGGATTTGTCACCAGCCCAGCCTTGCGTGCCTCGTTTTCTCCACCTAAGGCGGATTTGCCTGTCCAATATGACTGTAATGATCTGCCATCTGGCACACATCATATGATCACATTCAGCAGAGATTACGATGAGGGGGATGCTAAATATCGCTGAAGTTTTTCCCTGTCAGGCACGAGTGCTGATAATTGCCTGAGCTGAGTCCACACTGACACAGCGATTGCTGGGTTTGATTGTGTTCATTGCGAGCATGAACTCAAAACACTAAAAACACCAGGAGTTTCCCATAGCATCAGCTACTGATTCAGCATCGGAGTGATCGACTTGAAAGGGAACTGTCTACACTGGAAGTGTTCGTTGTGGCCCAGAGTGTAGCACCAACAGTAAGTGGATGCCCCACTCTATTGCTGACATGTTGCTGAGCTAATACAGTCATTTTATTATTGAGTATGTGTGAAATAAAATGATTTTTCTCACCAAATATCATACTTTTGAATCTTTTTTCCATGAATTTTGTTTTTTACATATTAAAATAACATCTGACTGCTAAATTTAAGCCAACTCGTGGTGACTGTTTTGATTCTAACCACATTTATACACAGTTTTACCAATAATAACATTACAATTATAACTACAACTGATTAGTCCATGCTATCTGCTCGTCACTTAGAATGTTCACTTCTATAAGCAAGCATTATTAGGATAGTAAAATAAATAGGATAAACTTTTGTTGTTGACATCCAATCATACCTACATGAGCAAATTCATCTGTCATTTAGTAATATAGCTAATACTGCTGCAATATAGCATAGTTAGATCAGTAACTCACAATTCTACTATTGGTTATGCAGTTGCTAAAATGATCCTTTTGAGTCTGTCATTTTAATATTAAAGCATATTGTTGGGCCTTTGTTGTTCATTGTATTATTCATACATTTCATGTTTTAATGTTTTTGTGCAATAAACAATTTTAGTAATGTGTTGGATCACCACTTGATGTCTGATGTAAAATCTACAGTATGTCTTAAAGCAGAACCAGTTGAGCGACACTGATGTAAATAATATACATATGTGCATCTGCATGTTAGAAATTTAATAATCTTTTATTAGAAACTGATTCACATTTCTTCCAAGTTTTTTTTTTTTTTTTTTTTTTTTTTAAAGTCATAAAAATTGTATGCTGAACTCTTTGAATTTTACCCAAAGACTCTCAGCTTTCATTAATAATGTAACTGATATCATTGTCATTGCGGCTGACCCCTGTTTCCTCTCTCTCTTTCTCTCTCTCTCTCTCTCTCTCTCTCTCTATCTCTCTCTCTCTCTCTCTCTCTCTCTCTCTCGGATTTTAGGGATCTCAGCATGAACAACATCAGTGAGATTCAGCCCAATGCCTTCCGCAACTTGCACTTCCTTAGTGAACTGTAAGTACATTTAAACCTGCTGTGTATTTCACTTGTGTCCACCTCTATGGTTTTACAAATTTATGTACACAAAAATAATTGCAGTGATGAGTGGTTATTTATTTTAAGTGGTTCAGTGAAGGTTATGTTGTTAACTGACGCAATTCCAGATGTGTTGTACAAGATCTTGATAGACGTTTACCTTACAATCAAGAAAAAATAAAGTAAATCAGTGCCTCAAGTGATAATGACCTTGGCGTGCATTATGCATTTTGTATTTAGTAGGCTGATGCATGACATGTCTCTGAGCTCGGTTTGCCAACTATATCAATATTTAACCCTAAAGGGATAATTCACCCCAAAATAAAAATAACCTTTGTCGCAATTTTTCTAGAGATGATTATTCTTATAGACATGCTTATTGTAGAGATGCAACATCAGCCATCCTGGAGCAATTGTTAACTTTCACTTTATGCAATTGGCAGACGCTTTTATCCAAAGACTCTGTATTCAAGCTTGCCGTTGCTAGCACCAGTTTTACTAGAGGAACACTTTCATCAGAGTGACCTTGAAGATCACACATATATTATACCAACAGTGAGCATGTACATACTCTGTCTAGACTTTTAGGTGTCAAGCATTGATCAAAATAAGTTGAGGGCTAAAGCAAAAGCATGTCTGCTCACACTTTTCTCCCTGAAGGACCAATTAGCTCAGGTGAGACCTAGCATAACCTCTTTGAGAGTCTCTGGAGAGTGTTAACATTGAAATGGAAAGCACCTGGCTGCAATGGCAGCTTGCACATGGTGCCGGCAACAGAAGCCGTAGGTCTGTGGAGCAGCTGGGCCTCTCGGCCACCTGACGGAGGCAAACAGGATGGAATGGGAATGAGCAGAGCTGTCAGAAAGTGGTGCAGACAGTGGGAGGGCTGCAGGAAATGTAACTTTTTTATAGGAGTCAATATTTACGGTGTGACTGTCAAAGCAAACTGACAATTCCTTTTTCCATTTCAATGAGTTAGTCCTTGCTCCCTATGGGAATA
Organism: Moxostoma hubbsi; assembly: GCA_032164185.1. Taxonomy (NCBI): domain Eukaryota; kingdom Metazoa; phylum Chordata; class Actinopteri; order Cypriniformes; family Catostomidae; genus Moxostoma; species Moxostoma hubbsi. The sequence continues at coordinate 9,634,632 of JAVLUX010000020.1, read as the reverse complement.
GTGTTACATTTCAAACAAATGGGAGTATGTAAGGGAATATTTGGAAAATAGGTTTTTTCAAATGAACATATATTGATTTGCCCTAAGTCCTCTATTCAACTAATTAACTAGGGCTGGGTAATTACCTCAAGATACAACAAAAATCACAATACCTGTTTCACAATTTAAAGGGAAGCACAATTTCAGAGTTTCTGATTGGCTTCTTCATTGATTGTACTGTAAATAACTTAAATACTGTCAAATATAAATATTGATACAAGGATCTAAATAAAAACAATATTATTAATATTAGATTTTATAGCGATACTTTCATCATTACTCAATACTTTGTGATGCATCTTGATATCATAAATTGATTTGCAATCGAAACTTGCTCAACTTTTGTTGGTATGGCAGCTCATAGATGTGGATTTTACCTCACTGCAAAATTACAGTTTCAGAGTTATCTTATTTAGCCAAGCTTCTTCTTCATTTACTGTAGTGTAATATACTATGTGTACGTATTCATAAACACACTTTAAAGGAATATTGATACATGGATCTGAAGTATCGAATGCTTATGTTTGTATCAGAACAGCCCTGAAACTAACAAAGCATTGCATTAATTACTTACTGGAATCTTTGTATACTTTTTCATATTATCATATTATTTAAATTTCGACTGCAGTTATTGTTAAGGAATATAATAAATCTCCTTTGTTTCCTTCAATAATGCATCATGAACAGTGTGAAACTCCTAGAGACAGTTTGACTTAAAATATACTGCAGTGCTATTAGTTGAAGATAAATTTCATGTTTAGCTTTCTTTGATGTGCTGCTGGGAAATGATGAATTTGTGTGTTTTTACCCTTTCTGGTACTCATTTACACCCCCTAGGCTCAGCAGTCTGTGCAGAGTAATTCCACAAGTCTAAATTGAACTTTAGAGGATCATCTGTTAAATTCTGCGCCTCCAGGTCAACGACAGGCTCTTTGGGAGTTGTTGTTTTAAATTCTAAATTTAATGATTAATTTGAACAATCAAATGTGTTAAAATGTAAATGATGTGAGAATTCAGATACGTTTATTTTTTATCATCTAGAGAGGTGACCCAAATGGTGTCTCTCAACATCCTGTGTTTGAGTTATGCAGTGTTGTCCACACTTCAATCAGAGTTCAGACTAAGCCATTGATGTCTACTTATGCACTTGTGTAACACAATAACCCACTAGAGTCCCTCAGCATTACATAAAATACTCCAGTGACCTGCGGCTGTAAAATTCTGGCTGCTGTCCTATCAACTCCAAGGTCATCTGTGAGTGTGGAAGTGGGGAGAAGTCTTGTTGTTTGCCTTTGGGACGGATGAAATGCAAGCTGAGCCAAGAATGTCTTTCTTCTTCCTAAACTCCACCTTTTGACTTCTGCTCTGCCTCAACTTCCTTGAAGTTGATGATTTCCCTGATTTAAAAAAAAAGGTTTAAGATGGTCTAGCTTCTCTCCAGCCTTGTAAAAATGGTCTTTGGCTGGTCTATTTAGTCTCCAGCTGGTATAACTGGTCTTAAGCTAGTCTAACTGATCTCCAGCCTGGCAAAATATTTCTTCAGCTGGTCTAGTTGGTCTCCAGACTGGCCAAAGTGGTCTTTAGTTTGTTTAACTGGTCTCCCAGCCTGGCCAAGCTAGTATTCAGCTGGTTTATCTGATCTCCAGTACGAACAAGAGGGTCTATAGTTGGTCTCCCAGACTGGTCAGCTGAAAAGGGCCCAAACCCATCTAAAACCATTAAAACAGACCAGACTAACCAGTTTTTCCATGATGGATGACCAGCTAATCACCATTCAGCTGGTTTAGCTGGTCTCTTGTCTGGTCAAGATGGTCTTCAGCTTGTGTAGCTGGTCTCCCAGCCTGACCAATTTAGTCTTCCGATGGCCTTGCTGGTCTTCCAGTTTGGTCAGTTGAAAAGTCCACAAACCTCTCTAAACCATTAAAACAGACCAGCCTAACCAGGTTGACCAGGCTGGAAGACCAGCTAGTCACCTTTGGATGGTTTTTCAAAAGGGACATGCAATGCTATTTTAGAATTTGGCCTTAATTGATGTCTTAATTAACATAATTGTGCTCCCTACTGTTTGGAATGGTCTCCAAGCCAGGAACAACCAAAGACCAGCTTAGCAAGACTGAGAGACCAGTCTGAACCAGCAAAGAACCTTAGGCTAGTTTCAGATTGCATTCAGAAAGGCCACTGTGTTTTCAGCTCATTAGATTTTCAGAAAAAAAAGAAACCAAAGATCTCTTTACACAGACCTAAAATGATACATATTTAAAGTAGAACAAAGGTTAAAAAGGAATTTTGATCCTTTATGTATCATTTTTAGTTAAGTGTAACTTTGATCAATGGAATACCAATGTTGCAAACTTCAAGCATCATTTAGCACACAAGCTTCAGGCTTTTTTCCCAGGCTTCAGAAGTTACTGACCTATCAGCACCATTAAGAAGAGAGCACTTGGATGTTAAAGACCTGCAATTCCTGTCTCACACCCATCCTTGTGTTTTCTTAAGTCTTCTAATCTTCCTCATCCTGCATGAGACATAAGGCCATGGACAGCTCCCCTCCTCTCCCCCTCTCCATTCGTTCTATTTCCGTAATGGCTCTCAGCTGAAATCACAGTTCATGGCTCCTCCGTCATCAACCAAACAAACCCTAGCCAGAGCACCCTGTTGCTTTATTATTGCAAGCTGATGCTGGGCCATTAGAGGGCCATAGGTACCTCTATCATACTGCAGCCTACAGGACAGGCCCCGTCAATGCTGATGGGGTTTAATGGGTCCATTGTTGCCCCATTTGAGAACAGTTAATTCCTCATGTGAAGGCCATTAATCAGCAGCTCTGACAATGACAGCATTATGGCTTGCTGGAAATGCTTCTGGTGTTTGCTTTACTAATTGCGATTTGTAGCAAGTAGGAAGATCTCACGTTCTCGCTAGTGAAGGTTAACAGAAAGCTCTATCCTTGTTTATACCTGATTTTAATTTCCATCTCATGAGATTCGAATGCAGCTGATCCGTTGAAAAGACCAGCAATGCTTATCACCAGCATATCTTGTTTTGGATGCTGGTCCTTACAGTATTCCCACCCAGTTCACTTGACCAGTGAATTTTCCATGACCATTCCTGAATTAAATACAGATTTCTTTTAAATAATTTTGATTCACACAGATTTGTGAACTGTTTTAAGTAATTAATCTAAAAAAGACTGACTCAAAAGAACAATTCACTGACAAATCGGGCATTAAATTTGCTCATTAAATATTTTAGAGCAGAAAAAAATAGAAAAATACATATTACAATAGCAATTTCCATGGCTTGTCCAAGCATAAAAAAAACAACATAAATTAAAAACTCCTTCATATTTTCAGGTTTTCCATGACCATGGGTATACTGCAGGATTCAGGTGTCCATAAAAGGCTTCTTTGCTAACTTAACCAGCAAGCCTCCCTTGGTCCACTAGCTTAATCAGCAAGACCATACCATTTTTTTTTTTTTTTTTGTGAGAGAATAGAATGGCTATGCTAGACCACTCCAAACCAGAACTTAGCAGCATAAACCAGGTGATCGAAGCAGTTTAAGCAGGACAGATAGCGCTAAATAGTTTGTGATCAAATCACTAGTACAACATTTGGAGGAAGTCAGAAACACATGTGACCATATTACATTTGTAATGTAAGTGCTAATGCATCCCGATCTATCCCTAATCACCTGTCAGTCAGCCATTGCACTAAACCAATCATTTGAAAAAACAATTTAATCGTATGCTAGTTATGTGCAGTAAAAAAAAAAACAAAAAAAAAACTGTCCAATTGGAAATTTTGATAAAGCATGTGCACGTTTTTTGGTCCTTTATGACTTTTAGTTTTCAAACTGTACAATATGATCCCAGTGAAATCTTGGTAGGCAAGGCTTTGGTCTCAGTTGTCCTGATCGACAGCACTGACTGGGTGTCCCATCTTGCCGTCGTAGGTGCAGTCACACTGAATGACTGCGATGTCAAATTTCTGATATTGTTAGAACTTTATTGAAGGCTAAGATTCATCGCAATGGCAATTCATTCATGCCCACTTCAGTCAAATGAATACTTTCATTGAATTATAGACAATCTGAAGCAAGTTGTTGGTGTTGGCACTATGGTTCTGTTCTGGGCAAACTCCCTGCCCTTTCATTAAGCCATGCATGGATTGAGCAAGTAGAGCAGCAAATCAAATCCCCCATGGGTAACAAAACAAATTCAATAGAATTATATTACAACATGATAAAATAATTTTTTTGACAGTGCAACTTGGTAAATAAATAAAAGGTTAAATGGACATATGATAAAACTTCTCATATTTAAGAAGTTGATAAAGTGCAGTTGGAGATTGGCCAGACTGGTTCGAGATGACAGAAAGGCTACGGTAACTGTACAATTGTGGTGAGCAGAATAGCATCTCAGAATACACAACACATCAAACCTTGAAGCGGATGGGCTTCAACAGCAGAAGACCATTCCGGTCATTTTATTAGGACCACAGTGTTTCTAATAAAGTGCTAAGAGAGTGTCACCAAAATGTGTCACAGACGATGAAATTGTGGCCAAAATCACACAGTGTACACCCGGCTTAAAAAATAATGAGCATTGCACTTCAAACTAAATCATGTTTGTAGTGAGAATAAAGTTTACATATATTAGGACACAACACTATATCGACATTATGTGGTTTATCAACATGCAGTAACACATTGATGTAGTAAGTGATGTATGTAGTCACCAAGTCTGAGACCCTCTGCTAAACAATTTCTAGACACAAGTGGTCACAGAAGGTGCAATTGAGACGCACTTTACTACCAGGTGTAAACAGTCTGTCTTGGTTGAGTACTTGTGATCGGATCACCCGAGACGGATGCCAGGTGTTAACAGGGCTACTGTCAGGAAATGCATTCAGACAGTTTCCTGGTAGGTTCAGGAGAAAGAGAAACAGAAAAGCAGGGGGGATCAGCAGTCAAACGTTGAAGTAGACACGAAAAGAGTGTGTCTAAATGAGTGAGAGTTTATTTGTGTGAATGCGGTTGCACTTAAGTGTGAACACCTGGCCCTGAGCGGCACCCGATTGCAACACCACAGTTCAGAGGCCCTCGGAGCGCACTCTATGGATTAGGAGCAGTGCAGTCCAGCGTAGAAACAACACTGGAGCGCACCAGGCCATAATGGTCCTTTAGCCCCTTTCACTCATGTCCACTCTGACCGTTTACTCAACTAAGCCTCAGCATCTGATGTTTTCTTTGCAGATGCCTGCGAAAAACCAATGAAAATGTGATGAGTATTGCTCTTTTTCTCTGCCACGATTCTCTGGGGGAATATTTTAAGATGAAAGCAACAAAAGGTATCACATGAAGAAAAAGGCCAACATCAATTTTAACGCAACCCCCTGCTTCCATCCCATTCTCCAGTTTTACGGAAATAAGGCAAAAAACAGACTTGTTGGTTGGGTTGCTTCCAGTGAGGATGTGACTGCCATGGATTTTTATGGTGTTTTGACAATTTTTAGGAAAATATTTCAAGTCATAACACGGATGGACAGATGACAGACAGACAGACAGACAGACAGACAGACAGACAGACACATGTGTGAGGACACAAACAGTAGTATGAAGGGTGGAAAAAGGATGAAATTGACCCAGAGCCACTGGAGAAATGGTTAGTACATCATAGTTTACGATATAAGGGGAGGTAAATGATGCCGTAGCGTAATTGTCCAAGAAATACAGAGGGGTCCTCAAATTTACTAAACACAAACCACAGCAAAAACACACAAATCACATCTTGACAATGTTTGGAATTCACATCTGTTTTGTGTATGTTTATACATGTAATTTGTGTATTTTCACACAAAAAATTGTGTTTACATTTCAGCCGCAGTGAAAATCTAGGTAACGAGAAACAGTTTGAGACGGATAAATCATTTTCAGAACTCTGGTATGTGAGAAGGGGACGGCTGATTTGGTTTATACTGATAAGAATTGATTTAATGTCCTAGTCAAGCTGTATGTTTAATATTAGCATGCTACGATACAATCTTTATTTACAAGATTAACGTAATCCCAATTACAGCCTCATTAGAAAAGTCATACAGCAACACAATTGGCATCAAAATCGAATATAAAACAAGGAAGTGTTTACGTTACACATTTTACAAATTGGCCTAGTGGAAAAATGTAGCTGTTACCCAAAGGAGCAAGTACTGAATCATTTTGATTGATGTCTATCAGTGCAGGTGATAGCACTGGATTCACCTACCTCAGAGTTCTGGATGCGTTCCCTCGCTCTGTCCTGCCATAATAAACCAGAACCCAACCAGCAGCCCCTCTCATATGGAGCAAATTACACACCCCCACTCACACACACACACACACACACACACACACACACACACACACACACACACACACACACACACACACACACACACACACACACATACGAGCACACGTACAGGCTCGGTGTAGTAATATGCAGCATGTCTTGTTCAATGTGATGGCCCTCAGTTCAACATGGGGAGATGGACACCTACAGTACAGACAAACACACACTTATGGAAAGAGAGAACCACACACAATGAAATGAGCTGTCTTCACATCAGTGGAAGTTTCTGCTGAGCAGATGAGCAAATACAGACACTCGCTCATATTTACTCGGCATGCAGGCTGATGACATGCTTTTAAAATAACACCTTGTGCAAAATGCACAAAAGAACATGACACAGTGTCTGCATTACACAGCAGCAAGATAAACAGCAAGCTGCCACAAAATAAATCAAAGCTCTGCCATTAGCTGGAAAGGATAACTTCAAGTGTAATCCCATAAAGTGAATGGAGCAAGTCTTAAAATCTGGTTACCCACATCAAACACAATCTTCTAGGTTCTGAATGTAAGTACTGTAGGTCCATTAAAAATACACCTAGCAGATGCTCAGAATGAGACATGTTGTGACAGGACTTGGCGCCAAAACTGCAACTTCTGTATTTGAATATACTACACCCTTGATTCCCAGGCTTTCGGCTGTTTCTGCATCTGCAGACAACTTATTTGGCCATTGAACAGAAGCATAAAAATGCTTTGTTGTAGAATGGCGGCATTAACATTTTGTGCTATAAGATGGTGGTATGAACATGTTTCACCATAGAATGGTGGCATGAACTTATTTCTGAATAGAATCAACATATTTTGCCATAATACAGTGGTATGAATTTATTCTGCCATATAACTACACAGACACATTATATGTCATGTGATAAGTCAACATATTACAAGCAGTACTTGATTAAAAAAAAAAAAACACACAATATTACCAAAATAATACCACAGACATAGTAAGTATGCAGTTGTGTTTTACGTGAGAACACCATATTAATGTATGTATATTGTGAATGAAATAAATTATTTCCATAATGAATCACTCTGTGCACAGTAATATTATAAGAGGCCCATTATGTGTTATATTTTTGATTAAGCCATCACCGTATGTTTGTATGCTAATTTAACCCTGAGGACTGTTCTGAGAAGTGTTTAAGTGCATCTCTATGGTCACTGTGCAGTTAAAGTTAAATAAATATCTAGATTGAAGGTTGCCACCCAACTATTTTTGCAGATTTTCTCCCGAGGCACACCACTCCCCTCTCCTCTCTTTTAATTCGCTTCTTTTCAGTTTCTCATTGATCTTTAATCCCTGTCATTAAGCATTTATTCAGTGTTTAGACTGAAGTGTGATGAAACCATCTTTACAGTTCCGGGTTTGTATAATATCCTGTAATTAATGATGGATAATTTGACTGACTGTAGACTGGAGGAAAAATTAATAACTTAATAGTGACAGTTTTCACATTTCTGTATCCTCTCCATCCTGGAGCCTTTCCACTATACTTTGATCTAATTTGCATTACCAATAGAAGCAGAAAAAAAAATAGTTTATTTATTTATTGTTTGTTTTTTGAGGGGACACCAGTAGTGGTCACTTTTTCACCTTAGCAAGGTAAGACATAAACAAAAATACTGTCTAGTCAGTGTTATAGTTTTTGATAAGACAAGTGTCTGGGTGAATACTCATACTGTATTGATATATATATATATATATATATATATATATATATATATATATATATATATATATATATGTATTTGGGAGATATATATATAGGGGGCACATGTTTGAATGGGCATGAACAAGAGTGCATAATGAGTTGACGGCTCCATCTGAAATGCTTTAATTTGTGATGTAATTGAAATTGCTTTTGCAAAAGTACAGAAATTGGTTGTGAGATAAAGATTTGACTTTAATATTTACAGCCTAGCTGTAGGTCAACGGTAGCTTTCATTCATGCACTGTTTGCAACACGTTTCTCTGAAGTCAAAAGGCATCAGCTTTAAAGGGGTTAGATCATGAGGGATGAAATACCCCTTGATCTTTTGAGAAAAATTAGCTTGATGTAATATGAAAACATACAAGTTGCTCCCAATGGCAGGCTAGCGCCTTGAATGGCAGATCTGCGTCCTGTGTGAATGTGTGTGGGACACAGTGTAAAGCGTTTTGATAACCTCTAAAGTTAAAAAAGGCGCTATATAAGTGCAGACCATTTACCATACTGTAACTTTAAGAAAACTTCCTTCCCAGTCCAAAAAGGCCATCTATTTAAAAAGCTGCAAGAATGACTTCTGCAGCTTTCAGGCAAATAAAAACATCAACACCCCCACATCATGACCGTCAACAATGCCTACTGGATGATCAGAAATTGGCCCAACCAGTCATGGTGAGGCAATACAGGGAGGCAGGACAGATCCTATTACTCCTGAACACCAGTAGAGCTAATGATAATGTGTGGGAAAGTTTGCCAATGTTTTGCTGTTCCCGGCTGTGTGTAGCACCTGCAGCTCAGCAAATCCTTAAAAAGGATCCCAACGTTAGAAACGAGCAGCTGGAGTGTTTTGAAACAGATCCCTGATCATTTCAGTGATTTAATAGTTTTTATGGCACATTTCAACATGGATTGTTTTCTGAATCTGTTACAATGTAATGCATGCTTTACAAAGAGGCTAATGTGTGTGTGTGTGTGTGTGTGTGTGTGTGTGTGTGTGTGTGTGTGTGTGTAAAAGATAATAATGAGATGGGACGTTTGTACACAAACAAAGGGCAATTGATTCTGGACATTTACATTTTTCAAACTAAAAGCCATATATTTAACAGTAAAAAAATAAAAAAAATAAAAATATGGCTTCATATATTATCATTCAGGGAGACTCCTTGTCATTGTTGCCTTTAGCTTACTCAGTGAGATTTCTAAGATATTATTTATTGTGAAAAGCACTATACAAATCAATTATAATTGAAATCATTACATTACATTATAGTGAGTAGAAAATGGTACCAACTTTATACACAAAGTAAATATTTCCCAAAATATACATTCGGATCATTATATTTGGGGGTCTTCAATGTTGTAATCTGTCAGACAGCAGTCTAATATGTCACAATGTTGGATGCAAATAAACACACCTAGATACGCGCCTACATGAAAAACCCACACCGACCCATGTGTTTGGAGATAACTACCTCTCTTTTCTCCTCTCTTCTCTCATCTTTGCGTCATCAGAGATAATGTCATCTGGAAAGATGGGAGATGGAAATGCAGCCAATCAACGCCTTTCACAAGTGGCCATTGCATTTTTAACCTCACCTCAGCTACCCACATTTTGTTTCTCTTTTGTAACCAAAACATGGCATCAAACAGCGTTTTGCCTAGCTGATTCTCATTGTTCCATGACTCTAGCTGTCTGAATATCTCTCACACTTCATGTCAGATTAGATTCAATGTTTTTCGGTCCCCTCACGGATTCTTTTACAAATTAGCCAAAACAGCCATTCTTATAAGTGTATGAAATGTATGCACAAAAGGAAATGTTAGACAGAATGATACATGTATTATGCATTGATAAAAAGACTCAAAGAGTAAATAATGAAATAATTATCATTTTTGCATGAACTCTCCCTTTAATGGTATTTTAGAAAGTGCTATGAGGACTGGGAAAGTGAAAGAATCAGTCTTAAATCTTATCTGTTTTCATGCAATTTTCATTTTTGGTTACTCTTATCGGAGATGTATGACAGCACAGACATATCAAAGGTTTTTTAATCTTTCTTCTCACACAAGTGCCCTCATGGGAAGGAGCGTGAGCTCTGCGATAAAGATCTGTGTAAATGCCATAAAATCAATCCAACATTTTACAAGAGAATCTAAAGGGGCCGTGCGCAGCCTACTTCCACGCAGGTCAGAGTTTATTGTGATGATGAATACATATCCTAGAAGACAAGGTCATTTTCAGGGAGCTGGCGAGAGTTCGGGTTTCAAAGCGAGAGGAAGTGCAGTCACAACGTGTACATTTTTCCATTTGGAGATCCTCCTCAGGCCAGGATTTAATAAAAAATGATTTAGTCTCGGAAATGTTTCCATCGTGCTATGAAATCGATATCATCGGAAACTGTGTTGAAAATAATGTGATTCTTAGGTTCTTATGGGTCTAAAACCAATGATATTTTCACCAGTTGGAGAATTATTGAGTGTGAATTGTTCAATAACGTGGTACATATGCAGTTTTAAGAAATTTGCTTAACTATATGTACAGGTTTATATTTGGCCACGTCTTGCTGTATGTCTGCAAATAAAATAATTTAATACCCGGACTGAGAGTGAAATGTTTAAGTTTTTTCTTTTTTTTCTTTTTGTTATCGAGCTCAAGGGCATAGTGTCCATTTCTCCCTAAGTAATGTAACATTTAGGCATACTAAAACCTCATATACAAAACAGATGTTTTCACTGGTCTTCATTCATAAGGTGTACTGCAATGTGAATAAATACAAATTTGTCATTGCTAAACATTTTCAATTTGGTAAGTGTGTAGGTAAGTGATAGCATTGTAAATACAATGGGACAAAAAGTTTCTGGAAACTTTTGGACAGTTAAGTCACACCTAAAAATGTATGAATTTCATTGCATAAGACAAAAAATATTTTACTCTACCTGCAAATAAAAGATACTAGGCACAGAACTAAATTCACATTCACTAAAGTCGTTTTTGCAATTACCTCTAATCAGCTGGTTTCATGGTGTTATATGTGGATGTATAATGTAGCAGAAACAGATCAATATAGTCTTTTTTTATATATATAAAGTCTCCTCCTGCCCAGTAGGTGACGATATGCCTGAAGAATGTGAATCGCCCAAAAAAAAGAAGAAGAATCTGAAAGTTATAGTGAAAGTGAAGATTGATAGGAAAAATAGACTTAAATATTTATCAGATTCTGGCCCACATATATCGCTGATGAAGATATGAATTTCACCACTGGAGTCTTATACATTATTTTTATTCTGTCTTTATGTCCTTTTGGAGTTTCAAAATTTTGGTCACCATTCACTTGCATTGTGTGGACCTACAGAGCTGAAATATTCTTCTATAAATCTAATTTGTGTTCTGCAGAAGAAAGAAAATCATACACAGCTGGGATGGCATGAGGGTCAGTAAATGATGAGACAATTTTTATTTTGGGGGGAATTATACCTATAAGTTTGTTGTTGATGTCTGCGCTATATTTCTTTAAAGTAAATGTCAGTTGGTTTGATATTTTGTTATATTATGAATGTCTTAAGTTTCCAAATATTTTTAGCGCCACTGTACATTGAATGGAAGTGGGCGTACATCATTATCATTGGAAGCTAGAATGACGATCAAATTAGCCAGAACATTTAATAAACTAACATATATGGGGCAGGGGATGTGTAAAATGTCACAAATGAATAGTGTTGCAAATCTGCAGAATTCTGCATACACAGATTCCATGTGGTCCTTTGGATGAGCATACCCCTTCACAATTCAAATTCCCCAGTGATGTGGCCAAGGTTTAAGGGAAACAGGGTAAATATTAAGAATTCCTATCAAGGCCTTATTTTTGTTTTCCTGCTAACAATTCTTCTCTCTGTAGCAACTGCAATTACCTCTCCACAAATAAACCAAAATAAAAAATAAAAAAATAAAAAAGAGGAGTATGATTAAAGTTTTACGGTATTTTGGCCCCCAATGAGGCGGCTAACAGAAGACAGATGGGTTTCAGGGGGACTAACACTAACCAGCCATCCCAGAGTTTTTTGCCTCTGACTTGTGCTGCTTGTTGTCAACACAGTCAATACAGCCTCCACCTTTTCACACACGCTATCTGCGACGTAGCCAAGTCTCATAAACTACTCCCAATAAACATGCGGTTGCCACTTTATGAGGTCGCAATTGATGCTAAAATCGGTCTGGAACTGCAACAATGGAGCTGTTAGTAGGTTGTGATTACACTTTTGGACAACCAAATGTGTCCTGACACGTATTTTCAACAAACATCTGCGGTAAATGTGGCACCATGAAAAGGCTCAGCTCACACTTCATCTGATGGGGGTTTTATTGTTTGGTTTGATCTGGAAAGATGCTGGAAATCGCTGTTAAACAAAAAAAAAAAAGCAAGTAAATATGCCTTGTGTAACTTGCGTCCAACAAATCACAATAATTATGTTTTTTGAAAACCTGTTTTTGAGTTTTACACCTTTTGAGCATTTGAAATGGTTGCCACCAATAACACATTATTCTCATTCACACCTTCCATAATCTCACCATTCAATTATTCATTGGAGTAGAGTGGAGTGTTTAGGGTAGTTTATACAATACAATGTTGGACCTGGAGCAAGGACTTGTGAGCTGGCACAGGTCATTAGACAATGTTTCAAAGAGTTTCTGTTAAACACATTGTCTCTTAGATATCAGGATAGCTGTAAAATGGCAATCAAATACATCCAGTAAGGGCTGGACTGGGCAGAGAAATCGGGCAAATTTTACAAGGCAACTGGCCCAAAACTTGTTGAGCGGGCAGGGGGGGTTGTTCGCTGTCCTTTTCTGCATATCGCGGCGCCGTTTTGCATAACTTGGTGGCTCATTTTAGCTTATCGCAGCCCATTCGGCACATTTCACGGCTGACACACCGGTCCGGTTCTCTCAATGGCCAATCCGCCACTGATCGGCCCCAAAGTGTTCTTTGTGCAAAGATGTTGCTCTTCATAGGCCAGAAGACTTAAAAGAGTTTCATTTAATTATTGTATCAGATCATCCTTAAATTACTCTGGAAATTTTAAATAAGAAACAAATGCAACAACAAGAGTAATACATTAATTTGGATGTCACACCTGACATAATTTGGCCTAGGAAGAATTTGCTGAGAAAATTGATATCGAAATACAGACTTTGGTATCTAGGCAAATCTGAGAACAGTTTGTGACATTGTTGATATCTCTTCAGAAAATGACAAGGGAAGAAGGGGCAAACATTTCCTTTTGCTCTCCATTTTGTCTCTTTGAGCCAGTGCACACCAATATGCTGATAAATCCTAACAATTATCTTAAATCAGACAAAGCATGAAACCCGCATTTATATGAGATTTGAAATAATCTAGTTATTCTCTGATCAAAACGTAAAGAGGCATGGGCACAACACTTACACTCACTGGAAAATCCGGTAAGTATGCTGATAAAGGACAGTTTATTTGGTTTATTCTTACGCTGTTTTTGACCGTACACCAATAAAATAAATCCATTTAATGCGTTTGCATGACAACACACGTTGTCAGCTTTTTAGGCATAATCGGCGTAAGGATGTGCATGTACTGTAAATGCGCTCATTGCTGTTTAGCATAAACAATTGAGATATTCAAGAGATATCATTTGTTATTTTTCTGTCTTGTGGGGACGTTACATTTTGAACTAAATCTAAAAAAATGTAACGCTCATAATGACAGGTTCATCATTCCAAATATTTGTAAAAGAATATAGAATTTGTTGACTCAAGTGGATTAGGGAAAATAGCATTAAGAGTCTTCTGTGTCTCTAATGTGAGGGAACACATAAATCAGAAGGGCTGTAGAGTTTAGATATATGACTGAAGTATAACTAGGGATAAAAGTTGACCGCAAAGCTGGCAGGGACTTTCAGCAGAACAGCTTGCTGTGGTACATTCTTAAAACCTCATATGACACGCATGCAAAACCATTACTGGCCTATTTACATGGGGTGAACCACTAAGCTCCACAACCTCCAAATCTCACACTTTTATTTTTGCTGTCCCCCTCCTTCCTTATATCCTTTCTGTGTCTTGATCTACGCAAAACAAATATTTGTGACAGGGTGGCGGCACACGGCCTTACCAAATATATACTCTAAAGAACAGCTAGTGGTCTGGCACTAGATGAAGTGATAGACTTTAAAGCTTCAGAGATCTCAAGGCACATTGGTGAAGACGATAGTGTGAGTGTAAAAGAGAGTGTGAAGATCTGTGAAATGATGGACGCAATTCTGTTTTATTTTGTTGTTGTTGTTTTTTTACTTTATATATGCATGTGTGTTGGTTTACTTAGCTTGGGGATTGGGGACAGATTTGTCTCCAGAAATGAGCTAAATCTGGCAGTCTTCCCCAATAAATAATAATAAAAAAAATGAATTAATAAAAAACTACACCAACCTAAGATGGTTTGCTGGTTTAAGCAGGTATCCCAGCCTGGCCAAGCTGGTGCTAAGATGGTTTTGTTGGTTGATAAGCTAAAACGTGCCCACAACCCCTCTAGAACCAGCCATCTGACAGCCTAACCAGGCTGAGAGACCAGCCTAGACCAGAAAACCAGCTTAGGCTGGTTTTAGATGTTTATTTTTATTTATTTTTTTAAGCTGGTTTGAGAACATACAGAGAAGTCTTCAATTGGTACATGCTTAATAAATAAATTGATGTTTTTTTTTTTTATTATAAAAAAACCTAATATTTTATTTTAAAGGTGGTTTTATGTTAGCCGCAGTGAATTAAGTTTCCTGCAACAAGCAGTTTGTCTGTCCACACTGAATGTGAAACAGTTACATGACATCATACATTCAATAACAGCCATTCAGAAGATATTTGATGTTTAATGATTTGTGGATGGTGGACCAATGATATTTCTCAATGGGTTGGTCTACAAGTGTGACAGTGCAGAAACACAAACCGAGTGTTTGACAAAATGTTAGCTCATTGCTTATTGTGACTGGTTAGAACTATTCACATGTAAAAGAGCTTTTATAGCTTGTCGTTTTGTGCATGGTTAGGATATTCTGTTAGGGTTGAGCCCAAAGTATACTTCAGTCAGACGTGAATACTGAGCACGACGCATGACATAATCTTGTATTCAACAGAGCACTCCAGCACTGACTGTGCGTTCAGACCAGAGGTGGCGAGAACGTCAAAATTCACTCTGGCTGCCCTGCCAACAACGCTATCGAAAATTCAGGATGCTCTGACGTATTTGAAATAGTCGGCAACATTTGTTGAGAATGCTTGGTTTTGTGAACTATATTTAAAGGGGCCACAAAACATCCAGACATGTCAACCGGTATCTTTTTGATGACATATCACAAGTAGCGTATATCCTCATGAAATATTTTAATATATTATTATATAATATTATATAAACCATAATATCCACTTCATCAACTCACCTGGCACACCAACAATTTCAGACACATTTGTCCACGCTTTGTCTGTCGTTTTTTAATTTAATTTATATCCCAAATATTATGGGAAAACCCGCCACGCCAATAATCAGTTTCTCCTCAATTTTGTCTTTGGAACAAATTTTTGGTGGGAACCAAAGTTTACACTGTTGTGCTCTCTAGACTTCGCTAGAGCGGAGCACTTCTATACTCCAATAGGTTGCATCTGAACCGCATCAAAGCTCATTAATATAATGTTGGCTGCACTTGAACTTTCCTCTGACGGCCACACCGCCCAAGACTCGCTGCGCCACTTCTCACCACCGAGAGACGCTGGCTGTCATAGAAAATTCATGACTTCCGGTCGATTTGACACTTTCGACGCCTCTGGTCTGAACGCACCATGAATGCAAGCAGCCCAATTTTTCTAAATGTCTTTTAACATGCAGGATGCGCATGCGCCTGGAATTATTTGCACTTAGTAGTGGGTTCTCAACGTGGCAACATTTACATTTGAGCCGTTGCTGCCACAATGAAATGCTATACACAGATTTAATTGCCGGTTAACATGGCTGTATCTAGAAGATAACCCTTCGACTGCCTTGCAACAGTCTCATTCACCAATGTTAGGTTTAGTGTTAGATTTAATGGTAGGGTTGAGGTTAGGGTTAGGTTTAGGGGTAGGGTTGGAGTATGGTTTCTGTAGGACTCTAAATAAACACAAAAAACCCAGTGTGTGAACATTCAATGCGGCTCTCGTGAGACTTTAGGTAACTGGGGGGTTACCTTCTAGACACGACCTGTAAACATCAGGAGACGAAGGAAAAAAACAACAACAGTGGATGTGCATGTCAAGAGCCCATGTGTGAGGAGGTCAGGAGAAACCTGCATTTGTATAACTTGAGTTTGAAGGAAAATGTGAAGAAATATTTATGGGTCTAAACTCCATTCCATAGCAGTTGTCGCGCACATGCGCCAACCGTCTGTGTATGAAGACAAAGTCATTTGGAGTATATTTTGACAGGCTATTTTTAACTGTACGCAGACGATGAATGTTAGTGTCAAAATCAAAGTATGTTTGGGCTTTAGTCTATCCCTGCAGAATAAAACAGCTAAACCAGCCTAAGCTAGTTTGCTTGTCTTAGCTGGTCTCCCATCCAAGTTAGTCTGTTTGTTACTGGTTAAAGAGGGATTTTGGCGTCTTTTCTACCGATCAGACTAGGAGACCAGCTTAAACCAGCTAAGACCAGCTAGGCCAGACTGCAAGACCAGCTAGACCAGTTAAAAACAGCAACGACCAACAAACCAAGTTTTTTTTTCGGCAGTGCAGCAATTACATAGCTTTAGCTTTTAAAAAAAAAAAAGAAATCTATATAATATCCTCATGCTGATGACTAGGTAAGTGTGTCTCTGTGTGTGTTCATTCTGTTCTCTGGGCTCATGCCACCATTATTGTGGTTGCATACAACACGGCTGCTTCTATGCCAGAGATGTCGAACACATCATATTAGCTAAGCTGATTTGCATGCTAAAAGATTGGCCGCAATTCTCCAAAATTTTGTCTCGTTACACAAAAGGAAAAAATTTCCAAACAGGGAGAGAATGAGGCTACTCGGGCAGGACGGATTGACTTCTTGAGACATGTAGAGGTACGGGTGGTCTTCAGCCCTGAGGACCTTGTGATGCCTCAACATGTTCCTCAAACTCTGCCACCCAGGACAAACAGGCACAAATGCTTATTAAGTGATTTGTTTGATAAACAAATTGATTAGTCTGGATGGGTGAGTCTACAGCTGGTTGATATTTACTCTGACACTCTCCACGTCTCGAGTCCTGTCAGAGTTATCTGCCATGTTGCTTGGATACAGCCAGTGTACGTCAAATTTCCTGTATATAATTTCCAGCAGTGATTTTTTAGGATTTGCACAACTTTTGACACCAAACATCAATTATCGTATATTATTATGGTGATGCGTGCAATTTTTAGGCGTTAAAATACATTTTTAAATTCCAGGTTAATAAGCAGAGACAATTATAAGAAAGCCATTCATTTGAGCATTCCGGTCAGCCCAACATAGCAATATTGGCTCAACCAATGGCGTGAGGTTAGGTCAAGACTATCTGTTTTGACACCCAATGGTAGACTGGGGAAAACCTGTTTTAAAACAACAATTATCTTATTTCTGTTTGGAGAAGCCAGTGGTGCAGAAATTACACACTTCACCAGATTATTTTTTTTGTCTTCTCTTGTGATATGCAAATCTAAAATAATAAAGCGATACTGTGCAATACTGATCCAAACAGAAAGTTCTCAAGCAGCATACTGTTGCTACTGTATGGTCAGGCAAACATGACATTTGGCATCAGGTGATGCACACTGAAAAAACGCATGTTTTTGTGGTACCAGAAGGGTTGGGTAAAAGGGTTGTTGAAACTTTTTTATATGTATGTTTTAAGATCCACAATCCTTTTGTTTTGATTTCTTTAAACCCTGGCTACACAATAAAGCCCTCAAACAATAGCAAGCTTGTACTTGTAAAGAGAACTAAGGTCTAACACTGTTCCATAGAGTATATTTTCCACTTCAATAGCAACTGTATCCATTTTATCTTTGGTCATTGAATATAAATTTAGTTGCACTGCTATGTTGCCACGTGGGCCAAAGCAGATAAGAGCACTCTCTGATCTTGGCTTGCATTTCAAAATATGTTGACATGTTTGGAGATCATACAAAAGAGATATTTTTGTTTCTAAATTATAAACTTGCCGACTAGCAGCCAGAAAGATTCAAACCCCAGCTGCTGTGGTTCTTGCGTCCATGGAGACCCATCAGGTTTTGAGTGTTTTCGTCATAGTCCCTTGAACACACACACATGCCTTTATGAATTCACCAGATTCCCATTTGTCTGTTAAAGTCATCAATGTGTTGGACTGCAAATGAACCAAAGTACTTCTTTTGTCCCTCCACAGGAGGCTCTCGGGCAACCACCTGAGACACATCCCTGGCCCCGTACTCCAAGGCCTCTACAACCTCAAAGTCCTGTAAGTAACAAAATTAAATGGCATTTAAAAAAGGAAGGTTTGTGCACATTTCTCTTAATCGTAGCAGCAGTACTTAATCAGATGATGGAGAAAAACCATTACTGGGCATACAGTATATCCAGATGTTCAGTGCGGTCAAGCACACTTTCAGCATTTTCAAGATGATTTAGGTGACTGTGGTCACAGTGATACTGTACAGTCCCAGTAAAGTATGCCAGGTTGTGGAAGTCTTCTTCATCCTTCACAACTGAGCACTCAGATCTTACCCACAAGTTGCAGCATAGTGCTGTGCAAATTGTATAAATAACCATTTTTTTGTCCCTGTTTGCAAAATTAGCTGATTTACATACTTCCTTTAGTGAATTGGGCACTAAAACTACTTAGACAGCGCATGAAAATAAACCATGCTGTAAATGGCCACAATTCATTCTTAGTGAATTTCACTCTGAAAAAGAGAAAGAGAGAGGGGGGGTGCTTCAATGGAAAATGATTTTTATGGTGATTCGTTCTGAAACAACTTTTGAGGGAGTGTCATTCACTAGAAAAATTTAAAACAGAACCACTGACAGGTGACGATTCAAGATTTGCTCTTAGCGAATGGCCAAGTTAGCTTGGTTTGTCCCCTTTGGGTAATTGTGTGCCTGTTAATGTTTAATTCAGTTGATAGAGTGGCATAGGTATCGGTCTCATTTCCACCGAGCCAGACATGGAACACCCTCATTGATGCCAACAATCAGTCAAAAAATTCCACACCCGATTCCATCCATGATTCCAAACACCATTCTGTGCTGTCCTGGAAGCTGAATTGGCCTGATATTGCCATTCAACAATCCCCTGACTGATTAAACACCTCAGGAAACTGCCCTGCCAAACCCCAAGAAATGGAAATGAAACAGCTTAAATATTCTTATTTGTACCTTCATCCCATGCCAAGACATTTTCAGTAAGTGCACCATCTAAAAATATTAGTTTTGACTGTTAATTGGTCTTTAATTCAGTAGGTTAACAAGGACATGCATTTAGATATTTGGATATTTTTATATCCTCTCTGAATCTTGTGGTTAAAAAAAGGTCTGTCTGAAACGTGTCCATTGTCAAAGATCTTATTTATGTGGTCAGTGCAGACAGGGAGTGGGTCGGGTATTACAATAGTTAAAGGTCTTTCTTTGTGTGCTGCTACCTACCCTGTTTAACCACCAAACTTGTCTGAGGCACGAGTATGTGACCTTCCCTTGTTTGATTTTGAGTATTGTTAAAACAGTCAGTCAGATTCAGATGAGCCAAGGAGATCCAGCCTGTCACATTAAATATAGACAAAATACTTATATAGAGAATTCATACTGTTGACTCTAGAATGCAAACGATAGAAGTGCATAACTTTGATAACAGGGTAAAGAAGCAGCCTTTTGCCTTGAATTTATCCACTCTGTCACAAGTATTCAGAATATCAGAAAAAAAACAACATCTAAATTTATTTATAACGTAATGGCACAATATCATTTAGTAGCACTTAAATACAATCTTTGATCAATAGAATGTTCAAAATCTTACAGAAATGTAGACAAATTGTTAGTCAAAATATGACAATCCTACATGTAAATTAAAAATTAATACTTGCTTTGTGGCATTCCAATGAAGAATAGAGGCTTGTTCACAATATAATATCAAGACTGCTGGACATTTGAAGTCTATGTTCACAGTGGCTGTAATGGCACCATGATTTCCTTGATAAGGGCATCCTGGCCACAAAGGCGCACTTATTCACCCAAACACAGGCAATGCTCTGCTACGAGGTCAAATGTCAGGAGTTTCATTTGATTGGACATGATAAAGCTGTCTGCCTTGTAATTAAAGCCCAGTGTCTAAGACCGCATACTCTCACATTGGAATAATTTGTTTTTTTTCAAAGAGCTCAGCGTCATTGTTCTACCACTTCCTCTCTTTTTCAGCCTTTTATTCGATGAGTCCTGCGAGCATGACATCACTGGCCCACCCAAGCAGTTCCTCCCCTTCACTCTGTTTCCTCCTGTTCAATCTTTTTGCCCCTCCTATGTTCTTGTGTGTCCATTTTAAATTGTACCACTCAGTGCCTGAAATCATATCTCTATACTGATTTTTAGGGCAGATAACCTTGTGGCGAAATTGCCCCAGTAAACTGGCCCACTCTTACTCCTGAGTGCTAGCAATGTTGACAAGCTTGAAAAAAAATCCTTTAGGTTTTTATTATGACAAACTGAAACAATTCTGATATACCACCCAGCAAATTACACATGTGAAAATGACTAATTGTGGCTTTTTGTATTTCCTTAATAAAATTGAAGGCCACCCATTGCTGTTATGATTATGATTATGTAGTCATTATATTATATATAATTATTTAGTAATCATCAGAGCATGACCAATGATTAAGGCAGGAATCACTTTTACTATTGTTGTGCATACTTATGGCACTCTTCCACTGCACGTTACGGTTTGAACTGACTCTGCACGCTTTAATTTTCTGAGCTTGCTT
This sequence comes from Moxostoma hubbsi, assembly GCA_032164185.1. NCBI lineage: Eukaryota > Metazoa > Chordata > Actinopteri > Cypriniformes > Catostomidae > Moxostoma > Moxostoma hubbsi. Next base: position 9,613,484 of record JAVLUX010000020.1, on the reverse strand, counting down.
TTCAACTGCAGTTTAGTACCGCCTCAATGTGGGTGGGATTATAGGCTGTGCGTCAAAGTTATGCCGTCTCTACTGCTGTGACATCATCTTAAACGGGACACAAACATTACTCACCATAAACAATAACACGACCGCTAGCTGTTAGCTACTAGCTCATTGTGCTGCATAAAGCAGTTGTTGCATGGTGATTTTACACAAGTGTAACAGTTAAATTGGTCTGGTTGTTTTAGAAGCAAGCTGTCCAGTAGCTGGTCAACTAAATAAAGTGAAGCTTTCAAGCAGAATATAGAGTTAACGTAACAAAACGTACCATCCTCCACTCTGGCCGAGTCCAGGGCACTCTCCCTCCCATTGCTCGTCTTTTGCCATAGATAGCGTCCATTTGGTCGAACCACTTCCACTTTCTTCTGTTTGAACCACTCCGGCTGTTGTGGTCCTTGATGGTCCTGTAGTCACTTGTAAGTTTTTTAACTTTTCCTTACACTGTTGTAGGTCCAGTGGTAGCTGTGTGCAACCAACAGCTGAGACGTTTCGCTCATCGCTAACAAGAGTAAAGACTGCACCTAATTTATTGACCAAGTTGTGATTTTGCGCACAACCATTTCTTTTTACAATTCAAAAGTTGCGTGAACAAATGATACTGCTATCGCTGTTGCTAACTTTAAAACTAGCTATAGGGTTTTGACGTCACATTTAGTATCGGCTCAGCTTGCTTGGAAACTCGACCGAGGTGGTACTAAAAAAGTACCAGGTACTTCCACAGTAGCAATCCACAGTAGAAAACCCCAAAAAGCAAGCTGAGTCGAGTCGAGCTGTACCGTGCAGTGGAAAAGCCCCTTTAGTGTTAGGGTTTTGTTTGAATACCTATTCCTAATTATTTAACATGGCAGTGTGTAATTTGTCCTGCAGTTTGACCTAAATGATACCTAAAATATTTGTGCTATAACTTTTCTAAGTGATCAGACCTGATATTTTAACCTAGTGGATGTTAAAACAGATGTAAAGAATTCATAGACTTACACTAAAGCAGGGAACCAAGCTATATCTTGGAATGAGAATCATAGTGATTTGGAGTGAGCTCTTTTGATTTTGACTAGTAAGCAACCACCTAAAAATCTACAAGAACACCCTAGGAGACACCTAACAAGTGTTCTGGTAACCATCTAAAACACTCTAGTATCATGGTGGCAACTTTTGCATGGGCAAGCACCACTCACGTTTTCTTAAGAGCATACAAAAATCTAGTAGTAATTTACTAATGGTCTGTTTGCAGGATGTTGCAGAATAACCAGTTGGAGAGATTGCCCAGTGAAGACCCATGGGAATTACCCAATTTGCTCTCTCTGTAAGTATAAACTTTAAGTGATCTCAAACAAACTTGGGCTGTTAGAGATTTACATGGAACGATGTTGTATATAAAGCAACACTGAATAGGTCTGCTTGCCAAGTGTAATCCTCCTAGTTTTGACCACAACTCCAAGCTTAACAGCCAGAATACAACATAATTAACTTTTAGTGATTAATCTAATGTGAAATGTCATTGTGCTTTGAATATCCCTTTATCATACAACAAAAGATAATATTAATCATCAGAAAGTAAATTTGAAAAACAAAATGTTTAAAAATGTCTGAAGGAAAGTGGAGCTGTTCACCCACAAAATACATCCATGACATCAAATGTTATATATTAGCACAAGCAGCATGCATAACACAATAATCTGTTTAGCACCCAGTCTCTAGCAGCAGGAATATTTGGACAATTACTGTAATCTAGGCATGAGGTAACTCTTGGCATTTCTCTCTAATAGAGTTGATGCAAGTAAGCCCAGTTATTTATATGCCTATTAGGATCATTGGGCCCTTAATCAAGAACTCCCCACCAGGGAGGATCATGTTTGCAATTTATGACACACATGGCAGTTGTAAAACAGGTGTTCTTTGGCTGTACGAGTGTCAAGCACGTACAGATTTTTGATGATATGTTTTCTTCTCAATTTTTGATCACTGGCATAAACAAAACCTAGAACACATGCAAACATGTAGTTTATTTAAGACAAATCAAACAAATAATGAGCAGAGAAGTAACAAAAGTGTTAGTAGTTTCTGTGTGGTCTGTACAATCCAGATGAATACAAATTAAAAATTAATTTAGCAGATTTGGGTTTATTGGTTTTCTCAACAAACTATAAGATTTAAGATAACTTACAACAGAGATAAATATTCCAGAGAGGTCAGTCAAGATGCTTGAGGGAGAAAATGTGACTACATCACATTTAATATCAGAACAGTCAAACAGAGAAACCTTTACAAGGCTGCTTGTGCATCTGGAACCCATGAGGGAACTGCCAGACACTGCGCTCTGGCTCCTGAGTGAGCACTGAGAGATTCAATGAGCTGTGAAGAGCCCAATTTTCCATAAGTTACTCTTCCCTCTTCCCTTAGGTCCAAATGTTTCCCCACTAATCGGAATCATGCCCCTTCCTAACTGATTCCCCATGAAAAGGTCAGAATCCAAATATTGTCTGGGATTTTGTCTGGCCTCGTCCATCTGCCCCACTCACATCCACCTCTCGGATTCCTTTCAATTAGTCCAGTTTTCACGATACCAGTCAGCATCCCAGAGTGCAGCCGCACACCCCGCTTTTTCCAAATGAATAATTCCATGTAAATATCCATTTGCTCATTTCCTTCTACCTTTGTGAGGATGTTTTCATTAGAGTCATGGCGTACAAATTTAATTCCTTTGCCACCAACGGAGCTTTTTCCACATGGAAGACATGCCTGGTTCCAGAAGAGGCTCCAGACGCTCACAGACTGTGTCCAGACCCTCCCTGTAGTGAGGCAGAGCTCTGGCATACGTCCAGCCAACTTACGCTCACTTTCAATCCCCCATAACAAAAAATATGCAGTGATTCAACTAGGATGTCTATCCTGTGTTCCTAAGTAGAAAGGCATTTAGTTCTCAATAAACATGTAATTTAGGGTAATGAAAAGATGGGGATCGGTTAACCACCGGGAGGGCTGTAAGGTCTAAGTCCACTGGCGCCCGATTTAGACAGAGGGAAGATGAGTTGGAGCAGGACAGAGGATTGGGGATGAAACTCATCTTTGTTTCTTAACTAGAGTTTAGGACTGTAGATTATACTTGCTATGATCAGCACAGACCATCCTTTGATGTCAAGACCACCCTCCCAGCATTTGGTCTATGAAAGCAAGATCTGATAAAGATCTAGTCAAAGATGAGCAACAAAAATCACCTTAAACCAAAGGCAATACAATACCTCTTGAACATATGATGCCTACAAATGAGACACCCCAAAAGAGACCACAAAAGCGTGTTTACACATATAACTTTAAGTCTTGAGCATCTTAAGCCAGATGTTTAAGATATCTCCATCAAGATATGAGTGCTTAGTTTTTTATCACCGCTACCTAGCATAGAACACAGGATGGAGAACATAGTGTGAGAATATGGAGCGTTCATCAAGCCAAATGGCATTGTGCTTTATGTTCAAGTTCCTCTTCTGTTGATGATCTCTGTGTATTACCTTGAGCTTTAGTAATCAAGGTTTGAGGAGGGCAGAGGGTAGGTGAGGTGTAGCCAGTGCAAAATGACTGAATGTGAAAGGTTGGGGGGGTGGGGGGGGGTATGCACAGGAAATGCTTGAGGCTAACTCAACATGCTCTGCTTCTATCATAGATCACGATTCTGCTGAGCGCTGTGGTTCAGCACACAAACCCACTCTACCCACTGATTCCAGGGGGCAACATTCATTAGATCAAAGGCTTAACATTTTGACATAGGGAGGACATACATCTTAGTTGTGGAGATGTCAAGGTCTGTGAACAACTAGCTTGCAAAAAAAAGAGGCTTCACCCCATTCTTATATTTGTAAGAATTCCTTACACCTGCCCTTTCAATTATTTCCAGCAGCCTCTGATTGTTTCTTCACAGCTTTTATCTTTAGTATGGCTTCTTTGTTTAAATGCCAAAAATCAGAGCAAAAACAGTTGATTTAAGAGTGTCTTAAAGCCTTCCCAGTCAATATGGCACAACAATTGCTTGGTGGCTTAAAACAAATCAACTCACCATGCCACAAAAGCTACAAACCATGAAATTATCAATTGGTGTTTTATTACAACATATGAGCACAAACAAAATGAAAGAGAAATAGCTCGTTTTCAAGAATGCCTTCATGTGGTCAGACCAAGTGTTGCTTCTTTGCCTAGTCAGCCTGTGTATGCCAGGATAAAGTGATTGCAAAACATTCCTCTGTAAACCCACTTGTTGTGATTTAGCACCATTGTTTCTCCAAAAGCTTTAAATTCACAAACATAAAATCCACAAAGCAGAGCACTCCACCTGTGAGCTCCTGATGCTATTTTCTCAAATGTTCAGTGCAGCATGTGTGCCAAAACTCTCATTAAACAAGTCCATGCTGGAACAACTAAAGATAGCTTCGTAAAACACTCAGATATAAATCACTTGTGGAAAAACTAAAACACTCAGGTGGTGGTGCATTCCATACAACAGAAGAACAAAAGACATAATCAAAAGAGGCCATGAAATTATATTTTATTTATGTTATCGTCAAAATAGTAACATTATGACCACAAACCACAGCACATATCTTTTTTTTATTTAGCCACAACTGTTGTCTCCTTTGTTCATCAGTTTTTATGAACCTTTGTGGGGCGTGGTAGTTTGTTAGAAAATAAAAGAAAGGGGTAGATTCCGTGACAGGACACGGACTAGGAATGTTGCCGTTGACTTGGTCACAAATAACACGTCATGCCAGGTCAGGCCTCAAAATTACAAGAAGGCTGAAGTTAGGAGGGGACATTAAGTATATTTTGATGGAGGGTGGGTAGTGTATAGTGCCTTGTTGACACAGGTTTAGAGACGTCCTTCAGCGATTCATCTACAGAGAAAGGCTAATTGAAAGCAATAATAGATTTCCATAAAAACCCAATGGCTTTCATCTCTTAATTCCTGCCCTTTGTCATTGCTCATTTTCACTAATTTCTCCTGTTATTTTGACATGAAACAAATATTTAGGGTGAGGGTTTGAGCCACAACCTGGTGACTGGTAAACATGACTGACTGCCTCTCCTCGATTCTTGCACAGACATCAATCATAATGGGTGTGGTGTGGCATAGTGGTTAAAGGTCTAGGCTGGTAACTGAAAAATTGTTGGATTGAATCCACCAAGGGGCAATCTAAAAGCTATCAAGAGAATTCCCTTAACACTAGGTTGCACCAGGGGGATTTCAATCAGTGCACTGTAAATAGCTTTGGACTAAAGCATCTGATGAATGGCTGTTTAATTATCATACATTTTGTTTAGGAATAAACTTTCAAAACTTTTAACATCTGCTGTGTTCCCCTCACCAAAAACAGACGCCTGGATGCCAACCTGATCATGGAGGTTCCGGCAAGGACCTTCTCAGGTATGCTGTCCCTGCGCCACCTGTGGCTAGATGACAATGCCCTGAAAGAGATCCCAGTGAGCGCGCTCAATGACCTCTCTTCGCTGCAGGCCATGACTCTCGCCCTTAACCGCATCACCCACATCCCAGACTATGCTTTCAGAAACCTCTCAAACCTGGTTGTGCTGTACGTATTCACACCCTTCCACATTATGTGATTATGTGAAGTTGGACATGTTTCTGGATCAAGATCCTTTGTTAGCAATATTCCAAAAAATGATATTCCTACACCTAAACCACAACCATAACTTACCTTTAGAAACAGAGGCATATTATAGGTTTATAGAAATATTCTCGAATAACGAACCTAAAAATTTGATTGGTTGATTGGCCTCCAGGATCAACAAGGAAATCTGAGGAGCATGTTCTACTTGGGTAAATCACGTTAACTATTGAGCATGTGTCAGTTGGAAGGAATGATATTAGTAAACAAAGCAAGGAAGTTGGAACACATGTCTTGGTTTGAGCGGATACCACAAGAATCCAAAACTCTTTCAATTAAAAAGCAGTGGAATGATAGTGTGGATTAGGTTTATATCTCAACCTCCATCGGTTTATATTTATTTGAAGAAATGTGCGCTGCATAACAGGTGTTTGTTTTAATGTTTTCCGTAATCCTAATGAATCTTTTTACGTTCAGGCATCTTCATAACAACATGATCTGGACTCTAGGACAGAACTGTTTTGAGGGACTACACAGCCTCGAGACCCTGTAAGTAAGATTGTCCCTTTGTAAAAGATTAAATACAACATAACAGCATTTCCTGTTTTTTAATACAAGCAGACTCTGTTCTGTTATTTAATCTTGGCATCTTAGAGGAATCATTATGGAAAGGGCTGAAATTAACTTACCAACAAACAAGCTTTACTTTACGCATGTTAAGTGGTTCCGCTTTGTATGGACAATATAGAAAATTGTTCTTTACACAATACTTCAGTGGTTGAGATATATACATGATAATTGCAGTGCCTTGTTTTCTAAAAACACACTCTCTTCTCATTAAAATCAAAGGACTAACGGCAGACTTTCATCTTCTGTTGTGTAAGCAACAATAGTGCCCCTGCAATGACCTCAGTGTGGTGTGATTTCTGAAATATTCCATTCAAAGCACATATACATTAAATACCAGTGTTGGGGAGTAGCTAATTAAACAAAGTTATGCTACTAAAAGCTGCAGTGTGTAACTTGTCGATGTTAAAATACTTTCTCTAATCCTGGTTTAAAAATGCAGACACTGATTCGTAATCCATTTGTAGGTTTTTTTCCCCTTAAAAACTGTGAAAACTGCATATGTGCCATTATAAACCTCCTGACAAAGCAACATTGACTAATTTGATAGATTTTATAGACTTTAGAAGATTGTAACTTGTAGTGTATCAAACTACTTGTTTAAAAGGATAGATTGTAACTCTTTCCAGGGCCGGATTTACCGGGTTGGCATGGTGTGGCAACTGCCAACCAAGGATAAAGCATTGCCACCCCAGCATTTGGTATCCCAAATATTGGATTCTGCATCTGATGGGCGTTGTTGCCAAGTCTGCTTAATTAGTGATTGTGGGCTTGTTTTTTCAGAAAGTTGCTTATAAATATGGCCACTTGTGGGTTGCTGTATTTTGACCTTTTTTTCTGGAATACAGTCACATTTTTTAGCATTGCAACATACATCTTATCCAACCAGCGGATGATGTGAGTGACATTGTAACAAGGGAACCCAGATCATTTTTGCTCAATCACGATAATAATGACAACAACATGGACAGATACATGGAAAAAGTGCATTAATTCAGATACATCGTCGGAGACTCTTGGGCAGATTCACTAAACAGCTGCGGCACATTTGCGTGTGGTATATCAGTGCAAATACCTGCGTCTTATTTACTAACCACCCGCAAACACTTTTAGCAGGCACAATCAATGCTGCATCTTCAATATTTAAATGAAGTCATTGTTATACCTTGGAAACATGCCTCCGTTCTATGTATATTAGGCTTATTATTAAAGATTGCGCTTTATTCACAAAACTCCATGCTATTTGCCCTGCACAATTTAACATGGTGCAATTACAACCAAATGAATTAGACGGTAAAAATAATTGTTTTTAAAAGAGATGTTTGTGAACATTTACCTACCCCAATGATGCTTGGTATGATATATTCATTGACCTTAGATTGCCAGTTCTATGTGAAATATTTTAATTAAAAATAAGGATATAAATTATTGAAGCGTGATTATTTTTATAATAGGAATCCGGGGCTAATTGTCACACAAGGAAGTGGTCACAAGGGCAGTATTTGAGTAACTATAAGGTTTTGAGTTTTTGTATGCTGCTTTCAATTATCAGTGGTCGTGGTGTAGTGGTCTAAAGCACATAACTGGTAATCTGGTAATCGTAAGGTTGCTGGTTCGATCCCCACAGTCACCACCATTGTGTCCTTGAGCAAGACACTTAACTCCAGGTTGCTCCGGGGGGATTGTCCCTGTAATAAAGGCTCTGTAAGTCACTTTCGATAAAAGCATCTGCCAAATGTAAATTAAATTTATGTAAGAATGCAAAAAATGCAATAAATTCCTTTTAATGCTGGAAAACAGGAGCACAGTTCTTCATTTGTGACCTCAATGTAGATATGCAACTGCATCACAAATTCATGTGCATTTTTAATTTGATAGTGACTTAAATAAATTAACTAGTGCTTGTTGCAATGCATCTTGATATCTTAATCCAGAAGAACTATGCATGGGCGATTACTTTGGTTATGCCACCCCTCGAAGTCCACATGCGTCCCCCTTTCCACCTCATAAATAACTTTCTAGATCCGCCCCTGACCATAACGGATGACTGTACTTTAAATGTAGTTTGAGTAGGTTGAATTTTTTAATACCATAATTACACTGGTGTCAGAGAAAAGCACTAACAGATATATATGGCTACTGTTTTCATATCAAAGCTGAACAATAGCAGACATTCTTAACATGATTCAGGCTGTATATCTTATTAAACAGCACCAAGATGGTAGATTGAAATAAAAAGTTAAATAGGCCCAATATATTCACGAGGAAAATCTCTTTTAAAATAATTGAGAATTTTTTATGAACCAGAGCCAACATATTCTTGCTAATGTAATGTATGAAAGACATTATATAGACCATGCTATGAAAGCTTGGCTTTAAAGGAACAGGCATATGCTGAAGTCATGGTGGTCTCCAGGATACAGAGACATTCACACCTGCTTTTAAACAGCCTGCAGAAGTGCTAAAGATGACGTTTTCCTCTTTACAAGAAGGATTTCAGCCTTGAGATTTGCACACTGAACTGAACACTTCATTTGAGAGCAATCAGTGAGAAACGGTGCACTGAGACTTCTCCCATGAACCGTGCTGCACTACCCCCGTGGAAATTCTGTAGCTTGATAGATTTGGCTTTAGGAAGGAGATTTGATTCAAGGAGAAAATGTTAGTCACACTAGATCTGAACTCTTGAAAATGGTGAAAATGATGTATGAGTCAATCAGTTATAAAAGTGTAGGGGTTTTTAGTTTAGTGGTCACATGTACAAACTAGGGCTATCAATTGTTTTAAATGTTTTATCAAATTAATTACATGTAGGGGTTGGGTTAACTGAAAATTATCCATCATTTACCGATTTCAGAAACATGATAATTCATGATGGTTTATTCCAAATGCTGTCCATCATTTTGAAAGATAAACAAAGAAACAAGAAACAAAATAATTTGAACCTATTACATCAGTTTTTACCTCTTTCTCTCACACTGTCCCACTGTGTGTGTGTGCTATTTAATTCCCTGGTATTAAGATGTGTATTAGGGCTGCACACTTATTAAAAAAACAGCTGCCGCAATTAACTAATCGTGAAACGTATTAATTACATAATTTAATTTAGATCTAATCCTGTAGTGTCAAAATTACTATTTAATCATTTGTTTGGTCTGCTGTGTGCATGAATGCAATAGAAAACCAGAACATCTGTTTGAAGTAGTAAATTATTATATCAGAAAAGACAACCTAGTATTCTAGTATTGTTGCGTTGCACACTTTCTGTGGATCATTTATTTAAAATGTAAACAAAATTTGAAAATACTTGTTTTTTATGCAATCAAGCAACTCAGGAATATAATATGTCATGCAGTTGCCCCACAAGAAGTATTTTAATAGAAATGAATAATCGGAAATACAAAATCATGCAAATAATCATCAACTATGATTTTCGACATAATTGTGCAGCCCTTATTCGTATTAACAGGCACTATGGCTTTTGAACGAATGACTATTCGATTTTTAGGAGAGTGTCTCAGATTTCATAACTGCATACATCAGTCATTATGCGAGTGTGTTAATGCATGATGATAAAGCGCAAAAAAAGTATAATTAAGAAAAAAAAAAGTGGTGCACTATTTCCGAATTTATACTTCCATTTAACATAAGCACAAACATTACATTTAGAGCAGAATTGTCAGTTATGTTAGTGGAGTATCTGTAAATGAGCTTCAGAAATATGTGTGCATTGGCTTCACATGGCTCAAGCATGAGGAGTCCAAAATACATCATACAGGCCTATTCACTGTAATGTACACTCACCCACCACTTTATTAGGTACACCTGTTCACCTACTTATTCATACGACTATCTTATCAGCCAATTGTGCGGCAGCAGTGCAATGTGCTGTGCATAAAATCATTCAGATATGGGTTAGGACCTTCAGATAATGTTCACAGCAACAGTTAGAATGGGGAAATCATGTGATATCATTGATTTGGACCGTGGCATGAATGTTGGTGCCAGACATGTTGGTTTGAGTATTTCTGTAACTGCTGATCTCCTGGGATTTTCACACACAACAGTCTCTAGAGTTTACTCTGAATGGTGCCAAAAACAAAAAAACATCCAGTGAGCCACCGTTCTGCGGACGAAAAGGACTTGTTGATGAGAGAGGTCAACGGAGAATGGCCAGACTGGTTTGAGTTGACAGAAAGGCTACAGTAACTCCACTGTACAATTGTCATGAGCAGATTAGCATATCACACAGCATTTTTAGGACACTGTCAATTTAAACTTAGTATAAAACTAAGAAAAACAAGTTTCAAGACTCCTGCATTTTGAGTTGCACTCCGTCCAGCTGTGTTGAATGCAAGAATGTGTCCTCATCTTGTTCTGTCTGTTGTCAGTGTGGTTTGTTTCCTGTACAGCTGCACGTTGTCTGTACAGCTGGAGTTGCGCTAACTCCCCCCTGCTGACTAAGATATTGAAAAACATGACAGTGGTACTTCAAGCTGGAATTGCTTCGATGGTAGAAAAATTCCTTATTACAGTACAGCAACATTATTAATTGTGTGAATGTTTTTTAATGTGTTATTTTTTATCTAATCGAGTCAGGGCACACTTTACTAAAATGATGTTCCTCATGATCTTAAAAACCTTTTTTATGCTTTATGCTTACATTTTTGGTCACTACATAATTATATATGTACAAACAAAAAAAGTATATAACATGTTATAAGTTTTATGATATCATGCATTAATCATTGAAACACTTACAGTACACACTTACAGTAGCCTATACATAAAACAACAACAATATCACAAAAGTGCATGTACAGTTATACTCAGGGTATTATCAGGACTTACTGGTTCCAAAAAAATTATATGTAGTCACGTTACATATAGAATGACATTTTAATTACCGTCATAACAATGTCTAAGCAACAAACTAATCCTTCCTAAGGCAAAATACTTTTACATGTAACATGACACACTGGAAGAAATCATGCCAGCTGTCTCAGTCATTTTGCACATATGTCCTGTGTATGTGTGTGTGTGTGTGTTTAGGAAGTGCAGAGCTTCAACAACTAAGAGAAACAGTTTTGCCTTTTCTCAGTCAAGACTTTCACATTCATTATTACATCTGGTTTATCCATTACATGGAAATGGAAGGTCAAGTGAAGTACATAGAAATACGGTATTGCACACAGTAAGCGCTACTGTATGCTACTCATTTTGGTAAATGTAGTAAGCCATGCTGGTATTCTATGAATGATGAAAATTTGTATAATGTGCAGAATAGACATACTATATACAGCACCAATAGCAAGAGTAGAATTGTATTATGCTATTCCAAACGTCACGTTTCATAACTCTTTGGATTATTCTTCTACATCATACTCAGCATACTTTAATGAGTAGGCGCCCTGAGACATTATATTTTTGTGGGACAATGTGCATTCCCTTTTCATTGTTGCTGCTATAATCCACATTACCGTAATTGTCTTAGAAAACACATTCATTACCAGTCAGACAAAGTTGCCGCCACAATGTTGTTTTGTTATGATGCCTGGTGATTTGACTTTCAAACAGAGCACTGGCTGCTTTTATAAATTGTAAATTAAGGTAATTGACAGATTACTCCTGTTCTAAACAATGTGGTATATCCAGGAAATTATGAGCATTACTCCTCTGTCATATTAAAGGAAAGTCTTCAAACAGGAGTGATGGATGTTCTAAACAAAACCAGGACCTAGACAAGGCATAACCATTCTGCACAGCTGACACACAGCACTGTGGTCATAACAGTCCCTCTGTAGGCATGGTCTTATTTTATGGGTCATTGGGCTGTAAGTGGATTCTAGATCTTTATGCAGTGTTTGATCAAAAGCACTGAAACACTTAAAGGACTCACTAGAAATGTCTGTTCATATTCACATAATTATCCTAAACTGATCATATACAATCCATTTGGCCCTGTTGGTTTTGCTGTATTTGTTCTTTAAAGGTGCATACAAGTATATCACAAAAAATATTGCATTTTCTGATTAACAATTTTATATTGATTCACATATTGAACATAGAAAAACACAACATAAAAAACTTGCTTTTTATAAAAATGTTTTTAAATATGATTGGCTTATATCTACTATTTGAAGAATCAAAAGTAATTTGATATCTTTTCATCAAGAGGTTCTCTAGATGATACATGCTAAATTCTGTATGAATCGGACCAACGTTCTAGTAGGAATTATTAAAATGGTGAAGGTTAAATGAAATCAGAGATAACTTTAATTAATAAATAATTGGCAACAATAGGTTCCATTTGTTAACATTAGATGGTGGAGGGAGTGTGATGCTCTGGGAAATGTTCTACTGGGAAACCCTGAGTCCGGCCATTCATATGGAAATAAATTTGACACGTGCCACCTACCTAAATATCATTGCAGACCAGGTACACCCCTTCATGGGAATGGTATTCCCTGATAGCAGTGTCCTCATTCAGCAAGATAATGTGCCCTGCCAGACTGCACACATTGTTTGGGAATGGTTAAAGGAAAATGATGAAGAGTTCAAGGTGTTGCCCTGGCCTCCAAATTCCCCTGATGTCAATCCAATTGTGTGCTGGACCAACAACCAGATACCACAGCACAACTTCAGTGGTCTAGAGTCCACAACTTTAGAGTCCATGCCTAGGCGAGTCGGCGCTGTTTTGGCGGCATGCGGAGGACCAACAGAATATTAGGCAGGAGTACATCATTTTTTGGCTCATCGGTTTTTGTAAAGGGATTAATGGAAAGGAGGAGGCAAGAACCGGCTTGACAATATAAATAATATTTTAATTATAAACTTAACCAAAAAGACAAACACACACGCAGGTGTCGGACAGCTGTTCGTAAATCTCTCTCTCGCACTGCTGTCTTTGGTCAGCCTTTATCCCACTCGATGGCTAATTAGCCTGATTAGGGGCCTGGTGTGCGGAATCACGACATGGCCCCGCCCTCCAACCTGCCACATTCCTCCCTCGTTCTCTTAGGAGACCCCTCCATATTTCAGCGGCTGGTAGGGGTCTCCTCCACCCCTGTCAGCAGCCCTGACCACTCCAGGTGGTCAGTTAGGAGCCCCTCCTCCCCTTGCGGTTTTCGACACCAGTATAAAGGGGGTTAAATGGAAAGGAGGAGGTGAAAACCGGCTTGACAATATAAATAATGTTTTAATAATAAACTTAACCAAAAAGACAAACACACACGCAGGTGTCGGACAGCTGTCCGTAAATCTCTCTCTCTCTCGCACTGCCATCTTCGGTCTGCCTTTATCCCTCTCAAGGGCTAATTAGACTGATTAGGGGCTGGGTGTGCGGAATCACGACCTGGCCCCTCCCTTTATATATATATTTTGTAGATGTGCAAGGTCATATATGAATTTAAGGCTTATAACATTTGTAAGAATTGGAATTTACATTAACTAATGATCTGCTAAGCATTATATAATGTTTGTTTATGATGTATTAAAGTTATTAAAAGGTTGTGGCACGGCGGAGGGCGGGGTCGGGATTATACGCACCCTGTCCCTTATCAGGCTAAATAAGCCTCTGAGAGGGATAAAGGCCGATTGTGGGTGGTGGTGCGGGAGAGAGAGATCATTTACGGACATGTCCGTCATGTTTGTGTGTACGTCTTTTGTTTAAGTTTATAATTAAATTATTATTTATATTGACAAGCCGGTTCTCGCCCCCTTCTTTCCATTGAACTACGTTACACTGGTGCCGATACCCGGGAAGGAGGAGGGATGCCCGTCGCGGAGTCCTCGACACTGCTGTCCACCCAGGGGAGTGCCGCTGCCATCCACCGGGGGAGGGAGTAGACCGACCACCCAGATGCCGTGAACGGCCGCCATCTACGAGGCGAGTGGGGACTGGACTCCCTGACCACTTGGAGCGATGGAGCCGCTGCCAGGGGCGGAGGAGAGCCCTGCCATCCCCCAGAAACGTGGAGGGGTCGAAGGAAGACCGCCGTCCATGAGGGGAGGAGGGAAGTGTCTCCCTGACCGCCTGGAGCGGTAGGGCCGCTGCCAGGGGCGGAGGAGTGTCCCCACGAGTCGCCGAGAGTGTGGAGGAGTATTCTGACCACCGGGGGTCGTGAGTCTGACTCCGGTCTGCCCGGGGAGAAGTGGCTGTCTTCTGCCTGAGAGGGCGGAGAAGTGATCGAGGACCATACGATGGTATATCGGAGAAGCGTCAAGTTTTTTTTTTTTTCCATCTCTCTCTCCTCTCTCTCTCTCACTGCCACACCTTTTCCCTCTCGTTTAAATTTGACAGTGTTTTTTGGGGGGGTACTACACTGTTACCCCCTATTTAATTATTTCTGTTTCCCTACCCTTGTCCCCTCCCACGTCCAGGTAAAGGGGGATGACCTGCCGGCAGATGGGGCAAAAGTCAGGCCCCTCCCCAGGGAAAGGGGGGGGGGGGGGTGTACGTCGTGCCGGGGGCTCCCCTGCCTTAGAGAACGAGGGAGGAATGTGGCAGGGTGGATGGTGGGGCCGGGTCATGATTATACACACCCGGTCCTTTATCAGGCTAATTAAAAAATCATCCCTTACCTGAAGTATCCTAATATCAGATTCCCCTTCTTTCTTATATATGTGCACCTCAAACTAAGGCTAAAATCAGTTTGCTGCAACACTCTTGTGCAACATAGACACACTCAGGCACATTTACACACACTCACAAACACGCTTGAATTAAGCAAGTGCTTCGCCCATTCTGGATGGCAGCCAATGTGGGTCCACCCCTATTCACCAAGCTCACTTCAAACGCAATGGCCACCTGCCAGAAACTTTTTTCTCTTTAAAAAAAAAAGAAAAAAGAAAATATATAAACATTTGGACTGCTTTGAAAGCTTACACTTAACACTAAGGGATAAGACATATAATTATGGGTATGATGAGACACATTCAGCATTGTGTATTATCACTGTGGGGAGCGGACGATATGACTAAGACCTGGGCCTACAGGAGGGGATACAGGGCCAAAGGCATCTATTTACCCCACTCCCAGTCGCCTTTACTGGGCAAAAGAGAGGTTCTGTGGAGAAAAAAAAAAGGCTCCTGTTCAATTATAGGATTTTCTCGATAATTATTCTTTGAAAACCTCCAATAGAATTGGAGATGAAAAGGAACTTTTAAATCCAAGGAAAACAACATAGTCTCTGGGATGCAAACGATGGCCATAAACACATTGTTCTTGCACGTGTGCAAGGCTGTTCACCCTTAGCAACCGCCCATGTTTTGATTCAAGCGCGATTTTTGGACGTACGTTACCTAGAAGGCTAATGAAATGCATACAACAACAACAATGTATGCAGAGGAGAGGTCACGTCATGACAGATTATCTTGGAACAGCTGTCTTGGTCTCAAAGGACAACCAACACGGGAAAGCACGCAAGGTCACGGGGAAGGATTTTGACTGATTGGAACCACAGTTTCTCCTAAGCGTTTGCTTATGTTACAGACACGTAGGATGAAAGATCAAATTAAAATGTCAAAACAGTTGGTCTAATATGTGACAAGATAGCTAATTGTCGTACGAAAGGTGTATATGCAAGGTGACGCATAAAAAAGGGATTCGATATATTCTGCCCCATGCAAAGGCAAAATGCATTTTTGCAGTAATCTGTGCTTTGTAGTGTTAGTGGTACTCCAGGAAATGATTGAGGAACTGTCAGATGCATCATCCTTTTGTTTTTGTTCTTTTTGTCAGTTTCAATATTGCTGTAGTAACTGTGTTTTTGGCTTGGTAGGGCACAATTGTTGAATCATAACCATTATGCTAATGATTTGTATGTACAAGACCTTCATCTGAAAATTGTTTCCATGAAAAAGTTCTCTTAACTTGTGTTCCTCATCGTTCTTCTGCTCTTATGGATTGTTATCTATCTCGTTCTCTAGGGAACTGAATTTCAATGACCTTCAAGAGTTTCCTGTGGCCATACACACACTGGCCAAGCTTCAGGAATTGTAAGTAACCAAGACTAAGTCACCCAGCATGCATGTGTCAGTGTGCTTCCTTTAAAGTGGATCGCTTGGCCTGGCCTCTTGTGCTTCTTGTAAAATCGGTTAACGCCTAAAATGTGGTTCTCAAGCAAAGAGTCTCTTGCAAAAAGCAGATGCTTACAGATGAGTGCTTAAGTCCTTCCTTCTCAACTATCATAAAGTGTTTTTGCCAGCGGGATGGCCTCCTGACAGGTGTTTCTAACTGACGCAACCAAATGTTTCACATGTGTGCTTACAGAAGAGTTCTGAGCTTTCCATGAGATAAAAGCGAGTGAATTTGACTTTCCAAGCTGGTTGTAACATTACTTAGTTTACACATATAATTATTTTAGTGTTTAGAATTTTCAAATTATAATTCTCCAGCAACATATGCATTACAAATTAACTTTAGCATTGTATCATCATAATAACTGCAGACAATGACATAATATACTTATGTAAGTAATAAAAAAAATGTACTTATTAAGTATACAAAATATACTTCCTGATCGCTGGATTTCCTCATTCTAGTGGATTGCATTCAAGTGTGAAGATGGTCAAATTATCTCTCTCTATGTGTCTTACAGGGGTTTCCACAACAACAACATCAAGGCCATCCCTGAGAGAGCGTTTGTGGGGAACCCACTTCTGCAGACCATGTGAGTATCTTGTCTCAGTAAAAACTTCTCTGTGAAAAAAAATGAAAGACTTTCTGTGTTGACTAAACATGCCTCACTGCATAATAGACAGACATCTGTCAGTTTGTTTATTTGAATAAATATACATTATTTATGTATATGTCTTAGATTTTTGTTGACATTATTCATTTTTATTTTTTTTGGACAATTTGAAATTGTTTCCTCCTTCAACCCTATCACCATAATACAAATAAATATTAAAATAACACACTATTCCATAAGTCCATGAAATCTTTCAAAATTATCCTTTCAGAAGCTGAACTTAAGTCATTTGTTTTATTATTATCTTAAATAAAAAACCAAAACAAATTGATGTGCGTGTGTGTGTGTGTGTGTGTGTGTGTGTGTGTCAGTCAGTCAGTCACTTTGTGGGGACCAAATGTCACCATAAGGATATTAAAACCCAAAATTTTGGACGTTGTGGGGACAATTTGTCAGAAACGGCTTATAAATCATACTAAATTATGTTTTTTGAAAATGAAAAAATGCAGAAAGTTTTCTGTGAGATTTAGGGGTAAGGTTAGGGTTAGGGGATAGCATATGAAGTCTGTACAGTATAAAAGCCATTATGTCTATGGAAAGGCCCCATAAAACATGGAAACCCAACTTGTGTGTGTGTGCGCGCGCGTGTGTGCGTGAGTGTGTGTGTGTGTGCGTGTGTGGGTGTGTGTTGTCAGAAACCATATATCAACAAAGTCAAGGAATTTTATTCCAATTGGATTAAGGGAAAACAAGTAGTAAGGAAAAAGTAATCTGGGTCAAATTGACTGCAACACAACACAAAGGTTAAATACATTCTTAGTCTGAAAGAAAGTTTAAAATCTTTCAGAAGTTTAAAGTCACCTTCTAATTGAAATGGAAAAGGTACCCATTTAGTGCAACAACCCATTTATCTGATTTATATATATTTATATATATAGTTTTATTTATTTATTTATTTATTCTCTCTTCAGTCATTTCTACGAGAATCCCATTCAGTTTGTTGGCGGATCGGCATTTCAGTTCTTGCCAAAACTACACACACTGTAAGTACAAACTTCTATGTGTGAAATAATAACATACACATGTATGATTCAACAGAACTGTTTGGCTTCCGATAAAGCACCTTTAAAATACTAGCTGGCAACTGTGTATCATTTCTATGTCATCATTGCTTTCATTTTGATGAACGCTATAATCTTGCTCACCTCCTGCCATCACCTCTCACATAATAAAAGATTAAACTAGTAATTTGGTTTAAAAAAAACAGCACGCTTTAATTATAACTTCATAAAAGACAGAATATGAGATTCTGCTTTTCATAAAGCCAGTAAAAAGTAATTTATCTCTCTGTGATTACACATGCTGTATAAGCATAAGAATGTTAAGAGTCTATTCGGCATTCGTTATTTTTATATTAAGTCTACCGTCCAGTGTTGTTGACTTTGGATGGTGTCGCAAGCGTAATCAGAATGATGGAGTCTAGAGGACTAATATTTACTCTAGATGAGAGTGAGTTGAGTGTGTGTGGTAACAGTAGACATCCCTGTGGTTTTGTTGGATGACATCCTCATTAGCAGGAAGATCCTCACTAATGAGTTATCTAATCTCATCTCAGCTCTTTGAACGGGGCCACTGAGATCCGAGAGTTTCCAGATTTGAAAGGAACCACCAGCCTGCAAGTTCTGTGAGTGTGAGATCAAATGTCACCATTTCACTCCGGATCAGTTTCACTTAAGAGACTTCCAGAAGTTCTTCCCACCATTGAGGACAATTGAATAACCGTTGACAAAATAGAAATGCTTTTACTGATCTCCCACCAAGTCAGTTTGTTTAGTTAAAAATGATACTCAGGCAAGG
Organism: Moxostoma hubbsi; assembly: GCA_032164185.1. NCBI lineage: Eukaryota > Metazoa > Chordata > Actinopteri > Cypriniformes > Catostomidae > Moxostoma > Moxostoma hubbsi. The sequence continues at coordinate 9,594,652 of JAVLUX010000020.1, read as the reverse complement.
TCTTTCTAAACTGAACCCATTCTCTTATGCTTAATTTCCCTCTGTACATACGGATCATAAAAGCCATTCATCAGTAAACTGTTAATCAGAGATAATGCATTTACTGTAAAATCAAATGGAAAAAAATCCTATTCTTAATCATTATCTAAGTCTTGTTTTCCAATAAAAAATATCTAAACATTCTTAAAACAAGATCAATTTAGCTGACAAGCAGGTTTTTAGAGAATTTAGAGTATTTGGACACTTTTGGACACTTCAGCCACAATTAAAAATATTCATTAGTGTGAATTTAATTGCATAGACAGCAAAATATCAAACTACTGCAAGTGGCATCTGCAAACAAATGACAATATAGCTTTTCGCAAAAGCAACCTCACTTTTTAGTAGCAATGCCACTTAGTTTGATATTTTGTTAATTAATGTAATAACATTAATCCATTTATATGAGTGCCATAAGTGTCCAGATAAAGCGTATTGTGTCTTGTTCCAATGGCTGATTTTTTTCCATTTGTTTTATTCATAAATCTCACAAAATTTTGAATTTATTTCTGATTTCCTAAAACCAGTTTTTAGTGCAGGTACATGCATTTATTTGTCTCTAGTGAATGTTCCAAGAGTGAAATGGTTGTTTTTGTCCTGTTTTGGTCTCTCACACACATTGAAAATAAACTCCTCTTTGATTTTCATTCAGCACGCTGACCCGAGCTAGACTGACTGGCCTGCCATATGATCTGTGCCACCTGCTGCCTAAATTAAGAGTGCTGTAAGTTTCCAAACACAAACGCACACCTGCAATACACAATCACGTCTAAATGATTCCTAAAGATCCAGGCTGGCAATGAGAGTTCATTGAAATTCACCCTGAGGGATTTCATGTAACCAAACTTTTCAAGAGTTCCTAAAAACCTTATTTAACTTGAACTCAAACACATCATCAGCAGGTGGAAAGCACACTAACTTCTTACACACAGAGATAATGCATGTGCGATTACTTGTGCCAAGCTATTTCAAGGAATTTTAATTATTAACTAGAGTTGCATAGCCTGAAGGAAATTGCAGTAAAAGACAACTGTTAGGACTTGGTTCTGTGCAAATGAAATGCTGCATCAGGCTTTGCCTTTCATTTTTTGTGGCTGCACACATCAGGGAAAACATAGTGACAATGCAATGTAAAGGTGGCTATAAAATGAAGACGAGTAATCACAATTCAATATGCAAATAGGTGTTAAGGATAGGGTATACTTAGCACAGTCGACCGTTCTAGCCTTTTGAAATATACTCAATTATCAGATGTGCTCGACACGCTGATTACAACTGCATTGGTGTATGCACCAATGACACTGAAGATGAAAAACTAGGCTGCACACGGATAGTCCGTGTGGACTGTGCTGATGATGAAATTATGACATGCGAACGTGCATGAATTCAGTATGCGAATATTATGATGTCATAGCTGTCAATTACATTTTGAATGCTGAATATTTTATCAACATACTGGGCTCTACATGCTACAAATGTGCACAATGCCATATACAACTCTCATGAGAGAGCATATTCTAAGTGCAAATTTCATGCCAGCGCAAAGCACAAGTGGGAGTGTTTGCGTTACTGTTTGTGGACTGGGAAGAGAAATCGGTCCAGGATTTTACGTGGCAACTGGCTCAGAAGTTGCTGGGGGGGGGGGGGGGGGGGGGGGGGGGGGGGGGGGGTTAGTTGGGGTTCGCTGTCCTTTTCTGCATATCGCGGTGATCCGTTCTGCATAAAGTGTGGGTTCATTTCAGCTTATCGTGGCCCTTTTGGCATGTTTCACGGTCGACCCACCGGCCCGCTCGGTTCTCCCGATGGCCAGTCCGCCCCTGATCGGCCCCAAAGTGCGTCGGCCCACTGGGAAAATACCAGGTATTTCAGATTACCAGTCCAGCCCTGGTTAATTATTTTATTACCATTATTTCTCAGAAATCATCTCAAGCTTATTTTCATGATTTTAAGCCTTACCACTTTGTTTAAGACAATGTTTAAGAGCATCTTTTCAAGCCCATCACCTGGTTTGTAATGATGAAATGAGAGCTCAGGGTTTTTGACAAATACGCAGGCCACATTCTGGAAAAGTTCAATTAGAGAAACCCCTGAAGGAAAACTGATTTATGTAAGTGTTCACAAGAAAAATTAGACCTTTGGGGAAAGTAGCTGCAGAACATGCCGTTCTCTCTCTCACTGTATCCTTAAAATCAATAATAAAATAATGAAAATGAAATTGCTTTAAAAATATAAAGAATTATTACCACAATGCAATTAGGAGTTATTTTGTTTTTCACCAAACACAGCATATGAACTAAAGACAATTTACATAACTTTCATGAATAACATGCATTATATAATACTCTGCATATCATTAATGTATATTGTGCTACATCCCTGGACGTATTTCTTTATTTTTAATTTATATTACTCCTCCCCAACCCTTGACTGGGGCAGATCGTAACAATTGGTCTAGGGGTATGATCCTCGCTTCGGGTGCGAGAGATCCTGGATTCAAATCCTGGACGAGCCCCCAGTTATTATAACCCACCACAGTCTAGGAGTAACAAAAAGTCAAAATAAAAAAATGAATCCAGGGAAACGTTGAAATAGTTAAATGTCATGAAACTTTTATATAGTTATAATAATTATATATATATATATATATATATATATATATATATATATATATATATATATATATATATATATATATATAAGTTATTATGAACTGTTACCAATAAGTGTGTGCTTTTTATTATACCATAACAGATAAAGGGGCACTTGAACATAATTAAACATAATGCTCATGTAAATATAGGAGTGTCTGGAACACACGTATGTCAAAAAGTATTACGCAGACTTTACTGACAACACTGGCCAATTATGCAGAATCCTCCATGTAAAGACCTCTCTATTCTCTCCATGTGTGTATTTTCCAGGGAGCTGTCTCATAATCTAATCAAAGAGCTGCCAAGCTTCTACCACTGTGCCTCCCTTCAAGAGATGTGAGTTAAGCGGTCTCTCCACAGCTTAGTCGCAAAAGGGCTGAGAAGTATTGCTAAAATATCTGTGATAACTTTAAAGATTCCAGATAGCTCTCACAGTAGAACAAACATGAGAAAATCACGGCCATTACTGTAGCAATCCATCAATGTCTACATTTTAAAGGCTTTCAAGCGTACACATGGTTGCTATGTATGATGTCTGTATAAACGTGTATGGCTGGTGTGGAGTGTGTGATAGACTGCAGTAATGGCAGCTTTTTTGTTTTGACTCGGCAGAGGCCTGCAGCACAATCTGATCAGACAGATTGAGATGAACACATTCCAGCAACTCAACTCCCTGCGCTCACTGTGAGTACTGCATGTGATCTCTTGCCTTCTATTAACCTTTAATAACCCTATTTCACACCTCTAATAATGGAATTGATTGGATCTCTCGCTGGAATTCCAAAATATATTGTGTGGGTTATTAATCAATTATTTTCATGGTTTTGAACTTGTGAATACTGACATATTGTAAGCCGTTCACATCAGCTCTGTTTTTACTTTAAAAATATATTAAAAACTGTCCTGTATTATAGTTTTTGGATGTGTTGTTTGATGACAGTGTGACTTGACAGGGTGCCAAAGACTTCGGAATTAATATGTCTTAAGGACCAGAATGCTCAACAAATTCTTCCCCCTTGAGGCCAGGACAAGCTACACAAAAACTAACCAGTTAACATTTACTTTGAACCCAGAATACTTCATACAAAATCTTTGAATTGTAACTATTGCTATAAGAATTTGAGATCAAAACACTTTTCAGATATAAAAAAAACTACTGTAATATTTCACTTATTTAATATAAAATTGAAAGCAACAACTAAAATATAAGTACAATAAAATAAAAACTACTGTAATAAAACACTACTGTACAAAAATAGCATTATATACTGGTCTTGATAATTAATGTTAAGAAAAAAATAAATAAAAATAAAAACTACTGTAATGTTAAAAAAAAAATAAAAAGTCAAATGAAAGAATACTGTGAAAAATAGTACAATAAAAAAGAAAATGAAAATAAAAAAATAAAGTAAAATAAAATAAAAAAACTACTGTAATAAACCACTACTGTAAAAAAAATATTGTGAAGAACAGTTTTTAAAATTCTACACTGGTCTAAAATATTAGCTAATAATTAATGTTAAGAAAATAAAATACATAAAATGAAAAAAAAATACTGTAAAAAGCATCACTACTATAATTTAACAATTATAAAAGTATATAACTTTTGAAATGCTATAATTTGATAGATTAATTAATGATTAATTAAAAAAACTTATAGTGAAATAAAAAAACTACTGTAAAAACACAAGAATAAACAAATATACTGTAAAAATATTGAGTATAAAAGCTTTGAAATGCTATACTGATTTACAAAATGAATAAATTCAGTACAATAAAAATTAAAGTAAGAAAAGTGAGACTAAAACTACTGTATTAAAAATCTACTAAAATAAAAAAACACATTTGTTAAATAAGTAAAAAAAAAAACTACTGTAAAAATAATGTCATTTTGAGTTAATTAAAAACAAAATTTACAGTGAGCAAATCTTAGTTTGACAACATTTGACGCAAATTTGCCAGTGATCTGAGAAAATGACGAGGTGATTGTAAACAGTGTTAGATGAATGAACAAGTAAATGATATGTCATTACAGGGATCTGAGCTGGAACAGGATTGAAGCTATCCACCCTGACGCCTTTTCCTCTCTTCAGTCTCTTGTTAAACTGTGAGTATGCAAATCAGTGCCACACACAGCCATATCATTAACTGTGTCCCTTTAGATAAACATCAAGCACCTGTGAAAATCAAGCAAAACTGTAATTAAACTCTCACTTGGCACAACTTTTCCATTTGCACAAACACAGATTCCACGATGCACATTTCAGAGTTCCTGTCATCTGTGCAATGCTTTAGATGGCTCAGAGTGATAAGGCTGAGGTTGTAATCATGGTAAAAAAAGTTCCATGGGTAACACTTTACAATAAGGTTACATTTACCAACATTAGTTAACATGAACTAACAATACATTTATTTATATTAGTTCATGTTAATTTCAACATATACTAATACATTTTTTTAATCTAAATTTGTATTTAACAATAGTTGTTAACATCACAGTGAACCTGCATGAACTAACAATGAACAATTGTGTTTTTATTAACTAACATTAACAAAGATTAATAAATGCCTTAACAAATATATTGTTAATAGTTAATTCATGATAACTAATGCATTAACTAATGTTAACAAATGGAGCCTTATTGTAAAGTGTTACCGCTCCGTACAGTGATGAAAACCTGCGTCGTCAGTTACAGGCGATTAAATGCCAGCAGCATTAAGTAAAGAATGTGATAAATGAATGAGAAAGGCTGTTAAAGAGTGACAGATTGTGACTGATAAACCTGTAAACAACAGGAGAGGGTGTCTAGGCATGGAGGTTTCTTATAAACTTGTAAGTAATTATTCTGGTGCAACCTCTTCACTAAAACATGGTGCATGGAAATGGCAAACCACTAGTAGAGAAATGAAAACCAGCAACATCTGTTGATTGGAGAACTTGAAGCTTTCTAAACAAGTCTTGCTGTTTTTGGCCTCTCTTATAAACATCCCAAGACATCCTAAGGCTTCACCTTTTGCTGAATTTTGAAAAATGTCAGAAGTAAATAAATATTTAAAAAGTATTTATAGTGGTACCGAAAAGGATTCGTAAACTTAAAGGAATGTTCCAGGTTCAATACAAGTTTAGCTCAATTGACAGCATTTGTGGCATAATGTTGATTACCTCAAGAAATCATTTTGACTAAAAGAGCAAAAAAGGTTCCAGTGAGGCACTTACAATGGATTTTTTGGAGGGTTTAAAGGCAGAAATGTGAAGCTTATAATTTTATAAAAGCACTAACAGTAATTCCACTATTAATTCTCATGTGTTATTTGAGCTGTAAAGTTGTTAGAAATGTCATTTTTACAGTCATTTTAGGGTAAGGTGACCAGATTTCTAAAATAAAAAACGAGGACATTTCCAGTTAAGTGGTAAATATGTCATTGAAATTTCACGTGTTACTGTATCTATGGGAATAATTTAAAGCTGCTCTGCTGGTCAAAATAAACAGCTCATCTAGTCTTTAATAGGGGCTTCTTTGCCATGTATTTTTGCTTGATTGTTTTGAACGTGCAGTAAAAATAGGGACATTTCCGGGCCGTGGACAGAGCTCCTTTCGGGGAGAGACCGTCAAAAACTGGGACTGTTCCCGGAAAACAGGGACGTCTGGTCACCCTAGTTTTAGGGTTTGTTGACATTACATCATCGTGGCAACGAATGAGTAAAATTGGCTATAACTGTACGCAGAAAAGGTTAGTAAGTAATTTTATCACACTAAAATCATGGTAACATACAGATTTTTGTAGGTCTTGTGGCTATACTTTTGAAACAGTGAGTATTTTAATGTTTATGGGTTGGCCTCATTCACTTCCAATGTAAGTGCCTCACTGGAACCCAGATTTGTGTTTTTTTTTTAAAGAAAAGGAGGGATGAGTAGAATTATTATTATTATTATTATTTAGGTAATCATTATTCTGCAGCAGATGCTGTTGAATGAGCTGAACTTGTATTGAACTCGGAATATTCCTTTAAGTAACAATATATATATATATATATATATATATATATATATATATATATATATATATATATATATATATAAAACATTTGTCATTAAGTTAGATAACTACAGAGCCCTTTAAGAGGACAGGGAGGGAATTTATTTTCTGAAATAATTTATGCATGTTTATGTATCCCCATGCAATACTTTTGCATTCCCTTGCAATTATTTTGGGTTCCCTCGCATACATTACCTATGGTTTTACTACAGTAACAGTGTTGTTACTTACTATTTGCAGTTAAACCATAGTAACCAGTACCACAAAATTGACCATGGTTTTACTATATTAATTAATATAGTTCAACTATGGTTTTGTAGTGAAACCAAAGAAAATAAACACTATTGGAATAAAAATCATAATTTTTACAATATTACTATAGTAAAATCATGGTTTCCACCAAAACACAATGGTTAATACAATCATGGTTACTACAATATTGCTATAGTAAAACCATTGTTTTCACCAAAAAAAAAACAACAAAACAAAAAAAAACATGGTAAGTACAATCATGGTTATTACAATTTTACTCCATTATTTTTTACTATGATGGAATGCAAACCTATTTCAGAAAGTAAATTCCCTCCCTTCCATCCTATGGGCTCCATAGATAACCAACTATCAAACCAAATGGCAAACTATTCAAGAAAAACATTTCTCAAACAGTAGTTTATGTTTTAAATTATACAACAATAGATATACTGTTCAAAATCATGGTTGTCAAATGTTAGTTAGTCAAACTGGTTAGTCAAAAGTTAGTTAACTAACCAGCTGCTTGAACTTCCAAATGTCTTAAAAGATCCCCAAGGAACAATTTTGACAAATGTTCACAAAATCATTTGATGGTATAATCTATGGGATATATTCAAGTAGTTTAAATGGTGCATCTGCAATTTTTGTAGGTGACAATGCATCAAGATTTGTGAATGTCACTGGCTGAATCTGTGTTTCTTCTATCCATTTAGAGACCTGACCGGGAACCGGTTGAACACTTTCCCACTAGTTGGCTTGACCAGTCTTACTCATCTTAAACTGAAAGGCAACCCAGCTGTCTCTCGTTCCTTTAGAGAAGAGGACTTCCCCAACATAAGGTACATTTATGGAAACCAACAACCCCAAAATGTCAGTCAACTCTCCTATCTCGAAAACAGAGGGTTTTCCAGATTTAAAAATGCTTTCATGTTAAACCATCAAATAAAATTCACAAGTGTCTAGGGTTATTGAGTCCGACGATGCAAAAAATTGCTCAAACTCATGACAATTGCTCAAACTTCAGAGAAACGAACAACTGTTTATAGAATTGACCGTTTCAAGACTCTAACAATTTGGAACAATCGGCGGCCCAAGGAAAAAATGTCATTCATTGAAACGAGTTAACAATTTCTGTTTGTTAATTCTCCTAACATATTTGTATTGATGCTAGTCATCTGACAGGAAAAAGATTGATTTTCAAGATTCCGTATTCTCAATAATGTACAGGAATAGACTGTTATAAATATCCTATCCTGATTCTTCAACAGCTCCGGGGTATGGAAACGCTCCAAGACTTCAACCATTAGTGCTCACGTGATTTGATTAGCACCTGAAGATATGGCAGATTAAGTGTTCCTGTTTCCAAAAAAAATACTGATTAAAATGAAAGCAAATTGCATTTTCAGATGTAACCCAAATACATGTTCAGTAAAATACATGTTCAGTAAAATACTTCATTAGGTTAGATGTATTGGTAGTTTAATTAATGGGTCATTTGCATATTGATGAATCTTTCTTTGAATGCTGTTCCCTGAAATTGGATCCTATATAGTTTTTGTATTTAAAAAAAAAAGAAGTTCCTTAAACTTTTGGTAAAATAATTTGGTATTATGCATATTTTCCCCCTATGTTTATGCATGATTTCCATCACCATTGTTGATACAGGGTAATTGAGATGCCATATGCCTATCAGTGCTGTGTGTTTGGAGCCTGTAACAGCTACAAAGCAGCCAGCCAGTGGGAAGAGCAGATGGGGAGCGAAGAGGAAGATCTTCAGAAGAAAGCCCTGTCCCTGTTCCCCATTCACACTGATAACAACTGTAAGCTCTACAACTACACCAAGCTCACAGATATGAGTAACAGTACATAGCGTAGTAGATGGGTTTCCATCCATGCATTTTTATGCAACTTTTAGGATATTGCACAAAAAATGCTGGATGGAAACTCAAAAATGCGAATTTAGTTTCCAAAATGCCTCAACAAACCCTGTGAATACATAATTTGTATAAGTCACATATCATCTAAAATGTTGTTCTGGTTATTCTGAAATGCCAAAAAGCCTGTCAGCAAAATAATAGTCTTTTATTACCTCCCAAAACTGTCTAAAATGCATTAATTTCAAGACACAAGGCATCTGCTGCTGAACACCCAAACATAAAGTTCATCAGACCATTTTGTCTGCGCAGTCTTAGCCCTATGCAATTTATTATAATTAATAAAATACCCACAGGAGCTTAAACTTACATTTTTATTTAGATTTTGAGCACATTTCCCCAGAAGTGACTCACTTTGTTCTCTTAAGCACATGGAATGGAAACGCAGCTTTATTCGCAATTGTTTTTGCAATTTTCCAATTTTTCTGCGTAAATTAAATTCGCAACTTGAATGGAAACTTAGCTGATGACAGACAAAAACATTGCTTTATCTAAGTACTGTGATGTTCTCTGAAGTAGCTAGTACTACTATATAAATACCATGGTGTATTGTGTCCTAAACAGCCACTGGCCGTGCATTTTAAGTCTTGGCCTTCACTGCGATTCATATTAAGAAAATACAGTTTCACAATTAATAAGACACTATGCCATGCATTATCATACATTACGTGGCAGTCAATTAATAATACCAACTGACATAAAAAACGTCCATGTACGAAAGCCAGAACTTGAAACAAAACTATGCATTCATTTTAACTGCAGCATGACTATTTGTGAAATGAATGAACGATTATCAAAAGAGATTATAATGTTTTATACACCTGTTTCTGCAGGTGTTTGTTAAACAAGCTTTAATATCATGTAATGTGGAAACAAACTCGTTTATTGATATTACTTAATAAAGTGAATGTTTATCACTTTGTATATCTCCCTGAGTGTCCACATGTTTGTGTGACATCATGCACCTGCATTTCGGTGAAATCGAGTTGAGCATTTCAGCACGAGACAATATGTTGTAATTCTGACTTCAAGATGCATTCCATTGCACTTTTCCTTGTAGGAAGTTGTAAAAAGAAACTTTCCGAGTTGAATGGAACGCAGCACTACCTTTTAAAACTTGATCCGACACTGAATGCTCCAGCAGCCTAATTTACACTTAGAAACCTCCTGATGTTGCTATAACAGTACAAAAAGTGCTTAACAATATACTTGAAGTGAAAATCAGTTCTCCTTTCCAGTTTAATAAATTAAGCAATCACACGGTCATGCAGAACATCTCGTGTTTTTAAATCCATAAGGATCTCTTTCTCAATGGCGATAACAGCAGTGATGGCAATCTCGCGCTCTTCGCTTTCAAATTACGTACATCACTTAAAGGTCAAGGCCAGCTAGAAGGCCTCGACCGGGAAATATCCTAAAGATCACACCCACCAAGAACAAATAAATCAATCTGATTGGCTGATGAATCTGACAATCTGACTTTAGTTGCTCATTCATTTGTAATGTTGAGGGATTCTGTGGAAATTCTGAATTCTGTTCAAACTCACGCGCTGCTTCAGGCATGTGATTTGTGAAACAGTTGTCACACTTCGCTTGTATGCAATGGAATAAATTCTGAGTGGATAAACATTTCGTTTTTTTCTAATTGTTTGTAGATGAATTAAAAGTGGAAAGTGATTAAAAATACATAGGCAAAAAGGTGATTGAGAATGAAAGGATGTCTGCTGGCCATGTTAGGCCAGCAGAGAAGGCTTTGTTGACCCTGATAATTCGCCACTGTTACTAAAGTATGAGGCAACTAGAGAAACTGTTTCTATTTTACATTATGTCTTTGTTTTTTCCAAGTAGCGTAATTTGAGTGAAAAGTTCAATTGAAAAATTGTTCCAAAGAGCATCTTGTGTTTCATTGGATTCATAAAATCTGACCTTTTGTACAAAGGAGTTGCTTACATTTGATTAGTGATGAAACCATGTTATTTCTATTATTGGAAAATCCAATAAAGGGTGCACGTGCAAAAAGAAAACATGTTCCTTATATGAAAGAAACGTGCAAGCACCACTTGTAGCGGTTCTCTAAAAAAGTAATTCTGAAAACTAAATAGAGAGTGTCTATTTTTATCTGCTCTATTCTATCTGCCACTCTCTTCAACTTTAATTAGCACAGTAAAAACATGTCAGGGCTTTACAGTAACCGCAGTTGACAGATGAAATAAAATGTGTCTTTTCTCCATGCATTCCTCAATGCGATCAGTTCGGGTTTCTGACTTGAAAGACCTCTCTGTAATTATACTCTATGGGAAATTAGATAATATTGACAGGTCTTGGTCCAAAAAGGACCAGCTGGCTTATCGGAACATAAATCCAGAGTGCGAACAAAGCCTGATGATTAAGGTTAATTGCACACTAAAGGAGAAATGGAAAGTTGCAACTGAGATGTAAACAGTGTTGAATGGTGCTAAAGCCCTAAGATGAATTAATTTGTTCCAATAGACTTGATGTCCATGAGATGATTTATGTTCTGCCAGGCCGAGCACATCATGCCATCTTGAACAACACTGAAGACAATTTCATCATACTGTTAAACATGCACAAGCTAATATGTCTCATTTTCCATTTGCTGTCTTCACTTGCAGATGACCATGACTTGGAGGAATTCCAGTTAGCTATTGAGGAGTCCAAGCTACAAACCAGTATCCAGTGTACCCCCATCCCAGGTATGATTTGGAAATAATTTACTTGTCATAAATTAATTCAGAAACATTCTTTCTGGAAAGAGCTGATTTCGTTCATGTCATATGAATTCCAGTGTGACTGTAAAGGCCTGTTCATTCCAAGATTTAGGCCCTGTTTACACCTGGTATTAAAAAAGCATTTTTTAAATTTTATTTTATGATGACATCAATCATTATGTCAGTGTATTATGATGATAAAAAGAAAGAATTGGCGCACTGTTTCTCCCAATTATACACCTTTTTCACAGGCAGTGAAATTACCCATTATGCTTAGCGTGTTCTTCCAATGGGGATTCTACAGACTTCCGCTTTGCAATTTATTCCCATTACCAAGCACTGAAATATCACTAACAACAGTCAAAAATGAGTGAACTGTCTGTGTTTACTTAATGTAAATCCCCTTCTCACTAAAGGCCACGTGTGGCCATTCAGTTTCGATGGCAATCCCTGAATAGTACACAATCACACACATTTACATGGTAAAGTTTCTGGGCTCTAGCGCTCTCTTTACGTGATATCAGGCACTCTAAACTTTGGATTTCCTGTATATGTATGCACTTTCAATTTTCCAGGCGGACTGTTATTGCCTTTTAAAGCCATAAGTAACTGGCAAACTTCATAACTCTTGCTTTAGAATAGTGGTTGACTGACAGGTGAGTAGGCCTTCACTGTTTTTTGAATGCATTTGAATGGATGAGCGTTTACACTACAAGCCCAATATAGTTACATGCATTTTGGACCACATTAGAACACCTTAGAATGTGGTTGAAGTGGACAAATCTCATTTTGGACCCCATTTAAACTGGTCTCCCATTTCAAATGGATTGCCCAAAAAACATCTTAATACCAGGTGTAAATTGGGTGTTTAGACTAAACATGTCAGCATCAAATTTTCACAAGTTTTTCCACACCAAAACTCTTCACACTTTTCCAAATATGTACTATTCTCTGAAAAAAAAAGCATATACTTAAATGACTAAAAATCAATGTAGGCATTCCTACTCAACTGCTGCGTTAAACTGCATTAGGTGGTTGGCACATCTATTGGCATTAGTCACCACATCACATTGCTATTCTTTTTCATAGTTATTTTGCAACATTAATGGTTGTCGCACTTGTCAGTTAATGACATCAGGGCATTATGTCGCAGCCGATCGCTGTCGGTGTGAAACTTTACGCAGAAATTTTAATTAGGCCAGTGTTTTATTTTATATTTTGTTGTGCTAAATGCTTATTATTAATAATTAATTTACATTTAGACTTGGTGTAAATAGGCCTTAGGATGCTGTTTTTTTTTAAATCTAATTTTCAAAATCTAATTGACTATTCCACCCCCTTTAGGTCCATTTAAGCCCTGTGATAACCTGTTCGACAGTTGGGTGGTACGCCTTGGGATGTGGCTCATCCCTTTGGTCTCGCTGATGGGAAACACCCTTCTTCTCGTAACAGTCTTTGCCTCCCCCAGCTATCTCTCGCCTGTCAAGTTCATCATCGGCACTATCAGTGGCGCCAATCTGCTGACAGGCCTGTGCACTGGCACCTTGGCACTGGTTGACGCCCGGACATTTGGAGAGTTTGCCCTGCATGGTGCACAATGGGAAATGGGTGCTGGTTGCCAGGCAACAGGCTTTATTTCTGTGCTGGCCTCGGAAGGATCCATACTATTCCTCACCTTAGCAGCAGTGCAGTGCAGTGTGTCCGTGTCCTGTGCTCGGACCTACGGAAAGTCACCCTCTCTGGGAAGTGTGCAAGCTGCTGCAGTGGCATGTTTGGCACTCTCATTAGCGGTCGCTGCTTTGCCGCTAATAGGTGTTGGGGAGTATGGGACAACTCCACTCTGTATGCCTTCACCACTGCCAGCGGGGGAACCCTCCACGTTGGGATTCATGGTAGCCCTGATAATGATGAACTCCCTCTGTTTCCTGGTGATTACCGGAACCTACATCAAGTTGTATTGGGATCTGATGAAGGGCGACTTCGACAGCATTTGGGATTGCGCTATGATCAAGCACGTGGCTTGGCTGATCTTCACCAACTGCCTGCTCTACTGCCCAGTGGCCTTCCTCACATTCTCCTCCCTTCTGGGACTCTTTCATGTAAGCGAGGAGGTGGTCAAATCAGTCGTCTTAGTGCTTCTGCCTCTGCCTGCCAGCATCAACCCCTTGCTCTACCTCCTGTTCAATCCACACTTCCGCGAAGACGTACGTCTACTCTTGAGCAGAGCTCACCTACCCCATGACTGCAACCTGGATTCCTTTGTCTCCGTTGATACTGAGAAAAGCTCATATGACTCCACCCAAGCCCTTGTGTCCTTTGCCACCGAAGCGGACGCAGCGCCAGAGAAAGTTGCCCTGTTTTCATGTCCCCCCTCAGTTCCTCTCATCACATGCCAGCTTCAGATTAAACCCTCAACAGAGAGGGAGAACGTTGGAGAGAACATGGTCATGTCAACACCAGGACTCAATGTGAAAGAGATGGAACATCTGAGGATTAGTGGGCTAAACACTCATAATGAAACCTCTTCCTCTGGAATCTACCACTCACCTCTTCACTCATCTCATTCTTGAATCATCTCCTATGTTCTGCAGTTTTCAAGGACCTGTCTGAGTGTGAAAAATCTTGAGCCCACGTATGAACTGACCCCTAAAACTATCAGAGCTATTGAACAATGTACTGACTCTGGTAATTTGGGACTGTACATACCTGTAATTAATAGTACCTTCTTCTATCTAGCATTCTAAATAAAAAATAATAATAAAAAAGGGAGGGAAGGAGGGTGGAGAAAACCCCAATAGCATTTTATGACACAATCATATGGGTCACTCAATAATTTAAGCAGCAAACTGAACTGTGCAAAAACAAAACAGTTTTGTCATTTATTTTTCTTGTAACTTTACGTAATACTGGTATTACAAAATATAGATTAGGCTTAAAGGAATGTTTTGTGTTCACTAAAAGGTAAGTTCAATCAGCACCCATGGCATGCTGTTAATTATAAGAGACACCTCAATTTGACTCGTACCTCAGTTTGTTAAAATTACAATAATGTTATACAGTATAGAGAGTACAGTAATTCATTCACAATGGAAGTATGTCGGGCAAAATACTGCACTGGGAAAAACATTAAAGGAATATCCGGGGTTGAATACAAGTTAAGTTTAATTGGCAGTATTTTTGGCATAATGTTAATTACCTAAAAAAACTTTTAGACTTGTCCCTACTTTTCTTTAAAAACAAATATCTGGGTTACAGTGAGGCACTTACAATAAAAGTGAATGAGGCCAATAGTTAAAATACCCATTGTTTCAAAATTCTAGCCACAAGAAATAAGCAATATGTGTGTTAACATAATAACATTTCTGCATAAAATTATATCCAATTTTACAATTCTGTTGCATGATGACATAATGCTGTAAAATCTGTAAATGATTTAAACAACTTATAGATCCAATAATACAGGAGTTTTCAACCTTTAATCTCGTCGAGGAAAAAAAAAAATATAATCAAAATATTAATAACTACAGTCTTGACCAACATGATATATGTATTGTTTAAACTTAAAAGCTGTACTTTACAATGCATGTAGACACTCTGATATATGCAGACATATCAGAAGTGTTCCGTTTTGATACTTCATTAAGAATTCTACACAGTATAGAGTATATTATTGCAATCTGTAAAAACATCAAACTGATCAAATAGCCATGTGTATAATGTTGTTGGAAAGCTCTCACAGAGTAGAATACAACCAGCCTATTTGTTTTACTCATTGACAAAAATACTGCAACAATATTTAAGTACATGTCTTTGATATATTCATTACATGTAAACAGGTGTTGCTTATAAGTCACACTTTCAATTATAAATTCACAAAATTTATTTAGATATTTTTTTTTTTTTAAATAAACAGAACATAAAATATTACACACCATTACTTAGAGGAGGGGATTCCCATTTAATCAAGCCAACACATCATAAAATAATCCACTCAGAGCACAATGTGTACACAGCACATAATGTGCTATCTGGCTAAAAACACATTAGCTTTCCTGGATCAGATGATTTCATATCAGATGATTTCATATTCATTCAGTATGTTGTCCAGAATCATGAAACGCTAAACCAATCGTATTATGATTCAGATCGCTGCAACCAAAGGTGGAATATGGCCAGAGAGGATTGTTCACTCTAATTACATATGGCCACCAGGAGATGGCGCCAAGTTCATGACACAGACACAATGATGGCTCAAATGACACAGAATGGAACTGAATGAGATCTCCTTCCTCATGCCTACATGCTTTGGAGAGAAAACATACCTTTAGGCATTGTTGTATTTGCATGTGTAATTAGTACTTAAGTACAATTATTATGTTTAATGTGTTTAGAGACTTTTGGACACTTGGAGACGGTTTTGGAAACTAGGAGAAATTATATTTGTATAACTTTTGATTGTTTTGTTGTATCAACACAAATTTGTACTCAGTTACAGGTGACATGATTGGGAGCAAAGCAAAAGCAGTTTTTCCAGAGATTCCTCATTTAAACCCAAGATATATAATGTCAAATCAGAAAAATAAGGGAAACAATACAATTTTTGGTTCGTTTTTTTTATTATTATTATTTATTTTTTTTTATTTTTTTTGCAGTTTCTTAGGATGAGAGTCTCATCATTTATCATAATCTATTTCATTTTTTTTATTATTATTTCCTTAAAATGATACCAAACAATTTATGTTATAAGCCTTTAATTTTTGGGCATGCTTTAAAAACACCTTCAGAGCTTAAAGGGTTGACAGAAGAATGTAAGTGGTTTTATAAAATTATAACCATCAACAAATTGGCCATATTCACTCTAACAATGACTTTAGCTTCTTCCTTTTAGGTGGGAATAGACTAAATTATTTTTTTTATTTTTTTGTGTTAATCAACATTATGCCACAAGTGCTGTCAACTGTGCTCAACTTGTACTGAACTGTTAACATGAATCAACAAATAAGTGCAGTAATGAAACCCTCCAAAACTCCTTGCCCCATAGACTGAATTATTGTCTGTGGTAATCATTAGCATGCCACAGATGCTATTGGTAGAGATTAACTTGCTTTGAACCTTGTACATTCCTTTAATAAGGATATAATCACAGGGATGTTTGCTGATGTAAAAGAGAAAGGTAGATGTGTATCTAAATATTTCAATGTGAAAATTGTCTCAGATTCTTGTCTCTATGTACTCAAAAGTATGTGTTCATTTCCAAGTTTGTATATATCAATGTCTCATAATTGCATCTTAATTATTTTTAAGTTGAAAATTGCTTACCTGCCCCTGGTGAATGAGAATAACTTATGGGAAATTAAAACACCTATTTACATTGGTAAATATTATATAGCAGATTAAAACCCAGAGACAGGTGCTAAAATGTAACTGTTTATTTTCAGAGTGTAATATTTTAAACACCTTGTGTTTCTATTTTTAGATTAGGTCCACATGATTAAGGAAAAGCAAGTGAAATTGGGCTCAGTCGCATTTAATACTGATCATGTCAATGCTATATAACTGAAGATATAAAGAAGTTTGTTCAAGTTCTTTTACAGATTGTTAAGTAGGCTAGCTATTGTATTTGTAAAATATAACTACCTCTGATCTAGCATGCTATACTTTTTTCACCCTGATTGATTTATTTCTGTTCTTTTTTATATTAAATGTATATTAAAAATTAAAATTTTATATTGGAATTTTAAAGATCTTTGTACAACAGACACACTGCTCTGGATGTAAATATTTTCATATTTCTGTATACATACAATGAAAGAATGATTTAATAAAGTTATTAGTTTCATAAATGTATGTTTTGAGGACTAGTGAACAATTCAGTGAGATGTAAATGTACAGTAACTTTATTTGACATACCGTAAACATGAAAATATATACATAAAACTAAGAAACTTTACAAACTTCACCTGTATAAAAATGCATATTAAAGCAACATAAACATGGCAACTTGTAAAATACATTACATGCATACTTTCTTAGGTCTGTTGAATTTCTCCTGTGCAGTAAGTGCTTCTCTCTTGTGTGCAGTTTTATTATGATTCTCAAGAGATGTCTTATATTCTGTCTCCATACAACCCTGAAGGAAAATAGTTTAATCTGAAAAAAATAATAACAATGGCACTCCCTGTTGGCTGATCTGTGCAATTATTCTATTTGGTGCCCATAGTCATAGATCGCTTTGATCACAAGATGAGGGAACATCCCGGGAAGACTCACAATATCAGCCATGAGCGGGTCCTCTGGATTGTGTTCGGCCATGAGTAACTGTATTGAGGTAAGCACTGTTGAAATGTTAAGCGAGGGCCTTCAAGCTTCCTTTCAAAGAACAAGTGTGAAAACAGACTATTTTACAATCGCACAAACACACAGTATTGGGAAGATCCATTGAATCTCCAGGCACATTTTAATCTCCACAAATCTGTTTAACAGCAAAGCACATAAAAACTGGCTGAAATTCAGACACAAAACAGTGATAAATATGCAACACCATTATCAAACGGCACAACTGCTAAAGGTTTTATAAAGGTTTGGGTTACCTTTGGTGGCAACTTAAGAGCATCCAGACAAATACGTCCTGCATTATCGATATTATGATGATAGATGGCGTCAGGAAACGCATCTTCGGGGGCTCATACGGATACCTTTCAACATGAGGGAAAAGTGTGTAAAACTTCATTTTTATCATTGCAAGATGCTTGATTGATATTATTCCAGACCAGGCTCACCACTCAGGCATGTTGATTTCCAGTATAAACATTCCTCCATAGGGAGTATTTGAACCTATTATTCCCCACAAACTTTGCTTTTGTGACATTGATATTTTTAAATGTACCTATTTTCCAGAACATTCCAGATAGATTCAGTGCTGAGTAAACTTGGAGTGACTTCTATAACTTTCCAGTAATATAAATAGTAATATAAATACAGGGGCCTTAAGCCCTCCAGTTCAGTTTAGTTCCAGCTACCTAAGAGGATTTTTATGAGATGGCATCAAGAGGCTGTAAGCATCCGGCAGATGTATTTTGCTATGTCTGCGGTCAATTTATCAAGACAAGAGTGAAAAAGTACTCAGTGGAAGCATCTGCTAAGAGACCTACAAGGCATATTTCGTCATGCTTGTCGGGGATCAAGACAAACCCTGGGCACCTCAATTTACCTGCAAGCACTGCAAAAAAACTCTGGAAGGTAAAATGGGCAATTGTTATTAAGAATCTCTTAGTCATGGGTGAAATAAATGTATTTTTGTAGGATGGTACAGATGGAAAAAGAGACCCATTAACCAAGAATTGTGTGGGAGCCCACTGACCACTCAGGCAACTGCTACTTCTGCATGGTGTACCCTTCCAAATGTCGGACTGGCAAGAATCCTTCCTTCATCCATTGCCCCGGTGCCACACTGCCATGAGCTCCCCGTACCCACTCCTCCAGAGAGAGAGAGCAGCAGTCTTTAGAAGAGAGCAGCAAGTCAGAGAGCAAGAAAGACATTGTAGATCCAGATGACAATTTCAGAGGTGGAGCTGAGGAAAGAAACCCATACTACCCCAACCAAAAAACCTCAGTGACTTGATTAGAGATCTTGGTCTCATCAAGTCCAATGCCGAGCTTTTGACATCTAGGCTCATGCAGTGGAACTTGTTGGATGAAAATGTGCAAGTCGCAGATCAGAGGAAGCATAACCAACATTTTTCCAGCTTCTTCTCCCGTCAAGATGGGCTCAGCTTCTGCCACAATGTGAACAGTCTGTTGGAGGCAATCGGAATCGCCTGTAACAAGAATGAGTGGCGCCTCTTCATTGACAGCTCATCCAGGAGCCTCAAAGTCATGCTGCTCCATAATGGTAAAAAGTACCCATCTCTTCCCCTGGCTCACTAGGTGCACCTCAAAGAGTTCTAAACTAAAGTGTAAGAGTAGTGCATACAGTATGTGTTAAGAGTTACTGTATAAGTGTCTCTTACATGTATTTTTCTTTTTTCAGCAGGTGGTGGAAAAAGATAATTTTTGTGTAGAATATGAGCAGTTGGTGACATGAAGTGAATTCGTCAGTCATTGTTTACATAGAACAGTACACCGTGATCGCTTGTATTACAACTATACTACTAAAGCTAGGAAATAGCTTTAAATGGCTTTAAACAAACGACTTCAGCATTACGGCTCATCATAGCTGAGAGACACAACAGACAGATTAATTACACAACTCAAGGCGCTTACCTCTTACTGGAGTTTCCACATTGGACAAAAAGATCTAGATGTTACAACAGTGTAGCATTTATTAATCCACCAAACCTATTTTAATGACAATCTGCATGAGCATCCGGCCAGAAGAATGAGGAAGTTAGAATCCACGCAGGTAGGTTAAAATTACCCCGCCCAGTTATTTATCCCTGAATAATGAGGCTATTTATGTCAAAAGAGTCAAAAGCTTAATTTGGCTTATAGTGTTGTCTGTGCTAGGTAATTCACCAAACCTATTTTTTTTTTTTTTTTATGCCTGAGCATCCAGGCTGAAGACTGTGGAAGTTTGAATCTAAGTAGTTGCTGAAAATGACTCCACCCATAATAAACAGATATTATTCTGGTATATGACAATGTTATTTTTTTTTATGTCACACAACGTTGCAATTACAGCAAATTTCCTGTGTCTACTGCTATATCATTTTATGAAATATGATATTAACAAACAAAATAATTATTCATGCATGATAAACACTAACATTTGTTAATATTGTACAATATCGTTTCATTACCCAATTTGCATGTAATAATAACAAAGAAAATATTTATGTACTTATTTCGTGTGCAGCAGACACTGTAGTGTAAAATTCTACTCATACTGATTTTACTTTCAAGCAGAACAAGAAAATGACTTTAAATGACCCATCAACGTGTTAAATTACATGAGTTACATGAGTTGTGTAGAAACACCAATATGCACGTTTGGCTAACATGTTTGGAATGAGGAGATTTGAAGGCCATTGAGGTTCATTTCTGAGTCTATGGTGCCATCTACATGTAAACAACGTGATTTGCCTACACAACTGAACAGGATGAAGCCTTTGAACGAATTTTTCTGCCATCTAGAGGAAATGTGCGTTCACGCCAAGGACGGTTGGCTCCAGCCAGAAAAAAAAGTGCACAAACTTGATTCATACATAGGCATGCTTTATGGCCAAAGAAGAGTGGCAATCAGGAAATTCACTGCATGACAACAACAACCAAAATATTAGCCTAACCTTCAGCATAGTCAGTCAAAATATAAAACTAATCCTTCCTTTTAGTTCAATTAACGTATGTTGTTTCTATCTACAAGCATTAAAACAATGTATTTTCTTTTGTTTAAACCATATAATTAGGGAATTTTGCTGTGTTCACGCGGAAGCAGATATTGACAGAAGAGGGAGGGACACAAACCAGTGGCTGTGTCTCTAAACTTATAGTGAACTGCCATGAAAGCATTATTTAAGTATTATGTGCTTGCAAAATTGGACGCGAACCTACGAGGCTCAAAAATGCTGTTCGGTAGCTCACATAGTTTCGAGACACGACTCTGCGCTTTCATGAATAGAATATTCCAGACGCGCGTGTAATGTGTAATACTGTACGAATCACGATACAACCTTGCTGTGTTCTTATCATAACTCATATTATATTATCATATTAATATATTATTATAATATTCAACCATAGCCATTGCTAAGACCATGTTTTCGGACTTTTTATATAGACTGCCACTTTTACAATTCGTTTTTCTTTTAAAGCTTAATCATCGTTCATTGTGTGCGTGCGTGTGTGTGTGTACACTGCTGTTCGTGATGCTTTTGATCTGAAGGTGTATGCTTTAAGTGTGTTTGAAATTAGTTTTTGTAGACAAAAATATAATTGTGCTAACATATTAATTGATTTAAAAAAAAAAAAAAAAAAAAAAAAAGCATCCCAGGGTGATACCTCCAGCAAATTCTATCTACTATCTAGGCAAAGGGTGACAACTTTGAAGACGCTAAAATATAAGTTTGTGTTTATTTTGGATTGTTATAGTCACTACAGTATATACTGTAGCCTAGATGGACTAGAAAGTTACGGACGAAAACGCACAATCATTCTCTTTTCCCTGAAGCTAATATAAGTGAGATTTTAAGTGCACACACCCCCTCGCAGATCCGGTCTCTTTCGTTTTCATTTCCCGGAAGGATTCCTACTATTGCAGGCAATCCGCAAAAGAAAAGACAATCTCGTGTGTGCGATACTATAACTTTGCGCGTCTGTATATGTTTTTTTACACACTGTTTTTATAGATCAGTTATTGATCAGAAAATATTTGGATTAGTTCGGCTAGTCTAATTAAGAACATGAGTGACGTCTCCTCCACACCACCACACTTAATACAGGTAAGATCTAAGGAACATATTTGATGCAAAACATTTTTTTGACAGCTTTTGTCAGTGCCTCAATGAACAGTACAAACAAAAAGTAGCCTTAACCACATTAAAACATCTCACTATATAACATACTAAAAACATAATATTATTATTATCATTAAACCAGATTTTTTAAAATGTATTTTGTAAACGCATCTGAACATGTCCTGATGGAATATTCTAAGTTAGTGTAGATTATTGGTTGAATTTTAGTTTATTATCAACTTTGGTGGCAGTGCAAAATTGAAAATATAAACTGTTGTGTGCCTCAAATTTACTTTCACTTTTGCTGTGTGCTTTGAGAGCTAACTTTGTTTTGACACAACCAAAAGAGAGTCATCATGGTTACATTCTTAGTATTAGAAAACAGAGCACAGCCCCTTTGACCTTCTGATGCATTAATATAAATACATTATAAATGTACAGTTACAATTCAGAAATCACTAACTGCAAAAGCCCCCCACCACCTAAACAAATATTTATTTATGTTTTCATTTCAAACCTTCTACAGAGTTGTAATGGGAACGGACCTCCAGTCTGTTACCCAGTTCTGTCAAACCCTCAAAAGGATCTTCCCTCCATGTTTGAAGATGTGCCGGATGAACTGTGCAAGCTACCTGGAAGACTTTGTATGTTCCCATTAAAACTATGAAATTTGCTGCTTAGAACATGCAAATGCTTATGATGCATGAAAGGACTAGTAACTCAGCTTCATGCTTTTCTTCAGTGTCTTAATTCAGTGGAACACAAAATGAGAATTTTAGCAGAATGCCCAAGCTGCTTTTTCCCATACAATGAAAGCATACAATGGCCAGTGCTGCCTGATCTCATGAAAATTACGTGACTGTGGCAACAATTTTGCTAAATGATTTTATGTGGTTCATTACACGTATTGCGGCAGTTCCAAGATGAAATGTCCACGGGGTGGCAATGTAAGCGAGTTAAAGTGATTGTTCACCCCAAAATCATCTCATCATTTATTCATCCTCATGTCATCCCGGATGTGTATGACTTTCTCTCTTCTAATGAGCACAAAGATTTTTAGGAAAATATCTCAGTTCTGTAGGTCCATACAATGCAAGTAAAAGGTGGTCAGAACTTTGAAGGTCCATAAAGAACATTAAGGCAGTATAAAATTCATCTATATAACTCCAGTGATGAAATCCATGTCTTCTGAAGTGATATGATAAGTGTGGGTGAGAAACAGATCAATATTTAAGTCATTTTTTACTATATATTCTCCCTTCCCAGTAGGTGGCGATTGCACAAAAATGCAAATCGCCAAAAACAAAATAAGAAGAAAGTGAAAGTGGAGATTTATAGTAAATAAGGACTTATATATTGATCTGTTTCTCACCCACACTTATCAGAACCCTTCTGAAGACATTGATTTGACCACTGGAGTCTTATGGATTACTTTTATGCTGCCTTTATTTGATTTTTGGACCTTCAAAGTTCTGGCCACATTTTATTTGCATTGTGAGGACCTAAAGAGTTGAGATATTCTTCTAAAAACCTTTGTATGTGTTCAGCAGAAGAAAGTAAGTCATACACATCTAAGACGACATGAGGGTGAGTAAATGATGGGATCATTTTCATTTTTGGGTGAACTATCCCTTTAAACATAATTCCAAACAGATGAGATTTTTAAGGTTTCTGCTGAATTGAGTTTTAAATAAACTAAACTGGCATCCCTTCTCTAAAACTTAAACCTAAACATAACCAACAGTGTCATAAAAAATCAAATGTGACATGAAAAATGCAATTGCTGAAGCAACTATATCATTTTGTGGTCCTTCAATGACACTTTCAGATTATGTGTTGACTCGTGCGCTCTTCAGGACTCGTACCCATTGCATTTTCAAGTGCATTGCTCAGTTTGCAATTTGATCATGCCTTAACAAGCATGTAAATGTAGTTGTTTAAAAGTGTGAAACATAAACACTTTTAGCGTTGTGTGAAGAACAGGACAAGACAGCTACAGCGGAGGGGAATATATTCAGCGAAAAACAACATTCATTTCAGTCTGTTCCTCACACAAAGCTATCATATGCCTTCAGATGAATATGGCACAACATTTTAAGAACTACCTTTATGGTTTTAAATGTCCTTTTTTACTAGCCACCATTTACTTTGTTGTATGGAAAAGAGCAGCTTGAAAATGCTGCAAAATAACTCCTTTTCTGTTCCATGCAAGAAAGAAAGTCATATTGACAGAGGAGACAGAATTTCTGTTTATGGATGAACTAATCCTCTAATGTTTGGTATTTTTATGGCTGTAATATACAGGGATAAATCCTTCTCTGTGGGATAAGGAGGACGTGAATCTCTGGCTGCACTGGGCTCAGAGGGAATATTCTCTGAGACGTTCGGACCACCAGAGATTTGAGATGAATGGAAAGGCACTCTGTCTCCTCACCAAAGAGGACTTTCGTCTGCGGTGTCCCAGTTCTGGTCTGTGAGACTTAAATTAAAAAGTTTTAGTTATTTGTTTTGTCAATACCTTTCATATAACAGTGTACAGTGTTTAGATGGTAACTGTCATGTTGGAAACAGGTGATGTATTATATGAACTCCTTCAACATGTGAAGCAACAGAGGAGATGTGCAATCTTCAGTGCACTATCCAGTTCCAACACACATTCACAACAGATGCTTGGATTGCATGGGATGGCAGGTGACCGCTATCTATCTATCTGTCTTAAAACATTTTTGAGGAACTAGCTGGTAGAACTGATCCTTGTTCAGGCTTTGTTTTGTAATGCTTCTATTCAAATACATTTTCTTAAGTCTCAGACTTCCTACTTGAACAAGTGCCAAAAAGGAGATGAAATCAGATATCCTGCTGCTTGTAGTAAACACACCATTGCTGCTGTTTTCCTATCTATATGCTTTTATTTCTATGAAAAAGAATCATTGTTCATATAATGTGAACTTAACATTTTATTTCAGTAATGGATTTGATTGAAAACACCTCATCTGCTTCATCTTTTCATTTAAAACAGTTGGGTTAAATAGCACCCATTCCTTTCCTGGTTGCAAAGCAACTTGTGCTGTTGCCAGTAGGTGTGGATAAATCAGGCGTACCTGTTCTTTTCAAACAAGTGAAAACCCCTTTTCCCTTTTTTGAGCAGAGAGAGAGAGAGAGAGAGAGAGAGAGAGAGAGAGAGAGAGAGAGAGAGAGAGAGAGAGAGAGAGAGAGCTTTTACTCAGACAATGATTAACAGAATGTAATGAGTACTATATGAGTACTATAGTTTTAGAGTTTATGATGAAAATGTGATGGGTTCTTGTCTGCGCAAAACCAGAAAACAGTCTATTTTACTCTCCTCAATAAGCCACACCATTTGAGGCGTCATCCGTGTTCTTTGCACAAACAGTGTAGAACCAGTTGCACGCAAAACTTTAATACTTTGATTAGGCGATTAGATTTGTTTGTATCCTTAAATATGATTATATTAATAGTGTTGCTTGCCAAGTCCTTTTTATACTTCTTTATTTTTTGTCTGTTTTATGGTTCAGGCTTTACTCTTGTGTAATGTGAATTATAGTTTTGATTGATTTGGCATGCCATACAGCTCAAAACCAGCTTTATATGATACCTCATCTTGAACTATCTTCTTAACCTATACCATCTCTTTATCATTCTTTGAACTGCGTCACAGGTCCTTACGTTCCCTCCAACAATACTGTTCCTGTTTGTCCTGTGAATCCAAATTCCCAAGTGTCAACAGCTGGCTGGAGCAGCGTTCAGAGCCAGGAGGGGGAACCCATTTGTGTTGACACTGGGCATCCGCTGGACATTCAAACAGGTTAGAGCTTCAACCATATTTGGCTGTCAAAAATGCCTTAAACATGTAAGACCTGGGGCAAAATGTCAAGATGTAATTAATAAAGATTGAAATGAATGGACATTTTTTGAGAATCATTTCTAAAAAGATACATTTATCTGGCCAATTTCACCACTGCTTATGCAACATCTGGGAAAGATGCCCACACTTTGTCAGTATTTAATAATGCACAGAAACATTGTTGAATGTAATAAAGTGCAATAATCTGGTTCTGGAAGAAAAATTCCATTATTTTGTCTCCATAGATGAATTGATTTTCTCCAATAACTTATAAACCTTTAAAGAGAGACATTCCATGAGCTCAAAAGAAAATTCAACAGGAAAGTTTACCCAAAAATGAAAATTCTCTCATCATTTACTTACACCTCATGCAATCCCAGAAGTGTATGACTATCTTTGTTCTGCAAAACACAAACAACGATTTTAAGAAGAATATTTCATCTCTGTTGGTCCATAAAATGCATGCGAATGGTGGCCCGACCTTTTAAGCTTGAAAAATCCCATAGAGGCAACATAAAAGTAATCCATAAAACTCCAGTGGTTAAGTCCATGTCTTCTGAAGTGATATGATAAGTGTGGGTGAGAAACAAATCAATATTTAAGTCTTTTTATATATAATTCTCCTCCCTGCCCAGTAGGTGGCGATATGTACAAAGAATGTGAATCACCAAAAACAAAAGTAGAAGTGAAAGTTGATATTTATAGTAAAAATTGACTTAAACATTGATCTGTTTCACACCCACACCTATCATATTGCTTCTGAAGACATGGGTTTAACCACATTGTGGCAAACGAAGCACACCAAAAGAGCTCCGTAGCAACTGCGCACTCCGATGACGCACTGTGATTGACACAACTGTGATTGACGCAACTGTGATTGACGCTGAGTCAGTCTCCCTGCACTCTTGAAAATGTTGCAATAAAATAATAATATATTGTTATATACTTACTGTCAACAACTTTAAATCAGCAGTTTTATACTTTTCCATCCATTGTAATTCGATGACGTCATTTGCAATGTTTCATGGGATTATAGTTAATTCACTCATCAAACATGTTAAATACATGTACAATATTTGTCTTGTACATTTGTCTATTTGTCTGATTTTCATATACGTTTTCGCTTCAAACAAAAGTTTTTCATATGATTCACCTTGAAGCTTGTTGTTTTACTCTTTTGCTTTTTTGAAGGATTTTATAAAATCCCTATGGAAGGAATGAATAAGATAATTCAAATAATGAATAAATAAATTCTGAAATAAATACATTAAAATAATTCTGAAACCAAGACAGATAAAATAAGTGGACGGGCTCTGTTGCATGCTATTACAAATTTTCACTCCAAAACATAGCAAATAAGATTTGATTGACGGTCTCAGACGCGGAGACAACTGGGATTCGTCCTCCACCACCCGGATTGAGTCACCACGAGGATTTAGGGCACATTGGGAATTGAGCATTCCAAATTAGGGAGAAAAGGGGAGAAAATCTATATTAAAAACATGTTACCTTGACACTATATACAAAAATAAAATAAAATGTATATGTATTTATTGAAAGGATAGAATATTTCATGGGGTGCTTCTAGTGAACAATGTAGGTAAAAGTGGTTGGGAGCTGGGGGCCCTATGATAAAGGATATGGATGAGTTGGTACAATAGTAGGCTAATAAACTGCATTTTGACCTTTGTTTTGTTTGTACATTATCCATATTTTGCAGGGCTTTCTCATAATTCTTCTGAGGAAACTAAGCAGCAGGTGTCTCCAGACAAAAAGACTGTAGATCATCACTGTACATATGAGCCGCTCAACCTGTCAAATAAACATGAGAGAACTGGAAACAACATGCACAGCACTGAAGCCAATGGAAAGATAGCAGGTACGCAAGCACATTGTTGCAGATACCAACAACAGTTGATATTTTATTTACTTATATATACAGTGAGGAAAATAAGTATTTGAACACCCTGCTATTTTGCAAGTTCTCCCACTTGGAAATCATGGAGGGGTCTGAAATTGTCATCGTAGGTGCATGTCCACTGTGAGAGACATAATCTAAAAAAAAAAAATCCAGAAATCACGATATATGATTTTTTAACTATTTATTTGTATGATACAGCTGCAAATAAGTATTTGAACACCTGTCTATCAGCTAGAATTCTGACCCTCAAAGACCTGTTAGTCTGCCTTTAAAATGTCCACCTCCACTCCATTTATTATCCTAAATTAGATGCACCTGTTTGAGGTCATTAGCTGCATAAAGACACCTGTCCACCCCATACAATCAGTAAGAATCCAACTACTAACATGGCCAAGACCAAAGAGCCGTCCAAAGACACTAGAGACAAAATTGTACACCTCCACAAGGCTGGAAAGGGCTAAGGGGAAATTGCCAAGCAGTTTGGTGAAAAAAGGTCCACTGTTGGAGCAATCATTAGAAAATGGAAGAAGCTAAACATGACTGTCAATCTCCCTCGGACTGGGGCTCCATGCAAGATCTCACCTCGTGGGGTCTCAATGATCCTAAGAAAGGTGAGAAATCAGCCCAGAACTACACGGGAGGAGCTGGTCAATGACCTGAAAAGAGCTGGGACCACCGTTTCCAAGGTTACTGTTGGTAATACACTAAGACGTCATGGTTTGAAATCATGCATGGCACGGAAGGTTCCCCTGCTTAAACCAGCACATGTCAAGGCCCGTCTTAAGTTTGCCAATGACCATTTGGATGATCCAGAGGAGTCATGGGAGAAAGTCATGTGGTCAGATGAGACCAAAATAGAACTTTTTGGTCATAATTCCACTAACCGTGTTTGGAGGAAGAAGAATGATGAGTACCATCCCAAGAACACCATCCCTACTGTGAAGCATGGGGGTGGTAGCATCATGCTTTGGGGGTGTTTTTCTGCACATGGGACAGGGAGACTGCACTGTATTAAGGAGAGGATGACCGGGGCCATGTAATGCAAAATTTTGGGAAACAACCTCCTTCCCTCAGTTAGAGCATTGAAGATGTGTCGAGGCTGGGTCTTCCAACATGACAATGACCCGAAGCACACAGCCAGGATAACCAAGGAGTGGCTCTGTAAGAAGCATATCAAGGTTCTGGCGTGACCTAGCCAGTCTCCAGTCCTAAACCCAATAGAGAATCTTTGGAGGGAGCTCAAACTCCATGTTTCTCAGCGACAGCCCAGAAACCTGACTGATCTAGAGAAGATCTGTGTGGAGGAGTGGGCCAAAATCCCTCCTGCAGTGTGTGCAAACCTGGTGAAAAACTACAGGAAACGTTTGACCTCTGTAATTGCAAACAAAGGCTACTGTACCAAATATTAACATTGATTTTCTCAGGTGTTCAAATACTTATTTGCAGCTGTATCATACAAATAAATAGCTAAAAAATCATACATTGTGATTTCTGGATTTTTAGATTATGTCTCTCACAGTGGACATGCACCTACGATGACAATTTCAGACCCCTCCATGATTTCTAAGTGGGAGAACTTGCAAAATAGCAGGGTGTTCAAATACTTATTTTCCTCACTGTATATATATAAAAAGTCAGTGAGATTCCAGAATTGGGGTTGGATATTGACTAAGACCAGTAATCAACATCCTAACAACCACCCAGAATATCCTGCATCCTGCTGCATAACATTGCAGCAAACACCACTCAGTAAAACCCCTTAGCAACAACATGAGTGTCATTTATTATTTTTTATTTTGTTTTTCACTGAATGTCATAAACCCTCCCATAATGTATAGTAACATGCCTGTGACCATTTCAAATTTTTTATTAGACTGCAAACTATTATGGGATTACGTGTACCAACTGCTGTCAGACAGCAGGTACGAGGCCTACATACGCTGGGAGGACTTGGAGGCCATGATCTTCAGAGTGGTGGATCCCAATGGACTGGCACGACTCTGGGGCAACCACAAGGTAACAGGTTTGGCCAGCTGACAATTATTTTTTTGCTAAGGGTTATTGACAGTCTTTCCATGTGTTTGTTTGGTATTTCAGAACAGAGTCAATATGACATATGAGAAAATGTCTAGAGCACTGCGTCACTACTACAAACTCAACATAATCAAGAAGGAGTCAGGGCAGAGGCTACTGTTCCGGTAAGTGGAGGCATTTAAGTACTTGTAATTTTTTAAGATCATATTCAAGTGTAGTTTTTTCAATCATCAGTTGATGATGACGCAATATAATATTGATATATTATTGTCACGAACTGGAAGTGAGGACCCAAAAACAGGATGAGAATCAATAGGCGTCTGTTAACAAGTAACAAAAACACTATTGAACAACAGAAACAAGAATAACCAAAATGAGTAGCAAACATAAAAAACACATGACAGGCCGAAGCTAGACTGGAACCGACCGAAGACATGAAACTCAAGAAACAAACTGGTCAAAACATGAGGGAAGGAAGCACAACATATAGGCAGGAAAACACACGAGGAACAGGTGATACCAATTAATACTATGACCCCATTTCCACCTGGTATGAAGATGTGTTTCGGGTGATCCGATCACATATGGTCAGCACTAAATACAGGTCTAAACGGGGTCTAAAAGATTTTGTGTTCGGATCACAAAACCATATACAAATGCGGTCAAAAATGCATGTGTCCACATCACATTTGAGGTGTAAATGCTAATCCGTCCCGTATGCATCCCGACAGCAGTGAAGCACCTCCCCTCACCTCTCAGTCTACTGCTGCACTTAAACAAGGGTTTAAACTTTGTCAATTACGAGCGGCTTTAAAAGGAAATAACAATCAGATCGGAAAATTAATGAAATACTACCATAATACTCTCATTTTTGTTGTAGATTGATATAGCAGAAATTGTAAGAGTAGTGTTTGAAGCATTCAGTTGTGAAAATCGTGTAACTGTTGTCTCGTTGTGTGACTGGCCAATGGCAAATAAGCTGTGTCATCATTCAGAGCTTATGCAGCTGCATTGGGACTGCGCTGGCTGCTCCAGGTGGCTGCGGCAGGCGGCTGCTCTCGAATCGCTATTACCATATTTTGAAAGTATATGTCACGGTGAAGTGGCGATGCCGGAATCTCATTTCGGACATGTGCTGCTTCAAGTCCAGTGCCGATCAGTCTGCACAGCACAGCATGGAGTCAAACAAGTTGATTTCAAATATCTTCTTTTTCCCTGTTCATATAACAATGCAGAGAATGCATTTTCAAATGTATCCACTTGGGAAAGTGTTTTAAAAGCTTGGTTTTCGCTGTCAAAACCTCCATCTCAGTGTGGATGGAAGGCCAAAACTTAGAGAAAAAAATTTCACAGATAGTGCCTTAATGCATGGGTTTATACGGGCTGAAGCCCAGGGGCCTACAACTCCCATGGGGCCCAGCTCGCAGCCATGAGGCCCGTTTTCCCCTATCCATGTTCATGGGAGGGGCGCGTTTAAATGCTTTCAGCCGGAGAAGCGGTTGTGTTCAATGCACAGAAGCCCCCCCCCCCCCCCCCCCACCCAAATAAACATTTATTTAAAAAAGAAAAAAGAAAATGATTTTTATCCATTGACATGGTCGTTGCTAGATTTTTAGTTTTAACTCACAAAAGGGACAGTTAACACTTCTGTTAATCTGAAAATTTGAACATTGTTTTCAGCCAATGTCAGTAATCTCTAAATAGAAAGTCTCCCTCTCTCTACTGCAGGTTTCTGAAGACCCCCAAGGAAATAATGCAAGGCAGGTCAGACCGCGCAGAACCTTCAGAGTTCCCTGACAGTCCTGTGTCCCCCGACTACAGGGAAGACGCTCAAGTATCACCTGAATCGACCCCTGTTACCTCGAAACCCAGCTCTGATTACAATTTCAGCATATCACCACTCCCATGATACTCACATCTATAAAAAATGGTTTGTTAGAAAAGTAGAAATAGATCAAGCAGAAATAGATCCTTGATGAATCAATTTCAAGTTACCACTTTTTAAAATGTAAGATCAGCCGTTTCTTCACATACTGTAGTAACAAATTAACTTATCAGAAAGGGAAACCCAAGAGCTGATGTTCCTTCATTGTCTATAGTAAGACTGATTGGTGATATACATTATGGTAACATAGGACTTTTCAGTTCTAAAGCAACGCCATGCTGTATTGAGTAAGGGTAGGAGTTGGCAGGATCTATCAGGCTTTAGTTATCTGTGTGTGGTGTTAAAAGCTGACAAATGACACTAATTCCCCAACACACTGATTCTGTTCTGATTTTCAATCTCTTGATATTTTAAAAAGATAATAGGAATTTTTTTCTCAGGTTGTGAAAATGCAATGTTGTAGATTTGTGAATTTAAGCATTATATTGTTTTTGTGTTTGTTTGTTTGTTTGTTAATCTTTAATCATATAACATTAGTAACATGTACACTGAAATTTGTCAATTGAATAATGAACTGTATAAAGATGCATAAATTGACAAATAACATGGATATTAACTTTTTATCATCATCAAGAATTGTTAAAATGAATATGGATATATAAGGGAATTTTTAAATTTAAAGTATAAGTTTAATTATTATTATTATTTTTACTAATGTTTAATAACATTTTTGCAGTTCTCTTAATAGTCCTTTTGTGTGTCAAATGTATGATTAGTAATACAAGTATTAAATTAAAACCGCATTGGCCCTATATAACAAAAATGAAAAAAGAATTAGAAAATGCGGTTTAAAATTATTTTAAATGAAGTAATTTGACATTATAGCATAGCTCTGTTCATTTACGTGGATATCAATTTGACATGTGCCAACTACCTAAACATTGTTTGAGACCAGGTACACCCCTTCATGGAAATGGTATTCCCTGATGACATTGGCCTCTTTCAGGAGGATAATGCACCCTGCCCCACTGCACACTGATTAAGAGTTTAAGGTTTTGCCCTGGCCTCAAAATTCCCCAGATCTCAATCCGATTGAGCATCTGTGGGATGTGCTGGACCAACAAGTCCGATCCACAGTGGCTCCACCTCGCAACTTACAGGACTTGAAGGATCTGCTGCTCATGGCTTTGTGCCTGATACCACATGACACATTCAGGGGTCTAGTAGAGTCCATACCTCAGCGGGTGGGTGCTGTTTGGGCGGCATGTGGAGGACCAACATTATGTTAGGCAAGTGGTCATAAAGTTTTGGCTCATCAGTGTGTATATCAGAATCACACACAAGGATCCTTGCACATAGAAGTATGGGGTTAAGGTTTTTATTCAAGTGCAAATGACCTTCTAGGTTTTGAACGGTCAATCTTTGGGTTACCAGCAGATCTTCAACCACTAAGGCACATCCCATGCATTGTAATACGTAATACAGCACCTTTCACATTCTCTCAGTGGGATGTAGCTCTTTCCAAAGGTCAAATGCAGTGTTACCCTTTGCATTAATAATCTTGGGAAATGTCAGAGGTAATTATCTACACAACACATTATTTAGACTCAGAGGCTTTGGGTCAATACAATGAAATTACATAAAAACACACAGCATGACAAATAATCACAATCACGATACATGAATGTTACAAGTATTTAAGGAAAATGTGAGGATCCAAATGTATTTAGAGAGAATACATGTAACTTTAACATAAACACGAAACCTGATCTGAGCTTATCCCCTTTTGTACCCAATTTGGCATGCCCAATTCCTATTGATCTCTGATTCCTCGTGGTGATGCTGTGACACGCCTCAACCCAGGTGGCGGAGGTTGAACCTCCAGTTGCCTCCACTTCTGAGACAGTCAGCTCGCGCATCTTATCACATGACTTGCTGAGCTCATTAACGCAGAGACTTAGCACATGTGGAGGCTCTGCTATTCACCACGGCATCCACACACAGCTCACCACGAGCCCCACCAATAGTGAGAACCACCATATACCAAAAACCACAAGCAAGGTAACCCAGGTGACTACCCACCCAAACTGGGCAAATTGATCACTTAGGAAGCCTGGTTGAGTCACTCAGCACACCCTAGATTCTAAATAGCTTTAGTGTTCCTTTATAATATGTCCAATGTAGTGTACAACTCATATGGATGACTTTTATGGTATTTTTATGGTGCTTTTTAAGCATTTTTATAGCTCTTCAGCATGCTTTTCCAATCATTTGCACTGTATGAAAAACAGCGGCCAGGAAATTTAGCAAAATAAGAAATGTTTTGTTTAATGGATGTTTTATTTTAAATGGAAGAAAGACTGTCAAACAAGCTTGGAGCAACAGAAAATAATGACAGCATTTAAATATTTGTGTGAACTATTCCTTGAAGCATTATTATTGTCTGGGTTCACACAAATGTCTAATTTGACAGCCATCATTTTAAGGCTACATGCAAGCAATTTTGATGTTTGTATTTGTTGTTTTGGAGGTTTCAGAAAGGGATCAGACATGCCATGACAGTGGTATACTGGCTCTGGCATGGGGCTAAACTATTTGTGATCTTTGTTTTCAAAATGTGTTTGTCTCTGAGGAAAGGCCGAGGAGACATGTAAATTAATTACTGATTTTTACATTACTGAAATTTGAGGTATTATTGTTAAATCTAATTTTACTGGCTTCTGTTCTGTCTTTTCCAAAGGGTCTGTTCAGTTTCGTCCCTTCGCAAGTTCACGCTGAGTATCATAGGGCTAGAGAGTGTGACATAAGAATCTGAATGGTAAGGTCTCTGCTGCTTTTTCAGGGAGTCTCTCTCTGTGGTACAGGCCCTCCCAAATCTTTACACATGCCTGTGTTCATAAGAAATGGAGAGCAAATGGAGAAGACAGAGTATTGAGGTGCAACACACATTACACATAA
The DNA here is from genome assembly GCA_032164185.1 of Moxostoma hubbsi. NCBI lineage: Eukaryota > Metazoa > Chordata > Actinopteri > Cypriniformes > Catostomidae > Moxostoma > Moxostoma hubbsi. The sequence goes on along the minus strand of JAVLUX010000020.1, from coordinate 9,559,895 downwards.
AGGTTGGAGATGCCAAACGACATAAAACACAGAAACCAAGATCTGTAATGATAATCATTATGTGCAGATTGATGTATCAATCAATTAAAAGCATCAAGAATGCAAAATGTATACCTTAAATTGTATACTCCCAAACACACTAATTAAATAGAACATTTTCAAACCAAAGAGCAAGCTCTAGTAATGTTTAGAGACTTGAAAATTAAAAATAACACAACTAACATATCGTCGCTGTCTGAAGAAAAACATGTTTCTACAAAAAACACCATTTCCAAGAGCATCGAAAAAACCTTTTTCTAAAAAACAATCTCACAAGCTACTTGTTAAACAAACATCCCGATTAAACATCTTTTCATTGGTCATTTCGATGCACAATTCCAACAGTAGGAAAAGGTCATTCAGTGCATTCCGTCTATGGTAAAAAGTCAAAATTGCCAACAGTGGATATACATGTTTTTCAGCAGACAGCGACAATATAATTTTTATGTAATTATAAATAACATATACTGTTTATGTAATTATTTCCTCTATACAATATATAACTTCGATAGTTGAAATGAGTTGGGCAGAATTAACTTTTAGGTACTTTCCAAGCAGATTTCCCATGTGGCTCATAAAAATGGGACACTTGGACTGTACATCATAATTTACTCATACATATATATCACAGATCCATGGTTATATCAAGCACTGACATTTCAACTCCAGGACTCTGTTTTCAGAGACTGATTAGCAATTGTGCCCAATGCACTATGTGTCTATACAGGAGACTCAATGTCAGGGGTGGATAATATAGTTCCAGGCACAACTTCTTCAATGCCTCCATTATTTAATTTTAAATCATTTACTAATCGACTTACTTTTTTAAAAGTTTTTAGTTTTTAGTAAAAGGACACTCTTTGAGAAGCACAATGGCATCAAACAGAGCATGTCTAAAGCATGGCCTCAATCATGCAGTGGTGAGTCCTGTGATACCTCCTCTACCTCCATCATAACAAACATGTACTGTTTTTTTTCAGAGACTGCATCTTTCTCAGTTATAAAGCTTGTGAAATTACAACAAGACCTAGACAAAAAAATTTAAAAGAAAAAGAAAATCACAGTAAATTTTTATTTTTTTGCGTAAATGGGTGAAGGTCATGAATGGCTATCTATCTATATATATATATATATATATATATATATATATATATATATATATATATATATATATATATACACACACACACTCAATTAAAGGATTATTAGGAACACCTGTTCAATTTCTCATTAATGCAATTATCTAATCAACCAATCACATGGCAGTTGCTTCAATGCATTTAGGGGTGTGGTCCTGGTCAAGACAATCTCCTGAACTCCAAACTGAATGTCAGAATGGGAAAGAAAGGTGATTTAAGCAATTTTGAGCGTGGCATGGTTGTTGGTGCCAGACGGGCCGGTCTGAGTATTTCACAATCTGCTCAGTTACTGGGATTTTCACGCACAACCATTTCTAGGGTTTACAAAGAATGGTGTGAAAAGGGAAAAACATCCAGTATGCGGCAGTCCTGTGGGCGAAAATGCCTTGTTGATACTAGAGGAAAATGGGCCGACTGATTCAAGCTGATAGAAGAGCAACTTTGACTGAAATAACCACTCGTTACAACCGAGGTATGCAGCAAAGCATTTGTGAAGCCACAACACGCACAACCTTGAGGCGAATGGGCTACAACAGCAGAAGACCCCACCGGGTACCACTCTTCTCCACTACAAATAGGAAAAAGAAGCTACAATTTGCAAGAGCTCACCAAAATTGGACAGTTGAAGACTGGAAAAATGTTGCCTGGTCTGATGAGTCTCGATTTCTGTTGAGACATTCAGATGTTAGAGTCAGAATTTGGCGTAAACAGAATGAGAACATGGATCCATCATGCCTTGTTACCACTGTGCAGGCTGGTGGTGGTGGTGTAATGGTGTGGGGGATGTTTTCTTGGCACACTTTAGGCCCCTTAGTGCCAATTGGGCATCGTTTAAATGCCACGGCCTACCTGAGCATTGTTTCTGACCATGTCCATCCCTTTATGGCCACCATGTACCCATCCTCTGATGGCTACTTCCAGCAGGATAATGCACCATGTCACAAAGCTTGAATTATTTCAAATTGGTTTCTTGAACATGACAATGAGTTCACTGTACTAAAATGGCCCCCACAGTCACCAGATCTCAACCCAATAGAGCATCTTTGGGATGTGGTGGAACGGGAGGTTCGTGCCCTGGATGTGCATCCCACAAATCTCCATCAACTGCAAGATGCTATCCTATCAATATGGGCCAACATTTCGAAAGAATGCTTTCAGCACCTTGTTGAATCAATGCCACAGAGAATTAAGGCAGTTCTGAAGGCGAAAGGGGGTCAAACACAGTATTAGTATGGTGTTCCTAATAATCCTTTAGGTGAGTGTATATATGTTGTGTGGTATCTGGCGCCAGTACATTAGCAGCAGATCCTTCAAGCCCTGTAAGCCGCTGTGGATTCAACTTGTTGGTCCAGCACATCCCACAGATGCTCAATCAGATTGACATCAGGGGAATTTGGAGGCTAGGGCAACACCTTGAACTCTTCATCATGTTCCTCAAACCATTACCGAACAAAGTGTGTGTATTGTGGCAGGGTGCATTGTCCTGATGAAAGAGGCCACTGCCATCATGGAATACCATTACCATGAAAAACAATGTTTAGGTAGGTTGCACGTGCCAAATGATGTCCACGTGAATGGCCGGACCCAGAGTTTCCCAGCAGAACATTGCCCAGAGCATCACAATCCCTCCAGCGGCTTGTAGACTTCCCACTTTACATGCTGATGCCATCACTTCCTCAGGAAAATGGTGCATACATACACAGCCATCCACGTGATGTAAAAGAAAATTGGACTCACTGGACCAGGTGACCTTCTTCCACTGCTCCATGGTCCTGTTCTGATGCTGGTGTGCCCATTGTAGGCCCTTTCGACAGTGGACAGGGGTCATCATGAGTACTCTAACCGGTCTGTGGCTACGCAGCCCCATACACAGCAGGGTGTTATGTGTTGTGTGTTGTGACACATTCCTCCCGTAAACATCATTAAAATTTTCTGTAACTTGTGGCACAGTAGACTGTCTGTTGGTTTGGATCAGATGGGATTGCCTTTGTTGCCCTTGCGCATCAATGAGCATTGAGCACCCAAAACTCTGTCATCGGTTTATGGATTGTCCCTTGTCTGACCACTGTCGGTAGGTACTCACCACTGCTGACCGTGAGCACCCCACAAGCCTTGCCAATTCAGAGATGCTCTGACCCAGTTTTCTGGACATAACAATTTGTCCCTTGTCAAAGTTGCTCAGGTCTTTACTGCCAATTTCTCCTGCATTCAACATGTTGACAATAAGAACTGATCGTTCGCTTACCAACTAGTCTACCCAGACATTGACATGTGGACTTGTTAGAAAATGATCAACGTTATTCGCTTAAACTGTATGTGTCATAATATTTTGGCTCATCTGTGTATTTAACTATATGCAGACATTATTATAGAGACATCAATTCCTTCCAAAAAATTGTAATACAAAAAATGTAATTTACTCTAATGTAATCATATATTACTACATTTAGTTTTAGTAATTTAGTTACTTGGTAATATTAATAATTAGTATTATTTAAATTAAGGATAAATCATGGTAGTATTTTTAACAGCTTTTTTTGTATTCAGTACTTTTTATTGTACTACGGTACTATTTGGGTTAAATTATGACTCTGACATGTTTTCATGAGATTCACCAAATAACATTTCTGAAATTAGAATTGTACATGAATTTGTTTAAACACCGATACCAGATCAAAATCAGAATAAGAATCAGCTTCACTGCCAAGTATGCTTACACATACAAGGATTTTGTAGTGCACAGCAATACAAAAAACAATACATAAACAGCAGCAAGACATAGATAAAAATAAAGAATAATTATACACATACGTACATACACAACTCTATTATGTACAGTGCATTTTTTTATTTTATTTTTTCAGAGGAATGAAATGGTAGAAGAGGTAGATGTGTTGGATAAAAATAAAAAAGACTAAACTGTGTATTGCACATAGTTACTGCTCAATTGGGTCAGTTTTAACTGTTCATGAGATGGATAACCTGAGGGAAAAAACTGTTCCTATGCCTGACGATTCTGGTGCTCAGAGCTCTGAAGGGTCAGCCAGAAGGCAACGGTTCAAAAATGTAATGGGCTGATCGATTTGCATTCAACCTTGAAATTCCCCACTTTCATTGGATAGTTGAGAAACGCTAAGCCTGGTTTGGAAACACCAACTGATTACTACATTGAGATTCCCTACTTTCATAGGATAGTTGAAAAACGCCCATCCCGGTTTGAAAACACCCACAGATTGGGAAACACCCATTATTGTTTTCCACAGAGACCCATTCTACTCTTTAAATGTTTTTTCCAATATGGTCTGCTTTAATTGTACCTGTGTGTGGGCAGTGCACATTTGTGTGAATGAGTCCTGCAGGTACTGATTACCAAACCCCATGATTCGACCGATTGTCTGGCTGCACAATCCAGCCTCTTTGGCCATAAAGTCGAGGGTGAAGGCAAGTCTGACTGGTGACCTGGGCTATGCAGTGTTCTGCCAGCTGCTGGAAAGAGCTGAAAGACATTCTCTGGAGGAATGCTTGGACACTACTGCTTCTTTTGATCTAGAAAGAGAATTACACAGAAATCCCATGAGGGGGATCTAGCAGCAGTTGAGGAGGTGGTCATTTAATTTGGTTATTTCCACAAAATATCCACAAAGAACTCAAGCAATATTGCATATTGCCAAATATGATTTATAATTTTTTCAGTAGTGTCATCACCTATGAAGATATATGTGTGTAATACAATCCGCAATATATGACCCACAAACTTGTTGATGGTGCTTAAATTGAGAAAAGCTTTGTGTTCAAAAATATGCATTGACTATATGCATTGACCAACGAGCGAATAGTGTGGGATTTTACTTTATTTTTTGCTGTTCTCACATTTATTACTTTGTTTTTGAGGAAGAGTGTCACCTGCAATGCTGTTGTCATATCTCAGACAAGCAGCAGAGGGAAGTAGAGCAGAATCTTTTTTTGATCTGAACTGAATCTCCTTCGATCCAATCCAGCTCATCTGACACACTCTCAAAGTACAATATGTATTATTAAAATCTTCACTCACGACGAGGAGAAAGACAATGATTCAAACAATATGATATATACAGTATATATATTATAATATAATACCTATGTAATATTACAAAAAGGTACACAGTGTATGTTCTTGCTAAATTGCTCACAAATGTAAGATTGTTGTTTAGCATAGTAGGTCATACATACATACCCCTTAGTTATAAAATACTTACAGTATAAATGATTTGTAATTTTCCAGGTTGTTACTCCTTTATTCCCCAAACTTTGCATATTGTTCCTTTTAAAATAAACTTTTACACTATTGTTAGAAAAAGGTATGCTATATATTCGGTGTACTTACGCTGTAAATTTCGGGCCGTAATCTAAAGCGTTACCATGTTATTTTAGCCTAGCATGTTTGGGTTGTACAACTGACCCAAATTTAAGGATTGATTGTCTAACCCATCTTATGGGTAGTGATAATTTTGTGCTAGGTTGCAACAACCCAATTTGCAGGTAATGTGTTTCAAGCTGTGTATGAATGGTTTGAAAGTATCATATCAGTATTTTCTGCAGTTTTTGTGAATTTATAACAACTCCAGTGTACTTTGCATTACTGCAGATAGTATATCATAGATTCATATTTTACTACCGTCCTTTATTTTTACTATATACAGACAAAAATTAGAAAGTGTATTTCTTAGAGAAAGAATATGTGTATATTTTCATTATCAATGAACAATAAAACAGCATGTTAACCATCTCAATTCATCCAATTTCTGTTCATTAACATTAACATTACAACAATAAGGTTAATATGAAGTGCCACAAGAACACAGTGTCACAAGTATAAAAATGCATTATCAACTTGGTGGAATTTAAGTCTGCAACCAGCTGGTGAAGATAGTGGAGCATTAAAAAGCTAAAACGTATTTAGGCAGGGTTGACAACTTTCTTCTTAATACAAACTTGCATAACAAATGTTGTAGTTCCAGTACTGCTTAGCATGACTAATACCCATGCAGCAGTCTTAATGAAGGGGATTCTGTTCCTGTGAGCTTGTAGACAACGGACCGCAGAAACTCCCACACTGGTGTGCACTGCTTTGGGAAATTAATGTCCATAACATAAAAAAGTTTAAAGCATGTGTCCACAGCACCAAGGAGAGTGTTTTGCTGTAGTGTCTGTTTGCCAACAACAACAAAGGCTTGATAGCACTGACTGTTGTCTCCCAGGCAAAGGACAAAGGGGAAGGGTTTAGCGATCATGTTGGTCCCAACCTGTTAAAAATAGAAAAAAATCTTAGAAGAACGCATAAGAAGAACATACAACACACTATACATGCATGATGCAGCATTATTGTAAAAAAATCAATCATCATCATTATTTTATATATCACACATCTGACTCAAATTACCATCTACTTTAATTTGCATAAACAGTCTTTTAAGTCATGAAATTGTCATGATGTCCTGAACCAGATTCATGACCTTGTCCGTCATTCCATATTCCCCATCATTTCATGCCATTAACTCATATCAGATCCCCGTACCCTGCAGTAACCCCAGTTTTCCTGCTCCCTGCATCACCCGATCTCACCACCTACCTGCACACCTGTCCCTCATTTCCTAATCACCACCCCATATACATATATATATACACCCACACACACACACACACACACACACACACACATACACATACACACTCACACACAAATACACACACCGGCCCATTCCTTTTATCCAGATCGTCAAATAAACTAATCAGTCTTTGCGTTCCAGTGTTCCACCTTTATTCCTGCTTTCCTGGTTTTGACCTGCCTGTTCCTGATTCCTGCCTGACTGAACACCCATTGACGATCTATTGTAAAGTACTTTGTTCTTACCTGACTGTCTCCGAGTATTGCTTTAGAGTCCTGTTCTGATTCTGAGCTGAGACAAGTAAAGCATTTGACACTTTGCACAAGGACGTTGAGATGAGTTTTGATGTATTTAGCCATTTTAGGTTGCTGTTAATATGGTTTGCAAATTACTTAAATCTTTCATTGAATTCAAGCATGTCTCCCATTTTTTTCCAATCTTGGTTTGAACATTTTCTTCCCACTTTTGTAGACAGGGTTGGTAAGATCACAGGATGCCGTCTGAGTGCAATATCACATTGAGCTTCTGTGCAGATGAGTCATTTGTATCATTTAGTAGTTTTATTGTCATTATACTAAGCAACAACTATCAGCTCTTGTATTCCCAACTGTACCTGGAGGCAATTGTCTATGTTGGAGAGAAGCTCCTGAGCCTTCCTATCCTTGCTGGTGAAGCACAGGATTTTGTTTTTAAAAATAAGGTCCATGTTTCAAATAGCCTCTCTGCATGGTCAGGGAACAACACAGAGAAATTTTGTTAAATCTGAAAATGACAAAGTAGTAGTGCATTAACTTACAGTAAAAAAAATCAAAGGCAATCCCCTGTCTTCAGCCTTTACTGAAAGTGTGTTTAACCCATTGCAAAGCTGTGCAGCTACACATATAGATACAGCAGTTTTTAATTGCTATTAGCCCTTCACTTACTGTATGATGATGTCATAATTTGCATTGTGTGACGATGTCAAAGGTGTGTTTACATTCCGTGGATTGTAGTAATGGAGGACAGGTTGAAATGCTGTGTACTGTAGCAAATTGAATTTAAACACAGGCAATGCCACATGTGGAACAGTTTTGCTGTGTAATGGGAGTAACTCTGACAACCAAAAGGGATTTGGACTTTCTAAACAAAGATGCATGATTTGGACCTACCATGCCTGGAGTATCAAGGAGTTGAGGGAATTCATGAGTTAACTCCTCAATAGATTTAATAATAATAATAATAATAATAATAATAACTTTTATTTATATAGCGCCTTTCCACAAGCTCATGAACACATTACACTCCATATACATTTAACAGGACAAAGTACATTAATATACACTTCAACAGAAATCTCAATTAATAAAGGGGGAAATAAAACATCAATCAGTAATAGATAGAGAATGCACTGAGAAAAGATGCGTTTTAAGATGAGATTTAAAGATAGAAATTGAGATGTCACGGAGGCTCTGAGGTAGAGAGGTTTAGGTGCAACTACACTGAATGATCTCCCACCAAAAGTGGATAGATGAAATTTGGGGATAGACAACAATTTGGAATCAGAAGAACAGAGTGCATGCTGGTGTGTATGGATGCAGCAGATCACATATATAATGATGTGCTAGATCACTGAGACCTTTGTATGAGACATGAGCCAGTGAAGACTAAACAAGATGGGTTTTTAGAGTTTTGGATGTATTGTAATCAGGCAATACTTTTAGCTGTTAGGCCAGTAAAGAGGCAGTTACCGTAGTTGAGACGTGATGATATGAAAGCATGAACTAGTGATTCTTCATCCTTCATACTGAGAATGGGCGAAGTCGTGCAATGTGACGTAGATGGAAGAAAACAGTTTTAGTGATGTTTCTGATTTGAGCTTCAAAAGTAAGAGATGGATCGAAAGTGATTCCCAGATTCTTAATGGTTTTAGAGGGTTTGGTTAGATTTCCAAATGTCAATATTTCTTATAAGTGTTTGTGGTCCAGAAATCATGATCTCAATTTTGTCAGCGTTGAATATGAGGAAATAACTGTTTAACCAAATTTTTACATCATTGATAAATGAGCTGATGGCATGTGTTTCATCAAAACGTGTGAATGTATAAATATGTGTGTCATCAGCATAGCAGCGATAACTGAGACCATGACGACAGATGAACTGACCTAGTGGGAGAGTGTAAATTATTAACAGTAGTGGACCCAGTACAGAACCCTGGGGGATACCCTGAGTGAGAGGAGCAGTAGGAGATTTGTTTTTCTTAATCAACATGAAATATTGTCTGTTAGTGAGGTAGGAAGAAAACCAGGATAGAGCAGTGCCAGTAATACCAATATCTGAAAGTCGGGAAAGGAGTGTTTTGTGGCATACATTGTCAAAAGCAGAGCTCAGGTCAAGCAAGATCAGAATACTGAGAAATCCAGAGTCAGCAGAGAGGAGGAGATCATTAAAAACCTTCAAGAGAGTAGTTTCAGTGGTGTGGAATAGGCAAAAACCAGATTGTCAGTGATGATGGTTTGAAATGTAAAATTAGATCAATGACTGATGATGGGCTAATGAGAGTGAAGGAGGAGAAAGGGTGGATAGGGTGTTCAGACAGAGATTCGTGCGGAGGATCTTCAGAAATGTTTGACGTGAATGTGCCAGTCAGTACACTCAAAACAGTTCTGAAGAGCAGAGATGGCTCCTGCTGGCCAAGGTTTTCACCTGCTTCTGGAGCGGTTTTGTCCATCTGACGAGTGGTCTGTATGCTGAAATTAGCATAACAGAGATGTGGTCTGAGTATCCGAGGTGGGGGGCGGGGCTCCGCCCGTTACGCACCTGCGGTGTTTGTGTAAACAAGATCAAGCGTGATCGCCCCTCTCGTTGCAAAGTCCACATACTGATGGAATTTAGGAAGCACTGTTTTGAGATTTGCATGGTTGAAATCTCCTGCGACAATAAACAGTCCGTCAGGTTGAGCGTTCTGCAGTTCGCTCATAGCCCCATACAGTTCACGGAGCGCTTCCTTAGCGTTAATGCTGGGGGGAATATAAACTCTGATTATAATAACAGTTGTGAATTCCTGTGGTAAATAAAAAGGTCTGCATCTAACATTCACAAGCTCCACCAGCGATGAACAGTAACTAGAGACTAGCATAGAGTTATTGCACCATTCCGTGTTGATTTAAACACACAAGCCACCACCGCGAGTCTTACCGCACAGAGCTGCATTTCTGTCTGCACGAAACGAGGCGAGCCCATCTAGCTGAACGGCGGCGTCCGGAACTCTGTCGCTGAGCTACGTCTCCAAGAAAACAAAGATGCATCAATCTCTAAGCTCACGCTGCATAGTCTGCTGGAGTCGGATGTATTCCAGTTTATTGTCCAGGAAGCAAACATTTGAGAGCAGGATAGACAGGAGAGCCAGCTGGCTAGGGTTTGTTTTTAGCCTAGCATGAAACCCCACCCTCTTGCCGCGCTTTCGCTTCCTCACACACCGTTTACGACGTCCCCTCCCCCGGGCACTGGCATCAGGGGACGCCGAGGACTGGAGGCCTGGTCTCCGCAACAAGCCGAGTTCGCGTAGCAACTCCTGTAGATCATCATGCAGCTTGGTTGTTACATAAATCTTATATTTTAACAGTGTCTGACAATGGTAGACATGAACACCGGTTGCTCCGATGTCCATGTGCCGTAAAAATCAGGCTAAGTGACAAAAATAGCACCGTTTTGGATCCGGGGTGGCCGCTGCATGCTACCACGGCGCCATCTTGGACCTTGGACCTGGAGAATGATGAGGTGTCAACTGCTTTTAGGTTGCAATAAGTTACCTGTATGACACAGCGAGGAAAATTAAATGAAAATCCTATGTGTTTGTGATCCAAGATGCCAATTTATGTCCCAGTTGTAGAACCATTATTAAGACCTGATGTACAAACTAAGTCAAATATATGACCATGGGTAGAAAAAAAATCACATGCTGTGTTAAATTGAAGAATTCCAGAACATTCATGAGTTCAGTTGTATTTGAACAGTCAGTATCAACATGGATATTGAAATCACCAAGCAGTATAACATGCAGAGACATAGCACAGACAAGAGTGAGTATTTCATTGAGTTTAGAGAAAAAGTGATAAATCAAGTTTCGAGTTTCACCAACAATCTTCAGAGCCAGATATTTAAAAGACATGACATTATGAAATTCAGTCAAAACCGCTCGCATGCCATCTCGACAAACAACGGCTAGTTTGCCACCTTTTCCATGAGGTCGGGGTTTAGACAAATATTTATATCCATGGGGAGTAAGCAAATTTAGTTGTAGAAAGTCAGATTTAGGTGTTTGCCAGATTTCAGTTAGCAGTAGCATGTCCAGTTTTTTTATCAGTGATGAATTCATTGAGAATTGACACTTTGTCCGTTAGAGAGCGACGGTTCAATGGTGCCAAATCCTGACGAACAAATCAGAAGTTTTTAATGTGGAGAAGTGATCATCTTTAGTTCAGTGCCTAATGACATAAACGTGAAATGTAGCGTGAGCTGTCTGGTCTCCAATTAATGTTGGTAAACTCCAGTGAGCAGAAAGAAGGTAAGGCATAGAATCCAGTTCCAAACATGTAATAGATCCAAAAACATATAGTCCGAATGTGAAGTGAATTTAGTTTCATTCATTTACTTAGCAACATGGTTAGCTGGCCACATATTGTTTTTGAGCCATTCTGCAAGTTGTACTGCCCTGTCAGATGAAATACCTGGCTCTACAAATAGAACAATATATTTTTTTAACATTTTAAACAAGCCATTATTAAACTGTATTTACAGATCACCCATACACAGTGGTGGAAAACATATTCAGATTATTTACTCAAGTAAAAGTACAAATAGAGTAATTCCATTACAAGAAAAGTCCGGCATGAAAAATCCTACTCAAGTACATAAGTATTAGCAGCAAAATCTATTTGAAGTATTGAAGTAAAAGTCCCTCTGAGTCCCTCTGACTCTATATGACATCATTAGATTATTAATACTGAAGCACAGTGTGTAAGCTGCTGGAGGTGGAGTTAGTTTGAACTACTTTATATACAGTTTTATATACATGGACACCAGACAAATCTGAGAGGTTGTGAGATGATGGGAAAGAAGAAAAAACAAAGTTCTGATACACTAAACTATTTTCTGTTTTTGGACATTTTCTCTCATTTTTAATGAGATATTGGATAATTTAAACATTTATTGAAATGAAAGCTTGTGACAAGCTCCCAAGGGGAAGACACTGCGGAGACCACACCCCGCCCAGAGAGTATTTTTGAGTGGAGATCCATCCCATGGTCTTGCCAAGTCTAGTTGGAAGTATGTCATGTGGAAAAGTCCAATGATAGGTCCTATCCAATGGGGTAGTAGACGCTACAAACATGGTGATTGGAAGACACAGTTTACCAACAGAGAAACAATTTAGCAGAAGATATACGTCACATGGTGTTACCTATGGGGAACCAGCACATGCCCCAGTACAGGGCTTAGTTAGCACATACAGAGGTGTATAGTAACGAAGTACAAATACTTTGTTACTGTAATTAAGTACAGTCATTTAATATTTGTACTTTATGTATACATATTTCTTTGGACTTGTACTTTCACTTTACTATATTTTGAAGAGAAAATTGATACTTTTACACTCATAAATTTCTCCAGATCCTTTCGTAACTTTTAAATAAAATAAAAAAAATAACAGAAGTATGAGCTGATCAGCGATAATGACGTGTGATTCGTTGAAAGAATCATTTGAGTCAAATCTTTTAAATGTGATACTTTTGAACTGAACAAATTATTCAAAAAGTGGTCTGAATGAATCATTTTGAGAATCACAAATCTGAATCAAAATCACAAGTGATGTGTGTGTGTGTATTCTGTCGTCTGTCTCTACTGGGGAAGACAAGAAACTGCTCATGTGAGTTATTATTTTTTATTATTCTCTCGACTAATTAAATTTCTAAGTTAAGGCTTAAACATTCTGAAAGCTGTGAAATAATGAAGTTATGTGCGATCAGTCTCCTGCCTTTCCTGGAGACCGGTTCATATAAAAGTCAATTACATGCATTTCCATTTTACATTTAAACAAGATGTGACGCTGAGAAGAAGTCAAGAGAGCTGGATATATGTGCAGCTAAGGATTTTAATAAAAATAATAATAAACAAGTACAAAATAAAACATCCACAACAGGAAAACAAGAACAGGGCAAAAACATCTTCAAAGGGCATTGAGCAAACAGGGATGGTCTAAACACATACATCAACTAGGAATGCGCAGACAACAGGGCTTTAAATATACAAAGACTAATGAGGTGAATGAGACACAGGTGGGAAACAATCAAGGACAGCTGGCAGTGATAAGGGCAGGGAATTATGGGAAGTGTAGTCTGGGAACAGATGACAGGGGAGACAACAGTGAATCATGATACAAATATGATGTGAATAATTATCAGCACTCATGAAAATGTCCAACAGTATTTATTTGTATATTTTATAAAGATGTGAATGGTCTTTGCTAAAGCAAAATTTGTTTTCTGGTGGTTGCTAAAGTGTTATATTTGCTTTGTAGCAAATTTATGGTACAGTATATAGGGTTTTCTGGATGGTTGCTATGGCATGCTATGCAGTATATCAAGGTGATCTCTGCTGTGTGTTTTGGCACAATGCAATAGTATTTGGTTGCCAGGTTGTTACTATGCTGTTGCCAAGTTTTCTGTGTTTTTTTCTTTTCAGTTGACAGGGTGTTCTAGGTGGTTGTCAGGTTGTTGCTATTCTGTTAAGTTGTTTTATCTGTGTTTCAGCATATTGCTATGCAGTTGCCAGGGTGTTCTGGGTGGTTGCTTATTGGCCCCATAATCCCGTAAATATGATCATTCTGATTTGACTTGAAAGCGCCAAAAATTTTCTCACCCTCATTCGATCCAAGATGTGTATGTTTTTCTACAGAACACAAACAAAAAAAGATATTCAGAAGGATATTGCTGTTATTTAGGTCAATTCAATGTAAGTGAATAGTGGCCAGACCTTTAAAGCCCCAAAAAGCACATAAATGCAGCATAAGAGTAATCCATAAAACTCAAGTGGTTTCATCAATGTCTTCAGAATGGATCAAATTGTTTTTTGGGTGAGAATGGACCAATATATAACTCCTTTTTCAACTATAAATTTTGACATCAGCAGTCTTCTTGGCGATCAGGATTTCAAGTTTTATTAAACTTCCTATAGCGCCACCTAGGGCTTTGCGCATGCCTCAAGCACTAGAAAGTGAAATCAAGCTTGAAATAATGATCGTGCCTAGAGATTGCAAAGGCTCAGAGGGCAGAAGTTTCACTTACTGCCCTCTGGAGTAAACAGGTGGTACTACAAGCTTCCATTCAGGAATCTTCCTTATTATGGTCCGGAGGGCATTGCGATTAATTGCATTTATTTTTTTAAAACGTTATATTTAGAAGGAAAGAACTGGTGCTTCAGTTGCTTAACTCTCGATAGCGCTTGTTCCTGTGCATGTCTCCAAGTCCAAACTGTATCAGCTTTCAGAAGATTATTGAGTGGGCGGGTTATCTCTGCCAATCCAGGTAAATATCATCCAAGACAATGGACCATTCCTAATATCCTTTTCACTTCCTTCACATTCTACGAAGGTTGCATATTCATTATAGCCATGACTTTTCCCACATCTGGCCTTACACCATGAGCATCAATGATGTGACCCAGAAACTGTATCTGTGTTTGTCTCAACAGATATTTGTCATCACTGAGCTTCAGTCCAGCATCGGAAAGAATTTTCAGGACTTTTGAATCTCTTGCGTTTCTCCATAGACGATTATGTCATCCATGTACGCTGCTGTGCCTTCGTGATCTATTAAGAGGTTGTTCCTATCTCTCTGAAATATTTCAGGCAAGCTGGAAATGCCGAAGAGAAGCCTATGGAAGAAATACCTCCCAAATGGTGTGATAAAAGTGGTGAGTCCGGCACTCTCTCTAATAAAATTTGTCAAAATCCACTTGCGGCATCTAGAAGTGAAAACATTGTTGCACCTGTCAGCTGAGGTAGTATATCATCAAATGTTCAACAGCTTGATTTAGACAGTTTAGGCTGACACATATTCTCACCTGTCCATTCTTCCTGGGCAAAGACACCATTGGCACAAGCCATTCCGTCGGCTCCGTAATTTCTTCAATCTTGCCACACTTCACCATCCTGTTTAGTTTGGCTTTCACTTTGGTAGGTAAGGGAACTGACACTCTCCTGGCCATTGTAACTGCATATGGGACCGCCTCTGCCTTCAGCTTGATTTTCACAGGAGTGGTATTTAAAAGACCTACCGACTCACTGGGCGAACTTGCAACATTGTCAATCCGCTGAACTAACCCAAAAGCTGCGGAAAATTCACGACTCGTGTTAACAGACTGTCCCAATATGACAAACACAGTAAAGCAGTACTTGTTTCCTTTATGATGTGTGCTTGTTTCAAATTTCAGTGTGCTTTCCTGGATAATCCAGTGCTGCGTTCACAAACATCAAATCAGGCTTTGTTTTTAGAGCTTTATAATTTGTTCTGATATGGCACTAACGTCTGCTCCTGTGTCTATCTTAAACTCCACATTAGTATCTTGAATCCTCAAGGTTACAGGCCAAGGATCATTCAAGTCTTTTACTGTGATTGCTCCAAGGAAACATGGCATAATGGCCTCTCTTACCACACTTTTGACACTCTGCTCTTCTTGTTGGGCAGATAACAGTCTTTGGATGTTGTTTATCACATGCATTTCCCGTCGATAGATTCGTTTTAGCGAGTATACTTCAGGCTATTTGGTCTCTGTGTCCCTATCCTCTCCATCCTCTCCTTCTTGAATGCTCCTTTTGGTCGAAATGGCGAGCTGTACTTCCTTCGTACTACTTCATTCAATGCTGAAGTGCCACTTTGTTCAGAAACATGACCTTTTATCTGTTCCGTGTGTCTACACGCTCTCTCCAATGATAAGTCAGACATCACTTGTAATCTCTGGGACAAGTCTTTATCAAGAACTTAAATCATAAAGTCTGTCTCTTATATTTGCACTCTTATCTTCTCCAAATGCACACGTTACAGCCAGTTCATGCAAGCTGTGAATTAATTCTTCCACGCTTTCTCCTTGCTTTTGAACTCGCTGATGATATCTTGGCCATTCATGTATCGCATTGACTTTAGGCACGAAGTAATTATCCAACTTTTCCAAAACTTTGTTGTACCTTCTCGTCGCCGTCCACCGTGTACATGAATGAACGATGTGTTCCGCCTCCTTCTCGAGAGAATATAAAAGGGTACAAACTTCAAATTCACCCGAATAGCTTTGTGGCTATGCGAAATCTGTGGAATTGCTGGTTCCATTCAGGCCAGAGCTCGGGATGACTGAAGTCAAAACATTCGGGTGGAGAAAACTATGCCATTTCGTCATGTTGACTTCTGACACCATGTAATGTTAGGACGGCATATATAGGTGGGGCGTTACAAGTGTAGCTCTGTTTCTGTTCCTTTATTAACAACTGTCCAACAGTCTTAAACAATGTGAATGCCCTCACAGCATCATCTCTACATCTGCTGACTCTCATTTCCGTATTCACAATATTAGCTGCGCATTTCACAAACAGATTTATGTCACTCTCTATATTACCAAATATAACCTAAACATATTTCTATGCTATCATTACAAGTGCTGTCACAAAGACTTGTGATATATCTCAGGACAATTATATCAATGTTATATCATTCCATAAAAAGATTACTTTCAGCATCTTTAATTTAGTAGAAGATCTGTTAAGACACAATATTCCTGCATATTCATGAAACGAATCAAGTCATTGCATAGGACTAATGCACTTTTAAATTGTCCACATGTTGGCACAATTATTTCAGAGTGAATTTTCTCTGGATTCCTCAACAGGTTCAACCATGTTTTCTCCTGTTGCTTGTTGACAGAAATCAAGGCATCTTTGTTTATCGCTATTGCCTTCTTATGACTACAACTATACTGACACAATGGTATTTATGGGCTATTGTGCAAGTCATCAGACCCGACACATTTGGTTAGGGCCATGATTATTCAAATCGTCTTCACTTCCACTTGGGGTATTATAGGGATAATTTGGTTTGGGGAAGCCCACCCCAGCACCCCACTAGATCCGGCCCTGACACCTTATTTACTAATTCCGTTTCATTCTGATAACATCAAAACACTTGACAATTGATGACAGCTGAAGCCTGTCACAGCAGAATTCAATCTGGCTGGCGAAACATAACCTGTGCTTACAAAGTCTGCAGCAGAGTAGATATTCAACTTAAATTCCCTGAAGTGATCATAGGCAAGTCAAAATCAGGCTTATCGCAAGATCCTGTGTCTTTTTGGCATCTTTCAAACAGATATAGGTCAGGAAACACCATGTTACCTCTAAGTCACCCAAATGAATAATTCATATGAGTTTAACTCAACTCCAGTAGTTTAATTATTCAGAAGGAGGTCAACACTTATGTTAGATTTGCTTTATTTTGGTCAGCCAGGGAGCTAAAGGGGACATCCTGCCATTTGTATTTAAATCATGAAACGATAATGCACAGGTATGACTTTAAAAGTGATTGTAGACTCTTATGTGCATAAACAAGGAAAATCACAAGATTCCTACTGTAATGCTGTTGATAATTTTGCTTTGTTTTCTATCATGGAGTATTCAGGGTCATTGGGTTGACCAGACATGAACAACTGCACGGTACAAATGGACTACAAAATAGTGAGATTTATTTTTTCAACAAATCATCATTGAAAGAACATTATTTACCTTCAGAAAATTTTGTCGGTCCATTTAAGGCTATACATTTTATTTTTCAGGCTGTACCAATCCAAATGAAAAAATAGAAAAACAGGTTGAAACTTTAATTTTTCACTTTTTCCACTTACAGTTACAAGAATGGATAATTGATCTTTGCTCTCATTTTCTTCCATTTAACTTTTTCTAAAATGTGACTAATGTTCTATTTTCCCATTTTTTTGTGTTTTCCAAATTGCACTATGGCCTGTACCATTTGCACAGGGTTGTGGGATAGGGAAAGGGCTGCTTATTACTGCATGGAGGATGGGGAGTTTAAAAGGCTAACAGTGGTCGCAACTTAATTATTATTATTATTATTACTATTATTATTATTAATATATTTTGTTTTATGTAGTAAGGCCTTTATATGGAACACTTGCAATTTACCAGGTCCATTTCTCCTTGTATGATATTCACTGGAAGAAAACTGCTGCATGGTGTCTGGCTAACTGAAGAACTCAGTGCCCAGCTTCTGCCAGCTAGCAAGAGTCCAAACCTCTATTATCCTCTGCGTAGAGCAACCAACATAAAGCCGAACCCTTTATGCTTGCACAACCCACTTAAAATGTAGAGACGTGCTTAGCTCCAAGTTGTCACTCAGTGGGTTGCACGAATGGGTTGTCCACTTGCTTACTTTTTCCCAAGTGCCAACCCCAAAGGTGGCACGTGTGCCTTCGGCAAGCCTTTTAAACAACTCCTCAATATACATGCAGTCTGTTCCATAACCCACACCTCCACGCTAATAGTACAGTCCACAGCGCAAATTGCAAGACAAACAAATGGAAACATTGAAAATTGATAAGTCAATTATTAAAAAAAAATATTTCTAAAGTCACAATTTAGAAATAGTAAAATTTAAGAAAAGTACAGAAAATGACAATTGTCCATTCTTGAAGTAACCAGAAAAATTAAAAAAGAAAGTTTCAAAACATTTTTCCAAAAAAATAATAATATTTAAGCAATATCACACGAACAAGAGTGCGATATGGCCCTATATCAGCACTGCTGTGATTCGGCCTCAGGCCGTAGGTAATTACAGCAGTGCTGATGTAGGGCCATACAGCACAATTGCGAGTGTGATATTGCTTATATACAACAGTTCATTGAACAAGTACATTAAAAAAAATGTAACTACTTTATTACGCGATGAATCAGAGCCTGCCGTTGCTGATTCAAACAAATGATGCATCCAAGCCTCCATTAGTAATTCAAAATGTTCACTTCAGAAATGGTATCACGGCTTGTGCTGTTTCTAACAAGTCATTGGATAAACAAGGATAGACGGATGGATGTGTGTGTTTGTCTGTGTGTGTGTGTGTGTGTGTGTGTGTGTGTGAGAGAGAGAGAGAGAGAGAAAGAGAGATGGAGCATGTGCGATCACTTGTTGCCACACCCAATCAGAGACGCGTACAGCTTTCTGAAGGTCATTTTTCAGTGTCAGTGGAATATAGACATCCAAGTGGGGTATTTCTCTCTATTTCAGGGTAGCCTGTGGGCAAATGTCATTCACTATAGAAACGGCGATATCCTCCGCCATTTTAAACAGCATGTATCCAATGTGGAAACTCACAGAGCTGCTCTATGTAAACAATGATTCACTTTGTCACCAACTGGCTCATATTACAAACAAAAATAATCTTTTTTCGCCACCTGCTGGCTAACATATGTAACTTCAAAAATAAAGACAGTTACTCCTAACACATGCACTACACTTACACTTTAGTTTAGAACAGCACGAACACAAGCGGAGTGATACACACACTGAAGCGTCTGAGTGCTGATGCTGTCAGACCATCAGTGCTCATGGAACATCTCTCGTCCAATCAGATTCAAGGACAGGAACTAACTGTGGTATATAAAGCATTAAATGGACCGTTGTCAACCTCAGGAGATCAAACTGGAAATTACCAGTTTTTTTTATTCCGTTTACAAATTTGCTAAATGTCTAAGTAGTCACACAAACTGTGTGATTTTTTTAGTTTTTTGTTATTTTTGATCATAAAGATTTGTGTGATTTGTGTAACTGTAAGAATTAAAAATAATTTTACATTTAAATAAAATAATAATAAAAAAGTGTGCATGCAACAAAAATAAATCAGCAATTTCATAATATGCTTCAATATGCCATATTGGTCTTTGTGCCTATGTAGTATATGTTCATAAAAAATAAAAACATAAAAATCCTTTAAATGTAGCCAATATTTCATCATATCATTCATTAATTTTAGTAAATTGTGTTCTGACTAAAATATCCACAACACAAATAATAAATGTTTGGTGATTAAAATTGGTTAATATTTAAAAAAAAAAAAAAAAAAAAAAAAAACACTAAATTGAATTAAATATCAATTCAAGAGTTTGTGACAAAATTATGATTAAAATTATTGGATACAGTCAAGATGGTCATTAAGTCAAAAAATCACCATTTTATCCTTAAATGATGTGGGGCAATGTGTTTAAAACTTTTCATGCTAAATTAATGTATAATTAATGTATATTAATTAGATATACATTTATAAATAAATTAAATTAATTAAAAAAATATATATATTAATTTGTGCCTCTAACGCCTTTAAAAAGTCATAGAGCACCGAAGTGTACCATATTCATGGAAAGTGCCGCATTTTACCTGTGTGACAAGGCAAATGCGCTGTGTCTGAGTCCATTTCTTACAAGGTGGGCTGTTATTCCGAGGAGAAAAAGAAAAAGAGAAAGGAAAAGTATTGAGCTGTTTTGATTGGGCAGGTATGGAAGATAGGACATAAAATACAGAGAAAATGAGAAGGAACGAGAAGAAAAGGATGACTTGTAGAATGATGAATGGTGTCTCTACATACAGAGGAAACACACACACATGCACACGGGCATACAGTTAAATGCATGGGCATTTGTCATGCGAATAAATCAACCTCTATAAAATGTTAAGCAGTGTGACTCATGATCATCTCTGTCCTCAGATGTGCCAAACATTGAAGTATACATGAGAACAGGTAAACAGAAGTGGAGAAAAAAAAAGTTCACTCTCTGTTTACCCATGTTATCATTGACATTAACATAACTGTGTGAAACAGGATATGTTTGGAAAAGCACACTTCCGTACTATTAGTATTTCTTCAGTATGTACTGTACACAATTTATGTCTACTGTATTTGTATGTATACTGTTTAGAGTATACACATTTTCTATACGCATGGATTATTTCAAAGACCTGCACACTGCTTTCTATTTTTAGTGTGATGATCATATATTTCTCGACTAATTTTTTGGACCAGTCTTAAGACACAAAATAAACAGGCTTCATGGGCAGGTTCAAGGAACAAAAACGAAAACTGATGGTGGTAACGTTTAATAACGTCATTATTTTGATTCGTATTAAATTGTCCATACAGTTTTATTTTTTTAAGTAGATTGTAGGCCTTACTGTGATAATGTTACATTTTGTATATCTTATTACAGCTATAGAGCCAACAGCAATGTGGATTTCCTCCAGTTGTACCCCAATGTTGGTTATTAAAGAAGTATAAAGTTGATTCAGGACTTTATTAGCTCCAGAAGAATCTGGTCTATGTATCCGCTCTCTGTGGGTACACCAAGGTTTAAAAAAATTAAAATAATTCGGTCCACATAGGGGGACATTTAGTCCAAACGCACCCATCCAGTGTGCACAGGAGAGAGAATTATATTGATTTAGAAAATAAAGACTGAGAGATAATGCAATCAATATGTAATCCATAAAAGTAACTAATCATAGTTTGTAAATTTAAAAATGTAATGCATTTTAATTAAAAGTACTTGATTTTAAAAAATCTGATTACACAATCCTGATTACATGTAATCCATTACTGCCCAACACTGCTCCCTGATATAATGTCATAAGTTTAATTCACTTGACATGATGCTGTAAGCCAAGTGTCATGCTTTAAATAATAATGTGGCAAGTCTAAGTTTAGTAAAAAAAGTCACAAGAAAGAATTTCAGCTGGGTCTCTTGCTGGCCTGATCACAATCACTCCATATCGTATTGCTTCTAGTGACCAGCAGACAAGCCAGATTCCAAGTGTCCAGAGCCATGGCCAAAATGGTTGGAGGAGATTATTTTGCAAAGGACCCCCAGCTGACCTTGGTGGTGTTTTCCTGGCCGAACTGTAGTGAGTGGTTATCTATTGTGGCTAAACAAGCTTAACCTGCATGTCACGTGAGATTTTTATCAGGTTCAATTTGACTGAGTGAAAAAGAAAATGACCACAGCTTTACCAGAGGATAAATCAAATAATAAATATGATAAACAAAATCATTTTGCCAATTGCACAATATGGCAGCATTGTTACTACATTATATACAGTTTGTAGCGTGTTGTAGAAACAAACACTACTGTCACTGTTCTGTCTTACTTTGTGAAGTTCTGTGGAGCTGGTAAGGTGATAATTGTCCCTCTGCAGATAATTGCCCTCTATCGCTTTCTCCATCTGTCTTTTCTTTCTTTCGTATTATCTCCCTTTCTGTCTCGCCCAGTCTGAGGTGTCTTTTTCACGTCAGCTGCTGTTTGTTTTGGCCCATTCTTTAGTGTATTCTTCTTGATGTCACCAAAACATAATATCTACTTACTTCCCCCTCCCCCAAAATGTATCAGTTTAGCTGGTATGTAGTTTTACTTATTGTCAAAGCCTGGTTTGGTGCCAGCTCAGATGGTTCGGAAGATTTTTCCTGAGTCGTTAAACTTGCATGAGTTCACTCCATCTTTAACGAGTTCTCTGTCGGAATGTTCCGTGTATCTGTAGAGAGACCAGCAAATTGAGCTGGTCTGGATTCTTGCAAAGGTTAATTTTGGCACTATAATTTGGGGGAGACCAAAATCCTCACTTGCAAAAGAATGAGAATCAGTGTTGCCGGGCAGAACAGTAAAGTGTGATGCTTGGTGTCAGCAGTACATGGTGAGAAGTTCAAGGAGAATACAGATGAGCATCTTTCTGAATATTTAGAGTTGCATGTTGAGCTGTTTTGAAGCACACACTGTCAAGGCTCTGTATGAGGTTATAGGAAGGTTACTGGGTTCTCTGTCTGACATAGTCAGGTATATAACACCACATTTGAATGTATTCTCAGGGGAAATAAAGGTTAAATAGTCTCAAATAAAAATGTTCAAGGGTTCAGATAGAATCAAGTGAGTAGACTTCCATGAGCTGCTACAACCAAATTGCTTGCAGTCACTTACAGCAAATGTCTTCAACTCCTGGATTAAAGCACCAAATATCCCAACTAAATTAAACAACACATACATTCCAATCTAAGCATTAAGCTCTGGCAGAAAGTATCATTCTGCTGAGTAAAACAATAAAAATAAATTAAAATCAGATGTGTGTGCAGTTCAGTACATTCTGCAAATTGGAAAGAAATGCAGTGAGCATCCATCTCCACAATGTAGGCCATAAATTAAATCATATTTAGAGCCCAGTCAAGTTAGGCATCCTCAGAGCACAGACACAAACAGAAGGGTATAAGATAAAACAGGAAAAACAACTTAAGCCCAAAGTATAGTTCAGTTCTGATATGAACGCTTAGCGTATGCATACACTCGAAAACTCAGCCTTTCAAAGTGCACTTCATTTGACTGTCCACGCTCTACGACTGCTATGAGACATTGAACTATTTCTCTTCAGGAGTTTAGACCCATAAAGATGTCTTTATATTCCTTCAGACTCGAGTTATACAAATGCATGGACCTCCTGCACACCTCCTCACACATGTGCTCTTGACGTGCACATTCACTGTTGTTGTGTCCATCTTTGTCTCCTGCTGTTTAGTGCCGATTACATCTTCTTCAAGTGCTTCTTTGTGATAGCAATGGCCCAGTTGATGTCGGAGTGTTTTGGGGCAATGTGAATTGGCCTTAACAGATGTATACTTTGGGCTTTAGATAGTTTAATGCAGTTTAGTTTTAAACAAAGTTTGATGCATATACAGACATTACAGAAAGTCAAACAGCCTGCTAGTTAGTCAAACAGACTGTCAGATAGCCAAATAACTAATATATATATATATATATATATATATATATATATATATATATATATATATATATATATATATATAGTTATTTGGCTATCTGACAGTCTGTTTGACTATCGATATATATATATAGAGAGAGAGAGAGAGAGAGCTGCGAACCAGATTAAAGGCCTTGTGTGTGTTTGATTACATTCAAATTTTTGACTGTTGGAGTTTAAAGTAAAAGTTTTCTGTTGGTCTGTTTGGACATTCCACTGTGCGAAAACCGTAAGTCCGATTTGTTAGAAAAAAAAAATAGCACACAATTCTAGAACATTCTGAGGGTTTTTGCCAAGTCTGGTGGACTACACTGGTCACAACTGTATGTTTCACAATGTAGATTCAAAACAACTGACTCATAAAAATAATTCGTTCAGTTTTTAGAACAACAGTACGTTGCCTTCGTCAAGCCAACATAACAAAGTACATCCATCCATTCATTCATCTCTCCGTTACTCATCCATCTGTCTGTCAGTCTAGTAACCACCTAGCAATGCCCTAGCAATTGCAGAGAGATCATTTGGTGGTCTTTAAATTTGCTTAGTAGTTGTTTTTGTATTGAGCCGATACTGGAGGGGAAATAATCTTGCTTGGTATCAGTATCATAATTTAATGTTTCTGAGTATGAGAACATTGACATAATGATGAGGTTGCATCTGCCATGCTTGGCACTTTAGACCAGGTTTAAAAAATATCAGAGATGTGGGTGTTAAAAAGAACAAAAAGAAAGAAGACTACACATTGAACATAATACGTGTTCCATAGAAAATGTCAAAAGGAGGCACAAATTTAAAAAGTTTATGCAGAGGTTGCGTAAATGAAAATTTACATCAATAAAATGTGAATGGACAATTTTAAAATGTGTCCATCATTGTGTGTGCGTGAGGAAGAGAGAAAACGTTAATATTGTCTATATCAGGGAGCTGGGCAGCTCAGCAAGTAAAGATGCTGACTTCCACCCCTGGAGTCGTGAGTTTGAATCCAGGGTGTGCTGGGTGACTCCAGCCAGGTCTCCTAAGCAACCAAATTGGCCTGGTTGCTAGGGAGGGTAGAGTCACATTGGGTAACCTACTCGTGGTCGCTATAATGTGGTTTGCTCTCGGGGTGTGTGGTGAGCTGTGCGTGGATGCCTTGGAGAATAGTGTGAGAATAGCAAGAATAATGTCTCTGTGGTAACACACTCAACAAGCCACATGACAAGATGTGTGGATTGACGCTCAGACACAGAGGCAACTGGGATTCGTCCTCCGCCACCCAGAGTGAGGCGAGTCACTATGCCACCACAAGGGCTTAGATCACTGAAAAAGGGTAGAAAAAAATCAAAATAAATAATTGGCTATATCAATATATCAAAAGTACATACACAAATGGAATTGCACACACACACACACACACACACACACACACACACCTTCTCTGTCCTTATATCGGCCTTGTAATTGACAGCATAAAACAGAAGTCTATTAAAGTCAACATATCTTTCATGTATTCTGCAAAACGCACCTGTTTTTAAAGAATTAATGTTCTATAAAGAGTGAATTAAGTCTTCAACTGCTAATTGAGATGTATAAAGGATAATTATTCAATCATTATGAATGCAGCGTATACTGGTTTCAAAAGCACCAGATGGGACAGAAGGATTCAAAAGACCTAAATTAAATATGGCCATCACATCAGTTCTGCACATTAACTTGTAACAATAAAATATTAATGGTTTGTCCTAAAGAGCCGTCCATTAAATGATTATTTTCCATGTGCAATACTTCTCATGTGTTATGAAGAGGGCAGACGAGGGAGTAAGGATCCAAACGCAGCTTTTATTGGAATTTCCAAAGGTGAAGGCAAAACAAAAGCAGGAACAAATAAAACGTCCACGAGGGGAAAATAAAGAAATTAATACAAGAAAATAACACGGGGGTCTTGCAAGGAGGGCATAAGCAGGAACACGGGCCAAGGCAGGATTCTGGGACAGCATGAACAAAACAACTTCATAAAACATAGAACATTAAACAACAACCGACAAAGGACAAGGTGAACATCAGGGCTAAAATACAAAACATAAACCAAATGGACAAACAGAACTCAAAACAAGATAACAAGACAATAAACTAAAACCAATGATAAATTAGAACTGATAACAAGATAATCAAACAATAAACCAATGAAAACCAGACGTGTGGACAAGGAGGGAAAACAGGACATGACAAGACTTCAAAATAAGAGTGCATAAACAAAAGGCAATACGGAACATAAAAGGTGCCAAAACAAGGAACAATGTGGAACATAAAGTGCCAAAAACTTAAATAAAAAGGTAAACAAACCAAAGACGGTGAGGATTGTAACAGAGCCCCCCCTTTAAGGAGCGGATCCCAGACGCTCCTAACCAAAGGAGGGGCAAAACGACAACGGAAAACGAGGACGAACAGGTAGATCTAGGGAACACGAGGGGCACAGAGGGACAAGACTTGGACAGAGGGGACCGGGTCGGGAAGACTGGTAAGTTGCGGGGTCGAAACTGGGTCAGGGGGCAATCCATAGGGCAGGGACTGGGTCAGGAGGCCGGGGAGGTGGTCGTAGGGCAGGGATTGGGTCAGGTGGCCAGGGAGGCAGCCCTATGGCAGGGACTGGGTCTGGAGGCCGGGGAGGTGGCTGTAGGGCAGGGATCAGGTCAAGGGGTCTAGGAGATGGCCACAGGGCTAGGCCAGGGTCAGGAGGTCTAGGGGGTGGCCACAGGGCTAGGGCAGGGTCAGGAGGCTTAGGAGATGGCCTCAGGGCTAGGGAAGGGTCAGGAGGCTTAGGAGATGGCCTCAGGGCTAGGGCAGGGTCAGGAGGCTTAGGAGATGGCCTCAGGGCTAGGGCAGGGTCAGGAGGCTTAGGAGATGGCCTCAGGACCGGGACAGGGTCAGGAGGCCAAGGAGAGGGCCACGTGACAGGGACAGGGTCAGGAGGCCAAGGAGAGGGCCACAGGATAGGGTCTGAAGGCCAGGGAGGAGGCCACAGGACAGGGTCAGAAGGCCCGAGAGGAGTCGAGGAGGCCCCCAGAGACGGTGCCATGGTAGGGGGTGACCAAGGGGGCTTGGAAGGTCCTGGGGGCCGAGCTGGCACAGGCAGAACCGTGGAAGGTGGGACCCTGAAGCCCCTCTGGGGCAG
This sequence comes from Moxostoma hubbsi, assembly GCA_032164185.1. Classification (NCBI taxonomy): domain Eukaryota; kingdom Metazoa; phylum Chordata; class Actinopteri; order Cypriniformes; family Catostomidae; genus Moxostoma; species Moxostoma hubbsi. The sequence goes on along the minus strand of JAVLUX010000020.1, from coordinate 9,533,050 downwards.
ATCCGTAGGAGGCGGAGCCGTGAAAGGGTCAGGGGGCGGAGCAGGCGCAGGCAGAGTCGTGGGAGGCGGCGCAGGCAAAGCCGTGGAAGGCAGAACTGAGGAAGGGTTTGGAGGCTGAGCAGGTGCAGGCAGAGCCGAGGCATTCTTCAGAGGCGGAGCGCTGGGTGGCTCTGGAGGCGGAGCGCTGGGTAGCTCTGGAGGCGGAGCTGTGGAAAGCTCTGGAGGCGGAGCGCTGTGGAAATCTCTGGAGGCGGAGCGCTGTGGAAAGCTCTGGAGGCGGAGCGCTGTGGAAAGCTCTGGAGGCGGAGCGCTGGGTGGCGGAGCTGTGGAAAGCTCGGGAGGCGGAGCTGTGGAGCTGTGGAAAGCTCGGGAGGCGGAGCTGTGGGAAGCTCGGGAGGCGGAGCTCTGGGAAGCTCGGGAGGCGGAGCTCTGGGAAGCTCGGGAGGCGGAGCTCTGGGAAGCTCGGGAGGCGGAGCTCTGGGAAGCTCAAGGGGGGCTGGTTCTTGGACGGTCGAGGCTACAGGCGCTGGCTCTGGCTCTTGGACGGTCGAGGCTACAGGCGCTGGCTCTGGCTCTTGGACGGTCGAGGCTACAGGCGCTGGCTCTGGCTCTTGGACGGTCGAGGCTACAGGCGCTGGCTCTGGCTCTTGGACGGTCGAGGCTACAGGCGCTGGCTCTGGCTCTTGGACGGTCGAGGCTACAGGCGCTGGCTCTGGCTCTTGGACGGTCGAGGCTACAGGCGCTGGCTCTGGCTCTTGGACGGTCGAGGCTACAGGCGCTGGCTCTGGCTCTTGGACGGTCGAGGCTACAGGCGCTGGCTCTGGCTCTTGGACGGTCGAGGCTACAGGCGCTGGCTCTGGCTCTTGGACGGTCGAGGCTACAGGCGCTGGCTCAGAGGACGGGGCCGTGAAGGGCGGAGATTGGTGAGCGGAAGCCCCTCCTCTTCTCCTCCTCTTCCTGGCAGACGAGGCTGGCAACGCCGGCTCTGGGACGGACGAGGCTGGCAACGCCGGCTCTGGGACGGACGAGGCTGGCAACGCCGGCTCTGGGACGGACGAGGCTGGCAACGCCGGCTCTGGGACGGACGAGGCTGGCAACGCCGGCTCTGGGACGGACGAGGCTGGCAACGCCGGCTCTGGGACGGACGAGGCTGGCAACGCCGGCTCTGGGACGGACGAGGCTTCCAGCTCGTTAGCCGTGGCAGGCGTGGGCGTTGGCTCGTTGGCCGTGGCAGGCGTGGGCGTTGGCTCGTTGGCCGTGGCAGGCGTGGGCTCGTTGGCCGTGGCAGGCGGAGACCGGGAAGCAGAAGCCTTTCCTCTTCTCCTCCTTCTTCTGGCGGACGGGGTTGTCAACACTGGCCCTGGGACAGACGAGACTGGGGGTGTGTTGGCCGTGGTAGGCGTGGGACACCCAGGGGCCCTGCCCGGAATTGAGAGAGGCGGCTCACCTGCAGCGTAGGTCTCCACGATCAGGTTCACATATTCCTGCAAGGTGCAATCCTCAATCTCCGGCAATTCTCTCCTTGGGCGAATGGGTACGTTGTACCTGTATATGCTCTTTAGAGCCTGGTCGTCCCAACCGGAGCAGCTGGCCACGTTGGAGAAGAAATAGGAGAACTCGCGTATGGTCAGGTTTGCCCTAGCAAGCTCTACGAAAAAAGCTGCTGGATCCATTAGTGGTCGGTCGTTCTGTTATGAAGAGGGCAGACGAGGGAGTAAGGATCCAAACGCAGCTTTTATTGGAATTTCCAAAGGTGAAGGCAAAACAAAAGCAGGAACAAATAAAACGTCCACGAGGGGAAAATAAAGAAATGAATACAAGAAAATAACACGGGGGTCTTGCAAGGAGGGCATAAGCAGGAACACGGGCCAAGGCAGGATTCTGGGACAGCATGAACAAAACAACTTCATAAAACATAGAACATTAAACAACGACCGACAAAGGACAAGGTGAACATCAGGGCTAAAATACAAAACAAGGGAAAACATAAACCAATGGACAAACAGAACTCAAAACAAGATAACAAGACAATAAACTAAAACCAATGATAAATTAGAACTGATAACAAGATAATCAAACAATAAACCAATGAAAACCAGACGTGTGGACAAGGAGGGAAAACAGGACATGACAAGACTTCAAAATAAGAGTGCATAAACAAAAGGCAATACGGAACATAAAAGGTGCCAAAACAAGGAACAATGTGGAACATAAAAAGTGCCAAAAACTTAAATAAAAAGGTAAACAAACCAAAGACGGTGAGGATTGTAACGTCATGCACATTACTTACATTTGTGTAATGTACAATGGATCGTATCTAACCTAGAAATTACATTATGTAGAATACCCCTATATTATTTATTATTTAGGACACATATTACGTCCCACACACCCTAACCTAATTGAGCACTCTTTATTTCTAAATGAAGTTTGAGTAGATTCCTACTAGCATGGAGATGAGTAGCCTTTTTCAATGTATTCTCTATGGGAACAGTAGGGAGGGGTGGGCTAGCATCGGCAATTAAGAGATTGAAAGTGGTCCAAAGCAATCAGTCATAGAGTCAAAGATTTAAGAAATGCTGAACTTTATGCAAATGATTGGTGAAGAACATCAGGCATCAGCCATGTGCTACTGGGTGAACGCAAGCCAAAGTTGTGACATCTGTCTGTAAGCATTACAATTTTTTATAGTGCTGCCATTTCTTGAGGGTTCAGTGCACAATCACATTGTTATAAATTACTATATTTAATTCAGATTATAAATGGAGTGACATACTTTCATTGTGGCTATGTTAACAAAAGTGTATAAACTGAAAATGTCCTAGTGCTTGTGTCATTATCACCAATGTCAGAACAAAAAATGTAAACTGTCAAAAAAAGAAGAAAAAAAAGAAAAAGAGATTTAAAATATCATATTTTCTGCCAAAACAATTGCTAACTCACTGTTCCACTTAAGTTTATTCACAACAACTACTGAGATTTTGACAAAAGAGACCAGTAAAAGAGACCAGGAAAACTCAAACAATTTTGTCATGCCAAAGAGGATGCTTACAGAAGTGGGGATAAACTATTGTACAACCAGGCCAGGAACACACTATGTAAGGAAAACAGAATGGCTAAAAGAAGCTGCTCTGGAAAGCTGAAAAACTGTTTTCAGCCAATGATCCTGCATCTGTGTGGAAAGGCCTGAAAAGCATCAACAAGAGCAAGACACCTCCCCCTCGCTCTGTAGAGAGTCAACTAATGGCCGATGAACTGAATGTGTTTTACTGCAGGTTTGAAAAGCCCAGTCTCACACCCCTCCCCCACTCTTATTTTCACTTCACACAAACACACCAACACCTCCTGGAGCCCCATACTCCCCCCTCCTGCTACTCAATCTGCACTTATGATATGCAAGGAGAATGTGTGCTGGTCATTCGGAAACAAAAGACTAGGAATGCTTCAGGCCCAGAAGTGTTTCACCTGCCTGTCTAAAATTCTGCACTGACCAACTGGCCCCCATCTTCACACAGATCTTCAACAGATCACTGGAGCAGTGTGAAGTTTCCTACTGCTTCAAATGCTTCACCATCATTACAGTCCCCTTCCTTACTGAGCAAAAAGGCCTGTGGATGATGCTGTCAAACCACCTCGACAGACCTGGGACTTATGCAAGGATCCTATTTGTGAACATCAGTTCAGCCTTCAATACCATCATGTCTGATATTCTCTTAACCAAACTTACCCAGCTCTATGTGCCTACCCCAATCTGTTGATGGATCATCAGCTTTCTGACAGATAGGCAGCAGCTAGTGAGACTGGGTAAACTCTGGAGCTTGGAGGTGTTGGACCACACTAACTTGTATTTTATGGATATATTCACAGCATATCTTTATCAAAATATCTTTGCATGTGTTCCTCAGAAAAACAAAACATAAGGGTTAGAAAATTATGAGAAAATTATAATTTTTAGTGGTAAACTATTCCTTAAAGTCTGTATTTTATTGTTTTTATTATTTAATTTTTATGTCCAAAGTTAAGCCTTAAACATATACCTTGGGTCTTTAGTGACCCAGGACCGCATTCCACCCCCTGTACCCCACAGAGTTGTGCCAACTTTAGTATTCCTCAATCTCTCTCTCTCTCTTATACACTGATGAACCAAAACATTATTACCACCTGACTATTATGCTGTTGCGTGCCACCAAAACAGCGGTGTCCTGCCAAGGCATGGACTCTACAAGACCCCTGAAGGTGTCCTGTGGTATCTGGCACCAATACTTTGGCAGCAGATCCTTAAAGTCCTGTAATTTGCAAGGTGGAGCCGTCGTGGATCGGACTTGTTGGTCCAGCACATCTAGAGCACAGAAATTACATCATGTCAATTCTGTACTCTAGTAGTAAATTAACGATAAACACATTGGTTTTAAGATATGAGTGGGGATGACACTGCAAAAAAGTCACACCCACAAAGCATGAATGGAATTTGGAGTGATGGAGTTTAATGCAGTTCACAAATAGTCAAAACAGAAAATAGACTAGAGCATACATTTGAGCCATCAAGGAAATTAAGCAAAATTGGTTTCCTGTGTTGAACTTAGTCCTCAGATGCTGACCGAGAGTGAAAGATGCCTTGCCGAAGCAATGGCACAAAACACAACGCTATAGATCTTTTGTTATAATGTGAAGTGTAAAAATATTTTCGGTTCATTTGGCAATACGACACGTGGGCTCACCAGCCAGACATGGAAGGGGCATGGTGGTAGGTCCTGCCTCGAAGCAGAGCAAACACGGCAGCCCCGGGGCATAGAGGGGTCTGCCCAAGGGAGAAGTGGGTCTGCGACAGAGAGACCATATCACAGAAAAAACATCACAAGGGGTTACCTGAGAAATTAGTACCTGCGGAGTACCTATTCCAGTACAGCGCATATTAGTACATGCAGTGGGTCTGGCTGCAAACTCCTCCAACGACTTTGCGAGCCACAGGGCTAGGGAGGAAGGACATCCAGTGTCCATGACTTGGTGATCTCGACTGGGGTACAAGCACATGCTTTCACCTCAGGGGAGGGGATGGGCACTATATGCAAGCTATACGCATGGCCAGTTGTTCCATATTCCGTTTCGTTGCCAAACTCTACCTGTTTATACCTGACAAAAGATGGGAAATCTCGCTAAGGTATTTGGTGTAGCCCAGCCTGCTGCTTTGCAGATGTCTGCTAGAGAGGTGCCATGGGCTAGTGCCCACAAGGATGCCACACTCCTAGTAGAGTGTGCTCGTATTCCCAAAGGGGTGGGCACAGCCTGGGCCTGGTATGCCAGAGCGATGGCATCCATGATCCAGTGGGCATGCCTCTTTTTGGAGACAGTGTTCCCTTTCCGCTGTCCGCCGAAGCAGACAAAGAGCTGCTCAGAGTGTCTAAAGCTCTGAGTGTGATCCAAGTATGTGTGCAAAGTACGCACCGGACACATCAATTACAGGGTTGGGTCTACCTGCTCCCGGGGCAGTGCTTGCAGGCTCACCACCTGATCCCTGAAGGTGGTCATGGGAACCTTGGGCACATAACCCGGCCGGGGTCACAGGATCATGCTGTGAATCTGCTGGACCAAACTCCAGGCAAGTGTCGCTGACAAAAAACACTTGCAGGTCCCCAACCCTCTTGATGGGGGTGAGCGCAATAAGGAGGGCCATCTTCAATGAGAGGGCTTTCAGCTCGACTGACTCTAGCTGCTCAAAAAGGGCTCCCCGAAGGCCCAGGAGGACCACGGAGAGATCCCATGAGGGGAAGACGCATGTCCTGGGAGGATTCAGCCTCCGGGTGCCTCTGAGGAACCTGATGATCAGGTCATGCTTCCCTAGGGACTTACCGTCTACTGTGTCATGGTGGGCCGTTATATCAGCTACATATACCTTCAAGATGGAGAGGGACATCCACCCTCCAGCCTCTTCTGCAGGAAGGAAAGCGTACTGCACATCTCTGGGGGTCTTCGGCTCGGGAAGAACCAAAAAAAACTGCCTCTGGCCTGAGTGATCCTGCCTACCAATGCTGGTGGTATGCCACTTGGGTCTTCCACGTCCCATCCAAGGGCCAGATGTGGAGGTTCCAGAGGTCTGGGCCTGGGTGCCAGATGGTGCCCCATCCCTGAGTAAGAAGGTCGTTCCTCAGGGTAATCTGCCAGGGAGATGCTGTCACAAGGAGCGTGAGGTCTGAGAACCAACTCTGGGTGGGGAAATGTGGGGCCACGAGGATGACTTGTTCCTCGTCCTCCCTGACCTTGCATAGGGTCTGAACAAGTAGGCTCACTGGGGGGAATGCATATTTGCATAGCCCCCAGGGCCTGCTGTGTACCAGTACATCTGTCCCGAGGAAGGCTCCCATCAGGGAATACCAGAGCGGGCAGTGGGTGGTGTGTGGGAGCAAACAGATCTACCTGCGCTTTGCCGAATCGACTCCAAATCAGGTGGACCACGTGGGGGTGGAATATCCACTCTCTACTCAGCATTGCCTGCCGCAACAGTGTGTCTGCTGTAGCGTTGAGGCTGCCTGGGATATGAGTGACCCACAGCGACCGCAGCCGCCGCTGACTCCAATGAGGAGACGGCTGGTGAGTCATGACATGCGAGGTGAGTGTATGCTGCCTTGGTGATTTATGTACGCTACTGGCGCTGTGTTGTCCGACTGGACCAACACATGCTTGCCCGTGATCAACGGCAATTCCCTCCGCAGGGCTAGCATTACATCTAGAAACTCTAGGCAGTTGGTGTGCCAACCAGTCACAGTCCTGTTCAGGAACCAGCGGCTGCATGCCCATTGCACACGGTGCCCCAGCATACTTGGAGGCATCTGTGGTGACCACAACGTGTCTGGACACCTGCTGTAGGGGAACTCTTGCCTGCAAAAACATGAGCTCTGTCCACAGGCTGAATAAGTGGTGGCAGAGTGGCGTGATAGCTACGCGATGTGTGAAGCCAGTGCTGATGCGGTCTCATATGCATCAACCCGAGCGTCTTGACCACCGCCGAGGAAGCCATTTGCCCCAGGAGACTCTAGAAGTGTTTCAGTGGAACCGCTGTCCTCCGCCTGAATGACTTCAGGCAGTTCATTATCGACTGCGTGCTCGCTTGAGAGGCGCGGTATCAATGATGCCGAGTCTAACTCCATGCCGAGAAAAGAGATGCTCTGAACCGGGGAGAGCTTTCTCTTTTCCCAGTTGACCCAAAGCCCTAGAGGGGCTTGTAAACAGGTACCTGTGCACACACAGCAACTCTCGAGAGTGTGCTAGAATCAGCCAGTCATCGAGGTTGTTGAGTGTGCGGACACCCACTTCCTTTAACGGGGCAAGAGCTGCCTCTGTGACTTTCGTGAAGATGCGGGGGACAGGGAGAGGCCAAAGGGGAGGACCTTGTACATTGTGCTGTCGAAAAGCAAAGTGTAGGAAGGGTCTGTGTCGATGTAAAACAGAGACGTAAATGTATGCATATTCAGGTCTACTGCCGCGAACCAATCTTGATACCGGACGCACGTCAAAATGTGTTTATGCATTAGCATCTTGAACTGGAGTCTGTGTAAGGAACGGTTCAGAACTCGTAGGTCCAAGATTGGCCGCAACCCACCATCTTTCTTTGGTACGATGAAGTAAGGGCTGTAGAACCCTTCCCCTATCTCGGCTGGAGGGACAGGCTCTATTGTGCCCTTGCAAAGAAGGGTCGCGATCTCCTGCGTGCGAAGACTATGGCATGCAGTGTGGAGATGGCCTGTCCAGCATCACTGTAGGCTTTGGTTACCAGAGACGACATAGTCCTAAAGGCTCTGGAGTGGAGCTCCGGACGATCCCACCAGGTGGTGGCATTTTATGGGCACAGGTTTATTGTAACCGCCTTAGCCACCTGAAGGACCTCCGTGTACCCGTGGACCGCCCCGCTGTTGAGTGTAGCGAGAGCGGACGAACCCGGACGTCTGTTTCGGTAAGCAAAAGGCTCCATGACCTCGTCAGTTCGTCGTGCACCTCTGTGAGCAGCTCCCCAAACCCAGGAACCAATCATCAACCCGTGAGTGCTCATTGAAGGGTGGAGGGCTCCAGTCCAACCCGATACTTGCGGCAGCCCTGGCAAGCATGGCGGTCAGCTCTGCGTCAGCCTCAGACTGGGTGGGCAGACCCGAAAGTGTCAGCCCAGTCGAGTCCGCAGCATCCGACTTCGCCAGTGTGCTCTCCGATACAGTGATCGAAGACTCATTCTGCTCGCAGGCCCCGAAAGAGACGTCAAGCTGGCCATGAGGCGGGCTGGTCTCATTTCGGAACCGGACAGGAGCAAACGAGCGTGCTGGGGAATGGGAGGTCTGTGGGGAATTAATTAAATTAATGGGAAAAATACTTCCGGAACCCAGACAGCAAAAAAGTGGGCAGGCACCGTTGCACTCTATTGGTAATATCTATAATTAATTTAATTCTAGTTGAAATTACAAATTTACATATCAGCAATGTACTACTTACTAGTAAAAATTATGATTGTTGATATCAAATATTGTGTAACTAGTCCAAATGCTCATCCCTGGTATCAACAATTGCTAATGCTAAATGCTAACATCTATAATTATATAGTAACTGGTTAGACTTTTTATTTTTATTTTATATCTTTAATTACTCTTCAATTCTCAGGAAATCAATTTCCCTATATTAAAAATGATCAATTTCCATAATTCAGTTGTTGATATCAGGAATGGATAGGCCTATTTGTACTATTAACAATTTAGTGATCGATATAAAAAAAATTATAATTTTTACAATTAATATTATTTAGGTGATATGTGTGATATGTTTCAACTTCTAAGAAATTAATTATAGTTATCTGTGATCGAGAAATTATTTATAGATATCTACAATTGAGTTTTAAACAAAAGAGAATAACAGATCATTGTGAAATTCTATAGGTATATTTTTTATAGTTTTTTTTTTTTATAGTTTTTGACTTCTTGAAATTCCATTTTGGGTATTTCCGCAAATAATTATGTCATTTTTATATCAAGAATTAAAGTTTTTACTAGAGTAAACCTAAATACTAATCTAACAACAAATTGCTTTTTAACTACTGAAAACTGTATTTTAGATATCTAACTCATATCCTGCATATGATTAAATGTCAAAAGTGCTTACCATATTTCTACAGCCAGTGTTATAATTATTAACGAAGCTAAAAAACAAACAAACAACATAATTGGAAAAACTGAAACTAACTAAAACTGAACTAAATAACATTTTCATGACTGAAAAACAAACTAAAATGGAAAAATTAGGACAAATTAATTTTATCTTTAGATATATGGTATATTATAAAAGTTTAAACCTTTACAACCACTTTAAATAAACCACGATAGTTTATAAATTAGTAATAACACCAATTGTTAAATTTTTAAATTACATCAACTTTTCCCACCCTAACATATTGTTTGCAATTTAGTGCAACAAACGAAAGGAATAACAACAAGAAACATTATAATTAAAAAATAACCTTGGTTCCAGCCTGCTTGCTACTGTGTGTAATAGATCTGACTATCATAATTATGATTATGATACCCTGATCAAAAGTTGCATTCAGGACCAGGAATAAACCGCAGCAGTGCAGTGACAGCTTCTCTCATCACCTTCTTGTCCTACTCACAGATCTGTTTCTTACATCAATGTACCATGTCACATTTTATGCTGCCATCCAAAACTGTTTCAGTACTTTCTTTGACCACTGGCCATTGTCTCTTGTTAGCAGCCGGCAGTGTTTGGGCTAGTGTTACCTATTTAACTGGTCACTCCTGGGGCTGTTGTCAACATAGTACATACATACATACAAAAGTACTATGAATGCAGGTAATGGGTGACAGAGCCTGTCTGTGTGGGTCATTCTCTGTGCAGTGAGGGGAGGTGGGTGAAAAGGGAGGTAATGCTATGAAAACATGGTTTAGCAACACATTGCTAGCCAGAGCTAGCCAGTGGTGATCGGCTAGCAGTCATGGGGGCAACCTCATGCTATATATTAAAGTTTCTGTAATGTTTTTATTACCTAATTAACTTTAATTGTAAATTTCATCCTGAGTTTTAAAGACCTCGTGAAATAAAAATTTAAGTTTTGTGTCTTGTTAGCTTTGAAGCTAAGCTACGAGCTATAAATAGGCCTAAAATAATATAGTGCACTCATGAAGGTTGACAATTTTACATTCAAATCTTACAGTCTTTCTCTTAAAAGCAAATGCTTACAGTCTGATGACTCTTCTTATTGGTGTGTCCACATTTTTGTCCAATAAAATGCTATCTAGAATAAAAATGTCCCTCAACCAATACCACCAGCCTTTGACATAATCAAGAAATCATGGTTCACAGCTGTGATGAAAGCCTGTTGGCTATTTATTAAAAAAAGGATGCCCTTTGTTACGTCCCACATAAGGTCAACATAGGAACCAAACACTTGTCAAGTCACTTCATGGGGTCTCTTAAGAGGAAACTGGGTAGAATGGATAATTGTGAGGCCGAATATATGTGCAAGTTTGTGCCCAAGATGCGTGTCATAATTTTTCACTGAAGGCAGAGATGGATTGTGATAATGACTCAGCAACAATGAGAGAGGAAAAGGGAAACAGAGGCTATGATCTGTCTTTGATGAAGGAGAAAAAGAGGAGGCCTCATGTTACAGTGAAAGCCAAGCCTGTTATAGTCTGTAATGAGGGCATCTTGTATAACACACAGTAAGTGAACGAATCAGAGGGGTTTACAGAAAGGTGGGGGACCTCAAAGACCTGACCGCCAGATAACTTTCTGGCACACTTTCGTTACTTTCCTCTTATTAGACTGTTATTAGAGAACACAGTGTGTTACTGTAAACATGAATAATGTGTGTACAATTTTTTGACATTTAGCTAAAAAAAAAACCTAAATTTGTATCTATCAAAACATTTAATCTAAAGCTTACATCAAAATTTTACATTTAAATCGATTTAAAATAAATTATTTTAGCTAATATGCAAATTGATCTCCTTGAGTGACATCAACAGTATTCCTTAATCATAAATGCATGAAAAATGGCATCTGAAAATGTGTCATTTTTAATCCACATGCATTTTTAAATTTGGCACCATATGGTTCCAAAAGAACCCTTTAAATAAATGAGGCTCAGTAAATGATGACAGAACTTTTATTTTTGGTTGAACTTTGCCTTCAAAAAAGCTGCTGAATACTTTACTAATAATAGTAGTATATTCAGCTGTCAAATAGTTGAAAAATAACATGGACACAAACTGTATATATAGCATAGCACTCAACACAACTATTAGCATATTAAATAGCTTTATTTTGTCATATATTTACAGTTTCATAATTTTTGACCAGCTATGATCATTTCTTGGACTAAGCACATAATATTCAAGTTCTTTCCAATTTTAAAAAATTCAAAGTTCTTTTCCAATCTTTCCAAAATTTCCTTTTTTAATATTCTGAAGGCTTTGAATAATTACATTCTAATGAATAATTGAATTCTAATTATAGAATAAAACAGCTTAAATTCTGAGTTTAAATGCTCAGTCCATTCCCTGGTAAAATCACCACAATGTTTGTTTAGTCTGCAATGGACCACAGTTCTATTGAGGTAATAGGTGCATTAATACAATGTCAGATTTGCAAACAATTTACAAATTTTGTACCTGCTAAAAAAACAGAGACATTGCCCATTTGGAAAAACTGTCTTTGAAATACAGAGTTTATCTGTCTCCACTAAATACAAATATGACAACTTTAGGTAAATATAAAAATAGCAGCAGTTATTAACATAAATAACAAATATATGTTGTATATATCCAGTATGTTTATCCAAGGGAGCATCGTATCGAGTTACAAAGTTGATTACCACTCCTCAAATGTGCAAACTAACTTGTATAATACAATGAGACCTTGGCTCAATCATTGCTCCCTTAGTCGTTTCTTACAATGAAATAATCATGTTATGTAAATATGGTCTAAAAATTGTCCAGACAATGTTAAAAAAGTATCTGTGAACGTGAGAGAAAGACTAGTCTTTGTAGGTCTATGAATAGCTATATTTTACCACTCTAGACAACATTTTACATTGATAAAAGGAAATAATTAATTCTACTAAATATAAAACCTGTAATGCAGAATGCCTGAAAAATAACTGGTTCATTTCATTTCAGTAATAGGCACTATTATGCTCATATAAATGATTATCGTTCACATTATGGACTGCGGGTTAAAACTCTAAATAAATGTCTCCCCTTTCAATGGCTGAGCCTCCTTTAAGGTGCCTTAATGATCACAGTAATAATATAAACAATAATGATTGTAATTTCAAGTGTAAAATAATGAAATTAAGAAATATGCCTCTTAATCTGGAAATATTTGATCAAACCCACCCATAAAACAATCAACTGTGACATTGATGTAGGACATAAAAGTTAAAGGCATCTGTTTTGTAGGTACTCAAAATTTGCTGGAGGAAATATCAAGCACTCGAAAAAAGAACTACAGTGCAGTTATCAAAGTTAGACATTTAATTTCAGACTGATTATAGTCTCTCTGTAATTTTTATTAGAGATAGTGAAGACCGGATGTGGTAGGTTTATGAGATTATGAGATGGTTTAGGTTTTTATTATTATTTAATAATAGGATTACGCAACACAGATGGTAAATCTACCAAAAATAAGATTGATGATACTAATCTCATTCATATAATTCAAGACAGGATATATTTTTATATAATATGTCATCCTATGTTCCCAAGAATTTCAAAAATACAGCAAATACTAAAAGCACTAAAAATAAAAGGCTTAATCTCATAACGTGTCAAGAAAAACCTTGCATTATGATATTATTCATTAATCATGACAGTTAAGTACAACCCTCACCTTCTCTCAATACCATAATACAAAATAAATAAAACTAATTTGAATTGCCTTAAATGTAAAAAAAAATATGAATAAATAAAATAAATAAATATTGAGAAAACAAAAATCTGTATATACACTACCGTTCAAAAGATCAACAAAGCCATCATATCAAAAGATTTTTAAGATCATGAGAAACATTAGTGACCCCAAACTTTTGAATGGTAGTGTGTATATATACACACACTGTATATACTGTCTATATATATATGTATTTATACATTATACATGGTAATATTAGTACTACCTTTGTAAAGTGTTTTACTTTAATTTAATAAATAAAATGATAAGCTACAGTTATTAGAATGTAATGAGATTTACCTTTTCGAAAGAAAACAATTATGGGGAAAATGTTAATAGTCAATTTTTAATGGTTCTAGAAATGGTTTTGATTTTGGAATAAAATATGACCTCAACAAGTTTCTGTGACATTCACCATGTTAGTTTTGATATGTTTTCATGTTTTAACACTTTGATTTGTCTGTCTGCCAGTTTCCATTTGCTCTGTTCAGAGAGGAACTACTTCCATGTTTTGTAGCATTCTCTGACTTCGCAGTTTGTTCTGCAGCTTCAGCTATGGGTTGCTTTTCCTCCTGCTCTGTCTCTCTGTGGTAGAAGTAGTTGAAATTTGAGACTATTACAGGCACTGGCAGGGCAATGGTCAACACCCCAGCAATAGCACATAGAGTGCCCACAATCTTACCACCTAGTGTTATGGGACACATGTCTCCGTAACCCACTGTGGTCATGGTAACAACAGCCCACCAGAATCCATCAGGAATGCTAACAAATTGAGTGTTGGGATCGTCAACCTCAGCGAAATAGATGGCGCTTGAGAACAAAATAACCCCAATGAAGAGAAAGAAGATGAGCAGCCCAAGTTCCCTCATGCTGGCCTTTAGTGTCTGGCCCAGGATCTGCAACCCTTTGGAGTGCCTGGAGAGCTTGAAGATCCTGAAGACTCGCACCAGTCTGATGATTCGTAGGATGGCCAGGGACATATTCTGCCCTGTATTGGACTTATTAGTAGAGGTCACTATTTCAGTTATCAAGGTTACAAAATAGGGAATAATGGACACAATGTCAATCATGTTCATGATGTTGTTGAAGAATTCCCGTTTGCTGGGGCAGACCAAGAAACGCACACTTAGCTCAAAAAAGAACCAGATGATACAAGCAGTCTCAATGATGAAGAATGGGTCAGAGAAGGTGCTGGAAATAGTTTTGGGAGTGGTGCTTGGTGGAGAACCTGAGGGAAAGCCCATGCCCTGGGTCTTGTTCAAGGAAAGAGCCATGGTTGGAAAAATCTCGAGGTCCTCGCGGAATTCCGGGAGAGTCTCAATGCAGAATATGATGATGGAGATGACAATAACAAAGACGGAAATGAGAGCCACTCCTCGGGCTGCATTTGAGCTCTCAGGATATTCAAAAAGCAACCAGAACTGTCTGTAGAACTCATTGGAAGGCAAAGGGATCTCAACGTCTTTGATGAAGCCTTCCTCCTCGCGGAACTGTTCCATGGCTTCCTGTCCTAGCTCATAGAATGTGATCTCATCTGCGAAGACATCTAAGGGTACGTTTGCGGGCCGACGGATCTTGCCTCCTGACTGATAATAATATAAGATCCCATCAAAGCTTGGACGATTGCGATCAAAGAAATACTCATTTCTCATTGGGTCAAAATAGTCCATTCTTTTCATAGGGTCTCCCAGAAGAGTATCAGGAAACTGGTTGAGAGTCTTCATGCGTGTTTCGAACCGAAGACCGGCAATGTTAATGATGACCTTCTGTTCCCCATCATCAAGACATAGTTTGTCAACAAACAAATCCTCGTAGCATTCTTTGGCAAGTTTACTAAAGATAGTCTCACTTTGTGTCCCATCACTGTTCACAAGTAATTTCCAGTTGGAAATTAGACTAGCACAACTAGCACGCCCTCTCCTGGTGTGAGGAGACAAGACAGGTGATTGCAGTACCTCCATATTCTGTGGGATCTTCTCTTTATGTGACAACACTTTTGTATTATAAGTGTTGCCAGGCCCAAAGTCTGGCATGTCTATCATCAAAGCTGTCATCCCATTGGGATAATCTGGATCATTGAAGTTGTTTATGCTGTTGTCATTGTTCTCCATAACTTCAAAGTCAACAAGCACCACCTCTGTTTTTCCAGCTTGGACATTCATATGGCCCCAATAATATCACACCACCACCAAATTCAAGTCTTCAACCGAACAAAAACACAGATACAACAGTTCAAGTTGATTTTGAGGTAGAAGTCAGCACAATGAAGGAGAGTCCATATAATGGGACCTGAAAAAGAAAGAAGATGAGTTAGAGCATGCTGGCCTTCTAAGAGGGCGTTTAGTTAAACTAGTAAATGACGTCTCGGGATGTAAATTGTTTCTTAGTTACTTGTCTTGGTGGAAAGCTGTGGGGAGCATCTGGTGAAGGTGAGGAGACATATTTTGGGAGGTGTCAGCATCACAGCACTTCCAAAAATGTCAGTCACTGCAGGGTTATTTTTGTTTTTGCTGTGAATCGTCTTTGCAAAGCAAATGAGGTAGTGATGGAAAATTTTCACAAGTCTGTGACAGTACTTGAAGAAAACATAAAAAATAATTGAATGTCCTCTTATGGACTGACATTTATTGCTCTTGTTTATGATTATTTTCAATATTACATATTGCAGGTGAATTTTTTGACAAGAAGATGTCTGGCTATTATTTCATTCTACAATCAAATAATACAAAAAAAAAAATATATATATATTTTGCTTAAAGAAAACAAGGCCTATTTTTAGGAGTTTGTATATATATATATAAAATTTTAATTGAAAAGTATTAATCTTGGGTGGTATTTGTTGTACTGCTTTTAATCCATCTTGCTTTAAATTAAAATACCACAAAATATTTGTATTGCTGTCATTTGTTTTACTGTAATACAGTAAAAAAAAAAAACTATTAATTAAAATATTGAGAATCTAATTATAATCACCATTTAGAATAATAGGGATTGAAAAAAAAACTTGAAAGTACAATGATCAGATACATTACAGTAGAGATTTTGTGAAGGAAATGTGCTAAATTGTAAAGAAAACAATAAATACATTTTCGTGATATTCACTGATTTATATTTCAAACTACAATAAATGGAAAGTAATAATAAATTATATTTTGCTTAAAGAAAACTAAGCCTATTTTTAGGACCATTAGGGGTTTTGCATGGATTATTAGTTTGTTTATGCATTGAGACATTCTTTTCATATAATATATAGTTTATAATTTATAGCAATTGAAAATGTAAATTGTCTTAATACATCATGGTAGTATTTGTTGTACTGCATTTAATCTATGCTGATTTAAATAAATACAAAAAATAATTATATTAATGAAAATGTAATGAGAATCACCACTGAGAAATTAAAAACAAAACAAAAGGAAAATGTTCAGGGACTTGTTTCCCAATAACGATTGATCCTAGAGGTTAAGAGCATTTTCTACGAGCAATTTAACTAACGTTCATAATTTTTTATGTGCTTTCCCAAACCTGAATTTAACACAACATCTGAGGACGCGCTTTAAGTGCTACTAAAGAGAGTCACTTTTAGTATTTGTGAAGTGCTGAAATGTGACCATGTTGTGTCGCTCATTATTGTAACTGCAATTTATTTGTGCGTAACTTTAGATATACTTATTATTTACCTCACTAGAAAAATGTAACAATTTATTTCTATATAGGCTAATTTAAAGTGTTTTTGTGATAAATTTGTGCAGAGCGATCTGTATGTCAATAGGTTCCAAGCGAGCCGAACCGATACTAAATGTGATGTCAAAATCCTCTAGATCACTGATTGGTCAGGGAGAATCGTCACTAGCAGCGTCACTGGATTTCCGACACGCAACATCGGCCCGCTAGTTTTAAAGTTAACAACAGCGATAACAGTATCATTTGTTCATGCAACTTTCAAATTGTAAAAAAAGAAATGGCTGTACGCAAACCCACGTCGTGGTCAGTAAACGAGGTGCAGACGGTCCACTCGTTAGCGATGAGCGAAATGAAAAAGTCTCTCAGGAAGTGTCTCAGATATTGGCCACACACGGCTACCACCGGACTTACCAACAGTGTAGGGAAAAGTAAAAAAATAAATAAAAGTGACGACAGAAACATCAAGGAAAAGTGGAAGTGGTTTGACCAAATGGATACTATCTAAACTGGCGAGCAATGGGAGGGAGAGTGCCCTGGACTGGTGATGATCCACGATGGAGGATGGTATGTTTTGTTATATTAACTCTATAGTCTGCTGGAAAGCTTCACTTTATTTAGTTGACCAGCTACTGGAAGCTTCTAAAACAACCAGGCCAATTTAACTGTTAAACTTGTGTAAAATCACCATGCAACCACTGCTTTATGCAGCACAATGAGCTAGTAGCTAACATCT
This sequence comes from Moxostoma hubbsi, assembly GCA_032164185.1. Taxonomy (NCBI): domain Eukaryota; kingdom Metazoa; phylum Chordata; class Actinopteri; order Cypriniformes; family Catostomidae; genus Moxostoma; species Moxostoma hubbsi. The sequence continues at coordinate 9,515,694 of JAVLUX010000020.1, read as the reverse complement.
ACTAGTCAGCTAGTCAGTCAGTTTGTGTCATGTTTAAAATTATGTCACGGCAGTAGAGGTGGCGCAACTATGACGATCAGCCTATAATCCCACCTACGTTGAGGTGGCACTAAACTGCAATGGAAAGTCAAGCTCAGAAATGTAAAGTATGTAGAGTTGAGGTGAGTCGAACCATAACGTGCAGTGGAAAAGTTCCATTAGTACTCTATGATTACCCCAGAGCACTCATAGATCTATAAATATTTTCAAATAATGCTAAAATTACAAGGGCTTTGGTATTTGTGCTTTAAAACTAAGATGAATCGTAAGATGGATTTAACGATCTACTTAGACTTACAATGCTTTTAGGAAACGAGGCCCAGATGCGTTACAGTAATGCAGAATTTCGGGGGAAATATACTTAAATGTCATGAAAATAATGCATAAACATAATACTGTGTATACTTTATGCAAAATATAATTTAGATAGATGGATAGATAGATAATTGTATTGTCCTCAAAGAGGAAATTTGTTTCCAGTGTGGTATAAAATATAATTTTTTTATATATTTCTTCTGATTTTGATTGAAATGTGGCCTGGGCATTTTTTCGTGAGATGACAATTAACACTCAAATGTTGATTTTAACAGTATTTATGTACGAACAAACTACACTTCTTTGAATTCCTGTGGATGTGTTTCATGTTGTTATGTGACACAGACTGTTCCTGTATCTATGCTGGTACACCACTGACTCAACAGTATGCCGGACATCACCTCAGGTAAAGAGCAACCCCTGTCAAACACTTGACACCGATGTCCTGGCCTGTGAGGCAGTGTGGGAGAATAAGAGAGCAGCTGAAAGAGAAGGAGGGAGATAGTAGCAGAGGGTAGGAAGCAAAAAGAGAAAGAGAAACTGTTGGCCCAGTAAAGGCCAAGACTGTAAGAAAAACAATCACCCCTCATCTAATTCACTTAAGGTCCTGGTATACTTCATATGAAATTGAAGGAGTGTTATGTAATTTCGAACTTAATCTGGCCAAAAAGGTGTTTTGAGTTTTTTTTTTTTGGTGGTTCATATCTCGCCTACATGAACTTTCAGGAAAACTACCAGCTGCTAATCACCTTGTTACTGCTATTGGTCCACGTCATCGGTATCTGTGACCTGCAGCTCACCCTACTTTGATGTTGTTCAGTCAGTTAAGATCAGTCAACATAAGAGCTGTCAAAATTAACGTGCTAATGCATACGTTTACTTAAATAAGTTTAACACTCTAACAGTTAAAAGGATGCGCAATGAGAAGGTGGGAATCGACTGAACAGTCAACATAAAGTTTAATGATATAAATGAACTTAAAACAACATTAAACATAGGAACACACAGACACACATGCAGTGCGGCCACGTGCATCTCTCTCTTGAACTGGCGTCTCTGGCCCCCCTTTATCTCGCTCTCCCACTGATCATCTTATTCAGCGCTGGCCGTACACCCTCATGGCCCAGCCACATCCTCCTCCTCATCACAAAGGCATTCATTTTCTTAATCATGATTAATGTATTTACTGTTAATAAAGCATATATATTAAAGGAATAGTTCACCCAAAAATGAAAATTTTCTCATTATTGATTTACTATGATGCCATCCCAGATGTATATGACTTTCTTCAACAGAACACAAATAATAATACTAATAAAACGAATTACTTACATTTACTGTATACAGCGCTTTTCTAGGCACTCAAACCGATTTACATAGTATTGGGGGATTCTCCTCAACCACCACCAGTGGAATATTTTTAGAAAAAGATAGAGCTCTGGCAGGTCCTTATAATGCAAGTACAGGGGTGCCAGCACTTTGATGTTCCAAAAGTCATATTTAGGTAACATAAAAGTAATCGACATGACTCCAGTCGATCAATGAATGTCTTCTGAAGAAAATTGATGTTTGTTTAAAAAATACATCTATAATTAAAATGTAATTAACTTTTAAAAAGTGCTTCCTGCCAGCAGCTGACGTGAAGCGTGACATAAGCGCGTCGGCAAGTTCACACGAGAATTTGGAAGTGGCACTTATTTACAACTGAAGAACAAACTACACGTGAGAGTTCGGCCATTTAAAAACTTTTTAATTTCCGACTTGTTTCTTACATAAACCTATCAATTCACTTCAGAAGACATGGTTCGACTGGAGTCGTATTATTTTTGTGCTGCCAAATGTGACTTTTGGACCATCAAATTGCTGGCACCCTTGTACTTCCATTTTAAGGAACTGACAGAGCTCTATCTTCTTCTAAAAATCTTCATTTGTGTACTGCTGAAGAAAGACAGTCATACACATATGGGATGGCATCAGGTGAATAATTGGAGAATTGTAATTTTTGTGTGAACTATTCCTTTAACAGCATGAGCACTGGTTGGAAGGGCGGAAACTTTGTAATGTGTCCAGCCGGAGTCATTACACTGACGCACTTCAGCAATTCTGTGTCAATTATTAAGTGATGGAGAAAAGACCTCTTAATGCAATTGATTGTATAAAACAACCCTAAATGGAATTTGTGTAAGAAATCAAGTATTTTTGTAAGGCACACTTTAATTACCACGGAAGCACCGCAAGTCTTAACTAAAACACAGACTGAGACATTTTTGTCTGCAAGTGCTTTTCAAAGTGAGTTTAAAGCATCAATTGATGCTGGTGTTGACACACTGATGTGAATCATGAACATGGCTTGATGACTGCTGTAACAAAATGGATAGTCACAAAATTATTAATATTGTGGAGGATTTGAGTTTAAAAGATTTAATGCCCATGGCAGTGAATATGCAAACTTTGGGGAGACTACTTCTTTTAATTAGTCAAATTCCCATTTAGACTTAGCAAAATATATTTAATGTTACTTGAATTGGTGCTATTTTAGAGCATTTCTATCTTTATACTGTGGAAGGCTTTGTATGAAAAATTTTAATATAGCATTAACTTGTTGCATATTGTTATATATAAAATCTGTGATTATTTGCAATTAACTACGTAAAATTAAGTGATTAATCATGATTAAAAAATGTTATCGACTGACAGCACTAATTAAAATGAATGGTGATTGAGGCTCACGTTCTGCAAAAAAAAATATTTTCTGTTCTACAGAAGAAAAGATAGTCATACGTTTTAAGCGAATGATGGTGAGTTATGAAAAAATTATTTCTTAAAAATTAAAGTTTTTTTTTTTTCTATTGGGTATACATAAAAAAGATTTAGTTATGTGCACTGCTCTGTATGTTGTAAGAGAGATGTCTACATATGCAACTATATCAGGCTAAAAGGTGCAATTCTCACATAGCAGCGTAGAGGAGAGGCATGGGTAGATGTTTAATTAAAGACACCAATAATGAGTCACCCTGCTTAGCTGCCACAGACAAGAAAACAGAGATCATGTGCGTCATAGAGTGATTGAGGGAGGGAGAGAGAGAGAGGGAGGGAGGGAGGGAGAGAGAGAGGGAGGGAGGGAGAGAGAGAGAGAAATTAACAACACCTGGTGAAGAAACTGACAAAAACGTATTTTTAAAAACTACAAGCAAAGAGGATGCCAAAAAAAAAAAAAATTAAGATAAGTTGTTTAAATTATAACTTTATGTTTAAAAAAACATCTCAAGAATCTCACGGTAGGGCAAAATAATGTTCAACACTGATCAAATCAAGCTTAGTCAATCAGTATATCATTTGTAGTAAACTAATATAATCAGATGATCAGACTATTCTATTCTTTTTCATTCAATTCTATTCTATTATTGTACAGTATGTATTTGAGGTTGTTCAGATAGTTCAGCTGTTAAAGCGTATTTAAAAGTGTCAATTCTATGATACACAAGAGTACAATTCTATTCTATTCTGTAAATACAAGTAATGCTGTTCAGTTCTGTACAGCTATTAAAACATTTGCAAGAATGTAACTTATAATCAGAGTATCAGCATATTCTATTCTTTTAAGACACAACTAAGTTTGATCTGTTTTCCAAATCACACTTTATTAATCAGTAAAATCAGAGTATCACTGTATTATATTATATTTTATTTATTCTATTTAATTATATTAAATTTTATTATATTCTCTAAATACAAGCTTTTAAACATTAATCATAATATTGTTTATAAAGATAATATTCTATTCTATTATAAAATGTTTTGCCATTTTCTCTTTCTGATTTTAGGCATTTCCTTGGAACAACCACTACAGTTTTATCTGTCAATATAATTATGGACTGTTTGACAATTTGTTAATTTATCAGATATTACATTAAAACTCCCAGAAATGAATTGACGCAATACAGTATCAAACTAATTAAAGGCATACTAAAAGCAGCATTTTCATTTACACATGAAAAAAACAGAGCAGAAAAAAAAAATCAAATCAGAACTATCCTAATGAACATTTAGTTAACTTTCACAGTCAGCACACACACACACTTAGAGACAACAGGATGTCTGTACAGATGTTGCCTAATACTTATTTAACTACCACTCTGAACACACACGCACGCACACACAGACACAGGCCTACCTCTCCTGAGAGAGGGGTCTCCTGCCGAGCTGTTGTAACTGTCTGCTGCTTGTTCTACATTTGGTTTCAGAGTGGCTTAATCTATTAAAGCCAGCATTGAGTAACCTTATGCTGGCAGGAAACAAGAGCTAGGACACACACAGACACACACACACACACACACACACACAAACAACCTCTCTCACACATTCAAAGAAACATTTGTTTGGGTACACACCCAGATACACACACTGGACCTGCTCACACACACATAATGACATAAAAAACAATGTCTTACTGACAGTTTCTATTTATATTAATAATTACCTACAAAAAAAAGAATAAACAAAGAATAAAATTTAAATAAACCATTATGTGTAAACTGTTGTTTTTCTTAAATATTTTATGTATATTTTATTTATTGATATCTTTTAAAAATATAACTCTCACAGTTGTTGAGTCATTTCCACAACAACCAAAAATATTGCCACTAATAAAGTTTATCAAAGTTAAAGTGTGCTTATTTAATAAGGAGTCAAACATGTCAGTGAAGAGCATGTGATGTGTGAAGAAAACAATCAAGGTAAATATCACTTAAAAAGTATTATTTAATTATTGTTTATGATACATAAAATGCTAGGTAGGAAATTAGCAGACATCTTATATGAACAAGTGACAGAAAAGTATTTAAAAATACACAGAACCAAAAGCACCCAAAGTTGAAAAAACAAACAAAAAAACCCCACCCATATAAGTAGTGTAAACAATTAAATAATGTAGAAATTCTTTGTCATGTAAACTTTTATAGTGCATCAAACTTTAATGTAAAGAATTACGATGTGCTAGTGGCTCATATAATTAATTACAGAACCAGTCCCTCCTTTCCTGCTCAGCTTTAACAGTTAGTAATGTCTGAGTATTCTTGTAAAACAGCGGCTAAGGGCCATATGATACATTTTATGTTCATAATGGCCTGTTGGACACGTCTAACCTGTGATGAGCGCAGATCAACACACGTTTAGTGTCTTACCTCATCCAGCATCAATACCCACCAGACTGATCGGTTACATTCCACATCAATCCTCTCTGAGACTTCTTATTTACAGATCACCACGCCTCAACGTTCGCCAATTAATCCTCCACACTTACATATCAACTCCATCATCAACAGACTGGTGGGTGTCATTGAAATGAACAACTACTATTGTATATATTTATCTGCTGATTTTGGGAATTGATTATTGGCCTTCAACAGATTACACTGCTGAATGAAAAGTGTTGCAAAACGTAAATGTGTTATTATTATTACTGTTGTTGTTGCATTATTGCATAAAGACTGGCTAAAATAAACAGCCATTTATCACTTATCTTACAAGTTACCTTACAAGTCTGGAGAATCAAATTAATTTAAATGTATAAAGTACAAAATTTTTATGTGATTACACATGGTTATACATGTCTAAATGCATTGCAGGGTATTTAAAAAAACACATTTTGTAAAGTGAAATTAACTAATTATATCCCATGCCCAGGATGTAGGGAGCAGTGAACACTGCGTAGCAGTTACTAATGCCTTAGCAACTGCCTAGAAACCACCGGGCAACACCTTAGCCAACACCCAAACATCCTAGCATCTGCCTAGCAACCACTAAATGACACTGTAGCCACCACCCAGAATGCCCTAGCAACTTCCTAGAAACACCATAGCCACCACCCAGAACATTGTAGCAAGTGCCTAGCAACCACCGAGCAAAACCCAAGCCAGAATGTCCTAGCAACTGCCTAGAAACTTCTAAGCAACGTCCTAGCCACCATCCAGAATGCCCCAGCAACAAACTAGCAAACCCTAAAAAATCCCAGAATGTCATAGCAACTGTCTAGAAACCACTGAGCAACACCTTAGCCAGCCACCACCCAGAATGTCAAAGAAAGTGCCTAGCAACCACTGAGCAACACCCTAGCCACTACCCAGAATGCCCTCACAACTGATTAGTAACCACTAAGCCACACCCTTCCCACCTTCCAGAATGCACTAGCAACTGATTATCAACCACTAAGCGACACCCTACCCACCCAGAACACCCAGGCAACCAATGAGAAACACCATAGCAACCATCTAGAATGCCCTAGCAACTGCATAGCATCCTCTAAGCAACATCCTAGCCACCATCCAGAACACCCCAGCAACAAACTAGCAATCCCTAAAAAAATCCCAGAGTGTCATAGCAACTGTCTAGAAACCACGAGCAACACCTTAGCAATCCACCACCCAGAATGTCAAAGCAAGTGCCTAGCAACCACTGAGAAACACCCTAGCCACCACCCAGAATGCCCTAGCAACTGATTTTCAACCATTGAGCAACACCCTACCCACCACCCAGAACACCGTAGCAACACCCTATTCACCATCCAGAACACCCTAGGAACTGTCAAGCAAAACCTTAGCCAGCTACCACCCAGAATGTCAAAGCAAGTGCTTAGCAACCACTGAGAAACACCCTAGCCACCACCCAGAATGCCCTAGAAACTGATTAGCAACCACTGATAAACACTCTAGCCACCATCCAGAATGCCATAGGAACTGCCTAACAACACCCACCTAGCCATTTATCACTTATCGTACGAGTTATCTTACAAGTCTGGTGAATTAAATTAATTTAAATATAGAAAATACAAAATTTTCACGTTTAGTCATGGTTATACATTTACACGTCTAATGGCATTACAGGGCATTCCAAATAAACAAATGTTGTAAAGTGAAATGAACTTCACAGATATCCCATGCACAGTGTGTAGGGAGCAGTGAACACTGCATAGCAGTTACTAATGCCCTAGCAACTGCCTTGAAACCACCGGTCAACACCTTAGCCAACACCCAGAACTTCCTAGCATCTGCCTAGCAACCACTAAGCAACACAATTGCCACCACCTAGAATTCCCTAGCAACTTCCTAGAAACACCATAGTCACCACCCAGAACATTGTAGCAAGTGCCTAGCAACCACTGAGCAACACCCAAGCCACCACCCAGAACACCCCAGCAACAACATTGCAAACCCTAACCAACACCCAGAATATCATAGCAACTGTCTAGCAACCACTGAGAAACACACTAGCCACCACCGTGAATGCCCTAGCAACTGATTATCAACCACTAAGCAACACCCTACCCACCATATAGATCGCCCTAGCAACTGATTAGCAACCACTAAGCAACACCCTAGCCAGCCACCACTAACAATGTCAAAGCAAGTGCCTAGCAATCACTGAGCAACACCCTAGTCACCACCCAGAATGCCCTAGCAACCACTTAGCAACACCCTAGCCACAATCCAGAATGCCCTAGGAACTGCCTAGCAACACCCAAGGAACCACCCAGAATGTCAAAGCAACTGACTTGCAACAACTAAGCAACATCCTAGCCACCACCCAGAACACCCTAGCAACCACAGAGCAACACCCTAGCGAGTCACCACCCACAATATCATAGCAGCTGCCTAGCAACCATTGAGAAACACCCTAGCCAGCCACCACACAGAATGTCAAAGCAAGTGCTTAGCAACCACTGAGCAACACCCTATCCACCACCCTTGCAACTGGTTAGTAACCACTAAGCAACACACTACCCACCACTCAGAATGCCCTAGCAACCACTGAGCAACACCTAAGCCATCACCCAGAATGCCCAAACAACTGCCTAGCAACACCCAAGGCAACACCCAAGACACCACCTAGAATGTCAAAGCAAGTGCCTAGCAACTGTCATGGCAGATTCTCCATAACAGCAATCGAATCTCAGTTAAGTAAAAGATTTCTCAGATGTGCAAATTAATGATTCCAAAAATAGACTTTTATTATAAAGTAACAAAGCCGAGATCATTCATGGAGAATCTAAAATTACACTTAAGAATCATGCATTTTTAATACAGTTTCTGTTCTCCTTATCTCTTTGAGCAATGGTCTCTTCATCCAATAAAATATCTTATGCCCCCCTAATTTCGTCATCAACGTCTCCCTTCTAGCAGGACATCCTGACCCAACTTTGCTTCAATGTTGGCAAAAGCATGACTATTTCATTTTATATGCATACAACACACTGTAATCACTTCATATGGTTACATATTTTATGTTGAATAACAATCATTACTTTCTGCATTAATTTGGTTAGTATATTAAATGATTTGCCTTATTACAGTTGTTGGTTACACACATTACCATAAGATGGAAAAATGTATGTCACCCACATACGTTTCATCTAATTTCTAGCACTAATTAATGGACATATATCATCTGCCTCATTTGGACACCAGGCAATGCCTGACTCTGCTCTTATTAAAACATTAAATCATCATTTTAATATCAACACACACAGATCTCCTTCTAGGTCATTCATAGAAAGAGACATACAGAGAGATACAGAGAGAAACTACAATTCTCCATAGAGACGTCAAGTTTGATTATTAAACTGAGTAAAGGGTAATTATATCAATAAATGAATGATTAAATATCTAACATATTGAATAATATTCATAATGCAGTTATTCATAGTACACTGAATACACATTGTAATTTTAGATAATTGCATGCTGCATACAATTTAATTCAATTATCAAAAACTGATTAACTGAATGATTAAATAAAAATATTCCATATATTCCCTCCTTTGGGACTTCATACAAAGTCCCACTAATTTAGCATAATTCAAGTGTGCTACTTCACAATCCAGTCCCTTTACCAATCACTTTCTATTGACCAATTTTAGGTCACACGGTCTCTCTTATCAATGCCCAGATCATGGAACAGCACTCCTGTGGAGCATCTGGACCAAACGTCTCCCCCCATGCTTAACAGGAGAGGAGTAAAAGATCCTGTCTCTCTCAACCCTACACTCAAAAGAAAGATAGATAATATTGTTTTATAAGCTTGAGCATGTAAAAGGTTCAGCACTTACCCATGGTTTCACGGTTATGTAGAATAAAACGGAAAACACAATTCAAAATCCTAAAATTTTATTAGAATAGCATAAAAGCACACAGATATAACAGCATAAAGATCAAAATAAGTAAATATATCAAAGACATAACAAATTGTAGAAATAACCCAACACTAAAAAGTGCTTTTATTTTCAAAGATCCTGTTGAGAAAAGATTTTCAACACAGTTGAATGTAGAGGGCCACCACTGGGGAGACATTAGGCTAGCACTTACATTCCAGGGCATGGCTCATCATTCCTATCCTCATATACTATATCTTCATTGGAGGAATCAATTTCCACTCAATTTGGTCTTTCTGTCAATCCAGAATAGTTGTCATTGTATTGCATTGGACTATTCACATTGATCAATGTCATCTGCTTCGTTGCTGCTCGGATCAAGAATGATTTGATCAATGGTAACACACGACAGAATATTATTCCTCCCACAATGATTGTTGTTTCAGTCATTATGCCAATTTTTGTCCAACCATGTTCTCAATAGCAACCTCCAAAATCAAACTATAGAAAATGTCTTTTTAACACTTTGATAAGCTGTTATATATATATATATATATATATATATATATATATATATATATATACACTCACCTAAAGGATTATTAGGAACACCATACTAATACTGTGTTTGACCCCCTTTCGCCTTCAGAACTGCCTTAATTCTACGTGGCATTGATTCAACAAGGTGCTGAAAGCATTCTTTAGAAATGTTGGCCCATATTGATAGGATAGCATCTTGCAGTTGATGGAGATTTGTGGGATGCACATCCAGGGCACAAAGCTCCCGTTCCACCACATCCCACAGATGCTCTATTGGGTTGAGATCTGGTGACTGTGGGGGCCATTTTAGTACAGTGAACTCATTGTCATGTTCAAGAAACCAATTTGAAATGATTCGAGCTTTGTGACATGGTGCATTATCCTGCTGGAAGTAGCCATCAGAGGATGGGTACATGGTGGCCATAAAGGGATGGACATGGTCAGAAACAATGCTCAGGTTGGCCGTGGCATTTAAACGATGCCCAATTGGCACTAAGGGGCCTAAAGTGTGCCAAGAAAACATCCCCCACACATTACACCACCACCACCAGCCTGCACAGTGGTAACAAGGCATGATGGATCCATGTTCTCATTTTGTTAACGCCAAATTCTGACTCTACCATCTGAATGTCTCAACAGAAATCGAGACTCATCAGACCAGGCAACATTTTTCCAGTCTTCAACTGTCCAATTTTGGTGAGCTCTTGCTAATTGTAGCCTCTTTTTCCTATTTGTAGTGGAGATGAGTGGTACCCGGTGGGGTCTTCTGCTGTTGTAGCCCATCCGCCTCAAGGTTGTGCGTGTTGTGGCTTCACAAATGCTTTGCTGCATTTGCTTTACCTCGGTTGTAATGAGTGGTTATTTCTTTGTAAACCCTAGAAATGGTTGTGCGTGAAAATCCCAGTAACTGAGCAGATTGTGAAATACTCAGACCGGCCTGCCTGGCACCAACAACCATGCCATGCTCAAAATTGCTTAAATCACCTTTCTTTCCCATTCTAACATTCAGTTTGGTGTTCAGGAGATTGTCTTGACCAGGACCACACCCCTAAATGCATTGAAGCAACTGCCATGTGATTGGTTGATTAGATAATTGCATTAATGAGAAATTGAACAGGTGTTCCTAATAATCCTTTAGGTGAGTGTATATGTGTGTGTTAATAAGGCGGTTATTAAAATGCAGTCGGGTTGAGTGGAACTCACAATTTATGGGCAGGTTTTCTCTAGACATTGCATTTGATGCTACCCTAACCCATACCACCCTCCCTTCTTGGGCAGGTTTCCATGGCAGTGATGCCCTGCCTTAGGTTGTCTCGATACCACTCGCTCCTATTAGCCAATCTTTAATAATTTGGTATTAGTAAACAGATATTTTCTTTGGGGAGTATCACACTGCAGGAACGTTATCATCCTGTTGTGTGTCCTCAATCTGGCAACCCGCATGAGCTTTGAGTCTGGGGCGGGGCAGACAACTCTCCAATATTTTGAATTTGCAGTTCCCATTTCAAATGCTTGATGCCAATCTTACATATAGCAACTTTAAATCTTCAAATCAGAACTTCTAGCACGAATAACATTTTCCATTTTATGCACTTCCAAAAGAAGAATTTTATTAGATATCAGAGTGTCTGAGCAAAACTGTTTACAATGTTTGCTTAGTTCTGCCTCTTTATTGGCGGTTTGGACTTTATTTTCCTTTTTATCTGGCATGATTGGTCACAGAACAAGCTCAGGGAAAAAACATCACAATATTTGCAAGGCTGTCACACATAAAAATCAGTAGAACAGGTATTGAGAGCACGAATTCAGCGAATTGAAAAAGCAGAGAAAATTTTAATATCCATATAATTCTTAGATTTCTTTTCCTTTAATTTACTCTCAAAGGTAGATGTCAGTGTATCCATAATCAACCAATGCCTACACTGTGTATATAGAACAATACAATTAAATAAAAATAAATATCTAATCTAAACTAAAAGAATCTGCTATCTATCTTTTCCTAAATTCAGGGAACCCCTGTTTGAGTGGCGATACCAAGAAAGACAAGTTTTCCCATTCAACGTCTACATACTATCATTTGCGTGCCATCCTCACAGAGTACCGGGTGTAACCACTCCCGCTCACTCTCCTTACAGAGCACGGGGTGTCTTAGTCCTCTTTTTATTGAAGGCACTAACAGCATCTCACTCAATCTTTCCATCAGACAGTCCCTAATAAAATAACAAACACTACCTATCGTATATTTGTTGGTTCATCAAGTTTACAATGATAAAGTTGTAACTCACATGTAAATTTGTTCTCCAGACATACTTAAACACATAGGAAAATTAAAAACAAAACAAATAATTCTCCAAACAATTAATCGTGGGTTCTTTCATTTAGATATCATGACTTTAGAGTGTTTATATATTGCAGTAACAAAGTTTTTGGGTAGAAGCCATAGTTAATGCAATTAACCATGGTGGTACTTTAGTAATATGCTGTTCCCCATCTGTCACTCACTCGAAGTTGTGTCAATGAGTTGACAGTAGGGGTCGCTCCTGCGGAGCTAGATATCTCTGATCTTGAGAAAAGGCCAATGAAAATTGCCGTGTGGAATTCGCATGCTACTCCCCCTGACATATGGGTATAAAAAGAGTGATGCTGCAAACACACATCAGATATGTTCTTCGGAGTCAAGCGAGCAAGTCACAGAGCTGAATTCCTCTGCCGCCTCCATTCATCTCTACACGCTGTTGGATCTACGGTGCTTTCTAGCGGTTCTCCCTCTCGCACACTACGTTGTGCTGAGCACACACCCCTGGGTGCTTCAGCAGCAGAAAAAAGTTCACAGAGTGGATAACTTTGTTTATATATATATATATATATATATATATATATATATATATATATATATAAAAAACACACAAAAGAGTAATATTTCTCTAAAAGAGTGGCGCAAACGGAAAGCGTCTTTGTCAAGATGTTTTTCCGTTTGTGTGTATTTCCTGGTTGCGGTCAATTTTTCCCCCCATCTGATGGCCACGATCGCTGCCTTTCGTGTCTGGTTACCACCCACGCGGAATCAACGTTCGTGGATGGTTCATGTCCTCACTGCAACCCGCAATCTCGTAGCTTTCGATTGCGGCATCGGAGAGTGGGTTCCCGTGGTAGTGGACATGATCACTCAGGCGAGGGGCCACCTCAACGAGGTGCCTTTATGGCCTGAAGTGGCGTCTGTTTGCGCAGTGGTGTTCTTCCCGAGGTAAAGACCCCCAGAGATGCGCAGTTGGATCAGTGCTTTCCTTTCTGCAGGAAAAGTTGGAGGGACAGCTGTCCCCCTCCATCTTGAAAGTGTATGTAGCCGCCATATTGGCACACGATGCAGTGGACGGTAAGTATTTAGGGAAGCACGATTTGATCATCAGGTTCATGAGAGGCACAAGGAGGTTAAACCCCCCCAGGTCGTGCCTCGTTCCCTCGTGGAACCTCTCTGTGGTCCTTCAAGGCTTTCGGGGAGCTCCCTTCGAGCCCCTTGATTCAGCAGAGCTAAAGGTGCTCTCTCTGAAGACCGCCCTCCTGACGGCGCTCACCTCCATCAAGAGGATAGGGGACCTGCATGAGTTCTCTGTCAGCGAACTTCAAGGTCATTCACAGAAAGAGCCAGGCAGAGAGATACAGATAGAGACTGCAATTCTCCATAGATACTGTAAGTCAAGTTGCATTTTTCCATTGATTTGCACTTTGATTTTTAAACTGAGTAAATGATAATTAAACAAATAAATGAATGATTAAATATCTAACATATTGAATAACATTCATAATGCAGCTTTTCATTGTACATTAATTACACATTGTCATTTAGATAATTGCATACTGCATACATATTAATTCAATTATCAAAATCCATTGAGCAACACCCTAGCCACCACCCAGAATGCCCTAGCACCTGCCAAGCAACACCCAAGCCACCACCCATAATTTCAAAGCAAGTGCCTAGCAACCACTGATCAACACCCTAGCCACCACCCAGAACACCCTAACAACTTCCTAGCAACACTCTATTCACCACCACAGCAACCACAGAGCAACACCCAAGCCAGCCACCACCCAGAATGTCAAAGCAAGTACCTGGCAACCACTGAGCAAGACACCCAAGCAACACCAAAAATGTTCTAGCAACCTCCTAGCACCATCCAAGCCACAACCCAGAACATCATAGCAAGTGGCTATCAACCACAGAGCAACACCAAAGCCACCTCCCTGAACACCCTAGCAATTTCCTAGCAACGCCTACCCACCACCCAGAAAACTTTACAGCCACCCAGCAACTGTCAAGCAACTATTTATAACACCTAAGGTACAGTTTAGCAACCAAACACTCTTTAAACATCCCAGATACTCAAGACTAAATAAGGTCTTAATAACCCTCAGAGTTCAAGGCTTTTTTCAACTTTCAGACAAGACATTGAATTAATATTGTCATTGACTGTAGTTAATAGAGCTTTAATTTGTAAAGAACAGATTCACTGATTAAAGCACCATGCTGTAACTATTCATGTCTAGTCAGATCTCGTTAAGAGTGTAAATGATTTATCAGTGCTGCTGTAATGTGACATAATTAATGACTTGTTGGCTACAATCCAAACACTGAATGTCATTTCTCTCTGTCTGGCAGTTAAACCTGGGCATTAAAACAAACATTTACTTTTGCTACACTTTTAAAACAACCTCCTTTTAAATTCAGTGTTAGTGTTATACATAGCGTATCTCCATATGACAGGTCACTGGTTGCGTAACAAGTGCTCAAACAGCTTTAAATGTTATTTTGACTGCACATTACAGACATAATGTTTCCATAACAAACTTTCTTTGAATTCCTTTACCAATCTTTGTCACTCACAATTAAATTAATGTGAATGTTAAAAGCCATTTTAAAGGGTAAGCATGTAATGAAAATCCAAAAGAATTCCCTTCTTACTACGATCAGATTTAGCTGTGTCATTAATAGCTTGAGGACTTAAGTTGGGAATTCTCAATGTAGCCAATATAGCATTAAATTACATAAGATTGAATGTAATGTAAATCACATAAGATACCGTTTAACTGCATTCTAACCAAAAAGAGCAAGAAAATAAAGTTAGGCAGAATTGTAGTCTTTAATTGTATGGAAAAAAGATGCTATGAAAGTGAATGGTGACTGACTAACATTATACCTGACACATGTTGTGTCCCATGAAAGAAAGAAAGTCACAACATGAGGGTTAGTAAATTATTTTCTGGGTAAACTAGGCCTTTAAGCTGAAATAGATTAAAATATTCTAGCATCTAAAATGTTTTTTTACACACTTCACTAAAGCTATGTAGAGCAAATTAAAGCGCATTGCTTGGCAGCTACGATGGGCTACCCCTGATCCAGAGCAGGTGATTTGGGCAGGGTCAGGATGAATCTATTAAGAGGATTAATCTTGCCGAGGCTCAGTGATATAAGCTGAGGGATCACCTCTATCAACTGAACATTAGCTGCCACATGACTGCAGGCTCAATTAGAAAAGCTGGCATGATTCCAAACATCGCTCGGCCATCAGGATACAGTTAACTCCTCTCTGATCTCCAGCGATACGCCACACTAGATGAGCAGCTCCTAAAGATAGGAGGAGAAGTCCACAATGATCTAAGAAATGTAACATACTGATGGCCATGCCCCAATGATATCATTGTGTGACTGTGGCTATTAGGACAGTATACTGTTGTGCCTTTAGAGCTAATCCTTTAAAAGCACTATCTACTGTAACCATCTTTCAATGCAATTACATCAGGATAGAGATTAAGAGTGCTAGAAATAAAAAATAAAGTGTGAAATAATGTGAAATCTGAAAACTGTAGCTGTTGATAAATGCTCTTTTGGATGTAGATAGATAGATATACAGAAAGAGATACACATAGATTATTACCCTTCTTGTAGCCTTGAACCTATGTCTGTGCACTTCTGACAAACATTTTCCAGACCGCCTTGACACTAAAGCTGTTGAGCTTGATCATTTGCAGGCCATGCCAGTGGGGTCAATGATAGCAGGTGGCTCTGCTGAAGGCTCATGTCATTCTTCAGGGACCGTTTCACCTCCAGTGGATGACATATTGGTGGTGCTTTAGATGGTAGTGGCTCACCTTGGCCTCAATGAGTGCCCTGTGCATCCTGTTCAGTCCAGTGTGTTTTTCTACAAGTATTCATCTATGGATGCCTTTGCTGTGCCTACGTGTAAGGACTTTGTGGCAGAATTTTCAAGTGCCCTTAAGGGATCAGGTACAGAATAGAGGTATTCCAAAACAGCATACACTTTGGCTTAAATGGCTGAAGTGGAGTCCATTGGAATGCCAAATGTGCCAGAGTTGGAACAGCCTCCACAGCACTAGTAGTGTCACCAGATGAAGCACTTCAAGGGAACGTCCGATGCCCTAGTAACCAGTGTGGCCACACAGATTAATTTCTTTAAAAATCATATGTGTCATTTGCCTGTATCACTTGCGCTGAAAACCTGTGAATCTGTGAACTGATTCTTGCTGCCTCTAGAGTCTGTGGAAGTGGATACCTCTGTTTCACAGTTCTTCAAGATGGCCTTGTGTATGGTGTGGCTTTCTCAAACCAGATTCCCAGAGGACTTTAAGACAATCCTGAGGGACCTATCCATTGTCCCCAGGCATCTTTTTTCGTCCAGACGTCTCTGAGGTGCAGAGACGTACAAGTGCATGGAAGCCATGCTTTCGTCACATTCCTCCCAACCGACCTCAGACCCAGCAGAGATTCTCATGATGCCCATATGTTCCATCCCCATATTTTTTGGTTCCAAAGCGGGATGGGGATTTTGTCCAATGTTATATTTAAGAAGACTCGTCCAGTTCTTAAAAAAGGATCTCCTTTCACATGGCCAACGTTCTTCGGTCAGTGACAGAGTAAGATTTGTTTACAAGTGTTGACCTAACAGATGCATATTTTCATATTCTCATTGCAGTACAATCACAGTAAGTTCCTACAGTTCAGTTTCAGGAACCAGACTTATCAGTTCAGGGTTCTGCCCTTCGTCCTTTCCTTAGACCCTCGAGTGTTCACAAGGTGCATGAAGGCTGCCCTTTAACCTCTATGGTCCCAGAGGTTGTGGAACCTACCGTACCTGATTGACTGGTTACTATGTTTATTTGTTTTTGTTTATTTGTTTATTTTTTAGGATCCCATTAGCTGAAAGTCTGTGCAATCAGCTAGTCTTCCTGGGGTCCATTCTAAAAAAAAATTACATTACAACAACAACAACAACACATTTCAATCATCACAGTAAACAATACATACATTTTATATATGCACATACATACACAAACACACACTCATACCTACATACAATCTAGTTTCAATTCATAAGACTAAATATAAATACCATATTATTTACAATTACCTTAATCAAAACATATAAAAACCTACATCAACACATAACACCTTAGACTTCTTTTAAATGACAGCTTATTACAAAGCTGACGAACTTCGATGGGAATGTTATTCCAGATGACTATAGCTCTGTACAGGACGGTTTTCTTCATAAAATTAGTTTTTGGATAGGGGGTCGTTATATGACAATTATCTGCCTTTCTGGTGTTATGATTATGCACAGAATTACAATACACTATTTGATTAAACAGAGAAATAGGCATTTTCATTGTCAATGTGTTATATATCATAGTACTTAAAGTAACTGTTATTCTTTGATTTAAAGTGAGCCATGAAAGAGTAGAATACATCTGATCTCTGCTTGTTTTAATTGAGCAGCCCAGAACAAGTCTAGCTGCTTTATTTTGCGGAACCTGAATTTTTGACAAGTCCTTTTTAGTTGCAGAAGACCACACCTCAGTGCAGTATGACAAGTGACATAATATTAATGACTCTGTTACTATTTTTAAAGTTTCCTGATTCACATAATGACAACATTTTTTAGTTAATGCAATGCCACATCCTATTCTGTTAACAATAGTATTTATGTGTTCTGACCAAGAAAGACTACTATCATTTAATTAATTTAATTTAATTGGCCAATTGTCACACATTATACATACATTTCTGCATATATACAGTGAAATTATTTATTTTTCACATATCCCAGCTATGATGGGGTCAGAGTGCAGGGTCAGCCATGATTCGGCGCCCCTGGAGCAGATAGGATCAAGGGCCTTGCTCAAGGGCCACACAGTGGTGTCTTGTCGGTGCTGGGGCTTGAACCCCCAACCTTCTGCTCAGTAATCCATAGCCTTAACCACTGAGCCACCACTGCCCAATAACTAAACCCAACAGTTTAGCCTTTTCTACTCGTTGTATTCTTTGCCCGGCTATATGTAACTTTAATTCCGATCCAAGCATCAATTTTTGTTTTGATCCAATGATCATACTTTTAGACTTGGATATATTTAAGACTAATTTGTTTCCACTAACCCACTTATACACCGAATCCAACTCTCCAGACAGAACATGACGAAGTTTGTCACATGAGTTTGAAGCATAGTAAACAGTTGAGTCATCTGCAAACATTGTCATTGATGCTTTTTTGACAGATAAGGGCAAATCATTAATAAAAACTGAAAACAAAAGAGGACCCAAACAACTTCCTTGTGGTAAACCACAAACTAAACCTTTATAATTAGATAAAGAACCATTATAAAAAACCCGCTGCGTTCTTTGTGAAAGATAACTTTTCATTAGTAAAATAGCAGAAGGAGAAAATCCGTAGATCTTTAATTTCTCAATTAAAATATAATGGTCTATTACATCATAAGCATCACTGAAGTCCAACATGACCACACCAACTAATTCAGAGTTATCCATACTTCTAAGCCATCCATCGGTCATTTGTGTAAGAGCTGTACAGGTAGAATGTGCCTTTCTATATGCATGCTGAAACGTAGTCATCAAATTATTATTCTGAAAATAATTACGAATTTGTGTATGAATAATCTTTTCCATAACTTTACTGAGTGCAGGCAGAATACTTATAGGTCTACAGTTATGCCCATTATAAGATAATCGATTGTCTTTTATCAATGGAATAATTTTCCCTTCCTTCCACAAAGATGGATAAATCCCACTCGCTATACACTGATTAAATATATAACACAACGGAGCAGCAATATATTCAGCTGTTTTATTCAATACTAGGCTGTCCAAGTTGTCCGTGGCTGGACTACCATGTGCTGGAAGAGACTTTAACAGGGCCATCACTTCTGCAGTTTGCACGCGACTAAAATTTAAGTTACACATTTTATCAGCCATGATTTCATTTTTGATCAGTTCACAGTAATCAAAATCATCTCGGTTACGTATGTAACCTCCATTCCCTGATGGAGGGAACGAGACGTCGTGTCGAAGAAGCGACACTAGGGGTCTCTCTTGAGCGCCGAAAGATACCTCTGATCTATGAAAAAAGGCCAATGAGAGTTGGCGAACAGTATTTGCATACTCCGCCTCCGGATACGGATATAAAGGCGAGAGAAATACGCTCGTTCATTCAGGATTTTTCTGAGGAGCCGGGAGTGTACCGGGCACCTCAGCGGCTCGGCTCAGTGACGTGGCCGGGAAGACACGACGTCTCGTTCCCTCCATCAGGGAACGGAGGTTACATACGTAACCGAGACGTTCCCCGTCTGTCGCTCACTTCGATGTTGTGTCGAAGAAGCGACACTAGGGGTCCACTTCAAAACTCGCCATGCGCTGAGCCGTGTACGTGTACTGCTGACACAGAAGCGGGCAGGTATTTGCACGTGCACAAGCGACCAACTGTGTTCAGGCTGCACGTACTCTTCCCCAATGCCCCGAAAAAGCGTCAGCATCCTTTTGGTTACCCAGGGGGGAACAAGGTGATGCTCCCAACTAGGGAACGGGCCAAGCCTGGCTGGGCCTCTTTTCTCTCTATGTTTTCTCGGCATAGAGCAAGAGCAGCCGGGGCCCTTACCGCATCGAGGGAAGGGGGTCTTATTCCTGAATTCCTATTCTTTTAGGGGGAAAAGACCCTGCGGAGGCCACACCCGCCCAGCAGGGGAGGTAAAGGTGGCAAAATACATCACATGGCCACTTTGGGCATGTGGGAGGAAATGGCGCGGTGGTAGATCCAACCTCGAGGAGGGGGGAGTTGCTACAACACGGCGACCGGAGGGCAGGGAAGGACTGCCTAAGGGAGACGCGGGTCAGCTCGTAAGGTGACCGCACCGCGGAAATACACACAGGAGGAGTCCCGTAGGAGGCCTGATCTGTGGAGCACCTATTCCAGTAGGGGTAGTCGGAGCTACCCGTAGTGGACTGGACCAGCACGTTCCTCCGCTGAACTGCTGCGGACCCGAAGGGCTAGGGAGGAATCAACCAGGGACCTAGGTCCTCTGGGACAAAAGTGCACTGTTTTGCCTTGGCAGAGGGAAATGGCGCTGGAACAAGCGGTTCACCCGGTCAGATCGCCGACGTGTACCGAGTTCTACGGGCTCGGACCTGAGAGAACACGGGACGAGACTGACTCAACCCTGAGATCGTAAGGGTGTTAGGTGCTGCCCAGCCCGCAGCTCTGCAAACGTCTGCTAGGGAGGTGCCCCTTGCCAGTGCCCATGAGGATGCCACGCTCCTAGTGGAGTGGGCTCGAACCCGTAAGGGGGGGCATGGCCTGGGTGTGATAGGCCAACTGAATGGCATCCACCACCCAGTGAGACACCTCTGTTTGGAGACAGCGTTCCCTTTCTGCTGTCCTCCAAAGCAGACAAAGAGCTGCTCAGAGCGCCTGAAGCTCTGGGTGCGTTCCAGGTAGGCACGCAAGGCACGTACCGGACACGACAGTGAGAGGGGCTGGGTCTGCCTCCTCCCGGGGCAGCGCTTGTAGGTTCACTACCTGATCTCCAGAGGGCATGGTAGGAACCATGGGCACATAACAGTCGAGGTCTTAGGATCACATGAGTATCCGCCGGACCGAGCTCCAGGCAAGTGTCGTTAGTAGGGAACGCTTGCAGGTCCTCGACCCTCTTGATGGAAGTGAGCACGATCAGCAGGGCCGTCTTTTCAGGAGAGGGCCCTGAGCCAACTGATTCTAGCGACTCAGGGGGGGATCTCTGAAGACCGGCGAGGACCACCGAGAGATCCCAGGAGGGGAACAGGTTTGGCCGGGAGGGGTTTAACCTCTTGGGAACCTGACGATTAAGTCATGCTTACCCAGAGACTTGCTGTCTACTGGGTCGTGGTGAGCTGCGATAGTGGCAGCATACACCTTCAAGGTGGAGGGGGACAGCCTCCCCCCCAACCTCTCCTGTAGGAACAGGAGCACAGACCTAACTGCGCACCTCTGTGGGTCTTCTGCCTGGGAAGAACACCAATTCACGAACAGACGCCATTTCAGGGCGTAGAGTTGCCTGGTAAAAGGGGCTCTGGCTTGGTTGAACGTGGCTACGACCGTGGGTGGTAGACCAGCTAGATCTTCCGCATCCCGTTCGGGGGCCAGACGTGGAGGTTCCAAAGGTCTGGGTGAGGATGCCAGAGCGTGCCCCGTCCCTGAGAAAGAAGGTCCATCCTCAGGGGAATTCGCCAGGGAGGAGCTGTCGCGAGGAGTACAAGGTCCAAGAACCAGGCCCGAGTGGGCCAGTAAGGAGCCACGAGAGTGACTTGCTCCTCGTCCTCCCTGACCTTGCACAGCACCTGTGCAAGAAGGCTCACTGGGGGAATGCGTACTTGCGCAGCCCAGCCGGCCAGCTGTGTGCCAGTGCATCTGCCCCGAGGGGAGCCTCTGAACGGGCGTACCAGAGCGGGCAGTGGGAGGTCTCTCAGGAGGCAGAGGGGTCTACCTGGGCCTTGCCGAACCGTTCCCAAATCAGCTGAACCGAGTGGGGGTGAAGCCTCCACTCTCCGCCAGGCAAGCGTTGTCATAACAGCGCGTCCGCTATCACATTGAGGTTGCCGGGGATGTGAGTGGCACGCAGTGACTTGAGTCGGTGCTGGCTTCAAAGGAGGAGGCGACGGGCGAGTTGTGACATGTGACGGGAGCGTACGCCGCCTTGGCGATTTATGTACGTGACCGCCGTGGTGCTGTCCGACCTGACTAGGATATGTTCGTCCCGAATTAACGGGAGAAACTTCCGCAGGGCCAAAAGGACGGTCAACAACTCAAGGCAGTTGATGTGCCAACGCAGCTGGGCCCCTTTCCAACGGCCTGAGGCTGCGTGCCCGTTGCAAACGGCGCTCCAAACCAATCTGGAGGCGTCGGTCGTGACCAGGACGCGTCTGGACACCTTCTGTAGGGGCACTCCAGCCCGTAAGAAACAGGGGTCTGTCAAGGGGTCGAATGTCTGACGGCAGGCGGGGGTGATTGTTACCCGGTGCGTGCCGTGGCGCCATGCTCGTCTCGGGACTCGGGTCTGGAGCCAGTGTTGGAGCGGTCTCATATGCATCAACCCCAGCGGCGCGACCGCCGCGGAGGACGCCATATGCCCCAGGAGCCTCTGGAAAAGTTTTAAGGGGACCGCTGTGCCTGGCCTGAAGGTGGCGAGGCAGTTCAACACTGACTGGGCACGCTCGTTGGTGAGACGTGCCGACATTGAGACCGAGTCTAACTCCATCCCGAGAAAAGAGATGCTCTGAACTGGAGTGAGCTGGCTCTTTTCCCAGTTGACCTGAAGCCCCAGACGGCTGAGGTGTCTGAGAACCTGGTCTCTGTGGGTTTTGCATAGTAACTCTCGTGAGAGGACAGAGACAGGCCGAAGGGGAGGACTTTGTACTGATACACCTGGCCCCCGAACGCAAACCGCAGGTAGGGGCGGTGTCGGGGCAGGATGGAGACGTGGAAGTACGCGTCCTTCAGGTCTACCGCTGCGAACCAATCTAGATGCCGGACGCAGGTTAAGCGTGAGCATTTTGAACGGGAGTTTGTGCAACGCTCGGTTGAGAACTCGCAGGTCCAAGATTGGTCGTAAGCCGCCGCTTTTCTTGGGTACAATGAAGTAAGGGCTGTAGAAACCCTTCTTCATCTCGGTTGGAGGGACAGGCTCTATCACGTCTTTGGCCAGAAGAGTCACAATTTCCGCGCGCAGAGAGTGGGCGTGTTTGCCGTGTACTGCGGAAAAGCGGACGCCCATGAAGGGGGGCGGGGGCCTGGCAAACTGAATTGCGTAACCGAATCGGATGGTCCGGGCCAGCCAGCGAGACGGGTTGGGAAGTGAAAGCCTCTGCGCTAGGGGCACCAAAGGGACGATTAATTTTGACGTACCCGGCGGGGCTTCGCAGCGGGGTGGAGCAGGTAGGGCAGCGTTGGGCAGCGACAGGGCGACCCGCGGCTGAGGTGCTGAGAAGAGACTCAAGCACTTACCTTGCTCCGCACACCCAGCAGGGGGCGGGTTAGTGACTGAGGAGGAGGTCCTGGGTAGGCGTCCTCTAGACTCGTCGGAACCGGCCGGCCGGGGGACAGTCGTGGGGCTGAAGACGGGTGGTCCGTGTCCAGGAAGCCAGGACTGTTGATATCTGGGGGCAAAGTGCCGTGAGAACGGCATTTGCGGGCCAGGTGACCCAGAGACAAAGGGAAATAGCTCATTACAGAGAATATGAGAATGTGAAAATTAATTCGACAAGAAAAAATTCTCCTCCCGGCCCTCCACCGGGGACGGAGCGGTCTTACCAGCCTCCGGAGCTAACATCTTGGTCCCTGGGTCGAACGTCTACGGACAGCCTGGGAGCCTTCCGGGTCCTCGAGGGGGTCCGTGAGACGGGGGCGTCCGCTTCCTGCGGAGTGCTCGACGCTGGGGCTGAGAGCTGGGCCCGGGTTGAGGCGGAGCAGGGTGTTTCATAGCCGCAGGAGGACGCCCGTCGGCGAGCAGACGGGGCATGGCCCATGGCAGCAGGCTTGCGGCAGGGCAGGATGTGCAGTGGCCTCCGTCTGCCTCACCGCTGAGGACTGCTGGGCAGAGTCGTCAACGGTGGCGCCAAATGGACAGAGCTGGGAGACGGGGGTGTGGGAGAAGGTGTGCCTTGTCTGTCTCCCGCATTTCGACCAGGTCCAGTCCACAGGTGCGTTTCTGGACCACAAGGGGTGGCCATCGCCTGTTCGAGTGCCGGCGCTTCTGACCTCCGTGGCCCGGGGGCGCGGTTGGTCATCCAGCGCAGTTCCTGCAGCACATCAAGAACAGGACTACCCAAGGTGCAAGTTTTGAAGTGCCTTGGCCTGGCGTTGGTTGCAGGAAGGGCCGTAGCGTGCAGAGTGGAAGCGGTCTGGGACCGTTCCACCGCGAGGGTAGTGAGAGCGGAGGAGCGAAGAAGCCTTGGCTTTGCTCAACTCGTCGTGCACGTCTGGGAAGAAAGGAACGGGGGGGGGCGTGGCTGTGAGCGGCGCACCTGCCTGCGGGACCGATCAAGTAGCCCGGGAAAGCATAGCGGATCTCCGTGCGTCAGGCTCAGGCTGGGCGGCAGACCCGAAGGTGGCGGCCCAGGCGAGCGATCAGCATCCGATGCCGCTGTAACGCTCTCCGATGCAGCGGTGATGTCATCCAATTCTGAGGCAAGCAAGCGTGCCGGGGAGGCGGGCGGTTCGAGGGGGTTTACCCGGCGAACAGAGCCCGTCATATTCCCCAAATCGCCTTCATCGCCCGCGGCGCCTGCGCCGATCCCGTAGGAAGAAGGCGGAGCGCGGGGGGCGGCTGAAGTGGCTTTCTCTCATTACAAAAGAAAGCCGTGCGACCGCAATGCTATAACGGCCATGTTCTCACACTGAGAAGATGAACCATTGGAGAGAATGCTCATCCCGAGCTCAGACGGAAGCAAACAAGCGTGCCGGGGAGGCGGGAGGTTCGAGGGGGTTTACCCGGCGAACATAGCCCGTCATTGTCCCCAAATCGTGTTCATCGCCCGCGGCGCCTGCGTCAATCCCGTAGGAAGGAGGCGAGGTGCGGGGTGTGGCTGAAACGGCTTTCTCTCATTACAAAAGAAAGCCACACGACCGCAATGTTGCCATGGCTATGTTCTCGCACTGAGAACATGAACCATTCATAAAACACTGCCTGCGTGTGATCGCAGCCCAGGCATGCAAGACAGTGTTTTATGACCGAGAGAGGTGGGGAGAAATCACCGCATCCAGAAACTACACAGGGGCGGAAATTACATCTTTATAAAGACGCGTCCTGAAAAGGACGTTCAACGCCGCTGTGTAATGCTCTTTCAGAGAAATAAACTCTTTTATGGAGAGAATCACTCTTTCAACTCTTTTAACTCTGCGCTGTCGAAGCGCCCAGGGGCAAACTGCACGCCGGCAGTGAAGAGAAAAGCCGCTGTAGTGCGCCGTAAATCCAACAGCAAAGCAGAGCGTCAGAGGATCAGAAGCAGGATCAGTTGTGTTACTCGCAGCTGACTGCATACACACGACCTTCGGCTCCGAAGAAAATTACTGAATGAACAAGCGTATTTCTCTCGCCTTTATATCCGTATCCGGAGGCGGAGTATGCAAATACTGTTCGCCAACTCTCATTGGCCTTTTTTCGTAGATCAGAGGTATCTTTCGGCGCTCAAGAGAGACCCCTAGTGTCGCTTCTTCGACACGACGTCGAAGTGAGCGACAGACGGGGAACTTGTGTTCTAAAACCTTTTCTTAAATTACTTACTTTATTTATAAAATAATTATTAAAATAATCTGCAATGTCTTTAGATTCTGTTATAAAACCTCCATCAGACTCTACAAAAGAAGGTGATGCATTTCTATTTCTACCCATAATTTCATTTAGGACGTGCCAAAGCTTTTTGCCATCATACTTAACACTGTCAATTCTATTTTTGTAATACTCTTTCTTTTTCCTTTTATTTATTTTAGTAACTTGGTTCCTTAATTTACAGTATTTTAATCTATCCTCCAATAATCTCGTTATCACAGCCACTTGTTTAGCTTCATCTCTTTGTTTCATCATATTTTTCAATGTTGAATCAATCCACCTCGCAGCATTTGATTTTATTACCCTATTTTTCATCGGTGCATATTTATCAACAATGCTCAAAAGCATACTCATGAAAGCATCCAAAGAATCTCCTGGATAGTGGCCACAGTACACATCTTTCCAATCAACATTTTTTACTTCTCCCACAATCTTTTCAATAGCTGATACTTTATAAAACTTTTTATAAGTACCAAAATTAGCTTTAGCTTTAGGGACTTTAGCTTTCTTATTAACAGCAATGAGATTATGGTCACTAAACCCTACTGGTATTGACACAACATCAGTACACAGTTCTGGTACATTAGTGTAAATGTGGTCAATACATGTTGCTGTTGTAATGCCCACCTTGTTGGTAAAGATTATTGTTGGCACATTAACAATTTGATGTAAATTGCAGACACTTATATAGGAAAGTAATTTCTTTTTCTTTGTGCATCTGTCATCATTCCAATCAATATTCATATCTCCAAATAAATATAGTTCACAATTGACATCAGAGACATTATCAAGCATTTCACCTAAGCATGTCAGATAGTCCACGTGTGCATCAGGAGGTCTATAACAGCATCCCACAAGCACTGGTTTCATATAAGGTACATGGACTTCTACCCATATAGCTTCAATGTCATCACATATTAAATTGTGTTTTAACTTACAAGGAATGTTGCTTTGCACAAAGATGGCCACACCACCACCAAATTTATTTATATCCTTTCTAAAAACATTAAAACCTTTAACTGGTAATTCAGAGTTTTGAATAGAGCTTTCGAGATGTGTCTCAGATAGAGCTAATATGTTAATTGAATACTTTTGCACTAAATTAATAATATCTTGAATTTTATTCCTTATACTACAAATATTTAAATGTGCCAAAACCAAACCTTTGCTAGTTGTACACATTAGTGTGATTTAAGGAATGCAATCACAAACACATCAGAAACATAGTACTTTACCCTGAAATGTATCTCAGTCCTTGATCATTTCCTCTCTCGGCAAAATTACCAATTTATTATACCTTAATATTGCTTTTTCACCTTGGGCTCTGGCAGCTTTAAGCTTAGGCCACAGTTCCTTCCTTCTTTGAAGCACAGCCCCAGAAAAATCTTCATTTATGTAAATGTTAGTCCCCTTGAGCTTTTTAGCAGAGGAAAGAATGCGTTGTTTATCTTTGAGACGCAGCAGATTCATCATAATTCTCCTGGGCCTTCCACCCTCCTGGTACTGACCCATCCTCTGGACACGCTCAATTTCAATCTTCCCATCCAGTCCAAGATTATTGGAGAACATGTGTTGTACCTTCTGCTCCAAACCACTCCAACTCTCTTCCTTATCGTTTATTATGCCATCAATGACTAGATTTTTCCTTTTATGTTGATTTTCAATGTAGTCGAGCTTAGTGAACATTTCCTCAATGTCACGTTTTAAATTCATTATGTCGTTCACAGAAGATTTTATTTTGGCTTCAGTTTCTTTGTATCCTGATTTCATCTCCTCCATCATTTGTTGTGTAAATTCCAGACTTGTCTTCAACTCTTGTACATCGCGTATAACACCATCCAATCTCTTATTTGTTCCCTCCATAATCACTTGTATGAAACATTTAAAGTTATCTTGTTGCTGAATTAGCTGCAAAGGACTCCTGCATGTAAAAAACAGAGGTCTGTCCAGGGATTGAAAGTTTGGCAACAGGCGGGGGTGATAAACATACGGAGTGTGCCACGGCGCCATGCTCGTCTCTGTACTCGGGTCTGGAGCCAGTGCTGGAGCGGTCTCATATGCATCAACCCCAGCGGCGTGATCACCACGTAACCGGGGGGGCATGGCTGTGAACAGCGCGCAGACCCAAGGAACCAATCATACAGCCTCGATCATACAGCCTGGGCAAGTCATCTGGGAGTCAGCCTCTGACTGGGCGTGCTGACCTGAAGGTGGCAGCCCAATCGAGTCTTCCGCGTCAGATGCAGAATACTCTCTGATGCAGCGGCGAGCTCATAATCCAGCTCAGGGGGCTCAAGAGGATAGGCAGACTGGCCGTGAGGTGGAAGTCAACGAGTGTGCCGGGGGGCAGGTGGTTCGTGGGGATGTACCTGGCGAAACCAAGCCCGCTGCCATCCCCAAATCGCCTCCATCGCCAGCCGGGTCGTCCTCAATCCCGTGGGAAGAAGGAGCGACGCGGGGGGCGGCTGGTGTGGCGTTCCTTCTTAGGAAGGAAAGCCACGACTGCAACGTTGCCATGGTAACACGAACCATCCACAAACACTGCCTCAGTGTGACTGCGGCCCAGACACACGAGGCAGTGCCTGTGACTGTCAGGACTGGAGAGAACTTGACTGCATCCAGGAACTACACAGGGGCGGAAAGGCATCTTTATAAAGATGAGTCCTGAAAAGAACGTTCAACGCCGCTGTGTATTGCTCTTTTAGAGAAAATGCTCTTTTAGGGAAAAAAATAATCTTTTAGCAGTGCGCCGTAGATCCAACAGCATATGCTGATACCAGAGATGAGAGGAAACCAATTGGGACTCGCTGCTCACACAACTGGTCGGCTCCGAAGAAAATTTCTGAATGAACAGACGCATTTCCCTCCCTTTATACCTGTATGTCCGGGGGTGGGACATGCAAATTCTGTCTGCCAATTTCTCATTGGCCTTTTCTCAAAGTTCAGAGATGCATAAGGCTCTCAAGAGAGACCCCTAGTGTCGCTTCTTCGACACAACATCGAAGTGAGCGACAGACGGGGAACTATATAGAGGAGCATAGCTTTAAATTAAAATATATTATTATAATATAATATACTGTATATATATATATATATATATATATATATATATATATAATATTTTTACTTACCTGTGATTGATGTCTATAAATTATTTAATGTAGCATATGTTTGAATAAATCTCCTAATTCTGTCAAATGTCAAAAAATTTCTTTAGACTCCTTTTCCTCAAAAACAAGTTTTTATGACAGTCACTGTTTAAATAATTAAATCTAGACAATGACTTGAAACATAAAAATTATTTAATCTTTCTTTTTTAATTCAGTGCATAAAGTTCAAAATGTGTTTTTTTCAAAGCAACTCAAAATGATGGAGGATTTTTATGAAAATATTTGAGTTTACAGTGTAGCCTAATAAGTGTACATTTCTCTTAATGTAATAAACTATTAAATTTGGCAATGTACAGGAATGCTATATCTCATTACATCTTGTGCTCATAACATTATAATTTTGAGAGAAACGTATAATATTATAAACATTATGTTTCACTTATAGATAGTGATGTTATTACATTATGTACTCTGATTAAATTATGAGTTGCTACAGTGAGTTCATAATGTAATACATTTCCCATAAAAATAACCAATTACATTAATGGCAAAAAAAAATATTACACTGCACGTTCAGAACTGTATCACATTTAGAAAAAATATGTATTATATTATGAACATTACATTTAACTTCATTATGTGCAGTTGTTACATTATGATTTATTTCATTATGAGTTGCTACAACCCTTAAAGTGTTATAACATTTGGTTAATGTAGGCAAACATTCAGATTAATAAAATCTGTTTTCTTTGTCGGTTTTCCCTCTTAAATTCAAGCAATTTCAACTACTTGGCCGCTCAGAAAAAATACCACACATTAATTCTATTTTTACTTTCATAAGATTCTAAATGAAAAATAAATAAATATGTGATTACGGTTAAAGATTTTAATCAACTGACAGCACTAGTATATATAAAAGGAAGGAATTCTCCCTCAATCTCTCTGACATCCTGTGTATCTTTATGTGTATACTTGGCCCATAATGCTTAGGGATTCTCCTTGGCACAACGTCTGGGATTTGCAATGAAGTGGAAGTCCTTAGAGCAAGAGATGCCAAAAGTCCAAATTAACAGCCTGTCCCTCTGAGTACTCCACACTTGCACGATGTGCCCAAAGTAACAAAGAAAACAAACATTATCTGAACATCTGCAGCCATGCATTTATAAACTTGACAAATATAAAAAAAAAAAATACAAAAAAACTCATTGTGCTGGACAGTTGAGAGGTCAACTGCATGGACAGCTTCAAACTAGATCAGATCACACCAGCTGCCACTGGCTGGGCATGTGATGGGCCAAACTAAAATTATTAGTTACATAAACCTTCCAAAACACAATTAGCCAGTACTAGAAGTAGACCACAGATTAAAATGAAAACCAGAGATTGTTTAATCATAAGGTATCTTGACTTGTGCACCTAATCTTACAATGTAGAGCAACATTGTGAGGTAGTAGTTACATCTTGACGTCCGTTGTGAGTTCAACATGATCATACACAAAGTCAACATGTTGCTAACGGATGTGCAAGTACCCTGACATTGACCTCATTTTGCCAAGTTACTGATAAGACCCATCCCTCATCAGAAATGTTTTACAACAATTCAGATTTGTTTTACTCTAGTTTAACTTTTCCTCATGGTCGCACCAAGGAGAATGCTCTTGTCAAGATTTATAGTGAAAAATGTGTTCATTTTTCTCTGTTCTCACCCACATTAGAAGACATGGAAAAAACCACACGCATTGTATGGATACATTTTGTGCAACATTTATATCCTTTTTGGATCTTGGAAGTGTTGACTTGTATCATATGGATATAGACACATCATACATCTATGAAAATATATTTGTTTGTGTTCCACAGGAGAAAGAATGTCATATGAGTTTGAGAAGTAGAGAATAGAGAAGAGCTGAGCCTGACCACACAGATGTATTCTCTCATCTACTACTTAAAGCTCATCAAGTTGATATAATGAACATTTACAATTATGTGTACAGAAAAGTACAGTGTCAGAAAATCACAAGAGCTGAGTAAATTAGTGTTAACACGTTATTTTTTTCTTCGCCTTTATGAATATTTGAGGAATCTTCAAGAACTTTTTAAACTGCTCTGCAAAGGTCATAAAATCATTAGTGATTGAAGGGAAGCCCTTCCAAAATTTAGACTAAAAATATCCTGCCTCCACTGTGCATCCATCTGTGCAATACTCAGCAAGGACGGGCATTAGTGTCTACACACTCACACACATTCATGCAACTGACGGTCACACCAGCACTCCAACGCCTATGTCTGACGCAGGAGGTCTTTCACTGTGAAGCAGGAGGACAGACAGGATAAGCTCTCCTCTAAACAGGACTCACTCCCATTCCATACCCAAACTGTGCCAACATTTGCCTACTTGCTATATATTTTATACACCATGATGGACAGTTTACGATGATCTCATTTACTGTAAAACTAAATTTTCCTTGACATCTGTCTCAGACTTCATAGAAAAATGGACATATTTCATAAGTTCCAGAAAGCATATGTACATCTCCGAGATTTTAGATCTTTTCATTTGGAAAGGATCACAACCAAATTAACATCTGCTAATCACTTAGAAAGATCAGATTACATTTTTTTTTATTGACATCCTAGACATACTTATTGACATACACTCACTGAGCATTTTATTAAGAACACTTTAATCCTAAGAAAGTGTCTGACGTGGTCTTCTGTTGTAGTCCATCCACATCAATGTTTGATGTGTTGTGCATTCTGAGATGCTGTTCTTCACACCACAAATGTACAGAGTGGTTATCTGAGTTACTGTAGACTTTCTGTCAGCTCAAACTAGTCTAACCATTCTCAGTTGACCTCTCTCATCAACAAGGAATTTTCGTCCACAGAACTGCCACTCAATGGACGTTTTTTGTTTTTGGCACCATTCTGAGTAAACTCTAGAGACTGTTGTGTGTGAAAATCCCAGAAAATCAGCAGTTACAGAAATACTCAATCCAGCACGTCTGACACCAACAATCATTCCACGGTCAAAATCACTGAGATCACATTATTTCCCCATTCTGATGGTTGATGTGAACATTTACTGAATCTCCTGACCTGTATCTGCGTGTTTTCAAGCATTGCACTGCTTCCACACGATTGGCTGATTAGATAATAGTATGAATAAGTAGGTGTACCGGTGTTCCAAATAAAGTGTTCAGTGAGTGTACTTCTTATAGACATATTGCAGATTAGCAAACAACCTAAAAAAAACATCTTCCAGATGTAAACACACATCAGATAGATGTCTGGGGGATGTACATGTGCTATAAAAATGAATAAACTTTTAGTGTTAAAGGAATATTCTGGGAAATGGAGGTTACATTGAGACACTTTCAATAGAAGAGAATGAGGTCCATTTTTGGAGGGTTTTAAATGCAGAAACATGAAACTTATATACTAATGTTGCATAATAAAAGCACATTAATTCTTCTTTTAAAGCATGTATTATTTGAGGTGTAAATTTTTTTTAAATCGTCATTTTTACGATTGCTGGCCATTACATCTTCATGAAAGCCAAGTTGTAAAATTGGATATAACTTTATACAGAAATGCTCAGTAAACGATTATATCACACTAAAATCATGGTAACGTGCATATTGTTTACGTCTTGTGGCTATACTTTAAAACCAGTATGTATTTGAACATTTACGGATTGGCCCCATCCACATCAAATCGACAGCCCTAATTTGAACCCTTTCTGGTTGTCAAACGTCATGGAAACATAGTTTATGCGCTGACCTATGACACCTGTGTGAACTAGGGGGTAACTGACTTCATCCATCCACCAAAAATCATCTTGACACCAGTTGATTTTAAAACAATTGCCGAATTCGCTCATATATGTTAAGTTAGTTCTAAGAAGAGTTATTCCATCATTTATATAGCAGATTGCACGTTTTGATTTTGTTATCTAATGCAATTAAATTTACAATTTACATTTTAAATTTAACTGTAAATCAAAACAAGATTGTGGTAACTCACAGTCTGTTCAATCAATTCCGTTCTTCTAACATCGCTACAACTAGATTAATAATGTTGTTGTGGCTACTAAGCGGTGAAACCTCACTTAGATTGTATGTTTTGCCTTGTCTAAAGTTTGCCATTACCTGTAATGTAAATATCAGGTTCTTGTGTCATTGAAAGCACTTGGCTGTGCAACAGCTGGTCAGGACAAAAGTCGTGCTGAAGACCTTGCTTGAGTCAGGCACAAACAGGAAAATACGATTTAAAATATGCAAGGATCGAGAAAGACATTGTGAAGTGAGCGCTAACGAGTAATCGATTGCCAGTAAATTCCCTAATTACTGAAATAAACAGCATGTAAACGCATTCCACATTTCTTGGTAAAGGCTTTTTTCCTTGACTGCAGCTTGACATCAGTGTTCCGGTGTGCTGCGAGTTATAAGCGGGGGTGAAAGGGGGCAGGACAGGGACGGTCAGAGAGCATTCACTCACAGCTGTGTCGTGATACTGTAGATAATTGTTACCTTATGTTTTAAAAATCAATAAATGTTTATGATATATGTATATCAAAGCACCCCATCATCATTTGTTGTTTCATCTTACGTTTGGAAGAACATAAGTGCTTTTCTCTTGGCCTTAAATGTGTTCACTGTAAAATAATAATAATAAATAGAAATAAAATAAAATATTTAGTTGACGTTATATTCCTGGCTAGTTGCTGAACTTTCACAGTCTATTTTACAATAGTATTACAATTAAAACTGTATACTGTGACTTTGCAGTGAACAGTTCCATGAAATTAGGGTTGTGTTGTAGTGTAACAGTTATCATAGGTTTATTAAACAAACATAGATAGCCTGCATTAACTGTACTGTAAACTTCTGA
Organism: Moxostoma hubbsi; assembly: GCA_032164185.1. Taxonomy (NCBI): domain Eukaryota; kingdom Metazoa; phylum Chordata; class Actinopteri; order Cypriniformes; family Catostomidae; genus Moxostoma; species Moxostoma hubbsi. The sequence continues at coordinate 9,481,989 of JAVLUX010000020.1, read as the reverse complement.
ATATAGTATTTTATTTTAAGAAATGACTGTTAAATCTGGTCAAATATTGGCATTTTTTTTACAGTGTTGGTCACAATTCATTCATGAGTGGAAATTGCATCTCAATGAATTGTGTAAAAATGTGTAGAGTTCAGATTAAATAAATATATGTTTACCCTTTATCAGACTCATGCTTTGACTTCAGGAGGTAAACACATTAATTCTTCCTCATCTGGATGTTATAACTCATGAATCATATGCCCCCTGCAGGCCAGTTGTAAAGCACATAACAATATTGCTGTCCTTCATCAAAGGGCTGATTATGAAATTCTGTATTTGATGTGTGAAGAATTTATGTCAGACTAACTATATATGGCCAGGAATATTCATTATTTAAGTCTTAATGAGTCTTATTTTTGAATGAATGTGATAAATCAAACCGAATGAACACATTTTTAGATAACATGTTGGTTTAGGACCACATTTTACACAAATGGTTCAATAACTCTGAGGTCCAGATCCATTTGTATTTATTGTCAATTAGACCACAGGAAATAGAGGTACAAGGCCAAAGCTGCCAAAGCACTTTTAGAATACCCCAAATACTGGCATACTTTCTTACTACATACTCAAAAATATAGACTTTTCCATCATCAGCAAAGTATGCACTTGAAATCTAGGACAGTTGATTCACTAATAGTGAAGTGTTAAATAAAACTCAAGCCTTTTACAGTTGAAGGACAGGGCAACATAGCAATCACAACTGTTTCAAAACTTGTTTTTATACTTGACATTAGTTAAATAATCATATATAACACATTTTGGAAAAGACTTTATATTATTTCTTAACCTGTTCCCTTTGTTAATGGTTACAAAGGTGTACATTAATGACTAATAATTCATTTAAAAATACATTATAAATCATTGACAGGGATTCAGAACAACATGCATACTCTTTTGATGCAATACCTGTTAAATACTGAGCCATTTTACCGCATTTGTTAATAATCACTTATTCAACATTAGTAACCTATGAAAATGTACCTATATGTAAAGTGAACTCTTATAAAGTCACGACTTTAGGTATCTAGATCTAGATGAATTGGGACAGCACTCAGAGTATCACCAGTCTTTGGACAGCAACCTGACAAGGAATGTGACAACACAATTGAGTCAAGACATTACAATAATTAATATAAACAATCAAAACTGTAGCACAATGACATATTCCCTCTTTTAATATTACTATAATAGTCTATATTTGCTGCATTGTGACAAATCGTGAATTAGGGTATTTTTATTTTTTTTATAAATTTAAGTATGAATAAGTATATTTATTAATAATTTTTAAGATGTAAGTTAAAATAGTCACTATTATGCTCACTATATTAGGTATTAGGTATTGCATGAAAGTCGCCATTTTATTCATGTTGTTATAACTGCATATCAATGATTTACTGTATAAAGAATTTATAAATGATTTATTAGTAATTAACGAACTCCTTTATAAACCCTTAACATAGGAAAGATTAATGAAAAGCATTACACTTTTAAAATTAATTATACATTATAATGCATTTGTAAATTAGTTATTAGTTATTAATTCATTTACTGTATAAACCCTTTACAAAAGAAACATTAATTTAAGGTGTTACCCATTTTAAATCATACAGTATAATGCATTTGTAAATGAGTTATTAGTCATTTATGAACACTTTTATTAACCATTAACAAAGAAAACATGAATGTAGTGTTACCCATTTTAAATTAGTTATATGTATGGGGCTTAGAACAATATTTCTGTGGCTTACTCCCCTGGATTCCCCCTCACAACACCAAAATGGCCTGCATCAGTGCTGTTTATGGATTTTAAAGGAATTTTACAGGATAATGCATTTGTAAATTATGTATTAGTTGTTTATTAACTCCTTTATAAACCCTTAACAAAGGATGTATCAATGTAAAGTGTAATTCATTTATAATGAATGAAACATTATAATGCATTTGTAAATGAGTTATTATTTATTAATGAACTCCTTTATAAACCCTTTTCAAATGAAACATCAATGTAATTGTTAACCATTTTAAATGAGTTATACATTATAATGCTTTTGTAAATAAGTTTTTAGTCATTAATGAACTTATTTACTGTATAAACCCTTTAAAAAATAAACTTCAATGTAAAGTGTTACCAATTTTAAATACATTTACAGAATAAGGCATTATAAATTAAAATATAGTCATTAATTAACTCCTTTATAAACCCTTAACAAAGAAACATAAATGTAGTGTTACACATTTTAAAATTAATTTTATGAATGGGGCTTGGAACAATATTTCTGTGGCTTACTCCCCTGGAGCCCCCCTCGCAACACCAAAATGACCTGCATTAGTGCTGTTTAAACACAATAAATGTATCATTTAATTTGAAGTCTTGAATCACAGTATATGACAGACAATTGGATGGTACTACATAATTTCATATATTCTCATCTCATCCCAGCAAACAGGAGGGGTCTTAAAATATCCCACCCCCATAAATATTGTACCACAGCATACTCTCTTTTCTGTCACGACTTCCTCTCTATTTTTCTCTCTCGTGATTTTCTTCTGTCTTCACCAGTTTTCAGTGCATGACGATAATAAAGAGCAAAGATGGAAAAAAACATAGAACTTAGTAGAAGAAATCAGCACAACATTGTATATTTTAAAGAAATAGCGGTAGCCATAATGTACCCTCTCATTTTTGGTGGATGTTGAAAGGGATATTAATAAATCTACAACTTCTCAATAGAAAGAAAAAAAAATTCACAATGGAGAACCATAATCCATTATGAATTTAGTCCATTAAGAGGTGTGTTCTGTGTTTCTTTCAGGTCTGAAGCTCCTCACTAAGCTCTCAAATGCATATTAGTGCTGAAGTGGATGATGTTGTTCTGAGTAACCATTAAGAAGTCAATAACCATTTTACTCTTGCAATTCCCATACTACACTGTGGTTGTTGCACTTTCTACTATTGTTTTGGTGACTACGCTGTCTAATATTTCTCTACAAACCAATGTGTTTTGTTTCTCAAAAGACACTTTAATCCAAACAGTTAAAAATATTTTCTTTAGAAACATATGTGAAAACCAATTACAGAAAATCTCTTTCTCACTCTCCCCCCACACACAAGAACACACATAGACACTTGTGAGCAACACAGAGCCTTGATGTCAACGCACCCCGAGCCCAAGACTTAATAAAGAAGATTTGCTACTTAAAAGCTACATACAAGAATGGCAATTCTAACACCCTGTTACTGAGAAGAGTTGTTAAAATAACAGCCAGCCAATTTGAAGCAATGTTACTGATGAACACCGCTGAAGAGAGCCGCAGCAAACGCTGGTAATCTCACACACACACCCAAGAGCTCTCTCACTCTGTGCGCATGCGCGAGTGTGGCGGAGTGAGTGGAGAGTGGCTGTGAGAGTTACTGCTGTTTTCATCTCTGTCTTTAACGATCTGGTTGTGGTTTCAAATTATTTTCAAAGCTGTTTTTCTTAAAGTTTGTTGGCTTCAGCTCTTGCCATTTTTGCCAGTTACGATGGCCAGTGAAAAGGAGGGGAACAGGGTTTGAGCAACTTACCCGGTGGCATGGAGTTAATGTGCCGCTTGTTGTGGAGTGCACAGTGGAAGGTGTAGCTTGGCTGTCGGAGCCGTGGTGACACACTGCAGCATAAAATCGGCATCAAGGATGAATGTTGCAATATGTATATTTCTGGATTCAACTGAATTGTCCATTCATTAAAGATAAGGTACTGGAGCGAGAATTGTCTTGTTATTGCAGTATGTGCCAGTGATTAAAAAGATACCAGTAGGGTGCAAGTCTCCGCTTTTGAAACACATTGTATAATTTAGGAGACAGGTGTATATGGTGCTGAAGAGCGGAGTTGAAGAGTTGAATATGGCGTTCAAGTGTTTACTAACACTTATGTTGCTCATTGGAATTTTAATGTTTCACTGTTAAATGATACACGTTTTAAAAAAGGTTTTTATTTTTGTGAATCAATGGAAATCTCAGTAACAACAATCTGATTCTTTGAAACAGTGGTGGGATATTAAAAAGTCTCATCTCGGTTATTTTTTCTAAAAAAAAAAAATGTTTAGAAAAAACAAATGGACATAGCAGGATAATTAATTGCAGACATGATGACGTTAGACAGGAGCTAACAGAACCTTCAGAGATTAGAAGAAGAGCTGTTTTATTGAAAACTTTATGCTTGTGACCAAGAAGAAGAAAATGTAGAATTACTACAGACATTTTATGAAGGTTTAACAAAGGTACCAGAAAAAAATAAATGCTAATTTTGAAAAAAATCCTTTGTCTTTGCTTGAATTGCATGCTGCAATGTTGAGCATGGCAAATAGAGGTGCCCCAGGAATTGACGGGATCACAAAAGAGTTTTCAACTTTTTTTTGGAGTGTGATAGGAACAGACCTTTAAGCAGTTCTCAATTAGATCATTGTTAAAGGACAGTTGCCATAGAGTTGCAGAAGAGCTGTCCTTACATTACTTCCAAAGAAAGGGAATTTAAGACATGTGAAAAATTAGAGACCCCTCGCATTACTCTTTGCAGACTATAAATTATTTCCAAAGTTCTAGCTAGTCACTTAAAAAGCTTTGGCATGTGTGATTGTGGCAGGGCGGTGGGCGGGACCAGGTTGTGATTCCGCACACCCGGCCCTCGAGAGGGATAAAGACCGACCAAAGACGGCAGTGCGGCAGAGATAGATTTATGGACACTTGTCCGACATCAGTGTGTGTGTATTTTTGGTTCAGTTTATATTAAACTTTCATTTATATCGTCAAGCCAGTTCTCGCCTCCTCCTTTCCCTTTAACCCCCATTACAGTGATACTTTTTTTTTAGCAATGGACCAGGAAAAGGCTTTCGATGGGGTTGAACATCAATATTTATGGAATACTCTTGAAGCCTTTGGTTTTTCCTAAGAGTTTTTAATGATGGTAAAAGTCATGTATGGAAGTACAGAAAGTGTGCTTAAGGTCAATGGTGGCTTGAGTGCTCCCTTTGGGGTGAAACAGGGGATTAGACAGGGTGATCTTTATCTGGTATGATGTATGCACTATTACTTGAACCATTACTAAATCAAATTAGAATAGAGTTAAAAGGCCTTAAAATGTCAGATGTTTTTGCAAAAGTTCATTTATCTGCATATACTGACGATACAATTGTCATAATTAAATATAAGGAAGATATTGAGAGAATAACTCGATTGGTACAAGATTTTGGATTCATTTCTTCAGCAAAAGTGAATTGAGAAAATAGTTCTTGTATTCTGGTTTGTGACTGGAAGGAGAAAGGTCCAACATTATCAGGTGGACTAAATTAGGGAAGTGGGGGCTTGAAGTATTTAGGAGATTTTTTGAGGAATGTGTTTATGGTTAAAAGGAACTGGGAAGACATTGTAGAGGTGGTGGAGGGAAGACTGGTGGAGCCTCCACCAAAACATCCTGTAGAGGATGAACATTAATTATAAATTCTATGGTCACTTCTGTTCTTTGGCATAAGTTAACAGTGCTAGAACATTAGGTATTCTAACAAAAATACAAGCAATGATTTATATATATACATATATATATATATATATATATTTTTTTTTATTTTATTTTTTTTGGAAGAAGAATTTGCCCAAGTGTTACCAAGTGTTTTATATTTGCAGAAGAATGAAGGGGTTGAGGTCTAGTCCATTTAATTAGCAGAAAAGCTGCTCTTAGGATAAAGTGTATTCAAAAATTGTTATATCTTTTTTACAAATTGTAACACCCTAGATGTAAAAGAGTTTTCTGTATTCTACATAAGCATTTTTTTCTCCCCCTTTTCTCCCCAATTTGGAATGCCCAATTCCCAATGCAATCTAAGTCCTCGTGGTGGCGTAGTGACACCTCAATCCGGGTGGCGGAGGATGAAACTGTTGCCTCTGCATCTGAGACGTCAACATGCACATCTAATCACATTGCTTGTTGAGCGTGCTACCGTGGAGGCATAGCGCGTGTGGAGGCTTCCCGCCATCCACCGCGGCATCCACGCATATCTCACCACACTCCCCACAAAGAGCAAACCACATTATAGTGACCACGAGGAGGTTATCCCATGTGACTCTACCCTCCCTAGCAACTGGGCCAATTTGGTTGCTTAGGAGACCTGTCACCAGCACACACTGGGATTCGAACTCGCAAACTCCAGGGGTGGTAGTCAGCGCCTTTACTCGCTGAGCTACCCAAGCCACCCTACATAAGTGTTATTAAAGCTTGGAATCTATTGGAAAGTAGAAAGGTGGCCAGAAAATGTTCCCTTTTTTGGTTATTAGAGGAACCAGTTCTTTATGGAGCAAGATTTGACGTCTCCTGGGAAGGGGCCCCAAGAATGAGTGAAAATTTTGCCAAATCCCATATCTTCAAGGTAAAACACCTGGCTGGGTAAGCTGGACCATCTTTAAATGATGTAGATGCTTTGGCAAAGAAACTGGGTGTCCACTCTATCAGGATAGTTGGACAAATATTGGAGAGCTTCTGGAATGCATTGTCAGAAGATGAAAAATCACACCTAATAACATGGAAAAAGGGGCAGGAACGACAAAACCAATCTGAAATTGACAAGTATTGAATAAAAAAAATTTGAAAATCGGGGTGGATACACTCTGGAGAGCTCATTTGGGAGTTGAAAATGACATAATGCCTGAGTGGGAATATTGTATAAGCCACCATTGGCCAAAAGTGTGGGACAAATTCAGTGGCAAACATTACATGGTATTAAAGCTGTTAACTCTTTTTTGTCTGTACTTAATCCTGAAATAACAGATAAGTGACCTTTTGTGCTGGAAGAGGCTGTCTTCCATTGTTTTCTACATTGTGAATGGCTACTTCCATTATTCATATTTTAAAGACATTGTTTGACTCTTTTGGAAGGATTTTTACAGAGGTGTGTAATATTTTTGGTGTTAAAGTTGTAAAAAAAGGGAAAAAGAAAAGCTAATTGTTAAATTATATATTGGGTCAAGCTAAAATAGCCATATAAGTGACGACAAATCAAAATTTAAAAAGTCATAATATTGATGTTCTTTTACATTTTTTCAAAAGTGTGATTAAGGCAGGAATAACATTGGAAGTTTTGTTTAATGGTTAATGTAGAGTAATTTAAAGAAGTCTGGATGATATGATGGATAAATTTGCACTGCTTTTGATAAAGCTGTATATTTTATAGATTCATTAAAATAAATAGTACATATTAGCATCTGTTTTATGAATGTTGTGGTATAGAAGCTGATGTTCTGAGTAATTAATGATGGTTTGAAATGTAAAATACAGTTGTGTTAAAACTCAAACTGTCCCCCTCTCTCTCTCTCTCTCTCTCTCTTTCTCACACACACACACACACACACACACACACACAATAATTCAACAGCCCTTCGTCAGTTATTCCTTACTTAATATATGCATGCCAAGAGAGCAAGCAGAAATCTGTCTGGAGCAGAGCATTTATTCATATTACATGGTGCTTGTGATCCACCGTATTGGTCAGGCAGACAATCAATCAAAATGCTGATGGTTTCTCTTTTACTTTGATAATTGGACACATTTAAGAGTGCTTTGCTTAACACTCTTGGCTGTTTTGTATTTAAGTAGCTAGATACACATATTATACTATATATATATATATATATATATATATATATATATATATATTAAAAGCACAAATGTTCCAGGAACACATCCTGGATCAGCATCTTTTTGTTTGTCCTGAAACAACATATCTGCCAAACAAACATAGTCCTAACACCATCTTTGAAATTGTGAAGCTAGTTCTTGCATTTGTTTAGCAGGCGTTACCACATTTTACACAACTATCTCTGCAAACATTTGCTATAATATAGAATGTTCCACTCACTGGTGCATATTATTTGCTTAAAAGGAAATGTTTAGCATTAATAGTGTACGTCTCAGATTGTCGCACAGGTGTCCAAGTTGGAGTTCTGATGTCAAGTGGTGTTCTAGTGCACTTAATATTATGAATGCTCTATCAGGTTTTAAATAAACAAAACCAAACTCCCTACCTTACACCTTAAACCTAACCGATTGTGATATAAAAAGAAAAATTGAGTTGAAAAAAACATTAAAAAGTAGTTTATTTATTTATTTGTGATTGGCATTCCAAGAAAGAAAGAAAGATATACAAAACATCTTAATGGTTCTAAAATCTGTTTATTTTTTTTATTATTGTTTTAATAGATTTTCTTTTAATTATGTGGTGAAATATGACCCTAACAGTTTCCTGACAGGTTTTATGAGATTCCTTTTAATTAGCTTACAACTGCACAAAAGCTTGTCATGTTGGCAAAGTGTCAAGATGCTCTTTCTTCTGGATCAGTGTTAAGAAAAGAGACAATGGGTAGAGATCTTTCTTAAATGCATAACAAGAAATCTTGATATCCACATCATAAATTCATTTAAAAATTAATGAAACATGCTTCTGCATATCTAATGCATGCACAGTTCCTTGTTCCTTAAATACTGAGAAAAATATCTTACCTTTTTCTTAGGTCTGATCTTTGTTCTACATCTAGAAAAGTTAAAATTGTGAATACATTATACATACATTGGATTTGGATATCATAGCAAATTAGTGCATCACTTTTAAAAGAAACATTTGATCTTTTATATTGTACAGTCCATTTGTATTTTTCTTTGTCTTTCATTCCTTTGGATAATATTATATGCATTAGATGTATATGGATAGGAATAGGGGTCTAAATATGCTCTGACAATAATACGATTACGATTCTTTACAACAAAATGCAATGTATCATATCTAAAATATGTCATGATTTGGTTCGATTTAATTATGTTGATATGAGGAAATAAACACATCTATTGGGTCCTGTTATTGTCATCACAATCGATTATAAGAATGTAAAGAAGTTCGCCCTCACAGGCAAGGAAGAGGCGAGAAACCGGCTTAAAGTACAACTAAAGGTTTTAATGGAAAACTCAAAAGACAAACACATAGACACATCTCTCTATAATTCTGAGCAAGTGCATTATATTCTGTGATATCTGATCACTCAAGGTTATGTATATGCAGGATTTGTGTCTCCAGTGCTGGGATACCCCTAATTTTGATTGATTGTCTGCTGGACTAATACAGTGGATCACAAGCAGCATGTAATATGAATAAATGCTCTGCTCCAGACAGATTATATATATTAAAAGCACAAATGTTCCAGGAACTCATCCTGGATCAGCATCTTTTTGTTAGTCCTGAAACAACATATATGTCAAACAAACATAGTCCTAATGCATCTTTAATCCCTACCAAATTGTGAAACATATTCTGACAACGAGTCAATATCACTATAAAGTGCCTTTGGTGTCCTCATCAGAATCGCTCAGTCATCATGAACATAATGCAAAATAATGAAATTCTGAGGTTTTATTATATATGGCCAAATACACATATACAAGTACAATGATAAGTCTCTTGAAATGTGTTTTTCTGATTTTATACCATTTTCTTTGATTGGATGTATGTGATTTTGGCATGTCCCACACGCTGCACAGCTAACTTCAGTGAGTGTAAAAAGTGGTTAAATTACATAAAATTAAAATACTTTTTGAATGTACTTATTGTCCTCAGCAAGTTATTTAATAAAACAAGTAATTTAGATTATTTATATTTTATTTTCATAATAATATTAAGCATTTTTCATGTGTCCCTGAAATTGCTGTCCACCCTGTCATTATGGGGTAAACGCCTCTTTAAGAAACCAACTGATGTACTCAGTGACATCCCCTCCCCCATTTGGTCTTTCTTCAGTGGAGGGTAAAACATCTGATGCACACACAGTAAGTATCTACACTTATATTTCCTGATTTTCATCATATTGTGTTTGTAGTTGCTTGTTGTCAAGCTTAACATGTCCACCCTATCATTGTGAAATATTAATTAATATAAAAACTTTTCAGAAATTCTAAATATATATTTTAAACAGTGCACAGTCAGCTTCAAAAGTGAATCAATTTGCTAACTGCTAAATACACCATGTGCTCATTAAATGCTAACTTTAGCCAAAAATGTCCACCCTGTCATTGTCCACCCTGTCACCAAGCGTTACATGACAGGGTGGACATGGTTCATGACAGGGAGGACATTTGCAGTTTTTGCCACATTTAGATTTTTTTTTCACATAATAGAACAGTTATAACACATATATTACAACAGTAGATTCTATACATGAGTGGACGTGAACTTTTTTGGAAATATCACTATCAGCAGGTGTTTTGATGATCATGATAATTTGATGATAGTTTTCAAACCTTTTTTCCTATGTAATAAAATTTTTTACATTGATTTCATTGACTGTTTGAAAAAAATACAGTCTTAACAATGTAAATAAATAAGACTAGGGAAGCCTAGTTTAGCTGGACCAATTAAAGGGAAATTTGTAAGAGAACGTTTTGAATTGTTTAGAAATATTCTAATTTTTTTCCAGGAATGAGTCTAAGTGGAGCTGAGATAGCAAGGAGATATAGGGAATGTCGTGATGCTGAGAGAAGTAGAAAGTACCTTGAGAAAGAGAGGGTAAAATGGAAAAAAGACAGAGAGACTGGAAAGAAGAAGAGTGTTAATGAGCTAAGTGAGAGAGAGAAAAGGGCAAAAAGAAAGAAATGGAAGGAGGCAAAAAGGCAAGCCAGGGCCAGAGCCAGAGCCAGTGCTCTGATGTACAGATAAATTTCATGCCTGTGTAAAAGGGACGATGGTGTTTTCGACTGCACCTGCTTTAATCATGTTCCACTTTCATCTGATAAGGCCAAAGCATGTGGAAAGACACAAGATATCCAAAGGAGACCAGAAATGATTGAGTCAAAGCACATCGGAGAGTGGTGCGTTGTCAATTATGACAATGAAGGCTACCCAGGTGTCATCATGGATGTGGAAGGGCACAGTGTGAAAATTAAGTGTATGCACCGTAATGGCACCAACAAGTTCTTTTGGCCAGGTCCTAGGGAGGACATCTGTTCTGTCGGACAACATCTCCAAGACGCTACACACCATATGACTAGTAAGTCAAAGTCCAAATCACAGTATTTGCTGTCCCAACTTAATTGATATAAGTACCAATGTAGAACATTATATAGAAACTGTGTCTATTCCTCGTTTAGTAAAGCCAAACAATACATCTACTGTAGGATCTAGGAAAAATCTAATTGTAATTAAACCAGAAAATCTCAATATCAGTGAACAAAAACAATTTCTAAAGCTAGGTCTTCTAAACATTAGATCGCTCACACCTAAGGTGGTTATTGTAAATGAAATGGTCTCAGATAATAGCTTTGATGTATTTTGCCTTACTGAAACCTGGCTTAAACCAAATGATTATTTCGGTCTAAATGAGTCTACTCCGCCAGGATACTGTTATAAGCATGAGCCCCGTCTGATTGGTCGTGGCGGCGGTGTTGCAACAATCTATAGAGATATTCTTAATGTTACTCAGAAAACAGGTCACAGGTTTAATTCGTTTGAATTACTTGTGCTAAATGTTACACTCTCAGATGTAAGAAAAAAATCCCTATTATCTCTAGCCTTGGCTACCATATATAGACCTCCAGGGCCTTACGCTGATTTCCTAAAAGAGTTTGCAGACTTTCTATCAGATCTATTGGTCAATGTCGATAAAGCAATAATTGTTGGAGATTTTAACATACACGTAGATAACACAAATGATGCGTTAGGGGCTGCGTTTACAGATTTGTTAAACTCCTTCGGGGTCACGCAAAACGTCAGTGGTCCCACTCATCGCCTAAATCATACGCTAGATTTAATTATATCATATGGAACCAATCCAACCGATATAGATATTATACCGCAAAATGATGATGTCACTGATCATTACATGGTAACTTGCATACTACGTACCACTGAAATCTGTCATATTGCGCCACGTTATCGACCAAGCAGAACAATCCTTCCAACCACAATAGATAGATTCTCAAATAGCTTACCTGATCTATCTCAGCTGCTCAGTGAACCCAAACAAACAGATGAACTAGAGGAAATGACTAGCAGTTTGAGCGCCATTTTCTCTGGTACATTAGAAATTGTTGCACCAATTAGATTAAAAAAGTTTAGAGAAAAAACTAGAGCACCATGGTACAACAGTGCTACGCATGCTATCAAGAGAGAAACTCGTAACTTGGAGCGTAAATGGAAACAAACTAATTTAGAGGTCTTTAGAATCGCATGGAAAGACAGTATGTCACGTTACAAAAAGGCTCTAAAAACAGCCAGGGCTGAGCACCTCCGCAAACTAATAGAAAATAACCAAAATAATCCAAGGTTCTTATTTAACACCGTGGCTAGACTAACAAATAAACAGAGATCACCTGAGCAAAATATTCCGTTACAGTTTAGTAGTAATGATTTTATGAATTTCTTCACTGAGAAAATAGAAAACATCAGAAACACAATTGTAAACACAACTGTTAATGTACAATCTTTTATGGTGTCTTATGACTCACCCTCAAGTATCGCCCCTCAAGAACAACTACACCGCTTTACAACTATAGGACAGGAAGAGCTAAATAAACTTATCATTGCATCTAAAACAACAACATGTTTACTAGATCCAATACCCACTAAACTACTGAAAGAAGTGTTACCTGTAGTGGAAGAGCCTCTTCTCAATATTATTAACTCGTCTTTATTTTTAGGTCATGTTCCAAGAATATTTAAGCTGGCAGTTATAAAACCTCTCATTAAGAAACCACAATTAGATCAAAATAACCTAGCAAATTACAGACCCATCTCAAATCTTCCATTTATGTCTAAAATATTAGAAAAAGTTGTGTCCGCTCAATTGTGCTCTTTCTTGCAAGAAAATGATATCTATGAAAAATTTCAGTCAGGATTCAGACCGCATCATAGCACAGAAACTGCGCTAGTTAAAATTACAAATGATTTACTTTTAGCTTCTGACCAAGGCTGCATCTCAATATTAGTTCTACTCGATCTTAGCGCTGCGTTCGACACTATAGATCATAAAATACTCTTGGATCGACTACAAAACTACACTGGTGTTCAGGGACAGGCATTAAGCTGGTTTAGATCGTACTTATTAGACCGTTACCATTTTGTCTGTTAACTTCAGTAGACTATGGAGTGCCACAAGGATCTGTGTTAGGCCCTCTATTATTCTCAATATATATGCTGCCACTTGGTAAAATTATAAGAAAACATGGAATTCATTTCCACTGTTATGCTGATGACACTCAGTTATATATCTCATCACGACCAGATGAAAGCACTAACTTATCTAACTTGACAGAGTGTCTTAAAGATATAAAATGCTGGATGACGCGTAATTTCCTGTTATTAAATTCTGATAAAACGGAGGTATTACTTATTGGTCCAAAAAACTACCCACAAAATCCCTTACAATACAACTTTAATTTAGAAGGATGTCCTGTTACTTTATCCACTACAGTAAAAGACCTGGGTGTTATACTAGACCGCAACTTGACTTTCGAAAATCATATTTCATCTGTTACGAGAACAGCCTTTTTCCACCTTAGAAACATTGCTAAGCTACGTAACATGCTATCTGTTTCTGATGCAGAAAAGTTAGTTCATGCATTCATGACCTCGAGACTAGATAACTGTAATGCTTTATTAGCTGGTTGCCCTGCATCCTCAACAAACAAGCTACAGTTAGTCCAAAATGCAGCCGCTAGAGTTCTTACTAGGTCAAGAAAATATGATCATATAACACCGATTTTAACATCTCTACACTGGCTACCAATTAAGTACTGAATCAATTACAAAGTATTACTACTGACCTATAAAGCCCTAAATGGTTTAGCTCCGGTGTATTTGACGGATCTTCTATCGCCATACAATCCTTCGCGCTCTTTAAGATCACTAAATTCGAGGATTCTGGTCATACCTAGGATATCTAAGTCCACTAATGGAGGGAGGGCGTTCTCACATTTAGCTCCTAAACTCTGGAATAGCCTTCCTGATATTGTTCGAGGCTCAGACTCGCTGTCCCAGTTTAAAACTAGATTAAAGACACATCTCTTTAACCAAGCATTCACATAATGCTTACTTTTTATACTACTGCTGAATCAGTTATAATGCATTAATATTATGAACATCAGCTATGCTAATTATTTCCCATCTGCTTTTCTGCTGTTATCTCGGGACGCCAGTCCCGAGGTAAATAGCGTTCGTCAGCTCCAGTTTGTATCCAGCCTCTCACGGAGACTTCAGATGCCCCATCACCATGGACTACGATCTTGAAATGGGATACATAGACTATTGCCAACAAAAGCCTTTATCAGCCAAACAAGGACAATTGCATCTAAGTGAACTTCTGGAATTTAATCAAGGATGGACTTCAAAGACACTGGTCACTAATCTTGCAGTTCAAACACAATCACTGTCTAAATACTGACCCTTAGCACTTAATAAGTTTAATAATTTTTTAAATCATGTTTTTTAACAATAAGTAATTCTTATTTACATTATTCATGATGTTAGCCAGAGGGGAACTGGCCCCCCACAGTGAGTCTGGTTTCTCCCAAGGTTATTTTTCTCCATTAACCAACATCTTTTGGAGTTTTGTGTTCCTTGCCACAGTCGCCTTCGGCTTGCTCACTGGGGTTATTAATACGATTATTATTTAATTATTTTTAAACACTATAAAGAATCATATCTTATCTAATTCCACAACAGGGCTCCAAACAAAAAAAAATCAATTAAGGAGCCACTGGCTCCTATAGGGGGAAAAACAGGTGCCAAATATTTTCATTTTTAACTCCTTACATTCCTTTTCGTCCCGCAGCTCACATGCAAGAAAAACTGCACGTGCTAACAGTGTAGTCTGTGGAGCATTCTTCGCAATTATGTGATCACGTGCATTTTTTATGCTCGTTACTGTCACCGTGTTTTCTCACAGTCTCTTTTTTTTTTTAAATGGTTAGTTCCTGCAATGAACTCCGTTTTCCCAGCTATTTCTTTTGATATAAACTTTTGTTATGTATCTCGGGAAATGTAATGCAAATTTTAAAATCAAAGGGAGTAAATTTTTACTGTCGCCAATGGCGACCTTGACAGAAATTACACTCGCAAATAAATTTATTTGGTCATAAATGCGACCATTTTTAGTCGCAGTTTGGAGCCCTGCACAAGGATGATGATTTATCGACTTTATAGACATTACATTTTTTTATCGTCTGTTAATGCTGAACTTCTGTAAAGCTGCTTTGAAACGATGTGTGTTGTGAAAGGCGCTATACAAATAAAATTGACTTGACTTGACTTGACATCAATTGGTACCATGATTGGCAAATTCTTTGCCTAATGCCAGAACCACAAGCTCTGAACAAGCGCTCTCTACAGATTGATCCGTCTGTTTGGAAGTATGTGGAAGATCAATTAGAGTGATGCAGAAAATGAATTTATGAAATCCTTCTTTATATTGCTTAAGGGTTTCTTGTTGTTCCTGTTGTTTCTCTAAAGTTCCTGTTCTCTTCTAGTTCACCCATTAAAGCATTTGTCCACCCTGTCATGCCAAGTTCCACCCTGTCATCTTGTTGTCCACCCTGTCATGTTAAACTTTTATGAAAATAAACAAATTATTTTAACAAGTTAACAAAACCTTGTGTGTGATTTCTTAATAAACAAATGAGGGCCATTTATTATTGTTTTAAAGTTTGACTAAATATCTTTTTTGTTAGATTTTATTAAGAAAAGAGTGTGCAACTATTGCATATTTAATTGAGGAATACATATATAGGAAGTAACTTCATTATTATCAAAAGACTTTTACCATTAACTAAAATATTTTGTTGGGAAAGGGACACATTATCTTTCTGCAGATCTACATTTTATAATCACTATGCAATTAAAATGTATGTATTCTACTTTGAATTTGTCCATGACAGGGTGGACATATTTTATGGTTTGCTCGTATATTGTCAGCTTGCAGTTAATTTATAAAAAGTGCTGGAGCTTGACCAATATGCATTCCTAAGGTCTCCTTAATACAACACATATGAAGTTAAATGTAAAATCTCAGATTTTTGGGGGGAAAGTGTGAAGTCTCAAAGGCAGTTTATGGGGATTTTGACCCATTTGTATTGTAGGTGTTCCCATGTTTTAGTCAAGTCAAGTCAAGTGGTTTTTATTGTCGTTTCAACCATATACAGTTAGTACAGTACACAGTGAAATGAGACAACGTTCCTCCAGGACCATGGTGCTACATAAAATAACATAGGACAAACCAAGAACCACATGAGACTACACAGACTAAATAAAATACTTATATAAAATACCTATATAAAGTGCAGTGCAGCGCCGACCAGTACACAGTAGTGCAAAAAAAGATGACAGTTACTAAATGCCAAATGTAAACATAACATACTATGAGATAGTGTTCTATGCACATAGCAGTTATTGAGGTAGCAGACAGTTATAAAGTGGCAGTTATTAAAGTGCAACTCAGGACACGTGTGTGTGTGTGTGTGTGTCAAACAAGAGTATTGAGGAGTCTGATGGCTTGGGGGAAGAAGCTGTTACACAGTCTGGCCGTGAGGGCCCGAATGCTTCGGTACCTCTTGCCAGACGGCAGGAGGGTAAAGAGTTTGTGTGAGGGGTGTGCGGGGTCCTCCACAATGCTGGTTGCTTTGCGGATACAGTGTTTTATGTAAATGTCTTTGATGGAGGGAAGAGAGACCCCAATGATCTTCTCAGCTGTTCTCACTATCCTCTGCAGGGCTTTGCGGTCCGAACCGGTGCAAGTCCCAAACCAGGCAGTGATGCAGCTGCTCAGGATGCTCTCAATAGTCCCTCTATAGAATGTTGTGAGGATGGTGGGTGGGAGATTTGCTCTCCTCAGCCTTCGAAGAAAGTAGAGACGCTGCTAGGCTTTCTTGTTAATAGAGCTGGTGTTGAGGGACCAGGTGAGGTTCTCCGCCAGGTGAACACCAAGGAATTTGGTGCTCTTGACGATCTCCACAGAGGAGCCGTCGATGTTCAGCAGAGAGCGTTCACTTTGTGCTCTCCTAAAGTCAACAACCATCTCTTTTGTTTTGTCGACATTCAGGGACAGGTTGTTGACTCTACACCAGTCCGTTAGCCGCTGTACCTCCTTTCTGTATGCTGACTCGTCGTTCTTGCTGATGAGACCCACCATGGTCGTGTCATCGGCGAACTTGATGATGTGATTCGAGCTTTGCATTGCTGCACAGTC
Organism: Moxostoma hubbsi; assembly: GCA_032164185.1. Lineage (NCBI taxonomy): Eukaryota > Metazoa > Chordata > Actinopteri > Cypriniformes > Catostomidae > Moxostoma > Moxostoma hubbsi. The sequence goes on along the minus strand of JAVLUX010000020.1, from coordinate 9,464,702 downwards.
GTGAGTCAGCAGAGTGAACAGCAGTGGACTGAGCACACAGCCCTGGGGGGCCCCAGTGCTCAGTGTGGTGGTGGTGGAGATGCTGTTCCCGATCCGGACTGACTGAGGTCTCCCAGTCAGGAAGTCCAGGATCCAGTTGCAGAGGGAGGAGTCCAGGCCCAGCAGGTTCAGCTTTCCAATCAGGTGCTGAGGAATTATTGTGTTGAATGCTGAGCTGAAGTCTATGAACAACATTCGAACATATGAGTCCTTTTTGTCTAGGTGGGTGAGGGCCAGATGGAGGGTTGTGGCGATGGCGTCGTCCATTGAACGGTTTGGACGATACGCAAACTGCAGTGGGTCCAGTGAGGGGGGCATCTGGGTCTTAATGTGCCTCATGACGAGCCTCTCGAAGCACTTCATGATGATTGGTGTGAGTGCAACGGGATGGTAGTCATTGAGGCAGGACACTGAAGACTTCTTTGGCATGGGAATGATGGTGGTGGCCTTGAAGCACGTTGGAACGACGGCGCTGCTCAGAGAGATGTTGAAGATGTCGGTAAGAACATCTGACAGCTGGTCTGCACATCCTCTGAGCACTCTGCCAGGAATGTTGTCTGGTCCAGCGGCCTTCCGTGGGTTGACTCTACGTAGAGTTTTCCTCACATCCGCCGTGGTGAGACAGAGCACCTGTTCGTTGGGTTGAGGGGTGGTCTTCCTCGCCACCACGTCGTTCTGCACTTCAAACCGAGCGTAGAAGTCGTTCAGCACATCTGGAAGGGAGGCATCTTTGTCACAGGCAACGGATGTTGTCCTGTAGCTGGTGATGGCCTGGATGCCCTACCACATGTGCCGTGTGTCACCGCTGTCCTAGAAGTGACTGTGGATTCTTTGGGCATGTACGCGCTTTGCCTCTCTGATGGCCCGGGACAGTTTGGCCCTAGCTGTTCTTAGGGCTGCCTTATCGCCTGCTCTGAAGGCGGAGTCTCGGGTCTTCAGCAGCGTGCGCACCTCCGCAGTCATCCACGGCTTCTGGTTGGAGCGTGTTGTGATGGTCTTCGAGAAAGTGACATCATCAATGCACTTGCTTATGTAGCTGGTCACTGATGCTGTGTTTTCCACCAAGTTGGTAGAGTCGCCATATGTTGCAGCCTCCCTAAACATGTGCCAGTCAGTACACTCAAAACAGTCCTGAAGAGCAGGGATGGCTCCTACTGGCCAGGTTTTCACCTGCTTCTGAAGCGGTTTTGTGCATCTGACGAGCGGTCTGTATGCTGGAATTAGCATAACAGAGATGTTGTCTGAGTAGCCGAGGTGGGGGCGGGGCTCCGCCCGGTACGCGCCTGGGATGTTCGTGTAAACAAGATCAAGCACGTTCGCCCCTCTCGTTGCATATTGATGGAATTTAGGGAGCACTGTCTTGAAATTCGCATGGTTGAAATCTCCGGCGACAATAAACAGTCCGTCGGGGTGAGCGTTCTGCAGTTCGCACATAGCCCCATACAGTTCAAAGAGCGCTTCCTTAACGTTAGCGCTGGGGGGAATGTAAACTCCGGTTATGCAAACAGTGGTGAATTCCCGTGGTAAATAAAAAGGTCTGCATCTAACAGTCACAAGCTCCAACAGCGATGAACAGTACCTAGAGACTAGCACAGAGTTCTTGCACCATTCCGTGTTGATGTAAACACACAAGCCACCACCGCGAGTCTTACCGCAGAGAGCTGAATTTCTGTCGGCACGAAACGAGGCGAGCCCGTCTAGCTGAATGGTGGCGTCCGGAACTCTGTCGCTGAGCCACGTCTCCGTGAAAACAAAGACGCAGCAGTCTCTAAACTCACGCTGTGTAGCCTGCTGGAGTCGGATATAGTCCAGTTTATTGTCCAGGGAGCAAACATTTGAGAGCAGGATAGACGGGAGAGCCGGCCTGCTAGGGTTTGGGTTAGCCTAGCATGGACCCCCGCCCTCTTTCCACGCTTCCGCTTCCTCGCACACCGCTTACGACGTCCTCTCCCTCGGCCACAGGCATCAAGCGACGCCGAGGCCTCGAGGCCTGGTCTCCGTAGCAAGCCGAGTACGCGCAGCGCCTCCCGCAGTTCATTGTGCAGCTTGGTTTTTGCATGAGTCTATCTAGGTTTTTCACACCTATCTCTGCAAATATTTGCTTTAATGTAGGATTTTAGACTCACTGATGCATATTATTTTCTTAAAAGTAAATGTTAATCAGAAATTGTGTACATCTCCAATTCCCGCACAGGAGTCCTCTTTGGAACTCTGATGCCAAGAGGCGTTTGATTGCACTTATCCTCATAGGAATGTGAAAATACTGACTTTTGTGAGTCTGGTGTTATAATGTGACTGTGATGAAATTTTTGTCAAACTTTATTATATGGTTCATGACACGTATCACGGCAGTTTTGGGGTTAAATGTCCAAACAGATGAGGTTTTAAAGGTTAATGCTCTATTGAGTTTTAAATTAACAAAGCGTCTCGGTTACTGTCGAAACCTCCATTCCCTGATGGAGGGAATGAGAAATTTTGTCGATGTAATGACACCAGGGGTCTCTCTTGAGAGCCTCGGTTACCTCTTATCTTTGAGAAAAGGCCAATTAGAATTGGTGAACAGAATATGCATGCCCTTCCCCCGGACATAAGGGTATAAAAAGAGGGAAGCGTGGGTAGAAGGCGTGGTGCGGGGGGGTGGCTAGAGTGGCTTTACCCAGGAAGAAGAAGACCACAATGTTGCCATGGTCATGTTCTTGCAGTGAGAACATGAGCCGATCCACAAACGCTGCCTCTGTGTAATCTCTGCAGAGAGACAGCGAGAGGCAGCGCCCGTGCTGTCAGAGGCGGAGAGGTAACGACCACATCCAGGAATGATATAAAGAGGGAAGGGCATCTTGAAAAAGATGCATCTTTAAAAAGACATTCAACATTAATGTGTTTACTCTTTTAGAGGGCTGTCGAAGCTCTCAGGGGTGTAGTCTGCACTGGCGTGCAGAAGAAGAGAAAAGCCATTGAAATGCGCCATATTTCCAACAGCGTATGGTCTTTGTAGGTGAGTGGAGCAGTGGGTTTTACTCAGCTCACTGAAACACAACTGCTCGGCTCTGAAGATAAAACCTGTCTGAACAACCTTTTCTCAAAGATAAGATCCCACCTTACACTTTAAACCTAAACCTAACCAATAGTGCTATAAAAAGCTAAATTTAGATGAATTTTTAGATTAATAATTTAGATTAAATTGTTGAAGCAACCATGCCATTTTGTGGTAATTTTTTTTTTTTTTCTCACGATGCCCTAATCAAGCATAAATGAAATCAAGTATGCCTTTCAGAATTTTGATCATGTTGCAAACTGCGCTATGAAAAAAACACAATGAACTGTAAGCTGTTTAGAGAAAAGATTAACGAAATACCAGTAATCGTCTCTCGTGAATAAAGCATTTGTCTTCTATGCAGAGCCTAGTAGCAGTCACATGACAAATGAACAAAAGACTCAGATCCGAAGACCCATTTGTGAGGTTAAACTAATGAATTCTGTTTCCTGTAAAGTTTCAAAGGATACCTGTGTGGCTGTCACATGACAAATGAATGAAATTACCTGAATAAAGATTTGTTCATGTTGCTGAATGTGATTCAAAGATCCAAGTCAGTAAAATAATCTGATCTTCTCATCAATATCTAGGACCAACGAGCTTGGAGTTGACCTAGATATTGCTCTACTTAATGAAATTATGGTTATTTTTCTAAGTCTGTCACCAAACTTCACATCTTTATGGTACTAGCAGGGATTCCATTCAGCTATTGAGAAATGTAAGCAGAAGATAAAGTGGCTGGTAGCAGGGTTTTAGGACACTACCTGCTCCCCACTGGAACAAGGCTTAATTTCTCTCTGCTATGCTGTAAATTAATGTATTTGTACAGCTACACATCCCAGAGGATCCTTCCCAACTGTTTCCTGTCCTACTTAACCTGACCAAATGGGAGTAGTAACAAAACAGGTGTGGAAAAGCAGTGGTGGTCATTCTGTGCATGCTTCTATATGGGATACTATGAAACACCAGACCTCTAAACATACAGTCATTAGTCTCAGGAAGTGGATTCCAGAACTTGTTAATAAAATAACTGTAAAATTGTTGCCATTTTTTTAAAGGATTAGTTCACCCACAAATTAGAAAATTTGAAAAACACAGGGGTGAGTAAACAATGATTGAATTTTCATTTTGGGTTAACTATTTCTTTAAGCATAAGAGTTGCCTCTGAAATATGGTGAATGTTTAAGTGGTAAGAGTTAAATATTCATATAATATATGGCTTCTTTGCAGGTCATGCATAAGTAGGAGACTGAGCCTCAAGCCCAGCCAAGGATGCTTAAAATTAAAGTGAATGTAAATCATAAGTGCCACAGAACTGACAAGGAATGATGTTTTCCCTTTTGTAGGAACCCGAGCTGCATAATCGCTTTGGGACATGTCTGAATGTCATGTGGTCTGAAGCCCTTATACAATCACGTCAATTTATTGGCTGATGGCCCTTAAGCGATGACTGTAGGTAGCTGTGTCACGGGCTCCATAAAGGCGCTCACTTTCGTCCCATCGAGTCAGATTTTCTGTTCTTCAGTGCACGATTTTGTGTAAGCCCATATTTGTTTCTAGCGACTCACGTTGAAGTGAGGATTATTAACCCTTTCGCACATATGAACAAACCGGTGTTATTACACTATGGGCTCAGATAAGTATGAAATAATTGGTGTGATCTGCATTCAAATTGCTGTTTACCAGCAAAATCGGTGTCATAATGACTGAAGTGGTTGCCATAATGAACCAGCTGCTCAAATAATCTTTTCAACATCACAATATATTTATTTTTATATTTTACAAACTTTAAAACAATCACTAAATAAAGGTATAAAGCCATTACTGTCAGAGTGCAATGTTCAGATGCAGCGCTGCAGCCATGTTATCTGATGTCAAAGAATATACAAACTAGTCAGTCCACTCCCATTCCGTCCGTCACAACCACTTCAAGTGCTGGGAGAGTGGAAGGACTAGGAGAGCAATTGGGTTTTCCACACATTACAATGGAATCGACAGAGACAGCATCACTTTTCAAGTCCCGCTATTTCTCACCACGAGGCATTATCCCCACTTGTTCCAGTTCCACGGCCTCCAGATTTGGAGCTCCTTGAGCAAGAGCCGTTTGGGATTTCGGCTTTGTGTCCGAGAGAATTGGAGTGCGAACAGACATCAGATTCTTAGTCGTGTTTGTCGCCCTCCCCCTGAGCAAAAGCACGAGTGTCCTCAGACATGCTCTGAGGCCTAGCACGGTGGCCATTTTCTGATGAACAAAGCGTGTGAAATAGATACAAATAAAAAATGCTGTAGGAGAGAATTCATGGAACAGCATGGATGTCGCTCTTTTCAGTCAGCTGTTGGATCTACACACACAATGGTTTTGCAGTCCAACTAAGTGCATCGCGTTAAGGAATGAGTTAATATCAGATCTGTATGGTCTTTCCCTAGTTTTCCCCCTCAAGGTTTGCACTAGGGAATGAGTTGGTCAGGGGGATGATTTTGTTCGTGAGTGTGTTTTGTGCCATCCGTGTACTAAACGTTGTGTCTAACCCGTTTATCAGTGCACCAATTTAGCTGAGTTTCCCCCGTAATTTACGCTGGTGAATGAACACTGATTATTTTCAATTTTCAGTTTTGCTTCTGCCTCCATGACCAAGGGTCTCGGGGCATGCATAATATAATTCAATGTACAATAAAAATAGGTCTACCCATGAGCCTTACAGGCTTACTGTACAACGAAGGATGAGCCCACATTCAGTGAATGAATTTGTGCCATATAAATGTATCCATTTCTCTCCTGTTTGCCCTTCAGTCAGTATTAGGATGAGTTCGCCATTGTACAAGCCTCGAAAGTCTGACAACCAAACTATGGTTCAGTTTTCCCCCACAACTTGCATGGGAGCAAACATTAAAAAAACACTTCCCAAATTTAGCCTCTGTCTCCATGACCAATGGTCTCGAGACATGCATAACAGAACTGAATGTTCATCAAGCGCAAGTGTACACAAAACACACAGTGATTATAATCGAACCTGCCTGCTCTCAAATCCCTCCATGTTCGTACATTCTTCCCTTTTCAATGCAAGGGAAGATAGGTTATCTTCTATTCTCTGCTGTAAATACATTCAGAGTGACCTCTTTTATAATTGTCTGATCGAATTGTCATTGTGGCATACCTGTTTTTCTCAAATATACATTCCCCCCAGTGTTCATACACTGTTCCCCATTTAAAATACTAGGGAAAAGGTTTATTCTGTCAGCATCCCTGCAGTAGATCAATTTAAGGATGTTCATTATTTATGACTAAATACAATGAAGACAAAACATTATCAAATTCCCTTCAACCAACCACAGTATTGGAGGAGTGAAGGTTTCCCTCCGCTGTACTGCTGGTTCGGGGGTAGTCACCAAACGTAAACCAAGCGCACCATCTAGTGGTTAAAGGCAAGAGCCATGCATTAGTTCCTCTGTCTGCCCGTCTGTCGGCGTGAAAGCAGCTGAAGGGCATTTTGAGCTGCGTACTTTGAACGATATGCATGGTTATCTCATTCGATTCAGGCAGCTTGTGTCCCATTCTCTATGAGACATTTGAATATCACTCTAATAAATTGTCAATTCAGAATGCTGATGCAGAAACAATTACTGTCACAGCTGGAGCACTTGTTTGTGACAATAGAATTGAAGGACGCTATAAAAAATTTCCATATTCATAAAGGCGTTTTCTTAGATTTGCTTTCGGGGCAAAGCGGTACAAAAAAATGCTTGCATCCTTCCATTCGGACTTGTACTGGCACCATGCATTTTCACAAAATCCTTGGATGCAGCGCTGATGTCCTTGAGGCTTCAAGGCATCCACATTTTTATTTATCTCAATGATTGGTTGGTATTAGCCCACGTGAAGACTTTGGCTTCCCAGTATCAAGATCTTTCTCAGCCATTTGCACAATCTAGGGCTGCATGTAAACCAAGACAAGAGCATCCTGATTCCAGGGCAACAGGCTCTGTTTATAGGTGTGGAGCTGGACTTCAACCACTTACGCATACATTCCGTCTCTTCAAAGTGACGCATTGGTGCTACCAAACTCTGTTACCATGTAAACAAACCTGCCTTCTGGTGTTGGGCATTCCCAATATAGTATAGGCAACTGTGTACGAGGGTTGTCCAGCCTATTTGGTTTGGATTGGCCAGCACCAATATGGGCACATAAACAGTCTGATGATGTTCACGGTGCTGCTGGCTTTAAAGCTTTTCCTCCTGGAGAATCAGGACAGCCATATCCTCATCTGGTCAGACAACTAGATGGTGGTATCCTACATCAATTTCCAGGGAGGAGTGCACTCTCATGCCATGCTGTGGGTGGCACATCACATACTTCTGTGGGCACAGGACAATGTAGTGTCTCTACGAGCTGTATATGTTCCGGGCTGGTAAAATTTGGGGGCTAATCTCCTGTCCAGACAGGACTTGGTGCCTGGAGATTGGACATTACATCCTCAGATTTTGGAACAAATCTGGAGAAGGTTCTCTTCAAGCGAGATATCACACTCTCCCCTCTCACTCCGGCACTGCTGGGCATCGATGCATTGGTGCATCAGTGGCCGACAGTATGTCTTTCTACAGATCAGTCTGCTGCAAGGGGCAGCATTTGGCACCCCGACCGGACTTTATGGGTATGGCCCCTCAATGATGGGCTATCCCTGCTGTGGTCAAAGATGGGTGTAAGATGGGGTACCAGACAGGTGTCAACTGGAAGAATAAAGACAAAATAATAGCGATTAGAGGCATATCAATGGCCAAGGCATATCAAATTCAGCAATTACCTTCACCAATGGCAGAGAGAATGTTTTTAACAGCCGATACAATATTTTCCTGAAAGCTTGCACTGGCAAGCTGTTTCTAACCACCACAACACAATTTTTGGCCAGATTTTGTTCTAAATGACATGACACTCATTATTATTGGTGCCTTAAGAGTTAGGATTTAGAGTTAAGACTTTGTTTAACAAAACTTTTGCTCGAGGACCAAAATCAAGGTCACCATAACGCAGTGATTCTTATGGTCACAACCCAAATATGGGTCACAAGTCTGTTCTGATGTAATTCTAAATTAAAATAACTAAATGCAACTAACAATATAGTAATTTACTGTATAGTTATGATAGCAAAATAAATAGTCCTATCAACTTTGTTTTGTTGTTGACATCAAAGGCTGTGCATCCAATTAAACCATAAAATAATCTGTCACATACTAAAAGCAGGTCGAACTTGGCAAAAACCAAGATGGACAGATTATCTGACATGCTTTGAAACCCATTGTTAAAACTATGCAAGGTTAAAGAAAGGTAAAGGCAAATATCGTTCACTTTCAATCTTTCAAATGTGCCCCTTCTCTGCTGCTTTCTCCTTTTACTGTAGGGTGCCAGGAGCAAAGATATTGTCAAATGTGTGCTAGATTAAAATGGATGAAAGGCAAGATGTTCCTCACACAATGCTTTAATATATTATTAGAAATTTTAAAAAGCATATAATTAAAATGCCTTCTCTTTGCTAGCACAGTGTAGGCATAGTGACAAAAAATTCATTCAGATTATTGTTTCTGCTTATTTTGGCTTCGCTATATGCAGCGTATCATTAAAATATATTTAAACCAACCGAATACTGTTCACAAGACTCTAGACTGTCATTTAAGGGTTAAACTTCTGCCGCACTGATGCTGGCCATTACTTTGAATCAGAATTAATTATGCAAACTTGTGATGTAATTTCTGTAATGTTTCAAAAATGTGAATAATCAACACTCCTGGAAACATAAACAATTTGATGAAAAAAATTTGACTTTCTATAGCTAGGTATTATTTAAAATGTCACAACTTAGTCCCATCCACATACATGGACTAGAGTTCTTCACGGCTCCAACCTAGCCCGAGGACCAGAGACCCGACCCAGGACGGGTCCCATTCTACTATTGCTGCGTCCCAGGTCAGTTTATGTGTAATACCAAAGTCGATCCAAGAAGACCCGGCCATGATCAGACAGTGCTGCTGATGATGATGATGGTGTTGTGTGTGTTGTAACTTAAAACATTGTAAAATTGGGATGAGAAATTGCGGGTGGGAAATAAGGTGAAAAACGTTGCAGAGCCACAATAAGCTGAGTGACGTCAGAGGGAGAGCAGAGTTAAGGCACACGATAGCAAATTAGCAATGCTAATGTTAGTAGCCATGGCAATGATCAAGCAATCGTTATTATAGTTCAAAAGGGCAAACAGTCGAAGTTATCTTATGCGAGATACAAAAAAAAACTTTTCGCGTTTGTCATCCGTCACAGCAAGTGGACTTCTGAAGCTGAAATAATGAGTGGATTAGCTATGTCGTTTCTATCAGCAAGAGAGGAATCATAGAAAACCTGGATGTATTTGACCAACTTTCTTGGAAAGGAGGATGGAATATATGCATCATGGCCACTCACAGGGGAGAAGGCTACTAATGTTACATTAGGTAGGACACAAAGTTTTTTTTCAAAACTTGTAAATTAACTTGTTAATAGCAATCAGCTGTGAAATCGTGTCAATTGGTTCTGTGTCTCCTGGCTGGGTCCGGGTCCCAGCTTTCAAATAATAGACAGGTCCTGTTCTGGTCCGGGTCAGGTATTTCTCAGTTCTGCATAGGTATGGGTCCAAGCTTTCAAATAATAGATGAGTCCAGTTCGGATGGGTAGTACATTTACGGGTCGCTTTGTGTTCGGGAACACATTTTTGGACTCGTGAAGACCTATAATGTGGACGTCAGTTTTTAGAAAAACACTTTGAGAGAAAATGGTTCACAATGTTTTTTTAGGTGTTACTAGGTTAGAAATCAAAAAGGGAAATGGAAAATGCACACCGCTGTCACACTATTGTTCAGGAGGTTAAAGGAGAGTGTAATTTTTCATTATTCAGCAAAAACAGTGAACACTGAAAGAGCATATGCAGTTTTCATTGTATTTTTACAAGGGCTGTAAATCGATTAACATTTTTAATCAAATTAATTACATGTAGTCCCAATTAATTAATTGCGATTAATCACATTTAATTGCATAAACAAACATTTGCTGAGAAAGCCCCTCATATAACAATAAGTCAATATATAATGATGAAAAAATTATATATAGTTATCTTTAAATATTTAAAAGTTAATCATACCATAATAAGGAAGATTCCTGAGAAATGCAAACTTGTAGTACCACCTGTTTACTCCAGAGGGCAGTAAGTGAAACTTCAGCCATAGGAGCAACACACAGTTTATACAGTGAAGGAAATAATTCAGTAGGCAGAACAATGTTGCGTTACATTCTTGCATTCAAAACACTTGAAGGAGTGCAAATGCAAACTAAGGGATCACAAGATGTGTTTAAAGATTGAGTATTAAACTATATTTAACTTGACACATTGACCTAAACATTTTATGTTTAAGACGCAACACACCCAAGACGTTACACAAGCATGTCTGACGCAGGTGTAAATTGACGGGCTCTTAAACAAGCCCTCATAATAAGTCTACAACTGATTGACAAATTCACTTGTGTAATGGATTGCTGTGAACTGTACGCCAGTGATTGACTTATGATCAATAATATGGTAGTAAACAATACATTGTATTCTAAAGCCGATTTTTGTATTGTCTTATCAATGATGAACTCTTCTGCTACAGGAATCTAAAGCATTTTAATTATCTGAATATATATATATATAATTGTTAAATATTTAAAGATAATTATGTATAATTATTTCATCATTATATATTGAATTATTGTTATATAAGGGGCTTTCTCACCAAATATTTGTATATGCGATTAATCACGATTAATTAATCGGGACACCATGTAATTAACTTGATTAAAAATTGTAATTGATTGGCAGCCCCTGCTATCTATCTATCTATCTATCTATCTATATATATATATATATATATATATATATATATATATATATATATATATATATATATAAAATTACAAATATTCGGATAATTAAAATGCATTACATTCTTGTAGCAGAAGAGTTAATCATTGATAAGACAATACAACAGCATCTTTAGAATACAATGTATTGTTTACTACCATATTATTGATCATAAGTCAATCATTGGCGTACAGTTCACAGCAATCCATTACACAAGTGAATTTGTCAATCAGTTGGAGATTTATTATGAGGGCTTGTTTAAGGGCCCGTCAATTTACACCTGCGTCAGACATGCTTGTGTAACATCTTGGGTGTGTTGCGTCTTAAACATAAAATGTTTGGGTCACTGTGTCAAGATATAGTTTAATACTCAATCTTTAAACACATCTTGAGATCCCTTAGTTTGCATTTGCACTCCTTCAAGTGTTTTGAACACAAGAGCATGTTTGTGTTGTGCTGCTGCTGCTCAAGGGTGTTTTTCTTCACTGTATACTCTGTGCGTTGCTCATACAGATGAAATTTCACTTACTGCCCTCTGGAGTAAACAGGTGGTACTACCAGCTTGCATTTCTCAGGAATCTTCCTTATTATGGTCCGAGGGCAGTGCGATTAATTGCGTTAATTTTTTTAACGCATTATTTTTTGTACAATTTATCGCACTGAATTAACGCGTTAAATCGACAGCCCTAATTTTTACACATTAGAAAGAGTGACATGAAGCTGAAACAAAATCTTTTTTTTTAAAGCAGTTTTTTTTTTTTTTCATAAAAATCGTGACAGGGCGTGACAAAAAAAAAAAAAAAAAAAAAACACCTCATTGACAACCATTACCATATACAACTTGTAATGTATTAGTATACTGTATGTGAAAATTAACTTTAACCAAGATTAATTAATGCTGTAAAAGTATTGCATATTGTTAGTTCATGTTAATTATTTGGCTAATGTTAACAAAAAAAACCTAATGTAACTAATACATCTATTGTAAACAAATACAACCTTATTGTACAATGTTACTGGAACATTATTTTAGTACGCTTGCACTTTTGGTACTATGTTGAGTCGGCACTCAATATACAATATAAAATTGTAAGAAAACCAGTTATGAAACACTGCTCTAAAGCATCATATTTGTTCAAATAAATCTCTATAATTTACTAATATCGACAGATGCAAAGATTACTGGATATTAAAATTGGCTCTGACAAAAACAGTTTGTCTGAGCTTTCACATTCTCCCTTCTGTTCTTCGCTGTTCTTGAGTCCTCAGATGGTCTTCTCTGGATCAATAGTCATCAGATGCCAAGACTCCTGCTATCTGCTTGCTATCTCATCTCAGTTTTTCAATTCACAGCCAAGCCTACAAACAACAGAGCACAAGAGGGATGTGAAGCAGAAATAAGCGCTGAGCATTGTGACAGTGGGGTGGTAATAGTGTTGGGCAGGTTTGGACAGAAGGGAGAGCAGGGCTGGTGTGTGGGTTAGATCTCTGCCTGTCATGGGGCTGGAAATGTTTGTTCTCCCACAGGTTATCCATCGCCCCATAAGGAGCGGATTATAAATAGAAGACTTTGCTTTCCCGGTGTAACACAGAGTGCATTTTGCTTCACTTAGGAGCACAACACAATGCATTTGGATGACTCTCTCACTCTCTCTCTCTCTTTCTGCTTGCTGTCATTCGATAGCAACAGAATATTATATAATGGCCATGTACAAGGCAAAGAGAGCACTGGCCTTTTAAAATTTTCTTCAGTAACCATCTTCAAACTCTTTAAAAATACATGAAAATAATTATCCTATTCAAATACCATTTCAACTCCTCAAAATAATAGTAGAAATAAAGAAATAAAATAAAAAATATATAAAAATAATAATAATAAAAATATATATATATATATAAATACTGTATATATATATATATATATATATATATATATATATATATATATATATACCATTTAACTCCTTTTATATTTTTATAAAAATGTCTAAAAATATACTAAAAAAAACTATAACTATATAACTACTGTAATTATAGTATAATTTATATAGTTAAACATTTAGCATCAATAATCAACCAACAAACAAGTGACACAAAAATAAATAAGGAGTCGTTGTGAGCTTATCATGGTTTATAATATACTCATCCTCATAATCAACAATTGTCAATGTTTATAGATTTCTTTACAGTTGTAATCTTTTGGTAGTAAAAGATGCATCTCTTGTTCTCTTTCCAAGATTGTTTTTAAAGTTCAGCATAAGTGTCCAGTTGTCCTTGTAAAGTGCATGACATCTTTTTTTATAACATCCAGAGAATGTATCGATTCCTCCATGTCTTCTTTTCTTTGTTGTATTTTTAGTCTTTATCCTAGAAAACAAAGGATTTGTACAAGAAATGGCAGATCAAGCCTCCTGAATGACAACGTGAGACAATGTCACATACACACATAGACACATGCAGACCAACACAATATACCTCAGCTCATTTGCTGATGCACCCCATTCAATATCTGACAGATGACATCGAAAGTATCTCTACAGACAGTAGAGAGTTGATTTTTATATACAGCATAAAGATGAGTTAAGACACATCCATCTATAGTTCTATAAGGCCTTGTTCACACAGGCAGGAAACATTAATATTTTTAGGTGTCCTACTCAAACCTGTTTTCCTTTTTGTAGTCTAAACAGAAAAAAAGTGCCTGATCTCATGAAAATTATGTGGCTACATTTTTGCATGTATCGTTCCAAGGTGCAATGTCCACTGTTAGATGTTATGAGTTAAATGTTCTTCCAAACTGATGAGGTTTGTAAGGTTAGTACTGTAACAAGCTTTATATCAACAAAACTTCCCTGCATACCCTAAACTTTGTGAAATGGATTGCTGTGAACTGTACGCCAATGATTGACTTATGATCAATAATATGGTAGTAAACAATACATTGTATTCTAAAGCCACTTTTTATATTGTCTTATCAATGATGAACTCTTCTGCCACAAGAATGTAATGCATTTTAATTATCTGAATATATATATATATATATATATATATATATATATATATATATATATTATATATATATGTATATATATATATATATATATATAAAACCACTCAGCGGTTAAGGCTCTGGGTTACTGACCGAAAGGTCGGGGGTTCAAGCCCCAGCACCGACAAGATACCACTATTGGGCCCTTGAGCAAGGCCCTTAACCCTATCTGCTCCAGGGGCCCTGTTTCATGACTGACCCTGCGCTCTGACCCCAGCTTAGTTGGGATATGCGAAAAAATGCATTTCATTGGCTCTGTACCTGTACTCTGCACAATGACAATAAAAGTTGAATCTTAATCTTAAACAACATCATTTTGAAGGGAAGTCGGGACTTGGGCGGCTACTCCCAGTTCCTACTTCCTGCTGTTTTTAACCTCTATCAGTTTGTAGAAACTGCTGAAATACATACAATGTGTCATGTAAAAACAAACTGCAAAAATGTAGGAATAGTAAAGTTAAGGAATAGACTCTATGAGACCAGGCTGAATATATATATATATATATATATATATATATATAATTTTTACAAACCCAATCCAAAGCACATTTGTAGGTCATTTCAAATCCAATTAAAATCAGGTTGTTTTGTCATTTGCGATGTTATCTGTAATATCATAGTACAATTTTAGAAGTGTCTTTAGTCATGTCCAAATTCACTCCTATTCATTTCACTCTTTCCCCTAATAGTGTACTATGTGGCATTTGTTATGTAGTAAACAGTGAATGGGTAAAAGAGTGAGTGATTTTGCATATGCATTAAGTTATAAAATAAGCCCCATGAGTTCAGCACCACGGTCAAATGTCATGATTGACACAAATAAAGGCAACTTGTCCAGTCCCTTTTTTCTATGACAGCTGTACTGTTGTAGTAGAAAAAAGTCATAATGCTTATGCTTAAAGGGATAGTTCACCCCAAAATACAAATTCACTCATCATTTACTCAGCCTCATGCCATCCCAGATGTGTCACAAAGCTTTTTAAGAGAATATTTCTGCTCTGTTGGTCCTTACAATGCAAGTGAATGGTGACCAGATCTTTGAAGCTCCAAAAATGCACATAATGGCACCATAAAAGTGTTTTTTATGACTCCAGTGGTTAAATCTATGTTTTCAAAAATGATATTATAGGTGTGGGTGAGAAACAGTTACATATTATTTTTTCCATAAATCTTTCACTTTTACATTCTTTCACATTCTGAAAATGAGAGTGGAGATTTGAAGTAAAAAAGGATATAAGTTTTTGAAGACAGATTTAACCACTATGGATTACGGATAGTAATACGGATTACTTTTATGCTGCCTTTATGTGATTTTTGGAGCTTCTAATGTTTGGTCACCATTCATTGCATTGTGAGGACCTACAGAGCTGAAATATTCTTCCTAAAACATTTGTTTGTTTTTTGCAAAAGAAAGAAAATTTTTAACATCTGAGATGGCATGAGGGCAGTCAATGATGAGAGAATTAAAATTTTTGGGTGAAATATCCCTTTAAGTCATTACTATGGCAACCAATACACCATGGGTCCAAAAGTCTGAGACTACTAATTAAAATGTCTCTTTGATATTTCTTTTTAATGAATAATTAATAATATTAATATAATATATTAATTTACTATTAAGATGGTATATCATTAGCCTGACTATCTGAATTTAAATACATTTTAGAGATTTACATTTCATTTCTGTATTTTAAAATTTTCCAAATGTAAAACTTTGTGTTTATTTTTAGGTTTAAATGAAAAAAATCCCATATTTTCTAAGAGATTGCAGATGTTTTGGACCAAACTGTTGATATAATTGACTACACTGTCCCATCAAAAGATTGTGATTTCATAACTTGACAGACATCCAGTCTAGAAGATCAGATTAGAAAAACAAATCATATTTATGTGCAATGTGTGAACAAGGCCTAACTTTCACTTTAAAACAGTGGCTGACTTGCTTCTCATTGCTTCTGTCCCATTTACACTTAATTTATTTTTCTAAATAACATCTGCTCATCTATCCTCTTGGTCCAATCATCTATCTGTTTGTCCATTCGTCCACCCAGCCATATCTATATATTCACACTGTATGTCCATATTGCATGTACAAGTTTATAGCAAATGAGGGCTTATGTTTTTTATCTACTGAAAACATGCCTGAGTGTGAACAGTAAAGCCTGTAATGACATTCAGTTGAATATTAATTAGATATAAAGGTTTGATTTGATTGTTGATACATTTATAGTAATCAATAAACAAAGATTCTATGATAATTACAGTTAGGGTTTTTTTTTTTTTTCAGTGTTTGTGCTTAACGTATATAATAATATACAATACATCTAGATTTGGATATGGTTTAAAGGATATAATTGCAGCTGTGAATTCTCCAGTATTAATACACTGTGTTACATAGGAGGCGTTTTACTGTATAAAGCTATAGCTTGTGATAAGACAACGATGAAAGAAGCAAAATACTTTGAAAGTGTTTATATATAGCTGTATAAAGTACTAAAGATCTCTAGAGTATTACAAATTTACAGACCAACTGTCACAGTGAATATATTATAAACAATATTCACAATTTCAGACAGAACGAGGCAGCTATGGAGATGCTATTAAATAACATACAGTAGTTTGAAAGCATCAGTTAGACATACTTTGCTATTCAAATTTTTACTAAAATTCCTTAATCTCAAAGGAAAGGATGATTTTTAGCCCTGGCAGTGGATAAAAGGGCTTGTCCAATTACTGCATATAATCTTTGCATGAACATCTATTATCAAAAGGGCCTCTGCATGCATTCATCAACACACACAGAAACACATTGAAAAAGTCGATTTTCCTGAGGCGATTGACAAGCATCCTCAGAGTGGTGTACATAGGGTACAGAGTCATTAAAGACAATATACAGTGGTATTAGTGAAGAGAAAAATGATAAATATTGGAAAATAAGAAATCAATTGTGATTCTAAACTATGCTTTTCTTGGTAGAAACAACCCGTTTGAAGAGCGTTGGTAGCTTAATAGTCAAAATTCTGTTTTATGTAATGAATAAATTTGCTTAAAACCTATGACAAATAAGTGTCAAAGAAATCCTCTTATTAATAATTTTTACTTTTAAATGCAATTTCTTGGTCTTATGGTAAATGGTCTGCACTTATATAGCACTTTTTCTAACCTCAGAGGTTACCAAAGCGCTTTACACTGTCTCCCAATCACACATTCACACAAACACTCATACACCAATGGCGGCAGAGCTGCCATGGAAGGCACTAGCCTGCCATTGGGAGCAAATTGGGGTTCAGTGTCTTGCCCAAGGACACTTCGGCATGTGGAGACATGTGGGCCGGGAATCGAACTGCCAACCCATTAGCAGCCGACTCGCTCTACCACCCGAGCCACAGCTGCTTATTGTACGCAATTCATGAGTGCATGTTATTCTCAATAAATACAAAATGTTAGTCTTCTTAAACTAAATTGGTACACTTTTGAAACATCTTTCCTTTTCAGTTGGTCACAAATCCATCTTACTTTTTAGCCAATCAATCCCTGATGTATTAAATAAAGTTCTGCCCTACATTTTTTTTTCTTGTTAAATATTCTGTTTCACTTGGAAATATGTCAGATTATGTACTGTAAGTAAAATGGGTTGCAAATGGCATTTCATAATGACTTTTCAAATTAACATTTTACCAGGATGTTGACATACAGTATTCTTAAAGGGATAGTTCACCAAAAATTATACTTCTGTCATTGTTCCAAAACATCTCCTTTTGTGTTTCACTGAAGAAAGAATGTGCGTGTAAGTAAATAATGACAGAATTTTCATTTTTGGGTCAACTTCTCTTTTAAAGTCCATTCAGTTCAGAGATCTTAAAGAAAGTTACACTTTCCATTATAAGGCCAACCTAAAAGAAATTGGTGCAACTTGTCACTCACTTATTCCAGTATACAAGACACTTCTGCAATACACTTAAACCAGCAGACTCTGATTTAAGGATGCTCTGCTTTCCCTAACACACCTGGGGAAAGCAGACAGCATGGGTGGATATGGGTTCTAACCATAAATTCTCACTCATTTAAGTTCTGAGAAGGGGAAGCACAGACTATGTTCAGACAAGTATACAGTACTACTACAAAACCTTTTTCAATTCCTGCAATACACTGAGTATACTGTACACAGTACGCATATTTTCAACATGCAGTACACTTATATTCCATTCTGAACATAGCCACGATAAAGTTTAGGGTGGAGTGAACAGAGCACACTTTTGGATATGGCAGTATTGTCTAAATGAGATGGCAAATTATCAGAGGGAAATTTTGCCGCCCAGATGGCCAGATGCCTTCATCTCATACAGTGTGGCACTCTGTCAGCCTCCCCTTAATGCCATAACAGGCTAGTATATATCTGCAAAAATAGTGGCAGGGAGATCCAAGCACTTTGGAGATGGAGTCAATATTATGAGAAAAACCTTGGGCCGTTGAATGTGTTTAAACTGTTTTGGATGGTACTATTGAGTAGAGCTATTCTACATATGGATCAAGTTTAATCTGCATATATAAATAAATAAAATAAATAATAAAATAAAATAAATAAATAAATAAATACTAGAGGTAGACCGATATATCTGACACTATACTGTGAAAAGGCACCGTCTTTCGGATGAGATTTTAAGGTTATATTTGTGTAACGTTTTGGAACAATGACAGAACAGGTCCTGACTCTCGGTGGTCATAAAAAATCCCATTGCACTTCTTGTATAGAGTAGGGGTGAACCATGGTGTCCTGGCCAAATTCCTCCCATTGGACCTTATCTATCATGGCCTCCTAATAATCAACATCCCTGATTTGGCTACATCACTCTACTCTCCAATAATAGCTGGTGTGTGGTGAGCGTACTGGAGCACTATGGCTGCACACTGCACACAGGTGGTGGTTGAGGAGATTCCCACTATACTATGTAAAATGCTTTGAGTGCCTAGAAAAGTGCTATATAAATGTAAGGAATTATTATTAATAAACTTCCTCTGGTGAATGCATAGGCTTTAAAAATCTTAACTTGGTAAATGCTTAAATATAGAGCATTGTAAAGGAGCCAAGTCTCCATCATTTCAAATTAAGATCCTCTTGTGTGTTTTGGGATTGTTTATAGTTAAACGTCCAGCATTATGCACCAAATACATTTTTTTCTTTTGGTTATTATTGCCATTTTGGTTGAACAATAAACTTAATCTATATCTTTGCCCGTAACAATAAGGAAATATTTATTTTTTTACATTATTTAAATCTAATTTAAAATCTATTGCCGATTAATCGGTTAGCAACCTTTTCCACCACCTTAGTTATCGGTACTGTCAAAATCAACTATCGGTCGACCTCTAATAACTAAAGGAGAAGAATGCAAAGGAGAAAACCACATGGATTTCAAAAACAGGTTTAAATGTTTTATGCTGTTATTTACAACTTAAAAGAGCCCATAAAATGGTTTGACAAATGTTATTTTCTTTCCTTTGTTAAGCTATATCCTATATGAATAAACTTGAGTTGTCAAATGATTACAAT
Organism: Moxostoma hubbsi; assembly: GCA_032164185.1. Lineage (NCBI taxonomy): Eukaryota > Metazoa > Chordata > Actinopteri > Cypriniformes > Catostomidae > Moxostoma > Moxostoma hubbsi. Next base: position 9,445,112 of record JAVLUX010000020.1, on the reverse strand, counting down.
TTGTAATCAAATTGAATACATTACATGTGATTTACTAATAGAATTAATCGCAATTTATCGCATATATCAATATTCATAAACTATCATAAACAAATAAAGAACAATATATTTTTACAGCATTTATTAATCTTGGTGAACATTAATTTATATAAATCCACTCTCCATTGTTAGTTCATCATGCATAAACTAATGTTAACATATTAAATGTTTACTTTTAAAAATGTATTAGTATTTGCTGAAATTAACATTCATCAAGATTAATAAATGCTGTAAAAGTATAGTTCATGTTAACTAATGTTGTTGACAAATAAATATAACCTTAAAGTTTTACCAGAATTAGTAAAGCATTGATTACACAGCATTGAGTGCAAAGCATTGAGTACAGCCATAACATTAACATGTCGAAGGTCTCAGACATGAGTGTTTAATTTAAGACACACTGCCCAACCATGATTTGCTACTTGCTATTTCCAAACGGTGGCAGGTGGTTATTGGGGGAGGAGACATTATCATTCTAAATAAAATAATGTGATCAATAATTTTGATCAATAATTTCACAGACAAAACTTTAAAGGCTGTATAATTTAAATGTATATATTTGCTAAAAGTATATACTTGTTAATTTTAAGGGTTGCACTAGCTATCATATAGTATATGGCCTCCTATCCGATAGACATTGACTAAAAGCCACAAATCCACGCATTTTGATTTCATCTGTCTATAACATCAAGCACAAATGTCTCAAGAATACTCAAGAAACCAGCACTTTGGCATTACACAGCCATAACGTACCAACACAATAACATTGTATTGGGAAAAAGAAAGCAAACCCTAGATAAGGATTAAAACTGGGATTATAATTTCAATTTAGATCTTCCCCATATCCAAAAGTGGTGTTTTGAACAGCTCATTTTAATTGGTCCATTTCACTCTCCAACCCTAGATTACTAACCACACAAAGACATGAACAACCTTCATGGTATTAAACCCTTAAAGTGGGCTATTACACTAAAAACTATATGCAAAATATTGCAAACTTAAAAAAACAAGCATATATAATATTGCACATACTGGTAGTCTCACAGAGAAAAATAGTAATGTTAATAAAGATATGAATACTTATTACTAGTTTTGCGTGTAAGTATCATTCTTACTGCATGCATGCTACAAGGAATGTGTACCAGACATGCGCCACAAAAGTATTAGAATAGAATATCTCTTACAAAAAGCTATTTGAGGAAGCATCATTTATCCAAATTTTCCAGCATCGTATTATGAGTAGGATGCATCATGAAATGGCACTAAAATGTAAAAACAACATAAAAATCCAACAAATAGCGGCAGTGAAATTCATCTTTGGTGACCTGACTTAGTGAGCTAGTGTTTTGCTGTTGTTGGCTGTAATGTCACAGTAACATATTTACACTCCTGAAACTGCCTCATAAGTGATCTTTGCTTACTAAAGACATTTCTCATAAACATGGAATCCAATAAAGTTTACAATGCTGGGAACAATAAATAAATGTAAGAAATGATGCAATGGAGGACAGCTGTCCATGCAGTATAGTGGAATGAAGACTTCAGAAAAAAATGGAGGGCAACTTCTCCACTAATTTTTTAGGTCTGTTTACTCTAACATGGTACACACTAAGATCCTAGTATGCCGGTAGCAAAAGTGGGAAAAAATTTTCATATAGATAGAAAGGGGGGCTGGAACTGCCCTTCCAAGCCTCGAAAATTGGTCATGCATGTACTTCTACATGGTCTACAATGTATTTTTACATTACACAAGATGGAATGTAACATTATTTAGGTACCGCATACGAGACACCGTTGTGGCTGGCAGGACAGGCAGCGTTTGTGCAATCACAGAGAAATATATCCTTTGATGTTGATTCTTCATAATTGTGTTATCTCCTCCATTTTATAAATGCTACAAATCAATTTAGAGTGACAAAATGAATGGTCTTTCCAGATACAAATACCCTCTTGTCTAAAAAGAGGCTCAAAAGTGTCCTCAGGTTGGCAGTGAATGGGTGGGAACGGGTGTCAGAAATTGGTCCCTCTATACTACGCTTGTATCTATTAGTTAGGCTACGATTTGGCTATTTTTGCAAGCAGAACGACTACTGGAACAGTCACACAGGTAAGACAAACTCCATGCAGACACTGAACACAAGGATGCAGGACATTGCCTCCCACCAGATCAAGTCTTCCAGAACTGGGGAAGGTGCAAGAGGAATGGCGATGGCATGATGGACAGGTCTTCATCATTAACCTTTCGCTCACAATTACTTATTTAAGTTCTCCTCTCTCGAAACTCTTGCATTAGGCATGTAAAGCCTTTGAAACAAGGGTGCTGAATCCCCTTCATAAAACTCTTCATGCTACCTTAAGTCAAGGCAGTTTAAAGCAGTTATACATCTGTAAGCATTTTGGTGATGTTAACATAGTTAGTGTTGGTTAGGGTGCAGTTGCCGGTCTTAATGTACTCTTCTCGAAAGTCATCATTGCTGTTGTTAACTGCTTCTTGAATTTCCATGTAGTCAGACTTGCTAATAGTTGACCCACTATGACTCTTTTTCAGGTCTTCTGATGAATCTATCTTGGGGACACTGGTCACATTAAGGTACTGGGCCTGCTCCTCACCCTCTGTCTCTCTATGGTAGAAGTAGTTGAAGTTTGAGACTATGACAGGCACAGGCAAGGCAATGGTCAGCACTCCAGCGATAGCACAAAGGGATCCGACAATTTTGCCTCCAATGGTAGTTGGAACCATGTCACCATACCCTACTGTCGTCATTGAGACAACTGCCCACCAAAAGGCATCAGGGATGCTTATAAACTGTGAGTCTGCCTCGTCTGCTTCTGCAAAGTAGACGGCACTAGAGAAGAGAATGACCCCGATGAAGAGAAAGAAAATAAGCAGCCCAAGCTCCCTCATACTGGCCTTGAGTGTTTGGCCAAGAATCTGGAGCCCTTTTGAGTGCCGGGAAAGTTTGAAGATCCTGAAGACCCGTACTAATCTGATGACCCTCAAAATGGCAAGTGACATAGCTTGCTGCCCCTGTTGACCATCCTCTGGCTTCTCTGCCAGCTCTGTGCCCAAGGTGATAAAGTAAGGTATTATAGCCACAATGTCAATGATGTTCATTATATTTACAAAGAAGCCTGCTTTACTGGGACATGCAAAGAACCGTACCAAGAACTCGAAGGAGAACCATATGATGCAAAGGGTTTCAAGGATGAAGAAAGGGTCGGTGAAGTAGTTGGAGGTGCTGCTAATTGTTGAGTTGGAAATGCTTGTGTCAGCTTTCTGCATCTCCATTTCCTCACTTCGAAAAATTGGAAGCGTTTCCAAGCAAAAACTGACTATAGATATGAGAATGACCATGACTGAAATGATGGCGATAATCCTAGCTGGACCTGAACTTTCAGGGTACTCAAAGAGCAGCCATACCTGCCTCTGAAACTCATTTTCTGGCAGAAGTTTCTCCTCTTCCTTAATAAATCCCTCATCCTCCCTGAACATCTCGATGGCTTCCTCACCGAGCTCGTAAAAGCGTATCTCTTCTGAAAAAATATCCAATGTCACATTGACAGGCCTTCGCAACCTGCCGCCTGATTGGTAGTAGTAGAGAATGGCATCAAAACTTGGGCGGTTTCTATCAAAAAAGTACTCATTCCTCAGAGGGTCAAAGTAGCGCATTCTCTTTTTGGGGTCCCCAAGCAATGTCTCTGGGAACTGAGATAGTGTTTTGAGCTGCGTCTCAAAGCGCAGGCCAGAGATGTTAATGACCACTCTTTCGCAGCACTCATGGTCTGGTTCCGGGTCATACGTGTCCTGTGGCTGACCAGGGAGAGCTGCGGCTTCATCAGCTGGGTCGCCCGTGGCAACAGTCATGCTGTGTATCAAAGCAACCTGAAATGGTCAGGATTCAATGGTTTTGCCAAAAGTTTGTGGGGGGTATTGGGGCTTCTCCTCACTCGTTGACACCTATCCCTTGGATTAGAATCCAGGAAATGCTGAAATAAACAGAAAGAGAGTACTTAGGAAAAACAAGGATTATTTTAAACATGCATGCAGCTAGAATCCACTGTGCTTCCTTATTATGCATGTATTGTACTTTGAAGTGCTGGGGGGGGGGGGGGGGGGATTATTTAGATTCCTAATTTTTTCCAAGACAATGCAGTAAGTATTTTTTTTTTTTTTGAACTAATGTATTACTCAAACACCATCAAATCTGTTCAAATGTAAGTGAGCAGACATCAAACCACTGCACAAAGACCATAAGAACTGCTACAAAACCAGGGCATCTAAAAACATCTATCAATCACATGAAGAACTTTACACATTGTATTTGCTTTCATCTGCCAAGTAGATCAATACTTGCCATAACAACTGTACCATTCCTCTTAGAATTCAATTATGCACTGTAAATCAAATAACAGCCTGAGTGCACTTAAATCATAACTGGATATTCCAAATCCTACCCAAATGCATTTGCATCAAGACAGCAAGACTGCTTCAAATAGAATGGTTGAAAAAAAAAATATATATATCTATTGTTGGCTTGCTGATGCAGTGGGTTCCAACAAGTCTGAGACCAAAATCTGGGGGATTCAAAATCAAATTTAAACCTGGAGATAAACAGAAAGTTTTAGGATTAAAAAAAAAGTCAATCAAAGAAATGTTATGACATAAAATGGATAGGAAATATTTAACATTCTACACTAAGTCTCTACACTGTAACCTGCCATTGTTCCCATAATAAGCTATTTCAACCCGATCTAACCCTTATCATTTATTTTCTGGGTGTATCCTAATGCATTTAGGTTGATTCAGTGATTTTAAGTCATTTTTTTTTTACTTGAATAAACCCAGTTAATATAGATATAACCACATGAAGCACATTTCCAATGTAAACAAACCATACCAAAATAAAAAAAGCATATTTGTGACACTGACATTCTTGGATAACATGGATTATAAGGTTTTGCACAAACTGTTGATGCTGGTGCCAGTCTAAATGTGTCAATTAAGCAAAATGTGGACAAATCAAACACAACAATAATTCTGAAATTCATGTACATTTTCTATTCAACATTTCACTCAAATTATGTTGTTAATAGAATTTGTGTTGTTTTAAAATACAAGCATTTTCATAAGTGGTTTCAGACTTTTTGACCCCACTGTAGCCTACATTTGAAATAACATCACATCCAAATCAGTGCAGTTTATTCATTTTATTTCATTGTAAACTATATGATAGAAAACACTGATTTCTTTATCCTTATCATGCACCTCCAGCCAGTATAACTGCAATAAACAAAACAGTATGTTACGCAAGCTTACCTGCAAACACCAACCCTCCCCAAAGCTCCAGAGTAATCATTTGCAAAACGATTGTGCCAAACGGCTTGTTTACATGACACCAGCAGAACTAATAAAACGCCTTGTTCCCAGGGTCAGTGGTCTCTTTCAGCAGTCAGTCATTATACAGGTACTGCAATGTCCCTGGTCTTCCACCTGCCCGATGCGCCAAAACTGCTGCGCTGGACTCGAATACATCCACCCTTATCGCAGCCTTCGGGAGAAACGGATAACAGATAGCTGTACGCCTTAGAGGTTAAGCGAAGGGGAATCCCTTAAGGTGTTATTTTCATAGAGCTTCCCATTGCAACGGTCCAAAGATGCTAAGGTCAGCAAAATCTGACGCCCCCTGTGTCCTCATAAGACATGACGTGTTCTGCAACCGCGGGAGTGATGTCTCGACTCACTTCAAAGATCTGCAAAGAAACGCGGCAGCTGTTTGAGCGGGGCGTTGCCTCAAACATGCTTAAATTACACGAGATAGGAACATTTAACACAAAACACTGAGAAAAATCGCTTGGATACGTGTGGCCACTCCAGTCGGATGGCCAGAATGTTGCTCTGAGGAGTGGCAACATCTTGTTGTTGAGCAACCGTGCCCATCTCTCCAGAACGACTCTATCTTTTGAGCATCACGTTTCAGATGTTCCCAGTTATGACTGTGCTGTTTGTTTGGGGTTTCTCCCCGTTGCGCAATAAAAGCGTCGCTTTTAAGTGTTATCCCATTGCCCAAAAATAGCGTTTTGTAATTACTGGACACATATTTCAGGCTCATGCACTCACGAAAAACACATCACACCGGCTGTAATCAGTTTTTTTGTTCAGCAAGCGCAAGGAGTCTGCAGTGGCATGCTTCAGCAATAGGTTCCTCTCTCTAGATGGATCAAAGCATGCCCATGCATTACTGTGCTAAATGCATTCACGTATTTATCTTCGTGCCAGTCAAGGCAATGCATTAAACCATGCATTCAAAATAAATAAAGTCAACCTCCCCACGTTGTTTTCTATATGAACGCATCCGGATAATTACCAGCATAATATGCACACGGATTCTTCACGCGCTTACTTGAGTTCTCCGCGTTCGTTTTAGGGAGTGGCGGGCTGCGCGAGCGAGCCATTTCACGTCAAAGTCCAACTTTTCGTCTTCTACTCATAATTATGCTGTCAGAGCAAGCGGTTTAGGATGCAGTTGGGCACTGTCGCGCATACAAAGGGATTACAGTGAGCTGTGCTTCTGCGGTTGGTACTGCTGCTGCTTTCCACTCCTTATACCGCTGCTGCACATTAAAGTGAACGCGCCTCCTCTGCGCTAATACTGCTGCTGTAGTACCTGAACATCAGTGTCTCTGTATGTCTGTGTCAACTGAATATATATGAATATTAATTGTTTTATTTGTTTATTTTTAAATGTTGTAATCTAATGTAATGTTAGAAAAGAAATATACAAATAACATAATGCAAATAATAATAATAATAATAATTACAACGTTATTGTTTATATTGTTATATTACATAAAGTACAACGTGGCTAAAGACCCTCCAGGTTAAAAGGTATATTTCTTTTTTAGTTTTCTAATCCATGAGATCACTGCATGCAATGTCTAAAGTACTTTTAGTTTTTTTTAGTTTTTTTTTTTTACCTATAACTATTGTCCCAGTATTTACCCAATATCACTTTAACTCTCCTGGGGGCCACCTCGCAACCTTTTTTTTTTTTTTTAAATAATAATGATAATTTTAATCAAAACAACCTTTCCATCATTTTCTCTTTTCACACAAAGTATTGCTCCATCAGTAAATAATAAAAAGATACACTTTGTGACCATAAAAAGCTAATTTTCCTTAAAGTGTGCCTACTGTAGCCTTATGGTACTGAATTTATTTAAATATATAAAATAAAATAAAATAAATATGTTGCTATATTATATCTGAATTTTATTTAAATATATCTGAATATTTTATTGGTTTATTTATTATTATAACATTTTTAAATTATATTGTAATCTAATAACATGTTCAAAAATAAATATACAAATACATATTCTATATTCTATATTATTAGTGATATTATTATACATTTTTATGATGCAATATTTATGCGTATATTTTTAAATGACATAATAGTGTTGAATTTATTTAAATATATAAAATAAAATAATTTCAATTTTAATACTTTATTAAAATACTTATTTTTATGAAAAAATATTATAGTATAATATTTATTATTTCGTTTTTTAATATATAAACCGTTCCCCTTCTGTCACTCACTCGACATTGTGTCGGTGAAGTGACACTTGGGGTCTCTCTTGAGATCCTCAGTTGCTTCTGAGCTTTGAGAAAAGGCCAATGAGAATTAAGAAACAGAATTTGCATGTTCCTTCCCCGGACATATGGTATAAAAGGAGGGAATGTGCATCTGATTAGTCAGAGTTTATCTTTGGAGCCGAGCGGTTGTGTGTTCAGCAAGCTACTGTTCCGTTACTGTTCCACTAAGCACCTCTACAGAGCTTTTGCTGTTGGATCTTATGGTGCGTTACCAGCGGCTTTCTTTTCACTGCACTCCTCACGTTTTAGGGCTGCGATTACACTGAGGCAGCATTTATGAATGGTTCATGTTCTCATTGTGAGAACATGACCATGGCATCATTGCGATTGCTGCTTTCGTTCCTCCAGGGGAAAGCCACTTCAGCCGCCCCCCCGCACCGTGCCTTCTTCCTATGGGATTGAGGTCGGCGCGGAGGGCGATGAACGCGATCTGGGGAATACAGTGGGCGTGGTTTTGCCGGGTGAATCCCCACGAACCAGCCACCCCCCCAGCACGCTCGTTTGCCCCCATCCGGGTCCGATGCGAGACCGGCTCACCCCACGGACAGTCTGATGATTCCTTCGGGCCCCCCAAGCTGGATGAGAATATTGCAGACCCGTTGTATGGCTCGCAACCGATGGACCGACATACTAGTACCAGTTCCTTCACTTCAGCTCGTCCCTGTCCCCTCACGCCCCGCTACGGGAAGTGGGCATCCGCGTACTCAATTACCTTGACAACTGTCAGATTCTAGCTCACTGTCGAGAGTCACTGTGCGCCTTCAGCTCGTCCCTGTCCCCTCGCACCTTCACAAAGTTCGCAGAGGCAGCCTGTGCCCTACTAAGGGAAGTGGGCAGCCACATACTGAATTACCTCGAAGACTGGCTGATTCTAGCTCACTCTCGAGAGTCACTGTGCACCTACAGGGACCAGGTGCTCAAGCACCTCAGCCACCTAGGGCTTCAGGTCAACTAGGAAAAGAGCAAGCTCTTCCTGGCTCAGAGCGTCTCTTTTTTTCGGAATGGAGTTCGACTCAGTCTCAATGATAGCATGCCACACAAGCGAGTGCTGAACTGCCTAAATTTGTTCAGACAAGGCACAGCGGTTCCACTATGGCAGTTCCAGAGGCTCCTGGGGCATATGGCATCCTCAACGGCGGTCATGCCGCTCGGTTTGATGCATATGAGACTGCTACAGCACTGGCTTCAGACTCGAGTACTGAGATGGGCATGGCGACACGGCACATACCGCGTGATTTTCACCCCTCTTTGCCATCAGATACTCAACCCCTGGACAGACCTCTGCTTTATGCGGACCAGAGTCCCCCTGAAGCAGGTGTCCAGATGCATCGTCATCACCACAGACGCCTCTAAACTGGGTTGGGGCGCCGTGTGCAGGCAGCCGCCGGTTCCTGGACAGGGCCTCGACTGCGTTGGCGCATCAAGTGCCTAGAGTTTCTGGCTGTATTTCTTGCCCTCCGCAGGTTTCTCCCTCTGATTCAGGGCAAGCACATCTTGATCCGTTCAGAGAGCACCACAATAGTAGGGTACATAAATCGCCAAGGCGGCGTGCGCTCTTGTCAAATGTCACCACTCGCCCGCCATCTCCTCCTCTGGAGTCAGCAGCGACTGGATCTCTCTAGCAGACATTGGCAGAGCAGCGGCCTGGGCAACACACAATACCTTTGCAAGATCAATAATTGCGAGATTACCCCCGTGTTGTATTTTTTTCTTTTAATTATTCTGGTTTATGATAAAATGGGTGGGAATAAAAATCCATTAACTTACATTAAAGGGGAGCCATATCTATGAACCAAAATATAGACAGCTGATGTGGGGTAACCATCTAACAGCATCCTGGCAACCACTCAACACCCTTGCATCATGATCAACTTTCACATTGGTGTTTTAATAAATATTTACTGAGCATTATTTTTGAATGACTAAATATTTACTTTGATTGTAACATAGTACACCTTAGACAAACCAAGCAGTGACATAAGACATGCCCAAGGCATCTTAAATATAAATAAAATGTAACCTTGTCGGGTTACAATGAGCTGAGTTTGTATATGCTCTTCTCTCCAGCTCTTAACATATGAAAGATGATGTTCCAAGCATAATTAACAGCACATTTGCTCATACCGGCCTGACTCACTTAAAATCTGATGAGTCTATCCATCTCTGCTGCTCCACTGTGTTTAAGACTGGATTTAAAGCATTGAAAGTACAGTTTACAAAAAGAGTGAAATGAGCACCATCTGATGAACTGAAACAAATCGCCTTCACAGCTGTACTATGTAGCACATATAGATACTGCTGGATTGATGTGATGATGATTTAATGAAATTGGTTATTATGAATAGATAATTGGATAAATATTGGAGAATATGGGTGATAGTGACTGACGTGATTTGTAATGATGAAAGAGTTGAAAGGTGAAATATAGACTTCATGTAACCTGTTAAAGAGATAGCTCACCAAAAAAGGATAATTATATTGTTATTTATTCACATAATTTCAAATCTAAATGATGTTATTTGTTTTTAGTTTTCATTGTTGAAGGTTTTCAAGTGGGCGATCGCCAAACTGGATCACAACCTTAAAGCCCAGGAACCCCCGAGCAGTCAAGGGCCCCTGGTAGTCAAGGGCCCCTGGGCACTGGCCCCATTGGCCCAGTCGGCAATCTATCCCTGGGCACGAGTGGTTATGACATGGCTTGAGCAAACCACAAGTGAAAACCAGGCTTCAATCGCACAGCGATTATCATTAAATTGGCCTCAGCTGCCTGAAATGTTGCTTTAGCGGCCGGTATTGTTCAGCGACCCTGTCCGAACAGACCTTCGACCCACTTTTGGGTCACGACCCACTGATTGAGAAACACTGCTATATAATATTTGATTCAGTGTTGGGTGTAATCTGATTACAAAGTAATAAGCAACTCTAATATGATTACTTTTCTAAAGTAGTAGTGTAATGTATTACATGTACATTTTTGTAATCAGATTACAGTTACTGATTTTAATTGAATTACTTTCAATTACATTACTTGAGTTACACATATTTTTAAAAGTATTATTTATGTAGATTAATACATTTAAAACATGAATTATGCTGGTTTGTACATCTGTACATAACTTGCATTCAACAAACTAAAAAGGAGGAAATATAGACATTATTTTGATTTTCTTGAGCAGAAAAAAAAAAATTACTTAAAAGTAACTTAATGAGTATTGTGATTTATTTTTCTATGAAGAAATCAGAAAGTAATGAAATTACAATTTTAGTGAAATAATTAGTAATTGGTATTGGATTACCTTTTTTTAAAAAATAATTTTACCCAAAATATTTATTGAAATATTTGAATAATGTTGGAATTTATTTGTTTAATATTTGATTGCACACATCTCTCAACAATATTTAATTCAATTTAAACTCTTTGTAATAATTTTAGGGGATTGCACATGTTTATTATTTGTGACAGTGTGCATGAGTCCAAGAGGAGATATGGCAGTGAGCTTGTAATTGTGCCCTTTTGAGCTGGGACCATTTTGCTCAGGAGACCTTGACGCTTCACCGTAGCAACCAGTGCTGTAGACTGCAGTACACAGTGACTCAGACTAGCTTTAACTCTATCCACACATACACACCTCGGAAGACCACCAAAAAGATTCTTACAAATATAAATTCCTTAATTGTATGCAAGTGTTACATTTTACTGGATTTTTATTTTTTTATTTAAAGAGATAGTTCACACCAAAATAAATACATATTTAACTTATTTTCCTTAATTGTTATTACATAACATATCAGCTAGTGATATACAAGTCTAATTTAGATGGGGTAATGGAAACAGAATGGGAAAAGGAAGCTTGTTAGTGGAGAATCCTCCTCTGAGATAATATCTGTGGAACAAAATTGGTTTACACATTATGACATCACTTCCTCTTGCGCTGCATTACAATTACTGTGCTGAAGGTGCCCTTCTCCTGATATTTTTAGCTAATTGTCTGCCCTGTGGACACTTCTGACAGGAGGACCATTTCTGTACAAAATGGGTTCCAATAGCGCACATGAACCATGGTGTCATATTTTGCATATGATGCCTCTCTGATTGGATAACTCCTATTGATTTTAGGCGAGAGTTCACTTCCCGCCCATTCCAGCGAATGGAGAAATCCATACAAGGTCTCCTCATTACCTGTAGAGCTTTCACTTTAATGGACAAATGCAGTGACTGGAACAATACAGACAGATGTAGTCAGATCAATTTGGCTTCAAGAGCTCCAAGATTAGATGCATATTCAGTATACTGTAAACAGAATTGGAACACTCTCTTATACTGTACGCATGTAAACTTCCAGCAGTTTCTCCCTGAATGCATGTGTAAACATCTTTTCACTTGACACATCAAGGTCATTGAGTTAAACTGGTTGATCTTGCTGCTGCTGCTGCAGGACACATAAGCAGTCATAATCTGATAATGTGATACTTCCGCGCTGTTACTAAACAGACCTTCCTCGTTCTCTCTTTCTCTCTCTTATTATTTTCCTTTTTTGGCATGACAAATAATTGCACATTCATAATGCCAAAACAATGGTAGCTTATCTACATTCAAATAATAAAAATAATTTTAAAAAATGCACAGGAACATTCAATTTATTAAAATAACCAAGGACAAACACACAGTACAGTCATTAAATAGAATTTAATTATTCATTTGAATGAATTCGATACATTTAAATGTAGGTAAAAACGCATAAAAGGGAAATAAATAATTAAAAAAAGAAAATATAGAGAAAAGCAAATAAAGAAAAAAAGAATAAATAAATAAATAAAGAAAGAAGTTAGATTAGACTCTCTCTCTCTCTCTCTCTCTCTCTCTCTCTCTCTCTCTCTCTCTCTCTCTCTCTCTCTCACACACACACACACACACACACACACACACACTTGTACTTATGCCCTGAGGAACACACCTGCCATAGCGACAGAGAGAGCACTCTCACCCTCACTCATCCTCTCGCTGTACTCCAGGTCAAATAAGAATAAATTATGGACTGTGCACAGCATGCTTGCTATAGCAAACTGGGCCAAAAACTTGCTGGCAAAAGTAAAAAAAGATTCCACTACAAAAAGAAAAAGAAAAAAAAATGACTCATGTATCATATTTTGTCTTTTTTTAACAGTGAATGTTAAACAGTTATTTTTAATAATAATAACAAAAGTATTTTAATGTGTTATTAAATTAAGTTTCAAAAATGTTAAACTTTATTTAACATCACATTCAAATAATATGTAATAGTTTAAAATTATATATAATATAACAAATTTAAAATGGTTACAAAGCATCTTATTTTTGACCACTGTGCAACAGTCTGTTTCTGGAAGTATAAACCCATTATTATAATTATTTTCATAGATTAACTGATTTTTAACTATAACGTATAACCCATGAACTCAGAGGTTATTAATTGATTGTATCTGCTTCTGTGAAGGTAGAAGAACCACCAATCAGATAATTATGCCAAACAAAGTCCGCCAAGAGTGTTCTGCAGTGACAGTCCACTTCCATGAACCACTGTGAATGATGCAGTCCAGTCTCTCTAAACTCTTAGACTATTCATATTCATATTTGTATACAGTAGGCTATAACTAAATATATTTGAAATAATCTTAATATACACTCACTGAGCAACACTATTACGAACACTTGTACACCTATTATTCATGCGATTATCTAATCAGACAATAATATGGCAACAGTGTAATGTATAAAATCATTCATATACGGGTCAGGAGCTTCAGTTTATGTTCACATCAACAATCAGAATTGGGATAAAGGTAATCTCAGAGATTTGGACTGTGGCATGATTGTTGGTGCCAGATGGGCTAGTTTGAGTATTTCTTTAACTGCTGATCTCTTGGGATTTTCACACACAACAGTCTCTAGAATTTACTCAGAATTGTGCCTAAAACAAAAACAAAAAAAACAGTGAGTGGCAGTTCTGTGGACAGAAACAGCTTGTTGATGAGAGAGGGCAACGGAGAATGGCCAGACTGGTTTGAGCTGACAGAAAGTCTACAGTAACTCAGATAACCACTCTGTACAATTGTAGTGAGCAGAACAGCATCTCAGAATGAACAACTCGTCAAACCTTGAGGCAAATGGGCTACAACAGCAGAAAACAACATCGAGCAATTTATTAGGACCAAAGTGTTCTTAATAAAGTGCTCAGTGAGTGTATATTATTTCTGTACTTACACTCACATAGTACTTTATTAGGAACACTATGTCAAAGATTCCTCTAAATGTTACATCTCTTCCGGATGAACTCCAGGAAATAGGCCATGAGAGAATCCTGCAGGAATATCCTGTTGGTAAAGCCACTGGTGATCTCTGCTTGATGAACCATGCTACAAAAAAAGGTCGAGCCAGACCAGGAGGACAAGGGAAAACACCTTCAACTCTAATATCGTCTCCTGTCTCTCCTTTAATTTCCACAGAAAGTATTTCGGTAGGATCATGGAACATTCCCTTCAGTATGGCATTCTAGCATGGAAGAAGCCGTGTGGGGTAGACATGGAGAAAACAATCTAGTTTGGGTCATCTAGGACTTCATTGGGAGATTAATAGAAGTGTGTATTTGTATGTTTGTGTGTATGTGTGTGTGGTGAAATGATGGAAAGAGTGTGTAATGGGAACAGGTGCGGGCATACAGATTCGGTGGAGTGAATGGCCAGTGAGTGACATAGATCTACTTTAAATTTAACGCAACGGTAGTAGTATGCAAAACACTCATTTATTTTCTCCATAAAGAAATAGATTTGATGAATAAAACATTCCAAAACAGACCTACCATGAGCTCTGAGTTTGTTACATGACATACATATATAGAAATTACAAGTCAGTCCAATTTCAGCATCGTTTTAAAAAACAAAAACAATCACATATAATTGGTAGTGAATTCCCAGTGAAAATCTACACTACCCTTTAATACTGAAGAAAGATCCATCAATCATAGAAGTTGCTATTGAGCACAACAGTCTATTTATTAGCACACTGCAGACCACCGTATTTGACCCTACCAGGACTTTACATGTCCACTGTGATCCAGACACCTAAATCATCTTTCAAACATGCCTAAAAAGTGTGCTTGACAACATAGTGCGTCTGGATATATGATATAATGCTTTTCTCCATCATTTGTTTAGTGTTTGATGAATTAGTGCTGATATGATTAGTGGAAAATGTTCACAGACATCCCTTTTAAATTAAATTCATTTTAACGCCTAATTGTATTTGCGGTAATTTATCTAGGCAATTTTTCTAGATGAAGTGCAATACACAATGAGCCTAATTTACACAAAAAGGAGCATGCTTGCACTGAATGGAATGACAGTGACTTCATTTAAATACTCAAGACGGAGAAAACTTTCAGTGCTGATTGCACCTGCTAAATTAGATTGCAGGTGGTTAGTGAATACAATGTTTTTGAGCTGAAATACACGTAAACATTCACATTAATTTCACATTCAAATTCACAGCTGTTCCAATTACATTTTGCCTCACTTGAGTGCACGCCTGTATCTCGCAACTCCCTTGACAGGCACTCATAGGTTGAAAACTCCTGTAGGCTACTAATGCACACCTCATTCATGAACAGAGAGCTCTCATAATGCCACAACTTTATTCTCGTAATTTTGACTTTATTTTCAAAATACTATAGCTTTAGTTTCGAAATCATGCATTTTTTTTTTTCTTTTACATGGCACTAAAACACCTTCGTAATTTTGATTTTGAGCGAAAAAAAAAAAAAAAAAACTTGTGAAGTTTTTTAGAAAGTAACTTAAAAGTAAATAAATTAGTAATGTAATTGCTTTTTTATGAAGTAATAAAGTAATCTGATTATAATTTGCAAGAGGTAGTTAGTAAATTATAGTGGATTACTTTTTTAGTAATTTACCCAACACTATTCGTAATGCTTCATTGGATTACACCTCTTGTACAGTACCTCTGTCTTTATGTTTGATTTTCAAATACTTTTTTGCTTCAAATCAAAGTTTGTAATGTTGGGGTTCACCTCTGAGCTGGTTAGTATGTTTCATGACTTACAAATTCTTTTATAAATATATTTTTTTTAAATCACTTTGAAAAGAATTAATAAACAGGTGGGAATGATGTAATCCAGACAGACTACTTTATATATATTGTATGTATCTAAAAAAATTTCAAAAAACTTAAAATGTATTTTTTATTCTTTAAACCAATGAAAATAAGTCAATATTTTCTGTACACAACCTGTTTATAAATTATTTATAATTTACAATACATTGGACTGTAATTGAATTCCCTCGTAAGAAATAAAATAAAAATTATGACACAAACTTCTACCTTTTTGTACCAATCTAACATGTTTTGCTTTGAAACAAATGGGCACCAGGTGGGCTGCCATTGTTGCACTCTGTTACACACACATCAACATTTAGATAATCAACCTTTTGGATAATATCAATAATAGCTTCATTCAGTTACAGTATTAGAAGCTGATCATGAAAATGTAAACATCTAAATGAGAGAGAGAGAGAGAGAGAGAGAGAGAGAGAGAGAGAGAGACTTTGACTTTTAGGGTCTCTTTTATTTTACAAAAATGTTTTCCTTACAATCTAAAAATTTTAAACCAGAAAAAATTATATACCATAGACATAAATATCACAAGGAAAAAAAAAAAAAAAAAAAAAAAAAAAACATTTAAAAAAAAATTAAATTTCCATTGTAATCAACATCACAAACACACTGGTTCACACCCCATTTAGATTTAAAAGTTTCAAGGTCATTGACCAATTTATAATAAGTGTACTCAATTTTTAATCGTGACCTTATTAAGCCCTTTAGGACTGATTCAACATCACAGGACTCATTACCACTCAGTTTTTCTTTACGTGACATCCAAATAGCCATTTTAACTTGTCCAAGTAAAAAATTCATTAAAACATGGGACTCCTTTTTACTCTTTTTATACTTAGGACCATATATGAAATACATAGGTGAGAAAACTTCTCCCAGGGTCTGACACCACCCATCAATTGTTGAAAACAACTGTTGTAATCTAGTACAATCTAAAAATAAATGAAAGACAGTTTCTGATATCCCACAGAAGGGGCATCCCTCCCTCACCTGTGGATCAAGACGTGCTCTGTGTCTGTTCGTAGCTATTATACCATGCACTATCCTCCATTGAAGATCTCCAGATCGTTTTTCAATAGGAAGTTTGTACAAGGTCCTCCAGCTGCCCTTGGGGGAAACACCTACTCCAAACACCTCTTGCCATTTAGACTCTTTTACGTTTGTAAGAGCATGAAGATGCAGTATCTTCACACACAATGTGTACAGCACCTTTTTCCCTGCGTTGCTGAAAATTCCTAACTGAGGTGTCTTAAAAGATAAAATTCCACCCTCAGTTTCTTCCCAGCTTCCAGTCTCAGCTGCAATGTTTAAATCTGGGAAGTCACAAATGTTCAGCTCTCCATTATCAGTTTCTAAGGAAAGTCTATAATTCTGTGGCAAAAAATCAGCTATCTGAGTCAAAATTTTCGTTGCCACTCGAACTGATCTTATTCCCAATTTTCCAGCAAAAGTCTCAGCTGATATTCATTCACCTTCAGGTATTAAGTGTTCAATTTTTGTGATTTTTGCAGCCCATAGACTTTTCCTGAATGAAATGTCTTTGAAAATGTCCAGATTCAATGCAGAGTTAAACAGCAGCGGTTCTTCTCTCTGCCACAAACTATGGGCATTGTTTGACTCCCGAGAAATCTTGACAATTGTCCATGCTTTTAAAACTGATCTATAAAACAATGTCAATCCTCCAAGATCCAACTTGTTTATATCCATCAGGAACAGGTGACGATCTAGTCCCATATTCCCTGCTTTCCTCAATAGAGTACACGCTATCCCAGCCCAGCTCACATCCTTCCAATAGAGAAGTCTCTGGGCTACTTTAAGCCTGAAGGTCTTTACTCTGGATCTGATGTCCACTAGGCCTTGTCCTCCTTCCTGTCTGGGTAGAAATAGCACTGGAGCCTTTAGCCAATGCTGTCCTGACCAGAAGAAATCCACCAGACATCTCTGAATTTGTCTCACAAGGTCTTCTGGAGGTTCAAGGATCATCATTCTATGCCAAAGAGATGATGCTATAAGATTATTACATATCAGCACCCGTCCCCTATAGGACAGCTGGGGCAGCAACCATTTCCAATGAGACAACCGCGCACGTACTTTCTCCAACAGGCCCTCCCAATTTTGTTTTCTGTACTCAGATGTCCCCAAAAATACTCCCAGATATTTGAAACCTGCCCTTCCCCATAGTAAACCACCAGGAAGTGATGGACTCTTTTCAACTTGGCCACACCACACAGCATCGCTTTTACCCCAGTTAACTTTGGCAGATGATGACTTTCCATAACACACTAGAGCATGCTTTACCACATCAACATCTCTATCTCCTCTGATTAAAACCGTTACATCGTCCGCATATGCAGATAATTTAACAGATTCCTGGGGTTTTAGAGAGTTAATATGTAGACCTGTTAGGTCTTTCCTTAATTTACATAGCAAGGGCTCAATAGTTATACTGTAAAGTTGGCCCGAGAGGGGACAGCCCTGTCTAATTCCCCTCTGGACTTTCACAGGAGTACTTAGACCACCAGCCATTTTTATCATGCATGTGGCTTCAGTGTACAATAAACGTATCATCGAAATAAACTGATCACCAAACCCAAAGGCTTTTAAAACATCAAAGAGAAAAATGTGATCCACCCGATCGAAAGCCTTCTCTTGGTCCAATGATAAAAAACCCACTTCAATCTTGTCAACAAAAGCATAGTCATACACATCTCTCACTAAATGTAGATTATCTACAATAGACCTATCTTTAATGCAGTAAGATTGATCTTTATGAATGATTTCGTGCAAAACATTATTTAATCTGGTGGCCAAACATTTAGAAATTATTTTGTAATCCGAACACAACACAGCCACAGGTCTCCAGTTCTTTAAGAGTGTTAAATCCCCCTTCTTAGGGAGTAGAGTTAGCACTGCACGCTGAAAGCTCTTAGGAAGTATTCTTTCAGTGACACTTTTTTGAAGGACTTCAAAGTAATCATGTCCAATAACAGTCCAGAAAGCCTTATAAAATTCGGCAGTTAGTCCATCTATTCCAGGTGCACGACCTACAGAGAGTCCCATAACAGCAGCCGTGACTTCTTCATAGGTAAGTTCAGTCTCCATAAAAAGTCTGTGCTCTGGAGTTAAAGCCGGAAGATCATGAAGCAATTCATTTCTACATTGTTCATCTGATTTTTCAGAGGTGTATAAGCTTGAATAAAAATCCACAGCCATTTTACGCATCTCCATTTGATCAGAAGTATCTCAACCATTACAGTCTTTTAAACAATACATCACTTTCTCTTGTCCTTTCTTCCGCTCTAGATTAAAAAAGAAAGAAGTAGGAGCATCCATATCCCTTACTGTTGAAAAACGACTCCTTACAAGAGCTCCCTTCACTCTTTCATTTAAAATTGAGCTCAACATATTAGTCTTTTCAGTCCACAGATCTTTAAAGTTTACAGTGTCATTTGCAATCATACACTGCTCAATACCAATAATTTCCTTTTCCAGACATTCCAAAGATTTTTTTATATAGAACGAATAATGTGATAAATATTGTTGACAAAAAATCTTTATTTGTACCTTCCCTATTTCCCACCATTGAATACAATTTTCATAACAATTCTTCTCACTCTTCCAAGACTCCCAAAAAGACTTGAAATTTTCCAAAAAAAAAGAATCTTCTAATAATTTTGCATTAAAATGCCAATAGTGACTTTTATGCATTCTTTTTAGTAAGGTACACTCAATAGTAACGAATTTGTGATCAGACATTGACGTGGGAAAAATATTTGAATTTATAACTCTATTCCTCATATTACGTGACGTATAGAGTCTATCCAACCTTGCAGCAGAAACTATCTCATTTCTAATCTTCACCCATGTATACTGCCGCGAATACAAATTATGCTCTCTCCATACATCAGATAGGTTTAGATTTTTGATCATATTGCTTAAGTACAAAGCACTCTGTATATGAGGTTCTTCACCATTCCTATCCTGTGTAAAATCCAGAGTACAATTGAAATCTCCCCCTAAGATAATGAGATCTCCTTCATTTTGTTGTCTTAAAACATCTTCTAATTTAGTGAACAACCGTATTCTCTCTGCACCTATGTTTGGAGCATAGATATTCACAAAAAGAAAAATAAGATTGTCAATTTCTGCTCTCACGATCAGCAATCTCCCTGGATCAACTTCAGTTTTTGACAATATTTTAACTTTAACAATAGGGGAGAAAATTACTGCCACTCCAGCACTCAAATTGGACCCATGACTAAGGACTGTCTCTCCCTCCCACCATAGGCCCCAATCAGCCTCATTGCTTATATCACTGTGAGTCTCTTGTAACAAAACCACTCCTATATCTTTCAAATGAGTAATCTCTGACAGTAATCTACTCTTTTTCCTATCTCTCATCCCATTAATATTTAAAGATCCCACCCGCAAGACTTCCATGAGAAAGAGGGAGAGAAGGAAAGAAAAAGTACAGAAAAAACAAGAATTAACATTCATCATTATTATTGTGTTTTTCCCTTGCCTTTCCCCTCGTCATACGTTCATTCCCTATTCGTTTTCCTTGTCTAATACCAGTTATGTGCTTTTTTAACCGAAACCTCTTCTGTTGTGAGAGCTCTTCAAGGCTATATGTTTTCCTTGCCCATGTAACAGAGGCTATAAACTTTTCAAGATCCGGAAAAAAATCACTGACTTCTACACCTGTTTTTCCTTTTGTTTCATCTAAAAAAGAGTTGATCTGTTCAAGAGTATATCTTTTTCAGCCACTCTTGCAATTCCAGATGCATCAGACCACTGCTCTTCATTTCTCAAACTAGCATCAGTACATTGGGACATTTCATCAAACTCATCAGTCATATTTTCTTCAGAAACTCCTGCTGGTGTTTCTTTAAGCAGCCCTTCATCACCTCCCTGAGTTTCACTATCATCAGTTACATCAGTCACAATCTCAGCAACGCCAACCAACTGCTCACTACCTCCAGCATGTAAATTAACATCACTCACCTCTTCTGAGGCTGCTTTCTCCTGTGTCTCAGTTCTCTGTTCTATATTCTGTTGATATTGGTTTGCATTGTTGTCATCTCCACGCGATGTAGACGGCCGCTGATCGTCTTTATGTGGGCATGTGAAGCGTTTATGTCCTAGGTCACCACATTCAAAGCACTTCAGACTTTCAGTACTTGCATAAATCATATACGAGTTCTCTCCTTGTTTAACTCGGAACGAAACCTCCAATGTGCGCTCAGGCGAAGCCAAAAACATAAAAACTTGGCGGCGAAAAGAAGTGACATGTTTAAGCGCGATGTTCTTACAGCCTAAAGGAATCATTCTCACTGGACTTGCTATTTTTCCGAATCTTAGCAACTCTTTCGTAATGACTTCATTACTAATAAAAGGTGGAACATTCGCAATCGTGACTTTTGTTGCTGGAGCGGATAGTGGGGTAACCGGAACAAACGTTTCCTTAACCCATATTCCGCTCACAGTCAACTGGTTAATCAACGTTTCAGATCTCAAAAAAACAACAACTGCTTTGTTCATGCGTGAAGCTGAAACTATATTTTCAAAACCTACTTGCTCCACTACAACTACAAGCAGATCCTCTATTGTCACGCCGGACTCTGGTGCACACCTGCACCCATTTCGGAGTGATAGATTAGGTGGCGTTTGCCCAGGAATTGACGCCATCCCGGCGTCTAAAATTCCACGGGCACACGATGGAACCGTATCCCTTTTTTTTTTTTTTTTAACTTAAGTCGGGGGGGGGGGGGGGGGGGGGGGGAAACGAGGGGAAAGGGAAAAGGAAAAAAACCATAAAGGAAAAGAAACATATAGGCCTAGGAGAAAAGTTTTTCCTTTCAGTCACTCTCAGAAACGCACTCAGTCCTCCTCACCCACACTCCCAACATGCAACACGCAGAGAGAGAGAGAGAGAGAGAGAGAGAGAGAGAGAGAAGACATTTTGAAGAGTACTGTATATTACGTCTATTTGACACGTCAATGGGGTCCAAAAGTTGCAAGCTCCAAAAATGACACAAAGTCTGCATATAAGTAATCCATGTTATTAGAGTGGTTTTAATACTTGTCTTTTTAAGTTTTGGGTGAGAATCCCATTACATCTCCTTTTTTACGATAAAGACTAGCTGCAGCCATGTAGCTCGAATACACTTTTATTTGTGCTTGAATATAGAGCTTTGGTCCCGAATGACTTGCATTGCATGGACATGAACCCTTTGAAAATAGCTTTGTTAGTGTTCCGCAGAAGAAAGAGAGATGGAATAATGGTGAGTAAATGATGATATATATTTATCTAGCCTAAAATAAGTTAAAAGGAACACATTTCTTGTTTGGTGATATTGAAGGGGTACCTTACTATTGGGGGACACAAGCCTTAAAAGGTTGGGAAACAATGCTCTAGGCTGTTTAATGAGATTTTATTTTCAATTTTACATAGAAACAACAACAACAACAACAACAACATATTTGGTTTGAAAGTACATTTCAGACTAACAAGTAGGGAGTCACCCAAATGCAGTGCTTGAATAATATTGTACAAGTACCTCTTGGTTAGGATGAAAATGTGTTTGCAACATTAGAAAAGCACCTGATTAATTAAAATAAAAAAACTGAAGCATAAACACAGATTCAGCCCTTTTGGAGCATCTCTGACAGGAAACAACGTCATGATCTATACATTTAGAAAAGTCAGCCGTTATATTTTGCTTTTTCATAAGAAATGAACACTTGGGAAAAATGATGCTTAATTTACTTTGCTGAATTTATCAAAGTTAAAGGGATAATTCACCCAAACATTGATTCTGTTCCATTTACTCACCCTCATGTCATCTCAAACAATGACTTTCTTTCTTTTGTGGAACATTGAAGAATTGTATTGAAAAAGATGCAATGAAAGTGAAAGGTGGCATTCTGCCTAAAGCTTCCTTTATACAACTTTTAAATGACATGACGGTGAATAAATGATGACAGAAGTTTCATTTTTGGGAGACCTATCACTTTAAGATTAGCTTTAGGAAGCACGTATTATCTTAATGAAATACAGAACACTCCCTAGTTTAAAAAAGGGAATTTTATCCTGTACTAATCCTTCAGGCCATCCATCCACTGAAACTTTCTTCTTCTTCTTCATGTTTTAAATAACCATACAGGAATATAGAGTCTTTACTGAGCTGAATTCATCTGTATTTAGTATTGGTGAGTCATATCCTGCAGTGGCAAGCGTACGTGGTGTCCCTCTTTAGTAGTATTAATAGTATATCACTACAGAATGTGATGAGCTCTGCTTCATTTACTGAGAAATCCACAGGAAATATTCTCATTGATGTGTGAAATAAAACGTCACAGTGCTATTGTAAAACAGCACGGTGCATTGGGGAATTTAAGGTGAGAACTATATGTGCACACTCAAATCTCCCTGTCCTTGGACTCCAAAAAGACTCTCTGCTTTATTTCAAGGTCATGCAACTGGGCCACTGCAGATTTAAGCCTTGCTTTTCAAAGGCACATTAAACTACAAAACACAGGAAAAGTTGCTGACGTTTTTCCCCATGAGTTGTGATCACACTTTTTACTGTCTGTTTATTTACACTCATTTTTTAACATATGACTTGAATTAAGTTTATCAGTATTGCTGAGACTGATATCTATTTGATTGTTATTGTAATTCTGCATCCTGTCATTGGTCAATACATCTTTAAATATGCAATATAATAACAGCTGTGACATGAAACACCTGTTCACCTACGGTCACTGTGCAGCATCCATAGGTCAACTATTAAGCTTATCATGTTAAGGACTATGTAATTTAGCAACAAAGGTTGGCATAAAATAACATTTTAATAATAATTTAATGTAGAGGCAACTAATTTATAAAAGAAATAAGGCACTTTAGGCCATGGTATGTTGTTAATAGAGTCAAGCCTGAAGGCTGCACTTCATGTCTAGCTACGCCTTGTCCCTAGTTTATCAAGGTAATGGAAACCTAAGCGATAATTCTCGTAGAGGAATCAAAGTAGCATTGCGTCATCCATTCATTAAATTCTGGCATCTCATCCAATTGTGACCTAGCCTATGCCTTATAATGTACCACAGCTGTCTATCATCGTCTGTACGCTACATTGCTTTCACCCACCACCACCCCAACACCACCAGTTTAGGTCCTGTCCTGCTGTAAGGGGTAAGCTCCTCCCCCCTGTCGTCATCGCCTTCCAGCAGGATCTGATGGTCCCAGCGATAATCCTGATGCTGAACCGTAGGATGGGACTTAAGCCAAGGGAAACTAATCCATCACTAACTTGTGTTATTCCATACTATCATGTTCTCTGAGAGAAAGGCACTTACAATGGAAGTGAATGTTGCCAGTCCACTAACATTAAAATGCACACCGTTTCAAAAGTTTAGCGGCAATAGTGAGACATAAACGTTATGCATATTAACATCAGCTTAATGTGATAAAATCTCAGTTTTAAATTATTTTGTGTGATAAAATCGCTTACAGGGTTAATGGATGGTCAGCATAATGAACTTGTAATTTTGGATATAATTTTACACTGATAGGGTTAGTAAGTTATTTTATCACACTAATATAATGTTTAACACACCTGTTTACGTCTTGTGGAACAAGAAAATAAACTTTTGAAACAATGTGTATTTAGCTTTATGGACTTTACTGTATCTGTTTGTTTTTTGTTTTTAATAAAAGAAAGATGAGTCTGTGGAGGGTGGGGCCGGGCTGGAATGATGCGGGATAAAGGCGGCCGGTGACAACAGTTTGAGAGAGAGAGAGTATTATGGGCAGCTGCCCTGTATGTGTTTGTGTGTGTCTTTTTGGTTCAGTTTATGATTAAAATATTATTTATATTGTTGAGCCGGTTCTCGCCTCCTCCTTTCCCTTTAACCCCTGGTGCCGAAACCCGGGATTCTCTCTCTCTGTCTGGCGGTGGAGTGGCCGTTTATATGGCGTTCTCCCCATGTTCACTGGATTGAAAAATTTAAAAAAAAAATATATATTTTTCACCATGTTGCAACATTGCATCAACATAACACAATTGTCTTTGTCAATTGCAATGTGACCAAATATTTTACATGTAAATGGAGGTCATTAAAATTATCAAAGTTGGTATGTGATGGGACACAAACAGATGGCACCAGAAAAAGAGAAAAGTAACCAACACAAATAAAAAAAAAATGACAAGGAGGCAATCACGTTTATGACTATCAGTTTATACAGCATGTCAACGACAACATCACAGCCTGACGACAAATGACAACTGATGGATCTAGATTAACTAGCACACTCCTCCAGAGAGGGGTGTGTAGGAGCACTTAAGTGGAGTTTAAATGAAAATTCACCCAAAATAACAATTCTGCCATCATTTACTCACCCTATGTTGTTCTAAACCTATTTGTCTTTCTTCTGTGGAAAACAAAAAGAGATGTTAGCCTGGTCATTCACTTTAAATGCATCTGTGTCCATTCAGTGAAAGTTAATGATGACTGAGGCTAACATTCTGTTTAACATCTCCTTTTGTGGGTAGAAAAAAGTAATCTGGTTTTGGAAAAACAAGAGGGTGAGAAAATAATGAGCACATTTTGTCTTTTGGTTGAACTTTGCCTTTAAGAGTCTAACATTTAGCAGCAAAAAAGCACATGAACACACGTCCATCTTTTTTTGGTAAAGAGACATAATACTGAACACATAAAAGGCAAGTGGTGCACAGAGGCTGTCTATCCAGGGAGAAACAGGGCCCGGAAACTGTATGGGGGATATTTGAAGGCACCTTCAATTAGTACCATTAGTATGGAGGAGAAGGGAACAGTCCACAAGCCCCTACGTTTGGCAAGCTGGGGTCCACACAGGCAATCCGGCCTCAAGACATTAAACTCCTTTAAAGCTTCATCTTCTTATCATTTCTCATTGCTGTTGAACAAAAAACAAGAATACATGAAAAACTGCAGAATAGTTCAGAGGAGCCATGTAAGGCTATCGTTTGAAATCACATGCACATTTTATGAAGATAAGGCAAGTGGTGCGCTGAGGCTGTCTAGCCAGAAGGAAATGTGATTACTTGCCAATGTTATGTTGTTGTTCGGAAGAAACTAAAGTACTTTGAGTAGTTGTTAGTGTGTTTCTAAACAGTAGCTAGGGTGTTCTAGGTGACTACTTTCTGGTCCACTCCCAAGTCTCTATGATATTTTGGTCTCTAGATGTGGCTCTTGTCACTTTTATAAAAGGGATAGTTCACCCAAAAATGAAAATTCTTTCATCATTTACTCATCCTCATTCCATCCCAGATGTGTATGACTTTCTTTCTTCTGCTGGACACAAACAAAGATTTTTAAAAAAATATCTCAGCTCTGTTGATCCATACAATGCAAGTGAATGGTGGCCAGAACTTTGAAGCTCCAAAATGCACATAAATGCAGCATAAAAGTAATTCATCCGACTCCAGTGATTAAATCCATCTTTAGAAGTGATATGAACATTTAATTTCTTTAAACTACAAATTCTCCTCCCTGCCCAGTAGGTGGCGATATGCACAAAGAATTTGAATCGCCAAAAACAAAAGAAGAAGAATGTGAAAGTGAAAGTAAAGATTTATAGCAACAAAAAGACATAGATTTACCTACTAGAGTCGTATGGATTACTTTTATGCTGCTTTTATGATCTTTTTTGGACTTTCAAATTTCTGGCAACGATTCACTTGCATTGTATGAACATACAGAGCTGAGATATTTTTCAAAAAATCTTCGTTTGTGTTCAGAAGATGAAATCATACATCTTGGATGACATGAGGGTGAATAAATGAGATATTTTTTGGGTGAACTATCCCTTTAATGAATGTCAATGGGATTTTTTTGCTTGTTTTATCATCCTCCAAGGGAAGTCACATCATAAGTCTGATTGCTTAGAAATGTAATTGTATGCAATGATAACATGCAATCAAGTCAGTAGCACAAACAATGCAGGACGAGGTATGTTTTTTGAGCAATAGTAAGTGATGCATGCCTAAGCAGAAAATTAGTAACACATTTACATTCATTAATTGCCTTTGTTAAGGGTTTATAAAGGGGATCATTAATGACTAATACTTAATTTACAAATGCATTATAAATCATTGATATGTGTTTATAACAACATGCATAAAAAGGGAAACTTTCATGAAACACTTGCCAAATATTGAGTGAGTTTATCTCATGTTATCAATGCTTACTAACTCTTATTCAACATTAGTAACCTATGAAAATGTACGTAAATGTAGTGGAGCATTTATTAATGAGTTGCCAACATTAGAAATCTATGTACATTAAGTTCAGTATGGTTTAAGGGTCATCAGGCTTTATTGTATGATATGTGCTGTGAATGAGCATGAAGACCTTAAAAAGAGTTTTTGTAGAGGATTTTAGGTAATTAGGACTAGGTAAATTGGGACACCATATCTATTGACATCAACCTGACAAGGAAAGTGACAACACAAGTGAGTCAAGACATTACAGTAGTGAATATAAACACAAACTGACTGTGGCCAAATGATATAAACACTCTCTTTAATCTCACTATAAGTGTCCCTTGTCCTGGATAAGGAGGACTTTCATTTAGGTCTATTATGCAACATGGAAGGCAAAAACAGCAAATTATTTTTAAAGCACAGAAATGCCTCTTTGAGGCTGCAGTGGTAAAAAAAAAAAAAAAAAAAAAAAAGACAGTCGCAAAGGATACATTAAAGTCCAGAGGAAACGGTAAAGAGTAAAATGTGTGCAGATACTGGATCAAATTACAAGCCACTATAGAACTAGACAGACAGGAGCTGCTTGTGGATGCAGCCATGCAGAGGAGCTCTCTAATGCTCCCCAAGAAACACAGCTTGTCCTAGATTCTTCACAATGACATGCGCAATATTGCAGAAGATGGATAGCAGTTTGTATATTTCTCTGCATTTAAACGTACAGCTTTTTTGTGTCATAATTGGGTATCTTAAAAGCTTGTGATGCAAAGACTCTCAAATATTAACATTTTATCTAAGGGATAAAATTATATATATATATATATATATATATATATATATATATATATATATATATATAAAAGGGAAAAAAAACAGGTCACCAAAAATCAACACCCCAAAAAGTAAACTGGGCCTGTAGGAATAATCATAGACGGCACTTAAAAGACATCTATACAGGCTGACACATTTCAGTTTGGTATGTCAATAGCTGCATTTCCACTGTCTAGCCAGTCCAAGCCAGGGCTATCAACTAACAGGTCAGCTGGGGCCAATAGCATTGGATCTTGAGCCATAAGACTAAAATCGATCTGCAACCCACCATGGGGCCAATAGTACTGCAGCCATTGTCTTAAACCTGTCCTGAATATGCCACCCTGGCACAAAAGCCACACACCCCGCCCATTCCGCAAGCAAGAGGGAAACTCAAGCAGAGGTATCAGACCCTGGAGACTAGCCAGCCTCCGAAATGAACATGGTGGAGACTAAAGCTGCCGTTCGTTTGCTTATTTTGGTCTTTGTTTGACGGAAATAGAGACCTGACTTGCCTTTGACATTGACCCTGCCTCAATACCAAGTTGCCCTTATTTGGCTCAAGGGTAATTGAGAGCCAGCTAAAATGTTTTATTTGACCAAACTATCATATCATTCACATGTGTTCATGTCCAATACCCATGGTGTCAATTCATTTCCATTATGAAATAAATTAATCTGTAAATTAATTTGCTTTAATCACATGCCTAACATAGTACATATAGTGTATACTCAGTTTCTAAATCATTATTATTTGTTTTTAAAGAAAAAAGCATGCTAATGGCAATTTACTTAGTATCTTTGCTTTGTTTCTTAATCATTTTATTTAATTTTATGCATTTTCTTTACTCTGAACATTTGGATGGCGTATAAGTTTAGGGTTTTACATTTCTAAAAAAACTGAATTGCCCTGTCCTTCAGATGGCAACAATATACTGTACAAAAAAAATTTAAAAAAAAAAAGTGTAATTTATATATATATATATATATATATATATATATATATATATATATATATATATATATATTAAATAATGTAAAAATGCAACAGAAAAAAATATATTGGTTAACTGGTAGCTACCCTACCATGTAAAGTGTAAAATGATATTTTATTTAACAAAAATGCTTCATGCAATTTTATGGACAATATGTGAAATGTATGATTTACCCTATAACAGTGTTATTTTTTTTACGATAAATGATTGTTAAAATTGTAGTAAAAAACCTAATGTGTGTTCGCAGAAGTCCATGCGAGACCACTTGCATTTTATTATTTTGCTTTCATCTTAACTTCAATATCCGTTATGCATTTTGGGATGTATTATGTTATATTTTATCTTATTTATTTCATGTTTATCACATTATTTTAGTGTAACGAGAGTTTTTAGTTTATACATATTGGCCATTACACCTGGAAGGGCTACTCTTGACCTTTTGTTTTACTATCTGCATTACTATGATGGTTAACAGTACATTTAAAAGTGCAAAGCAGATTTTTGTAGTTCCAGTGCGTTGCTATATTAACATTATATTATTTAACTGATTGACTGTTTGCACTAGGTGTAAATTGCACCTGCCACACAGCATAGCTATTTGCACTACAATAGACTTGTGGAAACTCAAAAATGTAAGTCAATCAACACCCTCAAGTGATGCTGCAACAGTGTATGTAGTGTGTACAGATGATGTGAATTAGTTTTTATCAAGCGGATGTCCCGGGTTCGATTCCCTTCTATGTCCCACTTTTTCCCATCCTGTCTCCACTCTTAATATTTCCTTTAAACTAATTAGAATAATAAATATAAAGTAAAATTAAAAGGTTGATTTTTTTTAAACATGTTTGGACATTGAGAGAAAGCTTTGATGTGGGTAAAATTAACCATGCTTTTACTATATTAATTGTGACAAGGAGGAGTGTGTGGCCGGGATGTGATGGAGCACTGCCGGCGCTGATTCAGCTGATCAGTGGGAGAGCGAGATAAGGGGCAGCCAGGTGCGTCAGTTCGAGAGAGAGTCGCATGCGGCTGTGTTGCATGTGTGTCTGTGCTTGTTTTATGTTGTTTTAAGTTTCAGTTTTGACATAAAAATTTATGTTTACCATTCAGCTGGTTTCTGCCTCCTTCTAGCCCATCCTTAAACTGTATGAGTAATATTGTAGTAACCATTCATTTTGGCCATAGTTTTACTTGTGATACTACTGTTCATGTAGTAAAACCATGTTTAATTTTTGTAAGGGAATGTTAGGTTTAGGGGTAGGGGTTGGTGTAGTGTGTCTGTGGACGCAATCTGCAACCCAATGGGACCTGAGAACCTGATGGATTTCGGGCAGGGTTCGGGTCTGTTTTTCAAGTAGAACTTCGTGTCAGGGTTTGTAATTAATGAAAAATTAAACAGGCCAACCGAACTTGTTTTGCACACACGCTCTCACTTACAGACGCGTCGCGCAAACGGACGAGTTAAGGGCTGTTCACACCGAACGTGTTTTCCCATTGTTCTCCTATGTATACATATGCTGGACGAATGTCTTTGACTGTTGCACTGCGTCACACTGTTTCTTCAGTAAATGCCGTGTCAAGTTAAAAAGAACTTCAAATTGTCCAAAACACATGTTGAGACATCTGCACTCTGTTTCATTCTTTGTGCTGTGTGTTGATTGTTTTCAGCACAGGTGTCTGAACAAGTTAGAAGGGACTGTTGCATTGTTTCATATTATTCCAGATTGTTCTGTTTTTTCCCCTTCTGCTCTAGTGTACTGAGGGGCTGCCATGCCTTGTTAAAACTTTATGTTTACAGTTTCATTACTGTTCCGAATGTTGCCTATATACTTACATAAAGAAATAGCATATTGCAACAGTACTTGCTAGAAGAAATTATAAAGACAGAAAGTGATTTTGGGTTCGGGTTGGGTTCGGGCTTATAATCTGATTGTATCGTTCGGGCCGGGCCACACAGTCTTGCGTAAGGGTCGGATTTCATTTTAAGGCCTGTGCAAACCTCTAGTCTGTGTGACTCTATATAAACACAATAAACACACTGCTGTAATGCCCTTACACTGCATGTTAGTATATAATTAGGTGCAAAGATGCTTTATTTTTTAGACATACTGTATCGCACGCCTTGCTGAATTATGCTCACATCTGACAGAAATGCAGAAAATAAGTCATGAAAAATATTACTTTATGGCTGTTTGAGAATTTGAGGCTTACTTTGTATTAAGGATGAAAAAACAGTTTCTGTAAAAGAATGGGGCTTTTCACTTTTTCTCAAGAATAATCTTGACAAGGAATTAAAAAACTGCTGATATAAAGACGCAAACTCACAGAGAGTGAAAATACAAGCAATTAATCTGCAAAGATTTGCACTTTAAGAGGTATGATTATATTTTACATATATTTATATTTGTTTATATTTGTATTTGTACATATTCTGGCCAACTTTCTGTTTTCATAGATTTTGTATATATATATATATTTACACAAAATTACTGTATGTGGGTATTTGTCATGAAATTTTAAGCACTGTCATCAGTGTCCCGTGCGGTGTGACACACTTTCTTCATCTAACTATTTTAAACAACATTTTATGATCTTTTATAGTTATATAAATATTTAATAAATCAGTATTATATTTGTTGTTTCCACGACCTCATTTTAACAAATATTAAGACAATAGTTTATTTTCCCCTCTAGAAAAAAGTTGAAAGGTGATTAAGATCTTTGAAAACTTTGAAGAAATGCTGACTTGCCACAGCACCTAAAATGTTCATATACATTTTAACATTTACATGTCTGCATGTTGAGAAAAAAAGTTATTGGGCATATTATTTGTCTGAGATATAAAGTACTTATTTTAAGTGCTTTCGCTTAAAAAAAATGTCCACTCGTCACATTTACAGTGGTTGTACATAAACATTTACATAGATGTTTAAAAATTATGACAATTTTTTCCACTGGTGGGTCCCATTGTCAATAAATAGAAATGTCTTTTTTTCAATACAAAAGTTTGAAAGTGAGCTGGAAAATGAAATCAATGAGGTGGTGTGTTGTGTTGTGTGTTGTGGCTGGGTTTGGTGGGCGTGGTCTGATCTGGGGCAGAAAGTCCAGGGCCACTTTTTAGTCCCAGTCCACCCATGTATATACGGCAGTGAACTGTAAAGTATACAGGCGCTAAAAATTTAATGCCTGAAACACGGTCACTGTATTTTTTTTTAGTGAATGTCTGGCAACTACATGTGCCTTTCTTTTTTTTACAGTCTAAAACATTTACACTTAATTTTACAGTATTAAGCTAAAGTAACAAATATGTACCCCCTTAGAAATTCCAAATTCCTCCTTATTTATTTTAACCTGTTACTAAATGGAACCACTTATGATGAGATAATATAGCACCTTATTTTTTTTATTTTGTATTTTTTGGCAAAGTGGTCAATCATTTTAAACTAAAGAAGTCTGACCTTTAAGTCTTAGATGTTTTGACATATTTGCCAATCATAATCTTTTTTTGCTTGCCATAACCTGTTTTTAATTCAGTCACTCAACTTTTAAATATTGAGATACTATTCTGAGCCACAAGGCGGCAGCAATTTTAATCGTGACATCACGGTCACACTTCAAATCAATGTCAACTCACGGTGAGCTTAGGCGGCGCAGGTTTCTCTTTTCCAGCTCATTATATATATATGCCCCACCAAAATATATATAAATAGTTTATCATTTGTATGGTTTTAATAGCATATTGTTTGTTTGTATTATGCACTTCGTTTGCATGTACATTCTAAAATGTCTTATATCTGGCAATGTTAATTATGAAACCCATCATTATTAAAGCAAGAAAATATGCTGGGAAATGCAAATACTGTAAGTCCTGCGAGACAAATGCAGCATGCGTGTACATATTGGATCAAACTTTTAAAATAAGATCATACTTTGAACTAATTATCCATTGAGTTATGACCTTTTAATGAGTTAAGCTAATTTACAAGAAATATGTTGTGCAAGATTCACCTGTTTGTTAAGACAATGCGAGATGTCCATCCTATGGGGGGATAGAGATGGTATGCTGCCCAAAGCATTTGGCGTAGATAGAGCAGCCCCTTGTGAACGATCAGTGTATCGGCAGGCGCAATGGTTCACT
Source organism: Moxostoma hubbsi (assembly GCA_032164185.1). NCBI lineage: Eukaryota > Metazoa > Chordata > Actinopteri > Cypriniformes > Catostomidae > Moxostoma > Moxostoma hubbsi. The sequence goes on along the minus strand of JAVLUX010000020.1, from coordinate 9,412,063 downwards.
GTGCATGTTGCTCAGTGTTTATGTCTTTAACTATTCAAGTAATGAAACTTTCACATATATTGCACTTTATCCCAGAGTGTGGCGTAATAGTTGGGATTTTTTTATGATACTCCGGAAGAAATGTCTTAATATGAAGCATGTTCTCGTGGTCCTTCGGTTCCACTTTCACCAAACCTCCAAAACATTCTAGTGGATTTCTGTGGAAAGCAAAAAATAATACAAAAATAAAGATGCCATGGCAACAATGGTTGCCGAGGAACCCATCGTCGCTATGGAGACTGCATCACATCAACGTGATAAGAAGTAACCAGTCAAAAGCGCTTTCGGTCTCTGATCTATCCCCTCCCTTTTGCTTCGCAGTGATTGGTACACATTAAAAAGTCTTTGCATTTGTGCATGAATTATAACACATTTTAGATCTGTATTCTTAGATCTCCGAAGTCTGTATGAATAGTAGCACATAAAGTCACATTTAGCATCTTACACAAAATAGAAGCACACAAAAACAGTCCAGCAAGCCATATGTTATCTGAACACACTTATACAGAATTGGCTACCTCTTCTTTCATTATAATAAGCGCCATTTCCTTCCCCCCATTCCCATATTAACTGGGTTCAGATCCCAGCCTTTTGATTTTAAAGTAGGCTGTGTAACGCAATGAGTGCATTCGAATATTATAGCTATTAAATTTTCATTGACGATATACTGATTTCACATATTGCCTATTTGAATGAATGTACAGTACTCTAGCCTAACAGGTGTTAAACGCTGCATGGGAATGGCGCGTAAAAAAAACTCGATTAATTTCCCTCGACGCTCTCAGCGCTTGACTGCCATGACATTAACCTACAGCGTTGCCTTCACGCATACTTGCAACGACGCGTCACGATTATCATTATTGGTACTGTTGGAAAGCTGTAGTGATCCTACACGTCTGTGAACATCTTTTTAATGTTCACGCAGTTTTGGTTGTTCTGAGCAGGGAAGTTTGGTGCTTTGAACGCGCTGTTGATGCCCTCCTCAATGACCATGTACTCCGACTTGCTGAGTGATGACGTGCTACGCGTCTTCTTCAGCTCCTCGGAGGATGACAGCGGCTGACAGCTCCCGATATGGAGGTACTGAGCCTGTTCCTCTCCCTCAGTCTCTCGGTGGTAAAAGTAGTTGAAATTGGACACGATAACAGGCACTGGTAAAGCGATAGTTAACACGCCCGCGATCGCACACAGAGAGCCGACGATTTTGCCCCCTATGGTGACCGGGTGCATATCGCCGTATCCCACCGTCGTCATGGTTACCACCGCCCACCAGAACGCATCAGGGATGCTGCTGAAGCCCGAGTCGGGATCGTCCGCCTCAGCGAAGTAGACGGCGCTAGAGAACAGGATGACCCCGATGAAGAGAAAGAAAATCAACAATCCCAGCTCTCTCATGCTGGCTTTCAGAGTCTGCCCCAAAATCTGGAGACCTTTCGAGTGCCGCGATAGTTTAAAGATCCGGAACACCCGAACTAGTCTGATGACCCGTAGAATGGCCAAAGACATCGCCTGTTGGCCGTTGCCCTGACTTTCTGCGAGCTCGGTCCCCAAAGTGATGAAATACGGTATGATAGCCACGATGTCAATGATGTTCATGATATTTTTGGAGAACGTGGCTTTACTGGGGCACGCGAAGAACCTGACCAGCAGTTCAAACGAAAACCAAATGATGCAAAGAGTCTCGACGACGAAGAACGGGTCAGAGAAGGGACTCGTGAAGTACGGGAGAGTTCCGTTCTTAAGAGGAGCGACCGTAGCCGGGTCTTTGTCATCCCGAAACTCGGGCAGTGTTTCCAGACAAAAGATAACGATTGATATCAAAATGACCAAAACGGAAACTATAGCGATGCCCCTGGCTGGACCCGAGCTCTCGGGATACTCGAAGAGCAACCACACCTGTCGCTGGAATTCATGGGTGGGCAAAGGGCGCTCTTCCTCCTTTATAAAGCCCTCGTCCTCTCTGAATTTCTCCATGGCCTCCTCCCCGAGTTCGTAGAAGCGTATCTCCTCAGAGAAGATGTCAATGGGGACGTTCACGGGTCTCCTAATACGCCCCCCTGACTGGTAGTAATACAAAATTGCGTCGAAGCTCGGGCGGTTTCTGTCAAAGAAATACTCGTTTCTTAAGGGGTCAAAGTAGCGCATTCTTTTCTTGGGGTCTCCGAGTAAAGTCTCGGGGAACTGTTGGAGGGTTTTGAGCTGCGTTTCGAAGCGCAAGCCTGAGATGTTGATGACAACTCTCTCACAACACTCGTGGTCTTGCTCGTAGCGCTCCAGCGAGTTATGCCCGGGCAGCGCCGCCGACTCCTCCAGCATGTTGTCGCAAGCAACAATTGTCATGATGTCTTGCTCGTTTTCCGTGTAGCCGTGGTTCACGAGGTTGTTGGCCCGGTGTTTGGTCGAAAAAGGCGAAGGCGAGTGGAGGAGGCTGAGGTGCTCGTCCATACAGCTGCTTAAGTGGAGGGGCAGTGGAAGCCGCGCCTCCTCCACGAGCTCCAGTCAGCCACTGCCGCCCGTCGCTGCCACGCGTCCACTCGCTTTCTCCTCGCGCTCTCTCGAATCGCTACTTTCTCAGTACAGTCTTCCCGCCCATGGCGCGCGCTTACTGTGGTGATTTATAAACATGCCTATTCCCGCCCACGGCGCGCGGATGCTCATCACACATCTGCACGTCGTCCAATCGGAAACCTACAAGACAGACGTAAACATAAACATCCAGACGCGCGTCACAGATGCCCACCTTTACTCTTTTAGAGGACAAGTGCAACGATGCCATAGTAACAGAAACCCAATGGAAATTCGATATTTGTTACAGTAATTATAAAGATCGAATGAATAAAAACGGCAAACATTTAGTTAATTAATAGTCCAGCGTGATGAATTAAGTGTCTGTGGACAATTAGTTATACCAAAATATATGGTCAATAAATTCCGTGAAGCGTTAGTTGTCTCTTTCGTAGTTAGAGTATTCAGACATTACATTCAGAGCATCAATGAGAGGTGGCACGTGCCTCTACCCCACCTTAAAGATGAAAGGACAAGCATTAACGTCACTGTGATTGACATTTGGAGGGCAGCAGGGACTTCTTCTTTATGCAAAGCCTCCCTATGTTACACACCCTGGTGCATGAGTTAATTTGATAGAGGATGGAGATTGGAATTGATTTTATCAGACACATGACTTGTGTTAGATACAATGAAATGGATTAGTTGCAGATTTGTAAATATTGTTTAAATTTTATCTGGTGAACTATTGCAATAGATTTTACATGGCCACATGGCACGCATATCATTCATTGTGAAAGTGATTGAGAGAGAGAGAGAGAGAGAGAGAGAGAGAGAGAGAGAGAGAGAGAGAGAGAGAGAGAGAGAGGAAACGGAGACCCGCTTTTAAGAACGTGTTGATAAATTATGCGTGACTTGAGGCAAAAATCCAAGGAAATTTATGGAGCTGTCCATAGTTCTGAAACCAGGAGAATTACCTCAAAGATCGAGCCCAACGAGTCTATCTATCTATCTATCTATCTATCTATCTATCTATCTATCTATCTATCTATCTATCTATCTATCTATCTATCTATCTATCTATCTATCTATCTATCTATCCTTCTGTCTGTCCGTCCATCCATCGATCGGTCTGTCGGTTGGTCTGTCTATCTGTCTGTCTGTCTGTCTGCCTGTCTGTCTGAAGTCAGCTCTGCTGTTAGTTGTCTGTGGTCTTGTTAAATCACATTATATATATATATATATATATATATATATATATATATATATATATATATATACAGCCATTGCAGGTGAATCTTAAGTTACTGTGTAATGAACACAAAGACACAAGTAATGAAAAATGGAACATTAATGTGAATTTAAAGCTTCTTGAATATCCACGTTCCCAGATTATGAAAACACACTATTTTGAGCCAAGAACTGATTTATATAATAGGTTGTATGTTTTTCCAATTTTCCAAGAAATGAAAACGAAAACGAATTAAATCTGTTGCAGATCATAACCAAAAAGGGAAACAAATTCCCTTTCAATTGTTCTGTAGTTAAAAACGTAATTCTTTATAAGTTACTGACTTAATAACCAGTTCATTTCATTCAGATTTTTTTTTCTTTCAAAAACCAAAGTCTAAATGGTTTACTATAGTAATGTTTTTGTATTTACATCACTTCCTGTTGCCCCCAAAATAGGATTCTCTCTTTTTAGAAGAACATGATAAGCCTGTGCTATGATTCTGAAGGAATCTATCTATCTAATAAAGTGCTTTTACACGGAATCTCATAACACAATCCTAAATACAACATTGGAGTTATATTTTGTCAATTTAAGTGCTGCATAACAGAGCATCACAGATGTTAGATACTGCTTAAGTATAATACAATTACTATTGATTTGTAGCTTCTCAAGCCGAAAAGTCTGTTGCTACATGACTCAAGTGATTATTAAACCGCAGAAGGCTGCTATTTAATTTAATAAAATTGTAGTCTGTATGTGCCTCGTGCTACAAAGACAATTAGCGCTCTGCTCGCTGTCATCTTCTATAAAGAGGGTGCAGTGCTCATAATGGCGTTTTCCATGTATGATGCAAGGATCTCTAAAAGGTATGAGCACTTTTAACTGTGTTGTCACAACACTGGCTCCACACATTCACGAGCACTCACATTTGAAGCACGCAGCACATGCAAACTATAGATTTAACTCATTAAATCGCAGCGTTTGCAGTTTAATCACATAATAATAATCACAACGACATAATGTGATTTTAAGTCGGTTTTTGGTATCTGAGCATTTTTCCAAGCACAAGTACATGAGCACAGTATCAGACACGATTCCAATATAAAGTATCGTTATCGGACATCCCTAGTTTAAAATAAAATAATTCAGACCGCATAAGGTGACGTTTACTCCAAATACTCCTAAGCAGTGTGTCTGTGCATGCAGGAGAGAGAAAGAGAGAGAGAGATTCTGGCAAGATACATTTTTGAAATAGTTGAAATATTTTTGAGGATATATTTAATATTATGATTACTGATAATTCCCCCACATGGGAAAAAAAAGAAAAAAGTAATGACTTTTTATCACTTATTTTGGTTGAGGCAAGTCTTATTTTGAGCGTGTTTTACGGGACATAACCCACCCTTAGCACAGAGTACTTTGATAAAAAGTTATCAACCATGCTTTAATATCATTCTAACCGGTTAAAAATGTGAAAGGATGCAGAGGAACACTGGAACGGGATGAAAAAAATATGGTTTCTACTCAACTAAATAAAAGATCTGTTGAATTATTGCTATGATTACCTGCAATAACCCAAACTGAAAATGTTCTCATGTTATACTGTCATCATGGTCATCATGTCTATTATAAATTTCTTTAACTTTTCTTTGTTTTTGTTTTTTGCTCTAATATCAGTATGACAGTCATTGATTCCATTCATTTCCTTTTGTGGTGTTTACACCATACAGTACCTGACCAGAACAACTCAATGTGTTCTTACATCTTAAAAAGCATTCTGTCTTTTCGCTCTCTTTAGAGTCTTTGTCACAGTCCAGTGAGTAGCAGCAGATCTGAGAGGACTTCATTAGTGCTCTTGTAATGGTTAGGTAATTGAATTCAGTTCTTCAAACTGTTCTTCAGTTACCTTGCTCTCTCCTCATTCATTCTTCAGAAAATCTATTGTGTAAGCGCAATTTGTCCTTGGGGTTGTTTTCAAACCGTGTGCTCACGTGTCATTCTTAAAATATTTACCCAAGCAATGTGACACATGTTCATGGATGGACTCACACATATGCATGGCATGCAGTTGGATAAATGCAAATACAACAAAATAGAAAATATTTCTTAACAAAATTTGTGGTTTTTGCCCGTGCACATCTTTCCGTCTTAATGCTTGAGTGTTTTGGGTGGTTTCCTGGGTGTTGCTATGCTCTTGCTAAGGTATTCTGGGTGTTTTTTAGGGTGTTGTCAGGTGGTTTGCTAGGGTTGTTTGGGGTGGTTGCTTACTGGCTCATGTCAAAAGAGCCTATAACACAAAGTCTGCATTTTTTCAGGTATTTTCATTTTTGTAGCCAAATGGGTCAGTACTAGTTACACATCAGAAGTTTAATACTTAATTTTTGGGGTTTGCTCAAATCCTTAACCTACTGTAAATATGAGCAATAATAATTTCATACAAGCTTAAACCCAACTTAAAGGCTACTTTTGGGGGTGGAAAGGTCTCAAATTAAGACATTAAATGCCAACACAATGTCCCAAATTAGCTTAGAGATGCTTAATGGTGCAGGAAGTACTTTGATGCTTAAATGTATATCAGTAGACTATTGTTGTCCATTGTCCATTGCAGTGATAAAAGGCATTCCAAAATGCTGTACAATTTTTAAAACTCTGTTACGAGCAAAAACCGGTTGAAACGTATGTGTTATTTGAATTATAGGAAACTATTATCACCACAATGATGCAACAACACACAATGTGGATATCCAAGCAATGCCGCAGTATTCATTTTCTAAGTTAATCTCCTTATTCAGGCCATGGTGCTATAAAAAAGTGCCAATCGTGTTCTTCCATGACAAGCGCAATGGGACAGCCACAGGGGTTTTTAGCATGGTTTCTACTGGCTCGACTAAATTTAGAAGAATCTGAGGTCTAACCTGCTAAATGAAGCTACCTTGGAAACTCCACTACCATGTTTTTAAACCTAAAACCCATCAGTGCATAAGGGCTTTTATATGAAGGACAACAGTTTTGCAAGAGAAACAAATGCATCTAGCAACATAGCAGCTTCAAATACTTCCAATATTTCAAATTAATCCATCCACTTTGAGCATTACATGGCTATAACAGGGTTCAATGGAAAAGAGGAGGCGGAAACTGGATGAAGCATCAAAGTAATGTTTTTAATGAGACATTAATACAAAAACACACAAACATAAACGCATACAGGGCAGCTGCCTGTAGCTCTCTCTCTCCCGAATTGCCGGATCTCATTGCACTTATCCCTCTCCTCGGCTGATTAGCCCA